>CM043869.1:30150902-31364236 GCA_023846275.1 Vanilla planifolia | reverse complement strand
CAACTCTTACAAAAAATCCTAAAGAAAGCCATTACATAAATAAGTTAGTTGAGCAATTTCTTAAGTTACATTAATCTCAATTTTAAATATAATAAAACTTATTCAAATAGAGGATTAGCTTGATAATGGAAAAAAGTATTGAAACATTATTCGATAACATGCTTTGCCATGCAAATAGGAAAGACTCTTTGGTAGGCCTTGTAATGAAAGGTAATGCAAATGATTGGTGGGTGGCCTAAAAAAGGTTAAAGTTTGAAAATAAAACAAATATGGAGATATCTTGGAAGGATTTTTATAAAGCATTTCAATAATGGTTTATTCCTCCTTTAATAAGGAACTGAATGTAAGATGAATTGAGTAGATTATATCAATGGAGCTTAACTATCACAACTTATGAGCACAAATTTTTATCACTTGCCAAATATGTTCTTGAGATGATGGCTATAAAAGAACAAAAATGTTATAGATTGAAAAAAGGGTTATAAGATTCTATTAAAAGCATTATGGTTCTTTTGGATTATTTTTCATATAAAGAATTCGTAGAGCCAGTTCGTCACACAAAGTAGGATCAAGTAACAAAAGAGGAAAGAACTCTAGGAAAAAGAAAAGGATAAAATTTTGTATCTAGCAGTGACTCAAAATTCAAGAAACCAATTAAAAATAAATCAGAGTCATAATCTCCTATAGCTCTTATTGAATCAAGAATTAGTTAGAGACTATAATATAAAATGTATACAAAGTTTCATTGGGAAGGGTTGCAAATAAAAGCCAATTAAATGCTATGATTGTCAACAAGTTGGCTACATTGTTGTGCATTATATTCTAAATAATGAATGAGAGAAAAGAAGTTAGTAGGTTAGTGGCGAAATAAAAACCATCAGGGGATTTATATTAGTAGAACCCAACAGTGTACCTAAGGGTGCATATGAAACAAGTTAAGGACAGGCTTCTAAAGTGTTATAATAGACTACACAATCCCATATTTATGTCATTACCTAAAAAGAGGCTTTTACATTACTTGATATTGTCACAGGTACTTTAATGTTGTAGGATATACCTGTAATAGCTTTATTTAATTATGGTACAATGAATATCTTTATATCAACTGATTTAATTATATGATTATTAATTAAATACATATATTAGAAACTCCTCTTTTAGTAAAATTACCTATAAGAAAGGAGGTAAAGGTAGATAAATGTATTAAACAAGATATAGAAATTAATGAGATATTTTTTAAATCTCAATTGATTATTATAAAACTATAAAAAATTGATATTATTTTTTAAATAAATTAGTTAACATCCTATCAAGTCATTATTGATTGTTGGGAGAAAAAAATAAAAAATTCACATTATAGATGATACTAATTTGGTTTATTTTTTTATGGGTAGAAAAGTGTATATAATTTAGGTTCTGAAAGTCGAAAGATTGGTAAAGGTTGGGAGTGCTATCTAGTGCCAATGACAAATGATGAATGGTCACATGTTTTTCTAACTTTTGGTCCTTGTTTGACAAACTTGGAGAGATATGAAGCTAATCAAGGCTTTCTTATTTCAAGAACTATTTTTTGACCCATTCTTAAGGGCCATTGACATGTGAAATGTAGTCATCTCAATAAACTTGTTATAAATAGTTATTGGTACATTTGCATTAGATTATAACACGAATTTTCTCTTTGCCTTCTCACGTCTGA
The DNA here is from genome assembly GCA_023846275.1 of Vanilla planifolia. Classification (NCBI taxonomy): domain Eukaryota; kingdom Viridiplantae; phylum Streptophyta; class Magnoliopsida; order Asparagales; family Orchidaceae; genus Vanilla; species Vanilla planifolia. The sequence continues at coordinate 31,362,540 of CM043869.1, read as the reverse complement.
AGCTATTATGATCCACTAAAGAGGTTGCCAAAACATGTTTAGTCTTAGTACTAATGTAGGATTCTATTTTTTAATCACTTATGATCCAGTTGAGATGATTCATTTTATATGTTTTAGTTTGTTACCATGGACCTAACTTGTTATATGATCAAAATGTGTTGGTTGAGGTCTCAAATAAAGTAGTTTTGTGCAGTTGTTAGTGAAGAAGAAATAGCCACAAACATTATAGCAATGGTGGATTCATATCTTGGAGGAGAGGAAGTTTTGTCCAAACCAAAATCTTGGGTTGGAATTTTCATTTTCAATAAAGTTGAAGGGGCTATCATCATTGAGCATGTAGGGAAGGAAATCGATAGCAACCCTAGCTTCCACAAACATTTTGCTAAGTCCATGCTTGTGGGCCATTGAGAAATTCAAAGAGCTTCTCTTCACAAGAACATTAGAGCAAAGAGAAGCAAAGATGATGGAATAGTCAATAACCATAACCATTAAGTAGATGTATTCAAATCTTGATGAACAAAGTGGCATCAACCAAGTATGATAATTCTGCATCTTCTACAAAAATGTTAGACCAAGGAGTCAATTAGATATTTTCAATTGTAGTAAGATCGTTCTAAAAACTAGCTACAATTTTTAATAAGCTTCCAGGTTATTTTCAAAATAATCTTCAAAATCTTTTCAAACAAATAGTTTCTCTTGCAATACCTAGAAGATCTTTAGAAGTTTTGATTGTTATAACTATAATAACTATTTGTCATAATCTATAAGCACTTTTTCATCAAAACTAGAACATAAATACCTATACATGCTATTGTTGAAACAATCCTATTTTTAAGATTTGGATTTCTTCTATTTCAATTTCCTATCTATCATCTCCAATTTTCTTAGCACACATGCTTTTCTACTCTAGATTCTTATTTTACCCTCAAACTTATCTCTCTTGTTTACAAAAGAATTAGTTGCACATTATAATGTAACCATTGAGCAGTTGTTTCTTTTCAAGCCAATTAGCCTAATATAATTACTTGTTAAATACATAACATTAATACAACTACAAATTTTCATTCAATTATATGGAAAAGTATTATCCTTTTAGTGAATCTCTCATAATAACTTTAAAAATTATTCCAAAATTTTTCTTGAATACTATCATTTAATCCTAATTTGAGGCATAAACATTACCAATATTAATATCTTGTCTTATACTAATATTTAAACACATGATTCTATCCTTATTCCTCTTAACATCAATTAGATTGACTTAAACTTCTTATGTAAAACTATATAAATTATAGTCCTATTTTGATACTTGAATTCCAAAGTCTAAATCTTAAAGCAACAACTTTCTTTGCTTTTTCTTTTCGAGATTGCACTTCTTAAATACAAAGATCATTAATAGTTTTTGTGAATCAAGATGAAACCCACTAATGGTGAAAGTCTAATTGGTTGATTTCTACTAGATCTACTAATTGACTCTAGTTACTCTATTTCTCTAGATTTAGGAACTCAAGTGAGAACAAACCAAGTTGCATCCAAGTGTTGAGATCGTAGTCAAAGCCAGCTTGAACGATTCCATTATTGATTCTAGGTTGTAGTGATAAGAGACTATTCTAAATATACTACTCAGTTGCAAGATCCTTGGTATCCAACAGGTGGAATGAAGAATCCTACCAAGTTTGATAAATCCAAGTTTTAAATAATCAAGAATTGGTTTACTTCCTAATTGATGTGGTCCTTAATCTAAATATAAGTCTGATCATGGCTCTTGATTTTACTCAACCCATGCTTATAACATCCATTAACTCCAATAACTTACATGTTAGACACTTGTGTTCTAAGTTTCAACCCTAATTTTAATGTAATGAAAAAGCTTCTTTATTTATAACTATCCAAATTGATGCAAGATCACTAAACCTGATCATAAGACTATTTATGCATTGATTGACATTATAGAAAATCAACTAACAATATTCAAGAACTTGTTAATATAGAAACTATTATAGCTAACAATGGTAATTAAAATTAGCAACAAAATGGAACTTTTTTAATCATTGAAACATATTTGAAAATAATTCACATAAATTATGATTAACTGACCCCAACACTGCACCACAATCATATGTTTGAAATGATTTACTAAGTACTAAAAAAACCTATTTCATTAGGAAACAATAGTACACAAACATTCAAACAATTTTGAGCCACTATACTACCTTGCTACCAAAAATATTTATTTTGTATTATACAACATTTGTTACATTTCATTACCCAAAGTTCATTATTCATCCAAACTTATTCCCAACACCAAAGTAGATAGATGATACAAGTTGAATCCTAATCCTCCGAAATTAAATGAACTACATGACTAAAGGGTCAATCATTTGCGTGAAGTTGATAGAACATAACTTTCATCTAACAAAGGAAAACTTTTAGTTCTACCAAAAATCAAAAGGTTTAAAATAATAAAAAATAAAAAATTAGGCTTGAATATTCTTTTCTTGAAATTTAATTTTAGTATTCTTCCACTTGACGTTACAGACAATAATATAAGTGTTCTTTGTTTAGATTTTATTACCTCTAGAAGAGTTACTTTTCTCGAAGCAAAAAGATTTTTGTGCATGGGATAGGTAAAGCAATGTGAATACAAGTATTTAAGATGTTCATGCATAATTTCCATTATATCAAGTTTAGATTTGGTTGTAGCCAATTCAACTTTAATTGATCTATGCTCAATTAAATAAGTTTTATTCTAATCTTACAAAAATTCCCTAATGTCAAGGACCTCTAAGTATTCCTTTGTGAAGTTCTTATGATTTTTAATAAGTTTTTGGAAAGCATTATACAATTCAAGTAATTTTTGTTTAACCTTGTTATGTGTTAACATGCTCAACTTGTCTATATCTAACTCATCTTGATAACTAGAAAACAAAGAAGCTATACCTTCTTGTGAATTATTTTGTACTTATAGTTGATTTTGTGCTATCATCCTTTGTAATATGTAAATTTCTTTTTATTATTATTATTCTTCTTTTTGACCATACAATTTGTATAGTCAATCTTAGCTACACACTCTTATTGAGCAATGGATATGCTTCCCTACTATCATAAAGTTCTCACAAAATTTTACAAGCATGATAGGCCGAGTTAGCATTAATAATCAATTCAAACATTATAAAAAATCTAATGCAATAAATATTGTTGAGTAAAAGACATTTCATTTGTACACACTAGTGATTTTTATTCCTTAATTCACCAACAAATTTCTAATGAACTTATTACCTTCTGTTTTGCAATAACTAAAATAGTGTTTCAATCAATTTCCAAAGTTTCAAATCCATTAAATCTACAAATACATGCATTCTAGGTTTCCAGATATAGTAATATTCACTCTTGAATAATAAAGGTGACACAAATGCTTTTTCAATCAATTTCCAAAGTTCCAAATCTATTGATCCTAAAAATACATGTATTCTATGTTTCCAAATAGAGTAATGTTCACCTATGAATAATGGAGGACAATAACAAAGTGTACCATTCTCTAAAAATGCACACTCAATAACATTTGTATTAGCCATGATTAAAAGAACTTACTAGTAATTTTAATCAACTAGATCTAACCTATTTTGATACCAATAAATGAAAAATATGACGTCAAGAAAACACATAATAGGAAATTGAATTGTGATATTTTAAAATTTTGAGTAATTGATGTAAATCTTTTATCAATTTGTTTGCTAAAAAACATTTGCAATTGTGGAAGACTTTTATAAAACAAATTACAGTTATATTTTAGAAAACTTGTGCTATTTTTTTATGTGATGATTATTGTAAGTACATGGAAGACAATAGTTCAAATCCAAACATCCACCCCCAATCACTAAAAACTAGTTTACATATTAAACAACACATTTTGCAAAAATGAATATGTAAAACTCGCATAAAATGGTCCAGAAGAGTAATATTAGCCTAAAAGAACTTATACATATCAATTCAAAAGAGTCTATACAAGATGACTCAACAGAGTCAAATAATAGATATTATAGAAATCAATTACAAGAAATAAAAGACAATATTATAAGCACAATAATATAGCTAAGTGATTTATCAATGATATGATGTAACAATACAAATGCAAGTGAAGTTACTGTAATCTTGTTGTGAAAGGATTTGAACACTTGACCCATGATGGTGCTCTTATTTCTTCCCAACTCAAGGAGACAAGATAGTTGAAGTCAAGCTGGTAAAGGAAATAAAACTTTAAGCTTGAGAAGATGATTTTGCATTGGTTGTCATGGTGCTTCAACCTCACATAAGTTTAGAATTTATCGATTTATAGTTAAAAAAAAGGTTGACTAATGGTCAATCAATGATTTAGTAAATGTTAGATGGCATTTCGAAAAGATTTTCAATCAATCTACAAAATATGGATGATTGTGATAATTTATGAAGAAAACACATTGGATAGTTCGATTAATTCAATTTTGATCCTTCAAAATCATCGGATGATCAAACAAATGGTTTATTGAATATTAGATGACCATCGAACGGTCCAATCATTGTTCAACAGAATATCAATTCTAATTTCATAATATGATCAAAAAGTAAATCAGATGGTCTGACACCCATCCAACATGAGCTAACCAAAACAATATGCATACTAGACAGAGCCATCAGATGGTCTAGTCCCCATAAACTAACCATCAAGAGCATGTTGAATGATCTAACAATAATATGGCAATACATTAAGTCTAAGGAATGTATTGAATAAGAATGTCAAATCTATAATTGGATAGTTCAATCACCATCAAATGATTATCTCTTATGATTTGTCATTTTTAAAAATTTGGATTAGTTTCAAAGTACAAATTCAAGACAATTATTCATATTTAGCTTTATCCAAAAAGGCATTTGAATATATATGTAATATATAAAACTTATGATAACTTTAGTTCATAAAGTATTGCAAGTGAGAATTTAGGTCAAATAATTTGGAAGTATTTGAAGATATGTGAAATTTTAAAAAACTTTTTCTCACTACCTCATGAAAATAATATACAAATGTAGTGATCCCAATGCCTCAAAGATTAAGTGATAGGTTAGCCAATTAATATTAAAATTAAAAAAAAAATTCAAGAAACATGTATCTCCATCCTTGAATTGCTAGCCAATCAAGTCCAATTCTAATTCTATAAATAAGCTCTAAAGTTGCAAATCAAAACTCCAAGTTTTGATACATCAAATATATCTAGACATAATTTGAAATGCCCTTAAACATAAGAATGTAAGATAACACGAAACATTATTGTGTTAATATCAAACAAACCCTACTAAGTCTATGGATTCAATCATCTCCCACAATCCAAATGTCTTAGTTTCAACACTACCTATTTCAAATACTTAACAAGGGAACCTATAACAATTTACCCAAGAGTAAACTAAAAAAATCAAAGCAAGAAAATGATGTTATAAATAATATATAGGCACAATTAGGTTTTGTATATATGTGTATATATATATCTGTGTGTTTGTGTATTTTAACTTTTAGCATATGTTAAGGATAATATGCAATTACAAATTGAGAGACAATTTTTGCATCAAATCGCCAATAATGTGCTGGATACCATAAATGCTTACATATACTTAGCAGGTTTTCCCCGACGTCATTAAGCTTTAGTTAGTCAATTTTCATATATAATCTGCAAAATTTCTCAGAACATTCACTGATGTGATATATTGTCAGACATAAGAATCCATTGATACCATCTTCAAAACGTTTCAGAAAGTGAAAAAGGAAATCAGACCTTTGAAGGAATTGATGTGTTAGTTCACCGCTAGCGATAGCTCCAATAAACACAGGAATCAAACCCAAGATTCTCCAATTTCTCCATAGTTACAGAAGCTCGCCTGGCTTGGCACAGATAAATCAAACCCAAGGTTCTACTGCAGTAAACAACATCGTCATTCAACAGAATGCACGAAAAAGTTAAGTTGAAATACATAAACTAAGAAATTCCATTAAAAACTTTGCATACATGTTGAAATGGTTCCAGGGTATGCTTTCTTTTCATCATGAAGAACCCCAAACTGATCTAAGAACCATCCCTGTCAAAATCTAATTCAAGCGCACATAAAGTGGGTTTTGGGGAAAGATAAGCAGGGGTGTAAACTCTATTGGTGACCATTAAAAGCATCATCTATAAATAAAGGTCTATGCTAATTACATCTTCTAGCTTCAATCTTTTAGCAACGCTCAACTATATTTAAGACATTAAATAATATATCAAACAGGAAACCACACCAACTCTAATAAAAAAGTACTATATGCCAGTTCTGCTCTCCAAATCACTACAATTTGGCCTTAATGGGATCATAGCAAGGTTCCTTGAGGCATTTGGAACAATTTGAATGCAGTTACTGAAGGCCATTTTAAACTTGTAGCCAAACAAGTCAGAGAACTACATTTTGGTTTCCATGTTTCTTCCATCAGATGACACAAAAAAATTTGCTGGGAAGGTAACTACGAACTAGTTTAGCATAGTGGCAAGAGCACCCAACCTTTGTATCAAGTTTCCAACTCCTTTCGAGATGTGCTTAAAAACTGAGGAAGTGTTACTTTACAGCTTGAAGCACCTCAAAACCCCTTAGAAGGATAACTGACCTCCCAAACAAAACCATTCTTCAATCAATCAAAAGTGTTGTCAATTCTACCCATCGACCTTGTCCCTGTCGCAAAAATTTTTGTAATTTCAATTGAATGAAATGAAGAAGTGAGTTGCACCCTACAGCAATGGCAAATTATATTGACAATGTTGCTTCATCACTCTGCGACATGCTTGTGGTCGATCATGAAATCTCATATCATTGAAGCAATGCAAGAATTAATTTACTTGTCAGACAAAGAAAGAGGCTATTTCACCTAAAGGTGATCATCGAACGAGAAATTGGCAAGCTCTTAAAGACGAGCTTCATTCAAACTTTGTATTACCCTAATTGGCTAGCCAATGTTGTAGAAGTCAAGAGAAATAATAAAACGATGAGGATGTGTGCCGATTTCACTCAACATAACCAAGTTTAACTCAAGGATTAACAAAAACTACCATGAATTTATGATATAGTAGATTTTGTTAGAGCTTTCCACTATCTAAGCTTTTTCGATACCTTTGTGGGCTATCACCAAATTAGAGTAGCAAAATATGACAAACATAAGACCATATTTATCACTGATTTTGAAAATGTTTTGCTACAAGGTCATGTCCTTTGATTTGAAGAGTGCCAAAGGATTTTGATGTTTTTGTTGGAGGCTTCCACTATCTAAACTTCCTCTATGTCTTCATGGGATATCACTAGATTATAGGATGTCTTGGTTAGCACTACGATGAAATAAAGATGAGGTTTAGGGAGTTTGCAATTGGTGGCTAAAGGGTTGGAATGGATTTCAGCTAGAGAGAGACACTTGATCTTTTTGGTGATGGAAGAAAAGGATAGTGAAAATAGGACATGGATGAGAGGAATAAGTGGGCTTGAGTTCAAGGCTTGGTTTTGCTCAAGTTAAAGGCTTGGGTGAGGGTTTGATCTTAGTCTGAGTGAGGTAAGAGAGAAAACAAGAATAAGAGAGAGAGATCACAAGAATGGGGAAGATCCCAAAAAGAAAGAGAGAAAAATAACCACTTGCCAAAGGTTAGAGAGAGACAACATGCATATCTCAAGTCATTTACATCCAAAACATCAATTACTAATTTCATTCCAATGATCATCAAATAAATATTCAATAATTCATGACTATTGAAATTCAAAACATCTTTAAAAAGTAGAAATTTCAACATAATTCTAGCAATCATAACTCAAATTCAAATTCAAACATGAAAAGAGAATAATTATAAAAAAAATGCCTAGATTAGTCCTAGAAATGAGGCACCTTAATCATTCTACAAATTTGATGCCTAAAGGAAACTTCTTATATCTCTAATAATTGATCTACTTAAAGAAAAAAAGGCTTATTCTTGCTTGCATCTAAGCTTTGAAGAAACTCCAAATTGGATTTAAGTCAATCTTGATGAGTTCAACCGTGCAATTAGTTTCTAATGCAATATATCTTATTTAAGTATGTCCCACTATAGAGAGCTTTAGTAGTTTCTCCCAAGTGAATCATTAATAGGCCTGACACCAATCTCTCTAAGCTCTTAATAAACCAAACAATACACGGGAAATGACCATTCCAATATATGCCCAGCCAAAGCATGTTTATCACATGTGCATAGCATTTACTACAAGACACAAATCATGCATACACACAGGCACACAGCCCATGCACGTGCAACTGAGCGAGCACACAAAACATTTTATAATAACCAAATGAGAGTCCTAATGTATAAAACACGTGGAGAATAAACAAATCAATTTTACTATTATAAAAAATTGATTTTTGTAATAAAAGTTATACACAAGTATCTATAAAAAGAGAGAAGAGAGATAAAGTAAGATATTCTTGATTCTTAGCATAAAAACTCTCTATTTTAATTCATTTGTCATTTCTCTTAATTATATTATCATAATTTTGAAAGGTCTACTATTTATTGAGAGTTTGAAAAAGAATGCCTCTCAAACATATCATATTTTGATATTAAAATGTTTTGATTTGATGTCGGTGACAAAAGCTAGGAATAAAGGAGTTGAGCAAACCAAAAAAAGGAATAAAAAATTAGGGAGGTCTCAATCAAGACAACTGCATTGATTATTTTAACATCAAACCTAGAGGAACAAATAGCTCTATCAACTCAGTAAATGCAAGCGTTAATAAAGATGGTACGAAAATCTCAATCCCCTTTGACAATAAATCCAAAAGACAATCTATTAAGCAAAAAAAATACTCTTTAACTAGAGGAATTCTAGATTGAAAATTAATGATCCATAGGTAATTAGAGATGAAGATAAAGATAACATGAGTCTCATGTCCCTCTTGTGCTTAGAAATTGGCAAAATCTATTCAAAGTAAATGCTAAACTTAATTTATTTATTTATCCTGGTATAATAGATGCAGAGAAATTAAAGACTTAACTAAAACAACTAGAGATATTTTTCTTTATAAGACTAATCATCAACTGATAATGTAACATATGCATGATTAAAGATGAAAAGTTATGCTCTAGTCTAGTGGAATGTTCACTTAAGATCTGATATAATTGAAGAAGTGGCATAGAGCTAGTTTAAGAAATTAATTAGATCAAAGTTTTATCTCATAGAATACTTGGAGGAAAGGTGAAAGTGGTACAACTTACAATGCAAACAAAGATTTTTCTTATTGAAGTACATCACATGTGTGTACTATCATATTACTATCAAATTAACCATGTTCCTTATTCATTTTGTGACCCAAGCCAACATATTTACAATGGCTATCAAAAAAGAATCAAGGGACCAAGACAAAAGAAACAAACTCTTGAAAAATTAAGTATAACTTTAAAATTTGATGACAAATAAAAGAGTATTATCTGAGAAAAAATGTCACAACAACAACTACCAATACTCTTATTAATAGAACTCAAAAGTATTAGAACTATTGTAAGAAGAAAAGACATATAAAACAAAATTGCTAAAACTTGCATCATAAACCATTTGCAAAAGGAAAGTTCTAAAGATGAGACTGAAAGGGACTTCAAACCCCATAACATATTAATGAGAGCTTATCTCTTATGGTAAGTCCTAAAGAGATATCTTGCAAAGTAAAACAAAAAAAAACACTTCATCATATACATTTAAGTGAAAAAAGAGTTTATTAGTACTATTATTGATACTAAATGCAAGAAAAATCCGATATTAAAGAATAATGTGAAAAGATTAAACCTAGAAACTATATCACATCCAAAATCCTATTTCTTGGGATGGATTCATAAAAACTCCAAGGTCAGAGTCAAAAGAAAATGCAAGATAAAATTTGTCATCATAAAAATAACATATTGATAAAGTTATCTACAAAATAGTACATCGAGATGTTTGCTAGATTATATGAGTAACCTATACTTGTAAGATAAAGATGTTGTGCACTATCAATGAGCATAGTGTTATTGATTCATAAATGATAGACAATTTTCTTCTAACACAACACAAACAAACATTGATAAAAAATATTGTTAGCACTGACCAAGTGAAGAGGCTTGTGAATAACTAGCAAAGTTATGCACTATTGATAACCAAATTAAAGCAATCAATTGATATAATAAATGGAAATCTCAACCTCCAAAAAACACTCCAAAAGATTATAGAAAATGATACTGCAATGTTTAGAGAACTCATAGAAAATTAATGCATATCGCAATAAGTGCCACCTACCCTGTATGAGCATCACACAAAAGTAAGACCTACCTCAGCACGTAGATCAAACATGCTTGCAAACACACAATCCGCAAGCATGCAACAAGGCAAGCGGACATAGAAAGTGTACCCTTGCATGCGTACTGGTTTTGCAATGACCAAGTGAGAATCGTAATGCATGCAACACATGGAGAATAAACAAATCAGCTTTATTGTTAAAAAAAATGATTAGTGTAATAAAAAATTGCACTTAAGCATCTATAAAAAGGGAGAAGATGGTGAAGCATGGAATCCCAATTTCATAAAAAAACTCACTTTATTTTACGAGATGGTTATGTTGACATGCTCAATCTTTTATGGAGAGAAACTCCTCACACCACCCCCAATGTCCTAAACTAAGGGCTAATCATTACTTGCAATTCTTTAAGTTCACTTTTACGTCACCAATAGGACAATGAATTAGCTGCCAATTCAATAAGATGGTCTTTAACCATATGTTCGAGATGTACGTTTTACTTATATCTCTAAAGCCAAAATCTATGTCATGATTTGTAAGTCAAAAATAACCCTGTCTTCTCAAAATCAGCCTTTTACATAGTCTAGATTCTTCTTTATACATGATATCATCTATTTATCCATATAATTAGTTACATTAGGTAATATAGTGGTACATTGACACCATACATGACCTCGAGCCTATCATTCAAAAAGTTTTAAATATGTCCACACAATGATTGAGACTTCTTAACAACTCCCATTTTTGTTTAAATATGGAAAGAAGTTTATAAAAGAAACCTTATAAATCAAACTTAGTGGAATACCACTTTTCAAAGCAAATGCCCTCGAGACATGAAAGAACACAAGGGATTGTTTACAAGTTAAGATGGCTCATGGCCATGCCCTCATTAGGTGTAAGAATTCACTTAAGATGTAAAACTCCATTAATGTATATGTATGTCAATCCCATGTAAATGGACCAACAATAACTCATGACATGAAAACTTTCAATTTATCTACGTCACTCAAACCCAGTCTTGCATTAGTACTTAAGCCCAAACCAACAATGGCATCCCCTCAAAAGGAAGTAATAGTTTTGAGCATGAGTAAACGAGAATAAAATTCATAAATCACCATTCCATGGAAATGACCAAATTACATAGTTTAAGACATGGTTTATCATAGAGTAATATTTCACATCATCATTCCATGTGATTGGGCAATAATTAAAAGTGAAATGAGCTTTTGATAACATCATGATCATATTGAGTACCACTTAAGAAGTTTAAGAAACAGAGTTCACATGTAGAGATGATATCCTACTTGAGACTCAAGATTATCATGATAATCTTCAACATCATAAAGGTTGCTATGATGATTAAGGAATGAACCTTCCAACTTGATGTTAAGTCCTTTGACTTCATATGTCACTCCTCTTTCTCATCAAATCACTCATGCATTGGCTCAAAACATACTAACATTGCTTAATGCATTAGATTTAAACAATTTCATGTCAAATCGCCTAAGGCACTAGCTCAAGACACTGATTGTTTGAGAGCAATATCAACTATTGAGTTAAGAGAACACGTCGAGTTAGAGGACCTATCAACCTAAGGGTTACAATCCTCTCTCCAATGACCTATTTTATCATTTTGATGCTTGACACCCTAATTTAATGGTTTTTTCATTTGCATCCTCATCATAATATATTGTTTGGCCAAGTAATTAAATCTACAAGCCATTTCTAAACATCATGTATCTTAAGTTAATGTTACCTATGCTTAGCCATTCAACATGGATCAAACTTTTTTGTTAAGTTACAAATGTTCATAGCCCACACTCGAGGTGAGTTCAAATCAGCCATAATAAATAAAACTTTCAAATAAGTAAAATAAAGAATGGTCGAAGAGAGAAAAATCACAAATATCCTTCAAACTCCCTTGCTAGTGATAAGTGTAGAGAATTACATTCATTATAACAAATAATTTCAAGAACTTCTCATCTGTACTTGAATTTTTGTAATCTTCTCTTTGGCGGCAATCGATCTTAAAGCAAAATTAATTTGTCCATGAACTTAACCTTCTTGAGCTAAAAATAAAACAAAAGTCATGAACAAGAATACTACTAACAAGTAGCAAAAATAACATCTCAATCTACAAGATAATCACTTTTTAGTAGTGAATAAGGTGGTTCATATGAGAGTTTTTTATCATCATTTTTCCTCTCTCTTAGTTAGACTTTATCCATTTACCTATGGTCTTTATAAGAGACCACTCTATTTGATGGAATCTCATAGTAAAAAATATGGATCTCAAAAGCTATCAATGGCTTGGTCCTCCATGCAATAAACATATTTATCCTTCTCATCTCTAACCCTTCAAAAACTACCCTTGAAGTTGTTCACGTATAAGAATAACCCAATTATAGTCAATTAAGAGTGCACAACTTCCATGGATCAGCTTTGTTCATGTCAAGGACATTTAAAGTCACCTCCTTTGGCATTTGATTAATGTAGGCCATTTCCACTTTCAAGTGACCTAATTGGGGCTTTTATGGCATTTCCCTTCTCCAACAACCATAATTCAACTATTAAGAAGATAAATAAGAGACTAAAAGTAGAAAGGTCTAGTATCTCAAGCCTCAACCACTAAAAATCCCCAATTGATTTAAAGGCACACTTGCTTCAAAGAAAACTTGTAAGACCTCCTCAGTTGTGAGATAGCCTAAGTTCATAACCACAACATTTGTGGGTTTAGCGGAAGATAACACTCGTTTTGTTACTGCCAACTCATATCTTCAAAGCTACCACTAGTAGTCTTCTTCATGCAATGGGAAATATCATCATTTTCACCTTCTCAAGCTCCAACCATGACAAAAAAATGGCTCATGACTAACAAGGAAAACAAGATGATGAAGACTCAATAAGTGTAAGATTGGGTTCTTTGCCAAAGGAAAGACCTATTATGTAAAGCTAGGAAAAGACCTGATAAGCTAAAGGTGATACTTGAATTGGTTCATCATGTTGAATATCTCTAAAGTCTCTAATTCAACATCGAATATGAGATTTTTGTTTAAATCCGCTCTTTTATAAAAGATTAAAAGATTCTCACTAGAGAGTCCATATATGTATATATATATATAAATACATATATATATACATGCATGCATATACATATACATATATGCATATGTATATATATATATGCATATGTATATATATATATGTATATATATATATACATATGCATATATGTATGTATATATATATATATATATATATATATATCCAAGCACATATACATACATGCATATATCATGCAAACATACAAGCGTGCATGCATGCATTACCCTATTAAGTTTTTGTTTAAATGAATAAGATCTACTAGCAATAAACCCTCCTAGTTATGATAGCATAATATCAAACACTTATAATACCTCCTTTCCTACCTTGGGAAGCTCCCAAATCCTTACTTATAATACCTTCTTTAAGTGTGGAAAGTAATTTTGCTTTTATAGAAAGAAAAGGTATCAAAGAAAAACGAGATATAATGAGGACCTTATCAAAACAAAATAGTTCTAGTAGCATTCTATTATTTGGAAGCACACAACCACAAAAATGGCCTAAACTTATTGATTGATAGGAAGGTGATACCATAAATGCTTAGGAAGACTTCAGGCAATGGAACCCTTAAAAAACATAACTTTTATAAAAACTTAGTAAAATAGCTAAAGGTTTATTTCAGATTTGGAAAATATCTTACCTACAAGATTTTAAGCAAATATTAACATTCTTAGATAACCCTTATAATATTACAAGCCAAGACAAATAATTTTAAGAACAAGAATTAAGGACTAATAGTTCTCCACAACCAAACTATATAAGACCTAGAAAGGTTAGTCATAAAAAGTTTTAATAACGTAGAACATTTTAGCCTATATTATCTAAATCTAGTAGTAAAATTAAGAAGATTTATTGATATAACCTTAAGTGACAAATATTTTAGTAAATTATCACAACTTTTAAGAAAAATCATAAATGATAAATGACAAGAATATGTAGGACATAAGAACATAGTAGTATAAATCTAGAATAATGTGTCTTTAATTAATTAAAAATAAAATGTATGAAATAAGAAGCTAATTGTCAAATTAAATGGTTTGGTTATTGTAACAAAATTATGATCCCAGACTATTATAAAATTTAAAGAAAAAAAATATTACGTAGAAATAAATATTATAAGAAAGATAGACCTAGGAAAAATCAATTCGTTTCTATTTTTGACTCATAAACCACTAATTAAAAAATATAAGTATTTTATCAATTAAGAACTAAGCTATTATGCTAAACAATGTAAAAATGAGAAAGTAGATAGAGATACGATTAATATGTATGCAGAATTAAACATACCTACAGACTATGATATATTAAGCTTGGATAGAAATGAATCCGAAAGAGGTAACGACATATACAGTTGTCTAGACGTAGAAATGAGAATAGAAGACTTAGACCTTGAGCTATTAAATCTAAATTTTTAAAAACCATAGAATCTAGATAAAAATACAAAATATTTATTTAAAACTTATAATTCTACAGAATTAGAAGTCAATTGTCAATATCAATTTGAAAACTTTAAAATTTCTAACAAACAAAAGTGTGAAGAGCGTAACAAATATTTATTAGTTAAAAATAAAACTTGCTCTAAAATATGTTCTTTAGAATTATGTAAGTATTTTGCTAAAAGACTAAGACACATAATAGCTGAAAAAATAGAAAAAAAATTATATCAATAAAAAAATAATTAAGATTAGAAATTAAAATTCATTTAAATACAATAAGACAACTGTATATCAGAATTAAACATCCAGAACAAGAATTAGAAAAAAATATATATATTAAAAGAAAAATAAATTACACGACACCCAAAAATTTTTTAATATTGAAGAATTAGTAAACCAACAAAAATTGAACTCTTGCATATACAATTTCGTAGCAATAACTTAATCAATGTTATTTGCACATTAAAATTTGAAGATGGTCATACTATAACCCCAATAGTACCCATGTTGAAATTAGCAAAATCCCATCCAAATATACAAGAACCCTCGCATATAATGGCAAAATATAAGATATCATTGGAAATGAGTGAATAGTAAATAAAATTTTAACAATGTCATATTAAATTTAATTATAAAAAATAACAATGTTATTAACATAGGTTAATAAAATAAACTTTAATCAAATAGAAATAATTACAATAATGAACTTTATCAAAAATCTACAATAAGGAATTACTTTTCAAGATGACAAATTAATCATTTTTAAAAGATCTAACAATATTTTAACAAGTCCATTAGTAGAATCTAACAATATCCTATAGGACATTAAGGATTTCTATGATTTAGACAATCATCAAGAAGAAGAAATCATTAATACTCACATAAACTATAATGAATTAAGAAAATATTGGGATAAGAAAGATCAACTTCTTTTTTAAGTTAGTCAACCCAAAAATCATAAGTGAAAACCCAGTAGAACACTGGGGACAAAAACAGATAACATATAAATTAGAAATAATCAACCCTCATTTAATAATTAAAAGCAAGCAATCAAATGCTAACCCAAAAGACATAAAAAAATATAATATGCATATAAAAGAATTGTTTGCTTTATGCTTAATTAGAGAAAGTGAAATAAAATAAATGTGTACGAATCCCACAATAGGAGGCAAGTGTGTGTTTTAAAATAATTTGACTAATTTTTTTTATCATATTTAGTTTTAAAAAATTCTTTATAAAAATAAATTTTTGTTCATAGAAAACCTTGACTTATAAATATATTAATTTATAATTTTTATGATGAAGAAAAAATGGAAATTAAAGTTGAAATGATACATCAAAATTTTTAAGTAGTTCGATCCAAACTGAAATCTATGTTCACCCCTAACCAAGGTCAGGAAAAACTCTACCATTAAAAAAGTTACACTTGAGGTTTTTTGTTATGGTTCACTTTCAACCTACTTGAGATTTTTTTTATGGTTCACCTCCAACCTACTAACTTTTAGGAATTCAACTATAACCCAAGTTTTTACGAGCTCAACCCCTTCAATCTTTTATGAGTTTAAACCAAACTCGAGCTTTTGTAAATGTCGGGCTGCCTAACCTAAAAAAAAAACAAATATACAACAAAAAATAAATTTTTCATAAAAATGTACAAATTTTTCTATGTTTGTTGATAAATATAGAAAGGTACAAAGAGCTAAAAATTATAAAAAAAAATTAAGAACATGAAAACTTAGAAGAATTAAACTTAGCTATAAGAATTTGAAATTTCTAATAGTCGTAAGTCATAGGTGCTCCCAAAAAAAATTTATGCTGATAGAATATGATACAACTCTTTTTTGAGTTGCTAAAATGTTGTTCACGTTTGCTAGTCATTTTATTCAAAATGGTTAGATTTTTATTGAAAAATTTAGATTATAATTGTTAGAAAGTCAATGAAAATATATTTCAAAAACTATTGCTAAATAGTTTAAAAAACTTTTCTAAAGAGTTTAAATAATATTTTTAAAACGGCTAATATAACGGCTCAAATAATGGCTAGTGAATTCGCCATTATGTGGGATGAGCCAGAGCTGTTGGATCCGATCAAAGGTGTTGTAGACCATCAGGTCTAATGCTGTAAAAGGAGATGAGTTATGGATGGTCCAATCAAGATGGATTTGATTTGGGTCATCTGATCATATTAGATGAGATTTAGATTGTTCAATTCATCAACAATAAATTCGAATTAGATCTCGATCGTATGATTCAAACTAAATAATTCGAATCCGCACAATTAAAGGATAAAGCGGAAAGAATTCTAGCCATCTGATAGATTAGGATGAGACTGCGACTATCAGATTAATGATAAATCATATGACGTAGGTGGAATCAATCATTACCGTTAGATCGGGCTCGTCGAATGGACGGTGGATGAATGATTATCACTGTTTAAAAAGCGAAGACAAACTCCACTATTTGATCGCAAGAATGCACGATGAAACAACGCTAAGTCGCTTTTGATTTTGGAAGCAAACAAGCACCAAAATGTTAGTTTCACAATGTAGCGAAGGAAAAGGATTTGCACTTTATAAAAAATTTGTGCAAGAGTATGGTTATAGGTTATTTCGGGTATGGGTCCAACTCAACCCATATGTATATTTGATTCAAGTTTAGTATGGCTCTATCCTTTTCCTTACCCTAACCGAGTTCAGGATGCACAAAGGCAAAGATTGAGGTTGACCCAATTTTGTTCCAACTATCTCTTTACCCGAGATTTACAGGGTTGCTCTGCTTGAAAGCATTGCACCCGGGCACATGCTTGGGATGTGGCTTAAAGTAATTTTTTTAAAATTATAAAAAAATTTAACAAAATTATTCTTTCTAATTTAACCAAAGTTTAATAGTTGATTTAACATAAAATTTAGAAATAACACATAAGTAGGATTTAACTAAAGAAAAAATGATTGAAAAATAAAATCTTATATTTCTTAAATCAATAATGATTAAAATAAGATTTGAAAAAATTAAATGATTGAAAAAATAGAATCTTACGTTATTTTTAAATCAAAGAGATGATTGAACGAATGGATGCTTGAGTTAGGATTTGAAAGTTAAATGAATAGAAAGTGTCTTATAATCAACAAATTAATATTCTATAACCAAAAAAAAGAAAACCTTTTCAAATTTGATACGTATACCTTCAATTATTGAAGCTTACTGAACACTCCAATGTACATTGAAAACTACTATTTTATCATCTTTAAAAGTATATAACTTATTTTTTACAAATAAACATATTTCGCACTTATCAAACCCATTATAACAAAACACTAAACATTTAAAACAACTCATCAAACACAAAAGTGACTTAATAGAAAGTCATAAACCCCATAAAATAGTAGCATTTATTACTAGAAAATATTCAGAGATTGTAAGAGGAAAGACTAGAATGGTGTTCAATTATAAATGATAACGCAATAGATGATAGCTATATAATCTATAACAAGGAAACTTTATTACTTATGATACAAGATAATCAAATTTATAGTAAGTTCGATTTAAAATTAGGCTTCTAGCAGTTGTTATGGAAGAAAATAGCATCCTTTGGATAGCCCTTATAATACCTAACAGCCATTACGAATAGCTAGTCATGCCATTTTGCCTTAAAAATGCTCCATCTATCTTTCAACAAAAGTTAGACAATATCTTTATGAAATATAAAAAATTTATTTACATATATTGATGATATTCTTATCTTTAGTATAAATCCTTTTATCTCATCTTAGTCACTTAGAAATCTCTTTTCAAACATGTATTAAGGACTTATATTAAGTAAAAAGAAGATGGTGATAAGAAAATGCTATTTTAATTTTTTTGGATAAACTATAGGCAAATGACAAAATAGAATTATAAGAACACATTAGTAAAACTATATTAGAAATGCCATATCACCATCTAGGAGATCTAAAGACAATTCAAAGTTTTTAGGAAAACTTAATTATGTAAGAAATTTTATTCCAAACTTAACAAAATTCGTCGATCCTATATATGCTAAGATTAGAATTAAAGGTGAAAGAAAATTTAACGAAGAAGATAAAAAATTAGTTAGAAAAATCAAACAGGTAGTATAAAAGATTGTCCCATTATAACTATCTCCTCTTAATAATTATATTGTTATAGCGGTAGATAGATGTCTTGACGGGTGAGGATATATCTTAAAATGGTAAAAATACAAAGAAGAACCCAAAATTGAAGAAATTATCAATAGATAACGTAGTTGTTTATATAAAAGTAAAGTAACAAATACCAATGCAAAATTATTAGCATGCATCTTTGCTTCAAAAAATTTTGATATTTTTGTAGAAATAAAAAAGAATTTACTTTATGTACAAACTGTAAATCTTTTGTAGCATTTTATTATAAATTTTATCATAATAAGTTGGCTACTGATCGATGGTTAACTTTTGCAAATTTTTTAAATAATAGTTATAATGTTCAAATAGAACATATAGCAAGCAAAGAACATAAAATAATACATATATAGATTATTTTATCTAGAATTCTATGCAAAATAAAATAGCTATTTATTTTACAGCCCCTAGCTAAATGTAGATATATAGCCAAATTTCATAGCTATCTATCAATAGATGTAGACAGTATTCATATAACTTTTGTAGTTATTTTTGTAATAATACATATTTGAGCTAGTAATCATGATACCACAGAGCCATATTTGTTTTCTTCCATGAATAGATTATATTTCAACAGAAACAAAGGTGGAAAACCTTCCCAAAGACTCCAATTTTTCATTCAGAACCAAGTATGCCGTTACTGAGGCCCAACAATGTTTGCATGATAATTTATGTAATACACGAAAGACGCACCCCCACTTCACTCAAATAATAGATATTCCAGTTAGACATTTTGCCTATATCAATAGCCAACCACAGGCCTCAGAAACACCATTTCTTTTATCATCTATCACAATGACTCAATTTGCACAACAAAAACAGGACATCCAACTTCTCAAAGCAAAATTAACAGAAACAAAGAAACGTGAAGAACATTTGGTATCAAAAGTAAACGAGGAAGATGAAGTTAAAAAGATGGTTTTAGATGAAATCAAAAGAAAGGAAGAATGCCTGGAGCAAAACATAAGGTCCTCAAATATGTCATCTCTGACCACTTAACAAAGGTTATATAACTGTTCAACAGTTCTTAAGACATGCTACTCGGACACTTTGATACACCAGATGGACTTCTCTCAAGTGTCGCCTCCTTCAAAGGGCAAAGACACACTCAACAATCCTGCCCTTGTTCTCAAGGATTTGGCTTCATATCAGACAACATTGACTTATCCCAATGGTAGAATCTCTCAATACAAGGAATACTTCTCAGTCATCAGTCTCCTGAAAATAGGGTTTCTTTCAAGAATCATTATTACACAACCCCATCAAATAGAAACTTTCTTAACAGAGTATTCTTGTGGAAGATTATCTTATTATGAAGAAGATCAGAGCACAATTGAAATGAAAAATCAGGACAACTTATGGAAAGGATGACTTAACAGAAGGTTCCATAAAAAACGTGATGACTTACCAAAGGTCCGACCAGCAAATAAAAACCAAGGGCCTGCCCCTGGTTCCGCTTTTACATTTTTTTTTAAAGGGTAAAAGGTTGTACTAATGTTGGACCTTAAGCATTAATCCTATCTTGACCACTATAATCACTAATGTTATTTGTCTAAATAAGTCATATACAAAACACACATGAAAAAGTTGGAGCACCATAAAAAACTTTTCAAAATAAACTATTAAAATATACCATTATATAGAAACATATTTGCGAAAACAATTAAATTATTGTATGCAACCAAACAAAATATTATCGAACATGAGTTTTCTTGTTCACGGCTTCAACTTTTTCTTGTCTTTATTAGAATGATTTGATTTTAGAATAGCTTTTCTTCCTTTTCATTACCATTACCATATAACAAGCATCAAAACAATTCAAGTCATGGCAAAGCGAAGGGTTAGTGTTTTCGTGATGCTATATGTGTGAAAAGGCATTACACTTAATAGAAGGCATCAGAAAAACTGAAAGAAACTTTAGTCAATAATTACAATTAATAGAATGCATTTCTAAGGTAAATGAATCACATGGCATCTGCTTCAGGTTTTTTATCTTTTAAGGAGTAACTTAAAGTTATCGTAGCAATGCAGCATAAAGCATAAAACTTCAACTTTTGAGTTCCAAGAAACAAGACAATACACAAACACTGACATAAAACCAATGGTGTAGTTTCTAATTTAGCACTGAATGATAACAACATTATCTGAAAATTCAACAAGCAATTTGAAGGTCAGAACAGGAACAAAACTGAAAAATCATAGCTTCCACAAGACAATTTTGAAGCAACAAAAAAGGTTGGCTAAAGAAAATTTAGTTTAATAATATTCAAAACACTTCTTGATAGATTCTACACTCATTCTAAACACTACTCATCTTCTTCATCCTCGTCATCATCACCAGCACCGCCTGAAGCATTAAGTGCATTCAACCGCTCAATAAGTTTAGCCTTCCTCTCCTCATAGGTCAGTTTCTTTAACTTGTATCTGCAAAAAAGAAAAAATCATTGCATGTTAACTGGACGAGTAACAAAGCAGCTTGCTGAGTGCAAACATCAACAACAATTCTACATAAACTGCAAATACAAAGTTATGTACAACAATTTGAGGTTACCGAACGAAAAAGGACGATAACTCACCTCTTGGGCTCCTTTGGAGGTTCCTTGGTAGACTTTTTCATGGTTGGGTCTGCACGAATAGCAGCATGAGCCTTCTTGTACAATTCCTCCAAATCATCAGGACCAACTCCCTTTTTAATATATTCACTAAAATGTGACTGGTATTTATCAGGCTCATCCTCCATCAAGATCTGCACAACAATTTGAACAGTACAACATGGAAATAATCAAATAGCTTAATTAAGACAAAAAACCAGAGATTTCCATAGCAGACTTCACTCAAGAATTGATGGGTTAGTTTCAGCTGAAGGCACAATTTTTTTTAAAAAAAAATTCTAAATTCTAGTTGCATCACTAACCCTCATGTAATTGGCAATATGTCCACCGAAGATGTACTTCCTGTGAACCTCAGCATCAAGTTTTTTCTCATCCTTGTTATAGCCAGCAAACCTCTTATCACTGTGAGGAATGTCAAGCCCTCCATCCAATGCTCCCTATGCATGCAAAAGGCCAACATATTTAAAGAAAAGTAGAAAAAAAAAAGTTATAGAGTTGAGAACTGGAGATCTGATTGACAAGTTTACAGCACGTCAAGAAACTACAAAGCTTTGAAGGCATCAAAGAAACAATCCTAAACTGTCAGCAACAAAAAATGCAGGGTGCAGAACTTGACTTCATTAAAACCAAATGGCCTGTCTATTAAGAATGAGAAGCTAAATCAGATCTGCTGCAACCAATACGTAAGCTTTATATTGGAACCAACAGAGAAAAGTTAAAGCCCCATTAAAAACATGGAACATCTCTGCTAGTGTATTTGATGCATGCAAATTGGCAAACAAGGCGCTTTGTTGATTTGATTGTTCCCTAAAACCATTCAATCAACCGTGATCACAAAGGAGAGCCGTGTATTTTAGGGCAACCGTTCTTCTATCTATCCAAGTGAAGCGAACAGCAGGAAGTTATGAGAGGTTTAAAGGTTGAAGGTGACTACATACAGTTGATATAAAGGTTCAGTAAAACTGATAGCCACAAAATAAGTTATGAGTGCATTTGCACTGCAGCTGGCCACTGATGAGCATGCAATCGAGCTTTTTAATAAGGAACTAGAAAAAAGATACAAATTCTCTAGTGGGACTGTCAGATACATTGATGAGTTTATGGTAGACAAAGAGCTGGATTGGATCAAGACAAGGTTGGAAATAAGATACGTGGTTTGGAGAAGAGGTATAGTATGCAAGACAAAATCCACGCCAAAAAAACTCTAGAATTGTTCTAGGCT
Organism: Vanilla planifolia; assembly: GCA_023846275.1. Taxonomy (NCBI): domain Eukaryota; kingdom Viridiplantae; phylum Streptophyta; class Magnoliopsida; order Asparagales; family Orchidaceae; genus Vanilla; species Vanilla planifolia. Next base: position 31,339,669 of record CM043869.1, on the reverse strand, counting down.
AAGGGTTGCATGTAGACACCAACGAGGCCACCAAAAACATGCTAAGGCCACATATGAAAGGCTAAGGGAGGAATCCTGAAGACAAGAAACAATCTAAACCTCCCATTGGTTGCATGTCCCAAGGTGCATAGGATAAGCAAATCTACACAAGATATCTTTTGAGTTTAAGAGGTTAATGCAAGAAGATCATGGGACCTTACCACTGGACAACATGACTGCTAAGAAAGGCTTATGGCCAATTTGAATCTACTACACTAAGACAATTGAATGGCAAGAAAGATTTCTTATATTTATTCTCACCAAAAATTCACAATAAGTAGGAGCATTTTGTGGGCCTCAAGGTTCTAGATGTTGATCTAGGTCATTTGGCTGCTTCAAAATCATGGAAAACAAATGTTCTCTATGGCAAAAACCTTGGTGATTTGAAAATAGGTACTAGAACTGGATTTATGAACATCAGAGTTGCAAAACTCCATCGATGTCATACTCATCTACATTTGTTTACTGGGGCTTCCTAATCAGTCTACAAGGTGTTCTCATCTCAAGTCCTTATCAACAAACATTCTTTTCAAAGTAATAGCAGCGAAAGTGGAAGCGTGACAATGACTAAGAGTAAAAGAAGAAAGAGAAGGAGAAGAGTATTTTGCCATAAAGGAGATTGAATTTTTCAAGAAAATTCCCTTCAGGGATTCTGAATTCACAAAGTTTTGATTTTTAGAATTCTCTGAACTTCTCAACTTCTGAACTCACTCCGAATTCAACTGAATTGCTTTAAACATCTTTTTCATCCTGTTATATAGAAGTTAAGATGCAATATTTAATTATAAAACAAATACATTTGTCCTTTGAACAAAATTAAAAAATTCTAGAAGTTTGAGTCATCCGGCCCTATGCACGTGCACAGAAGCCCTACTTGCGCATGGTTTCTGCACATCAGCTTTCTATGCACCTGCACGGATTCTACATGCATGCGACACATGTGGTGCATACCCCCAATGCACACCAATGTGTGTGGGGATTAGTGCACCTACCGGCCAGTACAACGCATTTGAATGAGTCAACGTCGCACACACATGGCACATGAAGTCGGCCAAACGTGGGCGAGACCGAGCGCACATGCAGCATATTTTACTTTATTTTGATTTTCTTTTTTTCTCTTTTTTCTTTAGCATTTCTCCTTTGGGTCTACATCTCCCAAGGGCACATCTATACCTCGTATGTGAAGCTCGACCAACGCATTTCAACGTACACTTCCATACGCCTGCAACGAATCTTTGCATGCAACTAGTTCACGGCCTTGGTAGTTTGTGTTGTGCGTCAATTTTTGTCATTTTCTCCTCTATTGACTTTTTTCAACCATTTTTATTCAATAATCTTGGAAGTAATCTTATGATCACTTTTCTTATACTACTCTGCCTTTTCAAACCTTGCAAAAATCAAGCCAACAGTAAGAACTCCAGTTTGGCTATCCTTGCACAGCTTCTATCAAGCAAGCCTGCCAAAAAAGGCTGTGTTGAAGTGGATTTCGAACTAACTCTCTAATATATATTTGGGAGGGACCCTATCGATATTTCTAATAGAAGTTTGAATATGAGGAGCCACCTGTGGCAGATGTATCAGCCCATAAACATCTTTTTACTAGTTCACTTGACAATGGAGCATGGACAAACATGCACCATGGCAACACTTCATGACAACTAGAGCTACTACTACACAATTCATTGCAATCCAGTAGCACCATAGAGGTATCCTATAGCATCTATTGCCATGCAATAAAGCACTACTCTACTACTACTAGAGGTTGTGGTGCCCACTATAGCACAAAAAAGTGTTGCAGCACATTCCCAATAGCAAGTATAGAGGATGCAAATCTCTTTAAAGTACTAGCATTGTTGAGAAATAATCAAGAATTAGATGTTGTCGCCATGAGTTGCACTAACTCTATGGATGCTAAAAGAGAATGTAGTAATGAAGCAAATCATGCAATGATATAGGCCACAGTTCTGAAGGCCACTTAAAGGTTGACCCTTGGACCCTTGTTATTAGCAACAAAAAGAAGCGAACCAAGTAGAAGAAGACCTAGCTAGGTGTTTTGACCATGGCCATCACTTCACTAACAACAATGTCCATTTCATTCTAAACCCAAGCCAACAAGAAACCAACCGAGCACAAGAATTCACCACGATACCACATTCAATGCCCACAAGAAGCGGGAACTAAGAGACCTAATGACAGGGAGCACATGCACACAAGGCACTAGTCAAAGCTAGAGGAGCACATTCAAAGAACCATTTAACTCAAAATTTTATTCACATTTTGTTCAATGAGGTATCCATAAATCAAGATGATGCAGTTGTTTGCATTGCTTGGAGTTTGACCAGTTCACCTTTTTATTGGAAGCACGACAATAAGCTAACATCAAAAACATCATGCATAGCTCTTTTGACCCCCTATATTCAAAGTGTTCCAACTACTAAACATTGAGTGTAAGCATCATGGGTTGGTACTAATGTTTGATACAATCATCATTGAACAAAAATAAATCACTTGACATATTCCTTGCTTTGGAGGATAAGTGCAGGTCTTCTCTCACATTTTGTTCCCATTGGCAGTCCTCAAGCAGGGACTTATATAACCTTTTGTGGCAACTGCTTATATAAAACCTATAGGCAATGTATATAGGCTACAACCATCTTTTTAAGGCAACAAACACTGCCACATATCATAGAAAAGTCCTTTCCCATCAACGTTTTGAATAAAAACAAAAACAAATAAACATGTATTTGGCAAAGATTGTGCTTGGAGAGGAGGAAAATAAAACAAAATTGAAGTTATGTGCATTAAATTTAATTCCAAATGTTAATCTCAATCCAGAAATCGTAACTTTTATACAGAAGTTTGCTACTATTAAGATTAAGATTGAAGACAACAGAAATAAATGCAAAGTTTTCATCAAGCATAAAATACCAACATCAATTTTATAAATCTGCCATTGTTCTAAAGAAATTGTTTTTCCTAAAAACTAAAGGTAAACAATATTATCAAAAGAAGAATTTAAAGGACTTCTAGCCTTTAATATAACCAAAAGAATTTATCATGTACGTTAACTAAATTTAGGACAATGTCAAGAATGAATCACAGATGTGAAAGCATGCATAACTCCCCACTTTCCTAAACAATTGAAACTGAAGGAGAAGCTATTGGCACCACTGAAGGACCTTCAATACAAGAACAAAGCCAAAGAAGTGAAATTTAGCTGCTTATGGATATCTATCTATCAATAAATATCAACGTTTTTTAAGAACTCTCAACAAGGAACAAAAGAATCATTTATTAATAATAAAATTACATGTAGGGGGGAAGTCTGCAACAAAGCCAATAGCGAACAGCCTTAATTAAATAACATGTAGGGAAGTAGACAGCAACAAAACCACCATGAAAGAGCATGCAAGAATGAATTACATGTGACATGAAAGAATGCATAACTCCCCACCTTGCTAAACAATTAAAACTAACGAGAAGACACACAAACAGAGCTAAAGAAGTGTCATTTAGCTGCTCATATATATCAACATTTTGGCAAAACTCTCAGCAAGCAACAAAAGAATTGGTTAACAATAAAATAACATTTACAGGAGTAGTCAACCACGAAACCACTATAAAAGAGAACATAGATAAACCTTGAGAGCACCAAAAACACGATTTCCAGTTGTCGTCCTGACAAGACCAACATCAAGGAGGGCGCGGAATGGCCTCCTGCTCTCAGCAGGTTCAACAGAATAGTCTTCTCCACTAGCCTGATTAGGAGATTCAAAATGTTAGAAACTTAAAGCCATTTAGTTTCAATGAACTAAAACCTTGCATGCCATACCTCAATATTTCCCTGATAATCCTCATCCATCTCAAGCTGCTTCAACAGGCGACGAGCCAAGAGAAGACCGGTGCAGTAGGCTAATGATATAATCAACATGAAAGAATACACCCCAGTTATCAAGGAACATTAAGAGCGGTCACAATTTTGCAAATAGTACCTGCAGCATAATTAGTGAGACCAACTTCAACGCCATAACGAGGTAATTCGTGGGCATAAGCTGCAGCAAGAACCAAATCACCAGTAATACTTGCAGATATGATCTGTGCAATTATATCTTTGTTGGTCTGAAAACAGCTTAGTTAAGCAACGAACAACTGACAGCTCAGATTCATTATAGCACTATATTGTTTTCAAAGGTAAAAGGGCTTATACATAATTCTGGATACAAATCGAACAACAAATCGGTATTTTGGAGTGTTGTACTTATTTTTATCCTGATTAATCAGTCGAATTCTTGCACGATAATCAGTCTTCCCCTCTGCAAGACAAGTAATTACTTTGACATGAAAAGATCCAAAGGAACACAATGCTATTGAAAATAATAATCATCTCACAGAAAATTTATAGCCACTTAAACAATAAGACCAAGACTACCTCTCCTTCTTTTGTACTTGACTTGAAAGCGCTTGAAGTAAGCCTTGGTCTTCTGGGCCTTGACGAATGCCTAAAAATAAAGCATGGTGTTAGTAGATGAAATACAACAAGGTTAGGATACATTAACATTGGTATAATTTTAATAAATATAACATAAAGATTTGTCAATCAATGATTTCAAGATACCACTGAAGCTCAATAATAACCAAAAAAAAAAAAAAGATTTAAGTGGCATATATATAATCACAATTTCTCTTTAAGAACCAAATAAAAATTCAGTTGATTCTAGTACATAGATTAAAAAATTAAAATAGAAAAATTGAAAAAATCCAAATAAACATATAGGTCAGTCAAAATGAGACAGAAAGTGATGCTTTAACCAGTAGTCCAGTGGACACAATTTTAAAATCCACATCAGCTGGACCTGCCTTGATAGGTAGGAGTATCTAACTTGTTCCGTCTTTAATTCTATTTCATTGTATCACATTCTACTATATTACATACAATAGCATTATGCTTCCTCGACAAATAACTAAGTAAACTCCGCATAAATTTAAAACTGCTAAAAAAGAACTTCTTTCACAAAAAAAAAAAAAAAAAATGTATAAAAAATCAACAAAAACGTAAACTTCAACCCGAAGCTTGAGATTGAGACAAGCTTATGCAACGCCAATAAAATGACGATTAGAAAAAAACAAAAGAAACCTCGGAGCACCGCATTCTCAGGCCAATGTCAATAAGCGCGCTCCTACAGAAGTTGGTATGAAACATACAAAACTAGAAGCCTAGCTATTTTGAGAAAACTAAATCTATATCATCAATCTCAAAAAGAAGGCATTAACCTTGCATACCCAAGCTAAAAGATTAGCAAAACCTAGAATTAGACGGCAGAACTTGTTTAAATACTACAATCCACAGATTCAAGATGAAACCATTCACATCAAAGGAATAAAACTCAGCAAATGAAGCAAAAACAAAACAGAAAAGCATGATCAAAGGAGCAGATCTGCAAATGGAACGCATACGAATGTGAATAAATCAAGGTTTTAAGGCTTCTCGATCCATTACCATTGCTCGCGCCTTCACTGCGCTGCCTTCGGCCCCAACTTTGGTGTGAAGACTGCGTTTTTGACAATAAAACCCTAGTTGCGCGACCACTGGTGGTCAAGATTACATCCGAAGGATTCAATTCTACCCTTCGTCGGGCATTATTGTATATCATAATGTTTTGGAATTAAAAAATATAAATAAAAAATCAAAGCCACTGCATTAAATCCACTTAAATTAAGAAAAAGTTTTTTCATATTAATTAATGGCTCCTAAAACATGAGCATTGATCGTATAGAGTTAAATAACTAAAAATGAATGTGAAATAAAATTAGTCATAATTCACTTTTTATCAAATTTAAAAAAAAATATTAAATACGATAACACTTATTTTTATATTCTTTGTTTTATTACGACTAACAATTTTATGATTTTTTTATCATGCACGTATATCACGTGCTTAAAATTAATTTTTTTGCTTTCATAAATTATAACTAATGCAATAACCTTTTATAAGATTTATTTGAATAATTATTTGTTTAACATGTTAATGAAAAAAATGTGTCATCTAGATCATCTACGTGTTTAAAACTTAAAAACTATCAATAATTTTATTTCAAAAAATTATAAAAAAAAATATTTTTTTGGATATATATCATGTACGTCAACCCAAAAAGTTTTTGCAAAATATGTGAACAATATAAAAAAAAATAAATATTCAGTATTATGCATATCATAAGAAAGACATAAAAGATGAAACATATAAAAAATCATATAAATGTTTAAAAGATATATATCAAAATTGGATGTATATATTTTTATCTAATTTTTTAAGTATAATCATACTAAGAATGACAAAGTCAAATATTTACATGATATATTTTTTGTGTATAATTATAACAAATATTTTGTATGAGCAAATAACATAGATAATTCTTATAGTATTATAAAATAATATTATATCATGATGTTTGATATAGCATAATAAAATTTATTTAGTTTATGATATATTTGATTGATCTTATCTATAGAATTAAATATATATATATATATATATATATATTTCATAACTTTCAATAACTTTTCAAATGCTTTAAGTTCTTAATTTTAAAAATTGTTTCTTAGATGAAAATAGGAGGGTTTATAATTGTGATCCATGCAATAACATTATTTGAAATTCATTCTATTTGTATAATGTTTTTATCATTACGATTATGGTAAAGAGGAATGGATAACAATTAGTATTGGATAATTTCTTTATGTTCACTCTTTCATTTTTAGATTAAGTCTTCTTTTGCTAGTTTAGAAGCAACTGTTCACAACCATTATTGGGAATCCACTGATTAATTACATTTCAAAAAAAATATTTTTTATTTTATTTTTATCTAGATTTATCTAACCATATGTCAATAATTTATATTGTGTATAATAAAAATAAATTAAAATAGATAATCTATTTCTTTAAGAAAATATATTAGAGATTGAAAAATGCTGACTCTTAAAACTCGTTGGATTCAACTTAAGAGATGTGAAAGGTATGTGTTTGATTACAAGGCTCTAGTTGTGCAACTTCTAATGATCAATATATGATCTAATGATTCTAATTCATTCTATCTTAGATCAATTATTATTATATAATTTTAATTTTCTCAATAGATAAATATAAATAAAAAACCTAAGCCATTACATCAAATTCTCTTAAATTAAGATATATAACTCTTCTTATATGAAATAATAATTAAAAAACAGTCTTTTTTCAAATTAATTAATTACTCCTAAAACATATCTTCATGCATTAATGTAAAAATGTAAATAAGAATACATGCATGTCAAATAAAATTGCTCATAATTCACTTTTTATCAAACTTAAAAGAGATTTAATATGGTAGAGATATTTTTGTATTCTTCGTTTTAATATGATGAATCATTTTATGATTTTTTTTATTATGCAAGTATACCGAATGCTTAAAATTATTTTTTTACTTTCATAAATTATAACTAAAACAATAACCTTTTGTAAGATTCACTAGAATAATATAATATATAAAATTTATTTCTAAATGTTCATGTTAATGTAAAATATAACATGTCATCTAGATTGTGTACATGTTGTTTAATACTTAAAAACTATACTTTTATTTCAAAAAATTATAAGAGAATATTTGTTGAATATATAAAAAGTATTATATGTGTCAAGCCACAAAGTTTTTGCAAAATATGCGAAGAATATAAAAAATTTAAATATCTAGTATTATGCATATCATATGAAAGCTTATGTAAAAAATCATACAAAAGATCATGTTAATATGTTGAAGACATATATCAAAATTGATATGTATATATTTTTATTTAATTTTTTAAATATGATTACACTAAGAATAACATAGTCAAATGTTTACATTATATATGTTTAGTCTACAAAGTCCCAAATTGTGATAAAATATTTTGTACAAACAATGAGCATAGATAATGGTTATAGTATTATCAAATAAATTTTATATGGTCAATGATATGAGTGTGTATAGAATTAAATATAGCACACACACATACACACACACACACACACACATATATACATATTATTTAATAATTTGCAACAGAACTTTCAATTCTTTAAATACTAAATTTAAAAAACTATTTCTTATATGAAAATAGTAGGATTTATAATGGCGATTCGTATGGTAATATTATTTAAAATTCATCTCATCTGTATTGGTGTTTTCTATATTATGATTATTGTAAAGAAGAATATATAACAATTAGTCTTGGATAATTTCTTTATGAAAATACATGTCTATTAAAATGCAAAAACACATAAAAAATATAATCAAATTTTTATCGTTCATACTAACTCTTTCAATATAAGATTAATTAAACCTTTTTTTATCACTCTAAAAGCAACTATTCACGACCATTATGTGGAAACCTTTGATGAAGTTACATTAATTACATTTTTAAAAAATAATTTTTATATAGATTTATCTAAAAATTCATATGCCATAATGTATAGTGTATATCGTAAAAGTAAAGTAAAATAAGTGATATATTTCCTTAATAAAAAAGATATGATCTTGAAGACTGTGCGATGCTTACTCTTAAACTCTTCTTTGTTCTTCTCTTCATATATGGATTCTTGTCTAATGATCTAGCTCATAATCATGGGTATGAGAAAAAAACATGTGATGTTTGTTTTATATTTTTCATAAGTTAATGTAAATTAATGTGTCACAAATAATGGATAATAAAAAAGTAAGAAAGAAATCAAAATCTTTTCTAATTCTAAAATTTCAAGAAAGTAGGTAGTCAAATAAAGGGGCATTCAAACCCTCAATATGAATTATTCATACAATGTATTAGTAATTTGATGCTTTACTCCACTCAACCATCTCTCCCAATTTCTAATTCTAATAATGAACCATAGAACAATGTCAATGATCAAATTCTAATAAACGTATACATCTAATGTTAAATATTTAACGAGCCTTTCAGGGAAATAGTCGACCATGGGCTAGCTAAAATAGAACTCTCTCTAAGACCAACCACCTCACATTTCCAGGTGGTAGGGTTTCTTTTATTTATATTGCTATTATTTATTATATATTTGCTATTTATTATTCTATATTTTTCTCTTTTTAGATTTGATATTTTTATTTATTTACATATCTATTTATTCTATAACTATATAGGAATATTTTAGGACAAACAATATGAATGTTTAAGAATAAACAATATGAATGTCTCAAAATGAGCATTCATGAATCATTTTTTTTTTTCTGATTTTTATATGAAATAAAAGTCTCATTAATAATTATGAATAAACTATTAGATAATTTATAAAGATAATGTCCAAAAAATAAGTATGTTCTCTATGTGGATAGTATAAGGCAAAATAGATTTCTTGAAGTAAAATTAAAGAAAGAATTTGTTCTTCTTTCCTAAAAAATTCTTATAAGAGTTTGAGGCCAAATCTTTGCATAAAAGTGCATACTATATTTTTATGTTTACAAGCCAAATTTCTAGTGCCCAAAAGTTGAAGTACATACTTTATATGGTACAAATCCTATTTTTTAGGATCCACTATGATAACAACAAATATTTGCACATATTTGCAAAAAATTGATTAATAATCTCAAAATCTGATCGATCCAAATTGATTTGCTAATGGGATAACTCGGTAATGTACAAAAGTTTGGTTTAGCAAGGATCCAATAAGAGAAATAACTAAAGTTGTGGTATCTAATTTTTGAGTCAGAAGATTGGGTTTCTATTAATGGTCTATTTAATCAACTCTAAGGTACAATTATTTTTTCTAAAATTGATTTAATATAAGGGTATCATTAATGATAAAGATTTAATCATGCTAACACTATTTTTTGTAGTAGATATGAACATTATTGATTCTTGTTGTTACTTTTTTGTCTTAATTAGCATACCTATTCTCTTCATGAATCTTATGAATAAAGTATTTAAGAAATATCTATATTAGTTTGTTATTATTATTATTGATAATATCTTAATATATTCAATGTCTATAGAAGGACATGCAAGTTGTTTGCACATTATGTTTCAAATATTGAGAAAATATTAATTATTGCAAAGTTATCCAAATATGAATTCTAGATGTCTCAAATTTGACTATTGGGATATGTTGTTAAGGAAAGAAAAGATCTTTACATAAAAAGAAAATATGAATTCTATAGAAAATTTTAATTATTGTGTTTACACTAACCTATTAATGTATTAAAGGTGAAAAGTTTTTTTAAGGTAGTTGAATATTATAAAAAATTTGTAAAAAGATTTTTTCTAATAGTTAATCCTTCAAAAAAAATTTCATAAAAAGCAATTAAATTCAAATAGAATCTAGCTTATGTATAATGTTTTCAAACTTTTAAAAAGAAATTGACTATACCTAATTCTCAACTTGAAGAAAATGATGATTATTAAATATTTACTAATGCATCAAATGAATGGTTAGGTTGTGTATGAATACAAAATAATATGATAATTGCATTTGGATCTTGTCAATTAAAACTTCTTTAAAAGAATTATTTAGTTGATGATTTAGAATTGTTAGTTATTCTTTTTATACTAAAAAATTAGAGATATTATTTATATGATATGATGTGTGAAATTTATGCCAAACATTAAAGTTTGAATTATATTTTACTTAGAAAAGAATTAAATTTGAGATAAAAAAGAATGACTGAAGTACATTAAAAATTATGATTTAGTTATTTTGTATCACCATTATAGGGTATAAGTCTTTTCTGATGCATTAAATCACAAAACCAATAGCAATCTATTTTTAGACCAAATTGAATAATAACAAAATTATTATGAAATTTACAAATATCATCTTAAAAGGGGAACATACTAAAATGTGATCGTATTATCTCAATTGTGAAAGCAAACTAATTAGCTAAATTACATTAAAAAGGATCACAATAAGATGATGAATTACATAAATTGATTTAGAAAGTTGAGGAAGGTTTTGTTTTTTATTTTACTTTAGATGCTAATGGAGCACTTTAATTTTAAGATAGATTGTGTACCCCAAATCACTAAAATATAAAGCAATATTGAATAAAGTCATAATTTTAAGTATTCTATTCATCTAAGAGATGTAGTTATTTTGTATCACCCTTATAGGGCTAAAGTCTTTTCTAATGCATTACGTCACAAAGCCAACATCAATATATTTTTAGACCAAATTGAATAGTAACAAAATTCTTATGAAATTTACAAATATCATCAAAAGGGAAACACACTAAAATGTGATCGTATTATCTCAATTGTCAATATAAACTAATTGGCTAAATTACATAAAAAAGGATCACAATAAGGCAATGAATTACATAAACTGATTTAGAAAGTTGAGGAAGGTATGTTTTTTTTTATTTTACTTTAGATGCTAATGGAGCTCTTCAATTTTAAGGTAGATCGTGTACAACAAATCACTAAAATATAAAGCAAATTATTAATGTATGAAGCTCATAATTTTAAGTATTCTATTCATTTAAGAGAAGCAAAGATGTATTATGAATTCAAACCAATTATTGGTGGCTAGAAACAAAATAGAATATAGACCAATAAATGCTTCATTTGCCATAGGTAAAAGGAAAACAACAAAAATTGAGTGAACTTTTGTAGCCATTTTCGATTCCTTAATGGAAATAGGAAAGCGTGGACATAGATTTCATAATGAGGTTTCATTAATCACTCATAGGACATAGATGCATTTAGATGATAATTGATAAATTGACTAAATTGGCTTTTTTCTTAGTTGTCTCAAATATAAATCAAAAGTTTATATCTCATTTTCAAAAAAAGATACACCAATCATTTGGTACACAGTTAAACATTAATACTATATTTTTCATTCCTAGATAAATGATCAAATAGAAAGAATAATAAACTCTAAATGATTTGTTATATGATCATGCATTCTAGATTTTTTGGGTGATTGAGAAAGTCATCTATCTCTAATAGAATTTTCTTATAATAATATTTTTTAAGAAAAAATGGCATAGCACTTTATCAAGTTTTTTATGTAAGAAAATAACAATCCTCTTTGTGTTGCATTGAAGGAAAAGAAAGTCAATTTTTTGGGCTTAATTTTGTTAAATTAAAAGTGAAATAGTTCAAATCAACAATTATAGCTGCCCAAGGTAAGGAAAAGAAATACTTCGATGCTAAGTATAAGAACATGATAGTTGAAGAGGAGGGACATGTTTTTGTGAAAGTAAGCCTTTTAAAAAATTTTTAGATTTGAAAAAATGGAGAAGTTGTAGACAAAGTACATAGTTCATTTTCAAATCATAGAAATAATAGATCAAATAACCTACAAATTAGCATTACCTTTGTACACTGTTAGAATTCATGATATATTTTATATCTAATTTCTCTAATCTTTCCCATATTGTCATATATGAATTTAGAAAAGTCAATATGAATTTTAAACTATAAAGACAATATATTAAGAGACAAAATGATCATAATGGTGAAAGCCTTGTGATCAAATCAAACTAAAAGAGAACCACATATGAGGTTAAATTTTATATAAAGCTTCAATATCTTGAACTCTTGAATTCTAAGATAATATCTCTAAGAGGCAAAGAATGTGACATCCCATTGATGTAATTATTTGATAATGCTATAATTATATGATTATATAAGTAATTAGCTTTTAATCATTGAGTAAAACTTATATTTTGAGGGTAGAATATAATAGTAAGATTTTGGTATTGCCTTGAAAAACATAAAAGTTTTGTAAAGAATGCACCAAATAAAAAAATAAGCATAACATTAAGATCTCATTAATAAAAATTATTGATTCTTAGTTTATAATTTTTTTAGAATTCAAATAAAATTGTAGTGAATTAAGAAAAGAAAATTGAAAATTAATAAATGGCCAAGGGAAACCTTATCTCCCATTATTCAATATAACATTTATAAGAGAATAAGCTACAAGCTTTGCAAAAGAGAAGTCATTTGAAAAGAAGAGAGTGATATAAGGAGAGAGAGAGAGAGAAAGAAAGAGGTTGGAGTGGACATCGATAAAAGAAAGGGGTTGTTGTTTCTTGAGGAGCACTATGTGGAAGAAGAAGAAAGAAGAAGAAGAGAGAAGAGTAAAGATATGTGTAGGAAAAGAAGAGGGAGGAGGAGCATGTTATGTTGTTTAAGGTGAAAACAATCCTTTCATCCATTTCTTTTCTTTCTAGAACATAAGTAATAACATATTGAGTTTAAGAATGAAGAAAATATCTTTTTTTATATTCTTAGAGGTTAGAATGAGTGTTGGAAAGAAAAGGTTTGGAATACAACATGAAAATGACATTTTCATAGCTATTATATAGTAAAAAAATGTCCAATGTATAGTACAATATGATCAAGATGACTAGAAAGCTTTTTCCTAAGAGGAATGTATAGTATGTAAATGTTCCACTTATGGTATGCTCAATTCAAGAAGAATAAAAGTAAGATTTTGCAAAATAATTGTATAATACAAACATATCATTTTGTATAAATCAATCAATTCAATGAAATTCCCTAAAAATCATATGGTATATAAAAATTATTTCGTATGGTCTGATATACTAAAGGGTAATTAATGAAAAGAATGGAACAATGTAATTTTAATGTCATAGTTAGCAGATGGTCTTATCTTATCATATGGTATGATACTAGCATTATATATTACAATTTATTTAAAAAGGAAAGGTCTAAAAGAGGGATCATATGGTTTGAAAGATGGTATTTTGTGATGATCATATTGTATAATTTTGAGAACATATAGTATGATGACACTAAAGCCAAAGAAAATCTTATTTATTGTTTAAATGAGGATCAAATATTATAAGCGACATGTAAATTATAATTTTAATAAAATATCAAATAAACAAATTATAATAAGACATTGTAATTTCTTTATAACCAAGTAGAAAACCAACTAGAACAATACTAAATGATATGAAATAATAACAAAATTTTAAGTGAAATATTATACAAAAGAATTTTTTTGTGGTTCAACATAATTCAATGCCTACATTCAACCTCAGTCAACCTAATCAGTCTTCTACTAAAACACTTCCTTTTGTCATAACTAATAAAGGTAATTCAATAACAAACAATGGTGTATAGAGGAGACAAAAAATGAACAACAATTTTAACTAATACAAACTGAATAAAACTCTTACTCAATAATGCATACAAGATCTTAGATCTTTAAACTTTAAAGCAAATGTGTCACCAAAATGAGAAGATGATATTATCAATATGATTTGAAGAAAGAGAATTGCATTGAAATGAGTAATGAATTGAAGCAAGTGCTTTGGTCGAAGGGAAGAAGGTTCACGTTAATCTCTTTCTCTTAAGGTTTTGTAATATGTATCATTAGTTTTTCTTATTTAAAAAATAGTTTAATTTATAATAAGGAGAATCTTAGTTATGATACTTTCAATGTCTAATTGAGTTTTCAAAAGATGTTTAAAATAGTAGTTGTCTTTAAGAATACATTTGTATTAGTACATCGTAACAATTGTACCAAGATGATAAGCAAAGAACTCAGTTCATACTGATGATGCACTGATATGATTACCACAAATCATACATTTAATGACATATCATATAAGTATGAGAAAATGTCTTCATATTATATATTACAAATTCTTGGTATATTGATTAAGTTCTTAAACAATTATTCTAGATGATCACAAAGATCATACAAGTATAATATAATTTATTTCTATTGTTCAAAAAGTCCCAAAAAAGAAGGTTAGCTTACCCAGCATACTTATCTCAAACTCTTACTTCATCAATTTAGTAATTCTCTCACACATCTCATCTTGTATTACTTCAAATATTATGCTATCCACATAAATTTAACCTACTAAATGATTTTCATCAAAATTCAAAATAAATAGTGTATTTTTTACTTTATTGCTTACAAAATCATTTGAAATGAGAACTGTGCATAATCTTTCATATAATACTTTTATTGTACGCTTGAATCCATATAGAGCTTTTTTAGTTTTTAAATAATGTCATATAGTCTTTTGCTATAAATCATGTCTTATTTTTAATTATGTCTTTATTTTTATCTAACTTATTCTTAAACACTTATTTAATACTAATAATGGTTTATAATCAGGCCAAAGTGCCAAGTCTTGCACTTCATTCCTCTAAAATTGTTGTAGTTATTCATTCATTGTAATTATCCATGACTCATCACTAAATGCTTCATTAACCAACTTAGGCTCAACATAATAAACAAATGTTGCAATATTGATTGAACTTTTAGTTTTAACATTATCACCTATTTCTCTTATCACTAACTTTCTGGGATGATTCTCCACAAATTTCCATTCTTTAATACTTTCATTTTCATCCTCTATTATTTTTTCGCATTTTTACTTTTTTCTTTGGGTTCATCCTCAAGACTCAACTCCATGAATTTCTGTAATTGGTCAATAGATGATTAACTAAAAGAAATTTCAAAAGATGTTTCATCAAATTTTGCATTGACTGACTCCTTTATAATTAGGTTTCTTTTGTTGTATACTCTATAAGCTCTATTATTTATAGAGTATCAAAGAAAGATGCCTTCATCATATTTAGGATCAAACCTTTCTGTGTTACTTTTCTCATTATTCAAGATAAAGCATTTAAACCTAAACACATGAAAGTGCGAAACCTTTGGTTTCTTATTGTACATAAGTTCATATAGGGAGACATTGAGTGTTGGGCTTCTAAGGACTATCTAAATGAAACGTACAATATTTATTGTTTTAACTTAAAAATGCTTTGGGTACATTGTACTCATTTAGTATGCACCTAGTTGTATCAAACAATGACTTATTCTTTCTTGTTAGTACCATTTTATTGAGAGGTTATATATAAGAAGGTATGAAAAATCCCATGATCATTACAAAAATCTACAAATAATTAAGTTTTAAATTATCTATCATTATCGTTTCTAATTAATGCTATCAACAATTCATGTTCTTCTTCTAACTTAACAACCAAATGAACAAACTTTTTAAGACCTTGATTTTTCTTACTTAGAAAGAATACCTAAGTGAATATAGAATGGTTATTTATCACAACAAATCCATACTTCTGACCTTTTGGCAATGTTTACACCTATGATCATCACTCCAATGAATACTAGATAGGTCTTTAATTAATTCATACATAACCATTTTTCTAAGTGAAGATTTACCTAGACATATAATCTCATATGCAATAAATCTCAACTATTATCATGAGATGTAAGATAATCTAAACCATTGGACACATCCATATATAAATTAAATGCATTAAATGCATAAGTATTGTTCTTCCTATGTGCAATAATAAAGGGTGTATTATTTCTATTAATAATGGCTTTACTGGAATTAAATGTAATTGAAAAATTAAAAACACATAATCGACTTATGCTAAGGAGGTTATACCTTAAACCTTGTATAAAGAGGACTTTTCTTATAGATGCATGTGATTTACCCATGATTCTTATTCTAATCATCTTTTTCTTAAAGTTATCCTCAAGAGTAGCTTCACCCCCATCATACTCTTTTAAGTGGATGAATAAAGAAGAGCCTTCTGACATTTCTTGACTGTCCATTGTCTAGGTACCACACAACTTTCTTAATCATTAAAGAAAGATATGTCTACAAAAGAAAGTAATGCATTAGTTTTGGGTACCAACCTTCATACAATAGTTGTATTTAACATTTTGAGTATATGAAATGATATAAGCATCATCAACACAAAATCTAGAGAGGATGCCTAAGAATGTTAATGAAAAGTTTTTAATTCAATCAATTATTTAAAAAGAATGGTATCTTAATAATAAAACTAGTCATTTCATCTCTTATTGTTCTTACTTCTTCTTGATGAAAAAGATTTTGTAGAACATACTACATCATCTAAAGTAGACTTGTTCTTACCATCTCTTGGCCCTAAATCAAGCTCTCTTTCTTTTATTCTTCATTTGATGTGGAGCTATTTGAATCACTCCAAGTAACTTTCATTACTTCTTTTTTCTCTTCTAGTTCTTAATTTCTCCAACCTAAATTTTTTATAGCAAATGTTTGGGTTTGATGTGCCTTAATATCTTGCATTCATGGCATATTAACTCTTTAATTATGTCACTTTCCCTTTAGATTTCATATCTTGGTTGAACTTTTTACTTGCACTATTCTAGCTATATAATCTAGATAACCCAAGATGAGTGCTACCACACTAAAGATTGATATATTTAAATCTAAGATAAAATCAATCATTATTGTTATAAGCTCCTCCTTTGTCTTCTTCTTTTTCTTTTTGACCATAAGCTACTCATTTTTTCTTCTAATGAGCTCCATCTCATTTTTTAAGAGATCACTTAATAACTCCTCAAGTGATAATGTTGAAATGCCTTTTGCATCTTTAATTGCAATCATAAAAGGATCATATTCTTGAAAAAGTAACCCAAAACTTTTGTACCTATCCAATTATACAATGTTATTTTTCAAGGTTGAAAGATCATTAATGATATTAGTAAAATGTGTAATCATAGATTCAATAGTTTCATCTGGATTCATCCAAAATAGCTTATACTCATGAATTGGCATTCTAATCTTGATCTCCTTCACTTGAGAGGTACCCTCATAGGTGATCTCAAGCTTAGATCAAATTTCATTAGTCATAAGGCTCATGCTATGATTATATTCAAAAGTAGATAAATAATAGTATAATATATTCATGCCTTGAGAACTTAATTACACTTTATACTTTTCTTTGAGAGTGAGATCACTAAGTTGCTTTCTCACTTTTTCACCATTAACTATTTTAGTGTAAAAAAAGGATATTTAATATCATCGAAAATCTCTAAATCAATTGATTCCAAAAACAATAGTATTCAATTTTTTTAATACAAATAATATTCATACTTGAATATAGGTGGTTTATGGAGAGAGCTACCTCACATGATATGACATTATCCTCAACAAAAGCATACGCCATATGGATTGTGTCATAGAAATATCTTTTTTTAATAAAATCAAGCTTTGATACAACTTATTAGTTTTGATGAGGATCAAATACCATAAGATGGAGATGGGGTATGAATTTTGGCTTTAAGAAAATATCATGCAAACAAATTATAATAAAACTTTGAAATTCCTTTTTAACTAACTAAAAAACCCACTACAATGATACTAAACCAGATGAAATAAAAACAAAATAATAAATAAGTGAAATATTGTGCAAGGGATTTTAAGATGATTTGACTTAACTTATGTTTTTATTCACCACCTACTCAACCTAATTGTACTTCCACAAAATCACTCCCTTTTATTACAACTAGTAGAGGTAAACTAATTGCAAGTAGTGATGCTTAGAGGAGACATAATATAATAATTTTGGCTAGTACAAACTCAATAAGGCTCTTACATAGTAATAAATATAATATGTTATATCTTTAAACATTTTAAAGTAAGTTTGGTACCAAACTAAATGAGTAGATACTATTATCAATATAATCTTAACAAAGAGAAATGCATTAAATAAGAGGTGTATTATAGTAGTTAAGTACTCCAACCAAAAGGAAGAAGGTTCATGTTAAGGTTTTTTTCCTTAACTCAAGATTTTGTAATGTATATCATTAACTTTTCTCTTTGAAAAATATTCCTATTTATACTGAGAATACCAAAGCTAATTATGGTGCTTCTAATGTGTAATTGACCTTTTCAAATATGTTTAAAATAATCATTACATCTTTGAGATTATGTTCATATTAGTATATCACAATAATGGTATTAGGATTATAAGAAAAAGACTCGATTTTTCCCAATAATGCACCGATATGATTAGCACAAATTATCTATAATGGCTTATCATACAAAAATAAGAAATGGCAATATTGCATGCGACAAATTCTTAGTAAACTACTTAAGTTAAATAATCATCATACTAAACAATTCCAAAAGTCATATCAATACAATATATTTTATTTCTACAATTCAAACATATCGTACAAGTCTAATAATAGATCATCATTATATGATGTTTCATTTTTCTTATAACCAAGCTCTTGAATAAATCTTATATTGATGTGATCATGTAAGAACAAAGTTTGGTACGATCATGTAACGATCAACTTACCAACACTTCATATGTTAGTAGTACATATATGATAAAGTTATCATGATAATATGATAACTTTGTATCGATCTTTGCCTTAAGTCTTTATAAAAGTGAATTAATACATAGATCGTTATCAAACAATAACATAGATAAATTATGTTGAGTATTATTAGATAATGATCATACTTATATAATACAAATATATTATTTATATAACAAAAGGAATATATCATATAGATATGATACTATAATTCATAGTAAACAATGTAACAATTATGAACACCACAAAATTAAGACTAGACATCATGTCATAGTTTCATAATTGATTGAATATACAATAGTACAAATATGATATATTAATTATAAATGTTTGTCCATAATAGAGGTTATTTATATAATAGGTTATAAAAAGAAATGAACTAAGTACTTATTTGAAGCAATTTTCATTCTCATACGATAATAGTGATTACTCAATTCTAAGAAAATGAATAGAATACATACAAGGCCCATACCTTGTACTATTAAGTTTGAAGACTTGTTTTAAGTACATACAATAGTTGCTATGCATGATGGTCCCATCACACTTATAGAATGTCATGACAAACTTTAAATTTGGTTATCATTACAAGCCTAAATATAGATCTTATAAGTATAATATTAACATTTGATCATATGATCATTAGGTATTATAACATATGACTTATTTTAAGCTTTTTTTATTATCTTAAGACTCGAATTGAATCTAGAATAATTTGTAAATAATGTTATCAAACTTCTAATGTAGTACTAGAATACTTTATAAATCAAGAACATGATATCAAGGTAATGTATGCATGAGTTAAATTAATGTAATCCTTTGTGCAACTTGAAAAAGGCAAAGGCTTAATATTCTAATCCATGCAGTTGTAAGAAATGATTAGCGATAAATGGTCAGCCACTCCACATGAGACTTTTCTTCATGACTCCATAATTTGTAAGTTGTCATCCAAGAGCAAGGAATCTTAAGTCATTTTCCAAATCCAAATGCATGAACCTTACTTTATGTGACACTTTCTTTCATGATAAAATGCTATAAATATATAATAATCCAATCATTCACTAGTAATTATGAACTTAGTTTTGTAATAATCAACCCTAATGGTACACCACTTGTGAAATACAATATGATTTTTTGTATGTGTGAAATTAATATATTTATGTACTTCTAAATTTCTTGTTGTGTAAAATAAAAATTTTAAAATAAAAGTAGGTAAGGAATGGAATAAATCTAAAAGTAAGTTAAATAAGAATTTTTAGTAATAAAACTTTATATATTTCTTGAGAAAAAAAATAAAAAAATGAAATCTGGTTTTCCTAAAAGTATTATCTTATAATATAAAAGAAAAAAGAAATGAATATGACACTAGTAATATCATGAAAGAAAAAGAAAGAAAAGAATATGACACTCTTAGTAAACTCAGCTATAAGTTAAAGAAAGAAAAGAATATAATAATAATAATAATAAATTAGGCCATGAAAAAAAGTAAAGAAAACAAAACAAGATCTTAACAGTGGTGCAAGGCATGATAGAACACTCTTAGTATATTGGATAAAAAAGATAGAATTATAAGATAATATTATTAAGAGAAAATAAGTCCTTGATACCAAAAGGATGAAAACATGAAAAATAATAAAAAAGAAAAGAGAAAAAGTAAACATTAACAAATACACATATTTATGGTTGTATGAGAAACAATTATTAAATTAATGAGCATAATGTCCTCGAAAGAGAAAGGTGAATTATAAAAATCATAAATTTAAACAACTCAAGTATATTACAAAGACACACTTTCATA
Source organism: Vanilla planifolia (assembly GCA_023846275.1). NCBI lineage: Eukaryota > Viridiplantae > Streptophyta > Magnoliopsida > Asparagales > Orchidaceae > Vanilla > Vanilla planifolia. The sequence goes on along the minus strand of CM043869.1, from coordinate 31,318,693 downwards.
CTATTATGGCTCTTACAAAATTTATTTTAGAAATTATTATTCACTTTAAAAACCTTTACGTGGCAGTAAAAATTAGGAAATACATAATAAGATTTTAAATGATTTAATCCAAACTTGAGTCAATGTTTACCCTTAGTCAAAATGATTAGGATTGTGTTAAAACTAATCCTTTTTGCTATAATTGGTATTAGTGAACCATATAATGAGCCAAAGGACCCTATAATAGTTTACCCATAAGTTTCAACAATATTAGGTCAAAGGACTTTATAAATTAGTGAACCATACAAAAATGATTAAAAAGTCAATATAAAATCAAATACAAAGTCCCAATAAAGGGAAAAAATATATAAAATGCTTAAGTGTATGAGTCTTATAATTTAATATAATTTAACCTAAGAAGCATGCTAAAATATGCTAAAACAATGTAAAAGAGGCCATTCACTTATAGGTTAATATAAGAATGACTATGCATTTGAGTATAATATTCACAATAGACAATGTAGTAAAAAAATAACTTTAAATGATATGAAACTTAGCTCAAATGATGTGAATGATAAGAAAGCCTTTAAGAATGTAGTCTTGATTTTCCTCTCGAATTGGAATTGATTTTCAGGTAATTTTACCTCTTAAAGATGTGTAATAGATCATTAATTTATTCTTCAATTTTCAATCCATTTTTATATGCAATAGAAACCTTTTCAATGGCTCTAAATAATCCCTAATATCTAGATAAGACATTTTTAAAAAAATCAATGAAATTAGCTAATACTCATAATTCTAGGACTAAATATTTTGCCTAATCCAATGATTGTATTAGTATAATACAACTATATAAAGATCATATGACTCATTAGATAAGTTAGATTAATTCATTTTATAATTACCTAAATATATATTTATACAATGAGATCATCACACATGTTTGAAGCATATATATCTTTATACTAAATTTTTCATCTCTCTAGTTTTCTAATGATTGTATAATATAATAATGATGATCGTACTTGTATGAAGACCTTCTCATGTAATACTCTCTTAAGGAATACAAGCTCATACTAGTATGAAAGTGGCATCATACTTGTCCAAAGAATTTCACCATATTAATTGCCTAATTCCAAACTTTCATCTCTTTACTCATGGTTGCCATACTTGTATGAAAGGAAAATTGAACATGTACAACAAGGAAAAGAATTGTCACTTATATAACTAAGTTCAAACACCATGTTTGATCTATTGAAGAACTATATGTATAAGTATGATAGAGATATCATATTATAAAAAGCTTATTAGTTTTATGCCATATTTCACACCTCTTAGAAAACAAGGATTACATTTGTATGTTAATGATATCATAAATCTACGAACAACCTATTTAGTAAACTTAACAAATTATCTTCCAAGTCTGATTCTCTATTCAATCCTAATGATAACTAGTTATATTGTATGATAACTATATTGTATAACTATGACTAGTACAAATTTTTTCATATTATTTATTTTAATAATTTTTTAATTTTTATTTGATTAAGCTTTATTAACATGCATAATTTATTAAATTTGCTCTACTCTAAAACATAATTTGTATGTAAAGTAACTTAAATAAGATATGTCTTAAGAATTTCTCAATGAGTGAAGTATTTTAAAAAAAATAATCTCTGACACTCAAACTAATCGAATCCAAGTACCTCAAGTAAATTGTTATAGGTCTTATATTTTAAAGCAAGTAAAGGCAACTCATAAAGATCATCTCCTTAGTTATTTAAGCTTTATTTTTTTCTTAGTACCAATTATAGTCAACACCATGACACAACTAATTAGCTCCTTAATTTAATGATCAAGCTTTCCAAATTATTAACCTATATGATCTTGAGGTGTATGATCTAAAACACTTAAAGACAAATATTTATAAACTAATATAATGATTTTGTTATCATCAAATTAGTGATATACAAATTAAAGTTTTAACTTTCTTAATCATCAAATCAAGTACAAATAAAAAACATACTAAAACTCTAAAATATAAAGTATTATAAAATATTATATATATATATATAAGATAAAGCTTGTTGAGATAGGCCCAATGACATTTGTTTCATCTCAATCAGAGATTATTTAGATTTTTTGTGAATTATTGAAGTTAATAGGTATATATATATTATATGTTTTAAGTTTTTCCAAAAATAAGAATTTTCTTTTCTCCCCAAACCCTATGCCAAATGTCAACTATAGGAGAGGATTTTCATGTAGCTAGCCTTAAGTTTATCGAAGAACCATTTTGCTGATGATGAGGATGTCAATTGCCATAATCCTTTGAAGGAATCAAAGACTTGCAAGCAATTTGCACTGTTAGAGACTTTACATAAGTAAGAAAAGTCAAAACATAAAAATATCTTTTATTTTACAATATTTTAAGAAAAGTTAGTATATGAGATCAAATATAGGGTTTTATATTGTTGTTTAGAAGATTAGGAAAGAAAAATTTGGGTTTTAAAAAGGAGAAATTTGAGAAAGACAAGAGGAAAGAGGTATTCTTTGTGATTTAAGAAGTGAGTTATGTAAATTTTTTTTGATAATTTGAAATTTTTTTATTTGTTTTAAAATCTATAAATTATGTTGAAAAAATTACAATTGACGTGCTGAAATAGATAAATAAAGGAACTTGAAAAGTTACAGATTAATCTCGAATAAAAAGAAAAAATTGTGAGGTGAGCACTCTATCATAAATATTATATATATGTATGTTTGATGTATTATTGATTATTAAAATTAAAACATTGCATATAAATTTTGAATAAAGTATATGATATTGATGTATTGGTATAATGCTATTATATATAACTATATGAAATTTTGTACTTGTAATAGATGCATTTTTTTAATATTAGTAAATTATTATATGAAATTATTTTATATGACTATGTAACTATCCTGAGAGAGAGAGAGAGAGAGGGAGCAGTAGCATAGGACATCATAAGGTTTATTGAGTTGAAAGGAAATAGCTGTTGATTAATAAGACAATATTAAAAAAATATAATAAGAAGCCATATGTACTCATTATTTATTTTAGAGTTCATAGTATGCTTTCTTTTTGAAGTTTATCATACTTTTTTTATATTGTAATATGAATGAGACATTGTTTGCTTACAAGTTATAGTGATACTTAAAATTAAACCCTACATGTGATTGTCCCAAATTATTACTTATTTCACATATTTATTTATTATTAAGATAGTAATTGTTAGTTTAGCCTTTCTTTGATATTAATATTTTAGATATTTTAAAATCCCAATAAAAAGATGACTACTCATAAGAATAATCTATAAAAAAATTCAAACTACAAAGGTTTGTGTTGTTACAGTTATGTTGAATAAATCTATTAATCATATGGTATTCAATTTGTATATGTATGTGAGAATTGGCTGCAATATTATAAAAAACTATGAAAATTTTGAAATGTGATTATTGTTTATAGTTATTAGATTTTGTAATTTATAATTAATAATTATGGATATAAACTATATGATTATTATAATTGTGATTATATATGATAATTGATATACTTATAATTAAAAAATAAATAAAATCTAAGAGAGATTTTATTCATTTGAATTCTAAACTTTAGAAAAAATGAATTAAATATGTTGCAAGAATAAGAATCATCATATTGTTGATATCAAAGTATAATTTAATTGAAAAATAATTTTAACAATGTCACATTAATGGTATCACAAGATGAATTAATTCTAAAAATTAAAGGGAATTAAGTGGCAAAAATTAGGTTGTCACATTTGTGGAAAAAAAATAAAATCACCATATTTGTGATATAAGAATATTTGAAGTCATTATAACAAATTCTTGAATGACATTATTCTTGAATTGTTGATCTAATTTAATCAATTGTAAGAAGTTAAAGTATTTTCAAGGTTTGACTTGAGATTTAGTTATCTTCAATTAAAAATTAAAAGAGAAGGCATTCTAAAAACTACTTTTAGAACAAGATACAATCATTTTGAATTTCTCGTGCTATCTTTTGGTTTAACAAATATTCTAACGGTTTTTATGGATTTTATGAATAAAATGTTTAAGCAATGATTAAATTATTTTGTTATTATTTTTATTAAGAACATCTTGATCTACTCTAGAGATGAAGTAAAACACAAAAAACATTTACATCGAACGTTATAGAGGCTATGAGAGCACTAATTATATGCAAAGTTTTTAAAATACTACTTTTAGTTATCAAGTATATCTTTTTGTGTCATATAGATAATACAAAAGGCATCTCTATGGATATTCAGAAAATAATAGCTATTGTTGAATGACTCAAGCTTAGTAACATAATTAAAGTGCTAAGCTCCTAAGGTTTCGTAAGGTATTATTCAAAATTAGTAAAATTGTATGCAAGGTTTTCAAAATGCTATTTTTAGTTATCAAGTATGTCATATAGACAATGGAGAAAGAATCTTTATAGATTTTTAAAAGATAGTAGCTATTATTGAATGACTCAGGCCTAGCAACATAACTAAAGTACAAAATTTCTTAGGTTTGGTAGGGTATTGTAAAAAATTAGCAAAAAAAATTTCTTAGATTACAATACCATCAATAAGATTAATGTAGAAAATAATGACTTTTGAATGGAATTTATACTGTGAAAGAAACTTTCAAACTTTAAAGGAGAAATTGGCTTCAATATTTGTCTTAGTATTACTTGATAGAGAAACTAAAGTTTAGGTATATATTGATACATCTTTGTAAGGACTTTAGTATATATTAATTAGAATGATAGAGTTATAGCATATGTTTCAAGGGAGCTATGTCATAATAAAAAAATTATTTTATACATAATCTTGAACTTACTTCAATTGTGTTTATCTTAAAGATTTAGAGACCTTATCTTTATGGTGTAAAAATTACCTATTTATTGATCACCAAAGTTTGAAGTATATTTTCATACAAAAGTGTTAAATTTAAAGTGACAAAAATGATTAGCATTAATTAAAGATAATGCCATGGCGATTATTTATCATTTAGGTAAAGTTAATGTTATGGCTAATGCATTTAGCCAAATGGCTTATCTCTATAGCATAATATCAAGCTTGGAGGAAGAATAATTAATAGTTGAAATGAATTAACTCAAATTAAATGTAATATTAGTAGTTGTTAAAATAATTTGTTTTTAATGAGTTGTTGTAGTAAAGTGGTTACAAGTTTTGAAAGTTTCTCAAGATATAGATAAGAACATCTAAAAAATCAAAACCATAATTACTCAAGAAAAAAACAAATTTTAATTTAAATGAAAGAGTTTTATTTTTTAAGAATATAATGTGTATTCTTATAGAAGAAATAGGGAAACAAACTTTATTAAAAAAGACTTATGAATAAGATATAAAGTACATCAAGGAATTACAAAAATATATTATGACATGAAACATAGATTTTGGTAAAATGGTACGAAGAAAGATGTTTATGATTATGTGAGCAAATATTTGATATATCACTGGGAGAAATAGGAGCAACAGATGCCAAGTGGTTTCTTGTAACCTCTTTCTGCTCTAATATGGAAATAAGAAGAAATAATAATAGATTTGTTGCTCGATTTTTAAAAATTGATCAAAGATATGATACTATTTTGGTAATTATTAATAAATTAACAAAATTAGTCATTTTCCTATACATAAAACTATTTATTCAAATGAGAGACTAATGCAGATTTATATTGATCAAATTGTGAGATTACACGAGTATTAAAGGCAATTATATTTGATCATGATTCTCAATTCACCTTACATTTTTGGAAATATATATATAAAATACTTGGTATTCAATTAAGATTTAACATAATAATTCATCCTCAAATAGATGAATAGACTCAAAGAACTATAAAAATTTTGGATGAGATGTCAAATCTAAGTATATTTGATTTTGATGAAAACTAAGATACTTATTTGACATTGATTGAATTCTCTTATACTAATAATTATTAATCTAATATAAGAAAAGTGTCATATGAAAAACTATATGATAGGAAATTTTATTCATTATTGTGTTGGTATGATGTAGGTAACAAAGCTTAATTAGGGTCAGAACTTATAGATGAAAAACTCAAAAGATTCAAATGATTCATGAAAGAATACAAAGAGTACAAGATCATCAAAAGAAGTATTTTGACATAAAATATAGAAAGGTAAAGTAAGAAGAAAGTGACTATGTACTTTTAAAAGTGATTATAATTAACAGTGTAACTCGATTTAATAAATGTGGGAAGCTAAAGCTAAGGTACATAGGACTTTTGTAGATATTAGAAATAACTGGAGAGGTTGTATACAGAGTAGCATTACCTCTAACATTAGTAGGTGTTTATGATGTATTTCACATTTTAGCTATAAGAAAATGCATTATTGATCCATGTCATATAGTACATATGATTCAAATATTATAAAATTATAACTAAATGTGAGTTATGAGGAGAAGGTTATAAGAATTTTAGTCAAAGATATTAAGTAATTAAGAAAGAAAGCAATTTCTATGATTAAAGTACAATGGCAAAATCAAACAAAACATGAATATACCTGAGAACTCAAGAAAACATAAGAAAAAAGTATCTCGAGCTTTTGAATTTCAAGGACAAAATTCTTACAAGGAAATGAGAAATTTTAATGTTATCGATCACTAATTATGTACAAATTAAAAGATCTCTTAAAGCATGTCAAAATCTTAAAAAATAAAATATTATAAAATATAAAAAATGAATGTAAAATTAGATAGAGCTAGTCAAAATGAGTCCAACGATATTTGTTTCATCTCGATAAGATCTAGAATTTTTGTAAATTATTGAAGCTAATAATTATAAATACATTTATATAACTAATACACACACACACACACACACACACACACATATATATATATTAAACGATTTTGGTTTTTTTGAAAACAAGATTTTCTTTTCCATCCCCTCCCCCCGTCCTCATGCCTAACATAAACCCTAGGAGAGGATTTTCACATTACTGGTAAGAATCTTGTTAGAGAACCATTATGTTGACAATACGGATGTTGATTGCCATTATTCTTTTGAGGGAATCAAAGCTTGTGACCAATTTGCATTGTTGGTCACCTTAAGTAACTTGAAAAGAATCCAAAACCTAAAAATCCCTTTAATTTCATAATATTTAACTTATAATTTATAATATTCTAAGCAAAATTCATTATATAAGATCATAATTATAGTTTTATATTGTTGTTTAGAGGATTAAGATTGGTAAAAAACCACTAGCAATAAGAAAAATTAGGGTTTCAAAAAAGAGAAAACTAAAGAAGGCAAGAGGAAAAGGTCATTTTTTGTGATTTAAGAAGTGAGTTATGCACATTTTCTTTAATAATTTGAAATTTTTTAACTTATGTAAAAATTCATGGTTTATGCTAAGAAAATCAAAATTGATATGCTAAAACTAACAAATAGAGAAAGTTAAAAAGCTACAAATTAACCCCAGATAACTAGAAAAAATTATATGATAAGCATTCTAATATAAATATTATTTGCATAGGTCTATGTATTACTGATTGTTAAAATTAGAACATTACATAAGAATTTTATATAAAATGCGTGATATTGATGTACTGATGTGATATTATTATATGTAACTGTACTAAATTTTATACTTACAATTAAATGTATGTCTTTTAATATTGATAAACTATCGTATGAGTTTATTTAATATAATTAACTATGTAAGTATGACATTAAATATGTTGATATAAAAATATATGTCTAATTAAATATTATAAAAAAATGAGGACTATACATGTGAAAATAAAGGAATAATTATTGACATTGATAAAATGGAATCAATAAATAGTGAATTCTCTAAAATTAAAATATGTTATTCTTTGAGATTAGTGACCAATGTGCCACATAATTGACATTTGTTACTGTGAGTTGGTGAGTGGTTGTTCTATAAGATTGAGATTTTCCTCTTAAGGTAGTTAGTGTCGAGCAGGCTACACTGTTGTGCTTTGTTGTAAAGATGTAACTATTAAAAATATGAAAAGATTAAACATGATTGTGCATGAAAATAACATATGATGAATCAATAAATAAGATTTTTATTATATCTAAGTAAACTAAAATGAAAATATTAATTAACTATCTTAAGAGAGAAAAGCAAGCAATTATACTTGTTATCATGAGGTTTACTTAGTTAAGTAAAAATAGATGTTGATAATAAGACAACATTAAGAAAAAGATTAAAAATATAATGAAAAGCTACATGCACTTATTATTTCTTTGAGTTCATATTATGTTTTCTTATTATAGTATATCATACTTCTTTTTACATTGTAACATGAACAAAACTCTACTTTCTTATATGTTATGATTAATACTTATGATTAAACCTTATATATGGGTGTCCTAAATTATTATTTATTTTGAACATTTATTTATTATTAAGGATAGCTAACAAAGTTAGTGATAGTTGGCTTAACCTTTTTTTTGTAATAATGTTTCAAGAATATTAAAACATCAATAAAAGAGGACTACCTATAAGAATAGGTTATAAGAAAGAATTGATACTATTAAGATTTGTATTGTAAGAGTTATTTTGAATGACTTATTAATAATGTGGTATTCAATATTGTTTATGTATGTAGGAACTAGCTATAATATTGTAAAGAGCTATGAAAACTATGAAATATATTTTTTGGTGGTTTTAGTTATTTACAGTTGTTAGATTTAGTTTTTTTATAGTTGATAGTTGTCGATATAAGCTGTATATTTGTAATAATTGTGATTATATATGATTATTGATATATCTTTAAATTAGAAAATAAACAAAATTTATGAAAGATTGGTTTATTTAAATTCTAAAATTAGGAGAAAATAATTCAAATATGTGATGAAAATAAGTATCATCATATTTGTGGTGTTAAAGCATGATTTAATTGGGAAAATTTTTTGAATTGAATGTGGTAAAAAATTAAGATTGTCACATTGATGGTATCAAAGCATGAATTAAATCTAAAAAATGAAGGAAGTTAAGTAGAGAAAATAAGGTTGTCACATTAGTGGCAAAAATAATAAGATCTTCATAAAGGTTAAAAACAATAATACATGAGAATATATAACATAAACTCATTTTTTACATATTAAGGTGTTAGTAAATATAGATATGCTTGAGAAGGAGGATATGCTAATAATGTCATAATGCCATTTTATTTATCTTATTATAAGTTGGCTATTTTATTTAACTTCATTTAAATGCCATTTATTATTCTAACTTTTTTCTAGGCAATTTGTTCATTATTTATTTTTCTTACATGTCAAAGTACCAACATACAAAGAAGAGTAGAGAAGATAGACAATGTGGATGAGTGACCATGACAATTATGTAAAGGAAATATCAAAAGGTTTAAAATGATTTCTTATAAAGGTTTTAAAATAATATTCTACTTTTTTTTAAAAAAGGAGTAATTTTCATGGTTTCAAATTAACTAAAGTAAACAGTCAAGGAGATTAATAGTACTAAATTTGAGAAATAGCCAAGTTAGAAAAGGGGTCAACACAATAATAATACTTATGCAAATATAAAGAAAAAAATGTCTTTGTATAATATGATATTGATCATTTTAATGGTTAAACAGATATAAAATGAATCTTAATGAGCTAAATTTCATTGTACAAATATGATGCTCTTCACAGTACATCTATGATCCTTTTTTAAGTATGCACATAAAGTGGATTACAAAGAATGATGGTATAAACGATAAATATAATAAGTGATAGCATATAATACAATCCCATAATTGTATAATATAAATAGAAAATTATATTTAATGGTTAGTTAATCTCATTGAAAGAAGAAATTTGTTTTTTGTATTCATTAGAATTTCTTAAAATTTATCTTATATAATTATGACTTAAATGTGCTTAAGAAAAAAATAATGTGATTAATGCAACTTTCATGCCATTTTACAAAGTGAGAACTTGTATTAACCAAGCTTGACTTTGTGCACCAATATTTTTGAAGAAGTCTAATAATGAAAGGATTAGATTATAGCTATTTTTCAAGCTTCTTCCTTCATTCTTATTATATGCATTTGGTAACTTCATTTTAGAATTCATCTACATTTAGTTTGTGCCACTTCATACATGAGTTGAGGTTGTAAGAATATTATAAAGAGTTTGTTATATAAAAAATGTCTTTGAGTTATTACTAACCTCTTTTTTATTGATTTATTTGAGTTTTTGTGTTTGTACCTCTATGGGTCCCTTCATGGATAAGCTTTTATAAAGGTTTATACTTGTTAGTCTTTTGGTATAAGTTATGATTTTATTAAAGTAAGTTTAATCATCAGACTAGTGGCAAATGTAGATTTGAGTTTAGATCAAGCTACTTAAAAAATTAAAAAGGTAATTAAGAGTTTCTTAAATAGATGAATTTAGTGAGTAATACAACACCATCTTCATTTGAGTTTTTTCTATTTATACCTCCATGGGTCCCTTCTTGGATAAGCTTTTATAAAGTTTTACATGGGCCAATCTTTTGGTAATAATTATGATTTTAATAAAGTAAGTCTAATCATCAAATTGGTGATAGATGTAGAATTGAGTTTAGATCAAATCACCTAAAAAATTTAAAAAGTAATTAATGATTTCTTAAATAGATGAATTTGGTGAGTACTACAACACCATTTTCATTTTCTTTCTATAGTAACATGAGGTTTCAAGGAATTATTGAATACTTGATAAGTCGATTTTATTCAAAAAATATTGCATGGATTTTGCATCTTGTTCTTGTTTTCTTGAAACTTGGGAGATTTAGGTACAAAATAATAAAATCTATGAGTTATTTGGACTTTTCAATAATAACATGTGGTACATCAACATAAAATGTGTGACACATTACATCTAAGAAAAAAAATAAAATTATCATTTTGATAAAAATGTAAGGTGCATTTATTTTAAGGGCAAAATGCAACCAATATAGTGTGTGGTATGCTAATAAGGCTAAAAGACTAATAAATCTTAGCATATCATGTGTATTGGATAACATATGATAAATTGAGATCAAGTGAAAATGCATAGATGGGAAGAAAGAATAGACCATTTAGATGAAGCAAAAATTCTAAGCTTAATATATGGATAGTATATGTAACATATAATACATTAAGTATTTGTAATTGATCTATAAGCAAAGCAAATTGTCTATAATGTTGAGTCAATGTAGAAACTTAGGTACACTATACTTAATGTACCTATATAAAGAAGGAAAAATCTTAAACATATAATATGACAGAGAGAATGTATAATACATGAATATTATAGTAAAAGAAGAAATAAGAGAAATCATTAAAAAATGCATTGTGAATGTAAGAAGTTATGAAATAAATTATTATTAATTAGTTTGCATTTGATTTGTGATACATGGAATAAAATGAAAAAAAAGAATGGATTATAACCCATTAAGATGATTTCAAGTACATAAATCTTATTTGAAAATATAAGATAAAAAGAATGATTGATTAAAGGAATACACTGATATGTGCACAAACATGGTATCATGATTCATACATAATGTAAGACACAAAACATGTTGTGAGATTGGGATGAATAATATATACTTATTTGGTATATGAGTTATTTATCATGCAACACTATATATATATATATATATATATATATATATATATATATATCTTTTATTATTGTATATAATATGAGTGAATAGAAAAATAAAAAACAAAATATAGTTTTTTCAAATGCATTATCCCATAGTGATTGAATGAGAAAACAATATGACTCTAACATGGGATACAAAGTATGATGAGATACTTTCATTTATAAGACCATGAGTTGATATCAAACACCCATTTTTTATATATTGTTAGCACATAGTGCAACGCTTATATGTGTAGCAAAGATGAAATTATGATATTTAGGCATCACTCTTATTTTATGTAACACTTGTTATTGAGAAATGTTAAAATTATGATATTTAAGCATGACTCATGCTTTGTGTAAGGTAGATATATTAAGAAAGATGTGATTATGATATTTTGGCATCACTAATGCTCTATAATAAAATAGATTTACTAAGACTATTATTGATAGCACTTTGTAGAAAATCTTTATTTACAAATATGATACAATGTTACATGATTGTTGAGCAACTATAATATGTCTAGAAGTAGAGGTGTAGATAATGATAAGATGTCAAAATAAAAAAATAAAATATTAGGATAGAGATGTTGATGGGAAACAAGGTTCAAATAGTGGAAGGATGAATATTCGAAAAAGTGAGAAAACTAAAATGAAAAAAGAAAGAACAAGTAAGCCATAATATAAACAATATATATATATATATATATAGATGTTGAGTATATTATATTATGAATGATTATGATGTATGATTATTTAGTTATTTAAACATTACCTATTATATTTTTTATATTTAAATGTTTTTTATTGTGTATATTTATTTTTTAAAATCTATACTCATAATTTGATCGATTTATATTAGAGAGCATTTCACTAGCATACAGAGAGAAGTAGACAAAGGTAAAATTATGAATGAATAATAACTCATCAAAACACTTTGGGTGATGTATATTTATAGTTTTAAGATGTATACAATACTTGAGATACTTATTGTACAAATTAAACTTATAATTGGTAGTATTATTATTCTAATGTATTGGTAAGCTAATAAATATGTTTGAAAAATTGTGGCTTTAACAATGTACTAAAGAACTAATAATGTCCTTATTTTTCATTTTAGTAATGTGATCAAGTTAATAATGATTATTTATTTTCATACTTAGTATAGTAATACAAGTGTGCCATGACAGATTCCCTTCTTATTCTTACATTTTTTTTTAAGAACTTTTGTAAATGCTTATTCAATATTTTCAAAAAACATAATATCAAATTTTAGCAAATATGTCATGGGTATGTTGTGTAAGTATTTTCACTCATAGGACACAAGTTTATTAACCTTGAGCTCTAATACAAACCTATCATGCTCTATGTAATGTATATAATAATATCAAATTATGTTATAAATGACACAAACCGATCACTAGTCGATAGCGATGATAAAATGGAATCTAAAACCATTTGCAAATCCATTGTTTCTTAAAATAAAGCTATAACAAAATTATCATACACATACTTGCTAAAATAAATCTCATTACTAAGTCAAAATATGTAAGATACAATATTTTTGAAAAATATTTTCCTATATTTGATCACTTAACACAAATGTGATTGTAATCACTCTCTCTTAATGCATTTATGACATGACCTATAATTTAAGTAAGAAAATGTGTTTTATAATTCTTAATAGGTAAATATTATATACAATAATACCTCAATATAAAATGATAATAAACCATCGGAATAAAAATAAATATAATCTATTTATAATACTTGTAAGTAAATTTGTCATAAATAAATATTGAGTGACATGTTGTAAATCATATATGTACAAAAATAAATATTTTATAGTATTTATATTAATATTATATGACATTTTATAATCACATTACATTTATTTTTTTCATCTCTATCTTGTATTCTTTTTATTTTTTATTATAACTAAGCCTAGATTTTTTAAACGATTATTATCTATAATTATGTCTCACCTCATATCTATTTGGCATCTCATCATATCATGTCAAGATCTTATTCTATAGGTACATCATTACTTAGTAATCATATCTATTATATCATATGTTTAATACATTAGACTTTATACAAGGTATTAATAATATATTAAGACATCTCAATCAAATCATTATTATACTTTAGGCCTTATTCAAAGTACTAAACTTAGTATCATGTGCTAGTAGTTCATCACTTATACTAAGAAAAATGAGATAAAATCTAAGAAAAATTTATATTTTATTCTTCAATCTTTTTATATCACGATATGTAGCCATGTCATCTCTTATATCATCTTATAGCACAATATAAGTGTTATGCACATAAAGTTTGTATAGCATATTATGTATTTATTCATTCCTCTCTTTTATTCTTTATCAATCTTTTCTTCTCTTATATTATGATAGTTTTATCTCATATAATATATCATATGCATATATTTATGCAATTTTTTATGCTTATAACAAATGTTTATCATATTATCCATATTTGCATGTATATTTTATCATGTTAGTTATATTTCATAATTACTATCAAAGCACACATATATAAATAAAAATGTTATGCTAAAATACTCAATTAAATAACTCTTAAATTATAATTTACTACACTTAAAATATTTGTCTTTACCTTTTACACTCACAAAAAGTGTTTTTAAAGTTAAACAGCATTTTGTAAAACTTTGTTTGACATACTAATTAAAAAAAACTTTTATTACTACTTTTTGAGTTGATTTGAAGTTTGCTTAAGTTTGAAATTTCATAATTCAAATCCCCTCTACTTATGTGCACATCACACTCTCAATTTCTCAACAATTATCTACTTAAGTATTGTTTGATCATCTCAAAACAATAACTCCAAAATCAATGTCACAATATCCTTTAGGTGGAAATGATGGAACCAATTTTAACTTTCATTTTTTAATATTAAGGCTAGACAAATTTATTAATTCAAACACATGAAACCAATGATATTACCAAAATATAAAACTATATTTATACAACAAGTCTACTAAAGCATATTCACAACCAAAACTATATAATGAAAAACCCCTAAGGTAACCCAATGAGTGACTACTTATCCCCATTGCCATCTTAGTCTATTTTTTTTAGTGTGCCAATGACATGCCTTATAATATAAGCATAGATAAATAATAAGCATAAAGCTCAATATAATTTTTTTAATAGAAGTTATGAACATTAGATAAAAGTAATATAAAATGTTGAAATAAGATTTGTAAATAATCATCATGATATCCTTATCAACCGTTATATCCAAAATAATCAATGTCTCATGTATTTATTTTCTAATATTTTATTATCATAGAATACAATAACAAAATAGATAATTTCATATATAATATATATTCTAATATGATGTGATATATATATATATATTCATTTGAGACCATTTTTCTTATTTATCTTATTATCCTTTTTCTATGAGATCTAACTCCATACCATTAGTCATTTCTATTTGGCATTATATCTTCATATTTAGATCTTCATTTGTAAGCATATCATAACTAACTAATAATCATATCATATCATATCACATCAACACATCAAGTTTCTACACAAAAGATTTACGAGGCAAGCCTTAGTACATCCAAGCTTGACATAGAGTATAAGTGATAGTTAAGCAACACATTTCCATCATGTTTATGCATGAATGCCTTACACAAAGTGCTAGTTATGCATGAAAGAGAGGTCTTTTATGTCAATTTATAGATTGGTACGTAATCAGTGCACCATCATTCTCTATATTATATGCTAAGTTTATATTCAATTTTTATCATTAATTATGGGATGATTTATAAGAAAAAACCATTGTTTTTTACTTAATATTATCTCATGTCATACATTAATTACGATGGTCCCAAACTTAGCCTTTCTCAATTTTGGTATCACATCATCCAATTCTTTCTCTTTAATCTTTAGTTTTGAAAATCATATTTTTTAAGTAAAACCAAAGCAAAATGCTTTTAAAAATTATTGTGAGTATAACAAAAGCAATTTAAAACTTTGACAATAAAATTAATTTTTAAAACAACCTTTAAAAATCACAAAAATTTACTTCTCTTTTAATAGCCAAATTTGTACAACATAATAGAATAGAGTTTTAATATATATTCATCTACTAAATTAAAGATAAAGTATTGATGTAGCAACCATACAATTAATAGTAAAAGAAACATATTTTTTATATGAAGTACTTCTGAAGTTAATACTCACTATTCTCTTATAACCTCATGTTGAGCCCCATGATAACCTGAAAGAGTTAGTCGAAATTGGCATGAGCTTAATGGCAAAAACTATGTAATATGAATGTAAACAAACCTATTTGAGTTAATGCCACATTCTAGGTCTATATCAAATAATAATCATTTGAACAAATAAAAGACTTATTATCCTTTAATTTTTTTTAAAACTTATTGTTCTCTTTTAAGAAATTTTATAAATCTCTTTTAACTCCTCTTTACATATCTTTTCCCATGTCATTTTTCACATTATGTCGAATCTAAGCTAGACTATTTAACATATTTCAAATCAAATTGGGTGTATCATGAAAATTAAACTCGAAATAGCCCCAATGACATCTTTCTTGATCTATTTTGAAGACATCTTATTCTAGATAATAGCTTTACTTTCAAAGATATTTTATTTCATATAATAAGTCATCTTCTTCTAAAGATTTTTTATTTTAGATAGTTGGTTAGTCTCTTTAAATAATTATTATTGGTTCAATTTTAAAATTATGCCTAACCCTTATTTCATTAACTTTTGTTCTTTTTAATTTTTTTCTTTTTGTTTCAAATCAAGTTAATAAGAAAATAAAATTTAACATTTCATATGAAATCAATAGTAACAAGATAACTTCTCATATAACAAAGCATCTTATAGCAATAAGCAAATACAATCATTTTCTAAGTATTTTTGCGGTGCAAATCTTTCTATAGAGGTGCCATGAATTAGATTTTCAAATCATACAAATTTCTCCCAAATCTATATTCCTTGTTTTGGTTTTCTTTGATTTGATTGCTCAAAATGATTTAGAATCACCTCTTCTTGCTCTCCTTGTCCTCTCAAGCTCTTAGCCAAAGCAAAATTTCTCCCAATTAGTTAAAGATCTCAAAATCAACTTTCCTATTTTTCTTTTATAATCTCCCATATACTATTCCCGCTTCTTGGTCTTTTATCTCCTCCAATAGCAATGACTCGTCATGAGGACAATTCCTTATCTTCTTATCACTTAAGTTCCATTGGTTTCCAGTTATTCAAGTTAATGTCATGTGCAAGTGTTAAGGTTAAGGAAATTAGAACATTTAGGATTATTTGTATTTATTAAATCTCTATTTTTATTTATTTTAAGAAAACTCATTTTTCCTTGTATAATTCATGTATTTTAAGCTTAAAAAATTTATCAAAAAATTTAATTTGAATCTTCTTAATGAGATCTACCCAATGGATAAATCTCAAATTTCTCTAACAATGTTTAATATTTTTTAGTAATTTTTTAAAACTTAAAATTCCTTTAAATATTTATTTAATATTTTCTTTAATTCTATTTTAGCCTTTATTTTTTTTATATTTTTTAAAACTTATAAATAAATTTTTATAAATTCTAATTCTTAGAAAGTTTATATTTATATGAACTTGGTGTTATAAACTTTTCTAAAATTTATGCAGATAATATCTTAACTCACTTCCTTTATTTGAAGTGTTATACATATTATAAATAATATACAATTTCTACAACAAAAGATTATAATTTATAAAAAAGATTCTTAAAATTTTTTTCTTAAAATCTAAATAATTTAAAATAATGATAATTTTCTTACATTTTTTATGCTTCAAATCTTACTTTCTTAGGATCATCAATCAATCCTAAGATCATTATTTTTTTTAATAATTTAAATATTTAATCATTCGAAATAGTCAAATATTTATTAAAATATTTACCTTCACTTTTGTGATGTTATGATAATATTGTGTAACATGACTTATTTAATATTCTTTGACATTTATTCTCTAACTTGTTCTCTTGCCTATTTCTTTTTTTTGTATCCTCATTTTTGAAGATACACATACATGTACACATATACACGTACATATTTTTTTTATGGTTTATATTAGTTAGAAAGCTCATGTGTCTCACTTAATCTATCAATTAACACACTTATATACTACATTTCATATATTACATCCTATATCGTTTGGGATTTATGCACCAAATAAGTATATGCACAAACATTTAGATTCTTTTAGAATAATACAATTTAATATTATAGCTTGTTTCTTGAGTAATAAATAAATAAATCGTGAGGCATGTAAATGCTTATCCTAAAGAGGGTAGACATACTTGTTTTTTTATCTTGATCTTATGAAGTCCTCGTGTCATTCGATCTTAATCTTATTATATGATCATATTTTTGTTAATATTTGAAAATTTTTAAATTATCAAATATTTAAATTAATAAAAATAGTGATACCAATGTTTATCGATAATCTCAAGGACAAAGGATTTGTAGTATTAAAAATATGAAGAAAATTAAGTTAAAGTAATTTTTAATTATATGAATTTTTAGAAATATTTTTTGACATTTTAAAAAATTATAATTTTCTTCAAAAAATCATAGATTGTTTAAGGGTTGTATGACTTCTCAAAAGAGAGAAAAGAATTGAAAAACTAGGAATAAAATTTTTTGTAAAACATAAGATGCCAAGCTGATAAGAGTGTGACTTTTCTAAAAATTAAAATGAATGATTGGAATTTGTTAGAGTTAATTTAAAAGTTTGGAAAATACAAAATTTGGTGATAATACTAAATAAATCCTTAAAGTTATAAAAAAACTATTGAGACATAGAGTATGATATGATAAATTTAATAAACTTTTCTAAGCATAAAAAAGGTAAGATGATCATGAAATTAAAAGTTGAACGAATACAATAATAATAATTGAATATGCTAAATTTTAAAAATTATTTAAATTCTCAATTTTGCCAAAAAGGATGCAATTTGCTAATGGGTAGATCTCTCGAAGATGGATCAAATAAAATTAGTAAAAAATTTTAAGAGATAAAACCAATTGAAAAATATAAATAATATTAAGCTTTTTTAAGTTTTAATTTAATTGAAAATTCAATAATTCCTAAAATCCTTAAATTTCCTAAATCTTAACAATGAACGACATAATTAGAAACTTTAATCGGGGAAATCCATATTTAAGAGAAATTCTTGGTGATACTATGGTAATACTATAGCACCCAAAAGGAGATGGACAATAAAAGAAATTTTTGCACATTTTGAAAACCTAATTCATGAAGAAGGCACTACATACAAAGATGAGATATGTAGGCTTTTATTGCACAAGTGTATATGCTTCATGTTATTGAGATTTTAACTTAAGAGACCATATTGAGAATAATTTGCAATTTGGATTCATTTGAGCATGCTTGTTTTTTCTTGCATTGATATGAAATGCAATATTATTTGATCATGTTTTATGGATGCTAATTATCTTTATTTTCAAATAGTTAGAATATTTATTAGTTGAATATATATGTGATTTAGAAGGAAAAATGAAAAATATTGCTTGAAAAACTATTTATTAAATTGAATTGGGAAAAAAAATGACAAAATGATAAAATAAGTTCAAGCATTTGTAAATAAGATTATGCATGGTTTGAAAATTTGAGATAATAATGATTTTTTCAAAAGATTAAGCTATTATTCATATTAATATGTCTCTAGAAGTGAGTAATTTATTATCTGGATTAATATATCTAAAAAAAGAGAGTTGTTATATAGAATTAGATATCGCTAAAAATAAGTCAATAGAGATATCAAAAAGGTTATTTGATGTAATATGTTTTGGATTTACTAAATTTCATTAGACATATGTTAAAAGACAAAACTTTAAATTTAATTAAAATAAAAAATGAAATTAAAAAGGATATACAAAATAGTGTTAAAAGAAATTTATAAAACTTCTTGAAAGAGAAGAATGAATTTTTAAATAAACTCAAAAAAAAGATAATATATTTTTTATTTATTTATATTTTTATTATTTAATATAGTTTTAACATATAATATGATTCAAATATATTTGTTTTACAATAATGTTATATATATATATATATATATATATATATATATATATATATATATATATATATATATATATATATATATATATTTTGTCATTTTAAACTCATAACATTTAGTTTAATCTATCTTTGGCTTAATTTTTTTAAATTATGATAATTTTTATCATGGGGCTAAAAAAATAGTAAATGTTAATATGAGTACTTATCATAGATATTATTTCTTTTATTTTCTATCATGTAGATATAATTGTTCTGTTAACACTTTATCTTTAGTTTAATAGATAGAAATGTGTTAAAATTTTATTCTCTTATGTTATCTTATAACTTGTTTTGAAAAAGATGGGAGGCTAATGTTGTTAAAATGTTTTATTTCTCAGAGAGAATATTTTATCTTTGTTTCTTTAAAAGAACTTTAAAATATTTTTCAAAATTGTGATGAGATTTTAACGGTTTTTATGTTAAGCATGAAAATAGTTTTAAAAATGAGGTTTCTATCATTTTTAAAAAGATGTAACTTTTCTAAACCAAAGATAAATGATAAAATATTAGTATTAAATTCAAAAAAGTAGAAGGTTAGGGTTACCATAATAATCAGCTATGTGTTCGATGCAATCTGAATGATCATTTGATCCAAAATAATGTAAATGAATCTATAATTCTACTGGATAATATATTACAGTTAAAGAATATAAAAAATATAATAAAAGCACTTCAAAATTTGATTGATCTATAATGTAGCATTGATGAACTATCTTCACAGGAAATAATAGATACATTGCTTCTTGCATTAAAAATTTATTTTATTAAAAAACTTTTTAAAGTATATATATCAAATAAATGTGTTTATGAGATAGAACAATTACAAAGTATGAAGTATCATTTAAGATTGAGTTTGCAAAATCCATCTGCATTAGTTTGAGCTAAAAAATCTTAAAGATTTATTTTGAATAACAAAAGTTTTATATTATTAATAATAAAATTTTGATAGCAAGTAATTGTTATCATTAAAATTTCCAAAAAATAAAAAAACTAAATGTAATTTGAGTCTTAATATTTTTTTAAATAAATGTAGTTTTTTTATTCTGATTACTGTAGTTGTCCATGCCAGGTGGTAACATTATTCTCACATAGTAAAAAAATCTTATAAAGAAATATAATTGTGACCGACACCAAATCTACGAATACTAAGTGGTTTTCCATCCACATGCGTCTCTGTTCCTTCACTTCCTTATTCGATTCGCCAATGTCACATCGCTCTGCGCCTTCCGCTGCACTCACTATCGTCCACGGCATGAGACCATGATTACGAAGAACTTCTCCGCCGGACCAAAATACAAAAATTGGGCAGGTTCTGGAGGGAGCAATAAAGCTTGAATATCTTTGGCCCGGTTGCGTCCTGGCTTTCATATTGCCGGCGCAGAGGTGGAGCCATGGCGGCGAGCTCAAATCTCATAATGGCGGCGAGCTCCAATCTCATAAGATCGGCCATATATCTGTGCCCTAGCCCCACCAGTTCCCCCGGTCGTGGTCTGGCTTCTATTTCCTCCGTCACATATCCCATTATTCTACGCTCCTCAGATGATTTCCACCGAAGAAGCAGACGAACTCGGAGCGATAGAGCTCTATCGGTGCAATCAATGTCCTCCTCTTCCACGCCCTCTTCCTCTTCGTCATTCGGGGCGCGTCTGGAGGAGACAGTGAAGAAGACGGTGGAGGAGAATCCGGTAGTCATATACTCTAAAACCTGGTGTTCGTGAGTTCTTTGATGCCAGATTTGCTGTTTAAGTTTCATGTTTCCAATTGCTTCGTTGATCTTTTGACACTTTTGGGAAAATGAAGATATTCGATGGAGGTGAAGGCGCTGTTCAAGAGGATAGGAGTTGAGCCTCTAGTTATCGAACTCGACCAGCTAGGTAAGTTTGTGTATCTTTCTAAATGTTGTTTTGTTTTTCCTTTGTAGTAGCTTTGTTGGAACCTGTTTCTTTTGGTATACTGTTAATGTCACCAGGGTTACTATAACCGTGATAGTGCTGTGTTAGCAGTGTTTAACACAATTTTATTTTTGTTTGTAGTTGTTTAATATGTGTTCGTGAGATTTGGATTGACTGACAATCGATGGTGATGTACGAAATTAAGTTGACAATGCTGTGTAGTCTGTAGTGGTGGATGGCGGTGGTGTTATGTACTTTTATGAAATTGGAAGAGTTGTCTTTGGTGGCTAGGTGGCAGTGGTGTTTGACAAGTGCAATTGTAGTTCACGATATTGGGGAGGCCAGTAACAGGACCAAAATTGGTAGTTGGGTGGTCGATATGTGATGGGGTGTTTGGTACTAGGCGGCGGGCTTCAATCTTGTGGTTAGCAATGAGTTGTCCAATAGGATGGTTAATGATGGGATTGGATACTAGCATTGGTTGGTCAATAGAAAGTGGGAAGGAGGTAGGGGCTGACAGGATGGCTGTCATTCAATTGGTGGTTGACAACAACAGAGGGGCTAGCACCACAATCTAACTATTTGTTAACCCAACCAAGGAATGGACTAATGAAGTTAACATAACATTGCTAACCTCACATTGGGTTTGCTTGAATTAAGTAGATTTTGAAAATTGTGAAAAAATTTTACTTCAATAATTAGAAGTCAAAATGGATGAAATTTGTAGAGTGGAGTAGAATTTATTCTCTTTTGTATCTTCTTCCACTCTTCTCGCTATTTCTTTTTATGAAGGCTATGGCATTAAGGGTTGCTACATAAAAACTAAATTGAATTGTAGCACAAATGAATTGTATGGTTTTTAAAGTGTTTCAATCGATTGCTTATTACCTTGACTTGTGAAAAATTCGTTTTTGCAAGTGTCAAGTCAACATTGGGTGGGAAGAAATTGTGCCATCAATTTTGGAACACTATCATTTTTTTAAATGGCTTAGGAACACAAATGGTTCTTCAATTTGTGGATCTTGTCTTCCTTTTTAGCAATGTTATCCATCTATTCCTTTTTTTGGCAATGGAGCATAAGTAGAATTTGATGCCTAGTTCAGTTCTTAAGGTGAGAGGAGAGAAATGTTGAAGGTTTGCCAATGAGAATTGGGTTGGGTAACCATTTCACTCCCTCTTCGTTTTTTTTCTAGTGCTTCTCCTTTTCTTTTGATGTTTGGGAGCAATGAGCAACATCTCTTGGTTTTCTAGAGCAAGAATTATCCTTCTATGGAAGTGGATATATGTTTGCTTCGATTGACGAAGGTAATGATCCATATAGTGATTTTATTTAGGTTGGTGTGCTGCAGTGACTCCCAAGGCACTTCTAATGATTACTAGATGATGATAGGCGATCTTAGGTCATTTGGGAGCCTCCAAATTTTGTATTTTTACTTTAAGGTATGCATGTATGTGCATATACGAATAAGATATTGCATGTACAGTTGTGCTTTTGTTGTGATGCATAAGATTGCATTTTTTTGGAGATCACAAAGATGTAGCAAAGAGTTATGTTTCTTTTGTATGGTTTTAGATGTATCAAGTTAACCCCAATTCATCTTGATTGCAATTGAGGCCTTTTTGAGGTTTTTTGTTTGTGGGTACAAGGTTTGTTTGGACAATGTTGGATGGATGGACAATGATGGCATGAGGTTAGCAAGCTTATTTGGATCTTTTCCTAGATGAGCTTTATTGGTCCAATTGATGTAGTCTAGGAAACACATTGTATGATTTTTATTGAACTATTTGATGTGGTATGAGGATTGCTTAAGGTGGTCTAGTTTTGTCTTTATCCATTTTGTCCCTTTCTTTTTTGAGCCAAATCCGTTTGGAGTCTATAGACAAAAACAAAAGAATTTGACCATGGTATTTTAAGTGTTTGTTAATTTTCTCTAGCTTTTTTGAATCATATCTACCCCATCATTATATGCCATTTTCATAAAAATAAAAAAAACCCTATCTTTTGTTATGTTTTGGTTGGTAATCAAATCCTCAAATAATTCACAACAAAATCAACATTTATCTCTTTAATTTTTCATGTCATGCATTTAATCCCTCATCCTTGTCCAAATTGATGTTTTCAATTCCTTCTCTTTTTTTACCTTTTTCTCCTACAATATTCAAATTTATTGAATTTTCAATTTTAATTTGAAAGTGGCCTATAACTTTCATGTTTTGAGTTTATGGAAATTAAAGCCCTAGATTTACATGAATAAAACCCTTATTGAAACTCTCAAAAATTTTAGGATTTCTTGAGAGGCTTTGCTTCATTCATTTGCCTCTCTAAAAAACCTTAGATGAAAGTGAAATTTTACAAATTGTTAGATATCTTATAGATGTATAGGTTTTATGTTCATAGTCCTTCAAGATCCCTCTCCATCCTTGCAAAAAGGTTTCCTTATGCTTTCTAGCTTTTGCCCTTATTTCTGTGGATTTTTGTTTAGTGTTTACTTTGTTTCCTTTATTTTTTGACCACCATCTCAACCACTGCCAAAGTACCATTGGTGTCCTAGTCGTAGAGTTGGTTCGCTCCTGTTCAAACTGATATTAGAGCCAATTATGTCATAGCTTCTTAGCTTCTCACAATTCTTGCAAGGTTACCCAACTTCTCATTCCTCTCCACTTTCCTTATTGTCATTCTTAGGGGCGAATTATTGTTGGAATTATGTTGTTGTGATGAAAAATTGTGGATTGCTCACACGATGACAATGTATTAAGCATTATATTTGATTCCTGATTTAATCATCCTCCTACTTTTTGCATACTATAAGATGAATCCTATTGAGTATTTTTATGTCAAGAGGCAAATAGGTCAATCGTTTCACATGATTGCATATATTTAGATAAATGTACATTGGTCGTTATAAATTAAAGGTGTTTCAAACATTTCTAGAATTGAATGCTTCAATGCTTGGACTATCATTGGGTTCTACATCCATTAAATGGACTTGAGAACTATAGTGGTGTTGGGAGAACATGCCTTTGAGAGATACAATGATCTTAAAGCAAAGGTTTGAGAGAATGGTTTTGACAAAAGATTCTTAGTTCACTTCTTTTGCAAAAACAAAGAAGAAGCCATTTGATATTTAGAGTTCAAACCAATTTAAGAAATGGAGTTAAGGATGGTGGCTTGATTTTGTGCTTTAGTTGGTGTGAGTCTATTCACATAATTTATGAGCAGTAGCTCTTATTTGAGGTTGTGTAGGTGATTGAATTTAAAATTTATTTCTTAAAGAGCTTACCTAATGAGCTTCCATATATAGTATGGATTAGATTTGATTCTTGGTTGCCTTCTTATGTTTTCCATCCTATAAGATGAATTGTATTGAGTATTTTCATGTCAAGAGGCAAATAGGTCAATTGTTTCACAAGGGGATTATTTCAGAGAGTATGTTCCCATACCCAGTTTTAATGCTTCTTACTCTCAATGAAGATAGTTGATCCATGTGTGTAGATGGTTGTGATAACTAGTATTATTCTCAAGCATAAGTTTCTTCTCCTTAGAGTTGATAAAATGCTCAACATGATAGTTGGATTTATCTTTTCGAAAATCAAGTTCAATTACTATTATCATATGTGCATATACTAGAAAATAAATGAAAAATTTCTTGTGAGATAGAGGATAAACTATATGAGAGGTTGGCTACATTAGAAAAACTATTTAAGATTAGAAAAGGAACTAGCTTTATGTAGATCTTTGAATTTAGCTAAGGAAAAACAAAGCCTTTGCAAGAAAAATGAATGTTTTCAAAATAATAAACGAGAATGCTATTAAAATTCTTAGGAATGCTTGAAGTTTTTCAAATTTATTCTAAGCTTCTAACAATCTTGAGTTAATGCTACTTTTAGTTTATAATAGGAAAAGTTTCTATATCCAGAAATAGTTGCTTTCTTTAGTTACATTTGTAATTATTAGTATGGTTGTAATCCTTCAACATAAAATTGATTGGTGCAACTATTATTTTTTTAAATGTGTTCTTTAATCATGTATGCCATCTTTCACTTAATAAAAATTAAATTATCTCTTTTCTCTTTTTAATGATGTGATACATTACACCTTTAGTCTGTGTGTAGAATAGAACATGTAAAATTTAAAGGGGAGAATCATTTTTTTTATTTATCATCAAGAATACAAGGAGAATACATAGCCAAAGTAATTGATTATTCTTATAATTTAAATTGAGAAGAAATCTCTTTAAATAAAAAGATTGAATTAAAGAGAATAATTTGATTACAAGTTATTTATAATTATCTATATAATTATAAACATCAAAGTCAAACTCATTAAAAAAATTATAGATATAATAGTAACTAATTTATTTTAAATAATACTAATTAAATTTAAATTTTATATTCCTTAAGTTATGTTGTAAATATTGAGAATGTCTAGCTTAACTTTTGAATCTTTAAAGTTTGTCTTTGATAGGATTTTGATAAAAATATTTGTAGTTTAAAGTTTTGTTGAAGTATAGATCGACTGAATTATTTTTTGTAATGTTCATTGCAATTTTATTTTTTTCACATCATAGTTTTATTAGGTTCTTCAGCTGTGATCTTGAGTTTTCTAAACATCCATTTCAACCATATTCCTTTATAAATGCCGTGAGCTATAGATCTATTCTTAGCTTCAATGCTACTTCGAGCTACAACAAATTACTTCTTATTCTTTCAAGTAACAAGACGTGGTACTCCTTTGATACCTCTTATTTATTTGCCCATTTTTTAAAAATGTTATTTTTTTAATAACAAATCATGTATTTAAAAATATCATTCTTGTTATAAAACTTGTTTGTTTTGAAAACAATATTCTAACAACTTTTTGTAGATGGGATATAAGAAATAATATTTTTCTATTTTCAATAAGTAAAATCTACAAGCTGAACTGTTTTGTGATGGAATAAACATAGAACTTGTTCATGAGATAAATCATATGTTTTTTCCAATGCAAAATCTAATATAACATAGTAGTTCAAGTCTTAATACATACAAAAACATAAAATAGTAAGATGTTATATTGTTCTTTTACTCATAGTTCTTATAGAGTATCATATAGTATATTCATATTATTTGAAATGTTTAAACAAAAAATGGGTTGAATTAACCATCACAGACTCAACAGATAATGATAGACTTAATAGGTAATGCAATATAGTTTTAATGTAAAGCAATACACTTTTGGGGTTATGTTGTATGTTTGGTTCATGTCATGTATTTGTAATATGTAAAATACATGCAGTGCAATTATATAAGAAAATATGAACACATGCAACCAAAATGCAATGCAATGATTTAGTTGGGATCTACATCCTTTATATCTAGATTTATTTTTCTTTGATCCCTTGGCTCATTAGTCTTTCGATTTTTCTAATTTCATGTTACCATTAGTCAACTTTTTCACTTTTTGTAGGTTCCATGTTTTTAGTATTTGGTTAATCAGGTCATTTTTAACCTAATTATTCATATGCACCCTCAAAGCCCCCCATTTAGTATAGGCAACACCTTTCTTGGATCTTCTTGACCTAAATTAGTAAATTATAGAATACACCCTTGGGGGCCACCCAAACTTCTAGATATACCATTGAGGGCCCCATCTAACTTGAGTAATACTTTTTATGGGTGTTCTTGACTTAAATTAGTAAATTATGGAATGCACCCTTGTGGGCCACCCAAATATGTAGATGCACTATTGAGGGCCTTATTTAGCTTGGACAACACCTTTTATGGGTCTCTTCGATTTAAACTAGTAAACCATGGAATGTGTCCTCATGGAATCTATCTATCATGGGTAATACTCTTAGATTAGTAATCATAATAATGGCCAATATCATTGTTTATAATTGAAAAAAAGTGACAAGTTCTTTCAAACCACAAATGCAAATAACTATTTTTTTTCTCTTCTTTCAGGCTTCTTTATTCCAAATTCTCTTGATAGGAATCTAGATTTGAATATTTGTAAATTGGGCTATCTTGATAGCATGCCCTTTTAAAGTAAATTTTATACTTTCTTTCTCCCCCTTATTTTGTTTCTGAGGTTTCTTTCTCATTCAGTTGCCTAGTGAAAATGGGGGATCGTTTTGCTTAAATAGTAGACATAGGTGATGAATAAGAGAATATTAAAGAATCGAGCTCTAGAATCTCTCAGTTCTAAGAGACGATACCTATTTCTCTTATATCAAAGATTTGCCATATTTAAAAGAATACCAATCCAACCCATTTCATTAATAAAATTAAACCAATTAATTAACCAACAAAGTTACTTGCTAAAAATAAAATCTTGTTATTGCATTGAAATAATATGAATGTTGACTAATCTGGTTAACGTAAAACTTGATAAAAAAAGGTTGAATTATTGAAAAACTAGATTATTTAGGAGTATACATTGAATTCTAAGATTATGTTTTGAATTTTTTGTAGTGAATCCATAATCATAATCATCGTCATAATCCATTTTGTGATTGTTCCAGAAGAAATTAAATACAAGATATGTTAGAATTAGGAAACTTATTGTAGGAGATCGACCTAGTGCTAGATACAAAAGTGGATAATAGATGGATATGAACATCATGAGCTATCTCACAAGAAAACCCTTTGTCACTACCTCCCTTGCGATCCTTATTTCATAACCCAAGCTTGTAGAATGAAGATATAAGAGGGCCTTATGGAGAATGTGGTAAAAAATCTATAATATAGCTCGAGCACAATGATCGAATGGATTATTTTTATTCACAAACCTAGTATCAAAGATTTAAAAGTCATGAAAAACCTCATGATTTTCTATTTGTACGTGATCATTTAATCATTTATAGATCTTAGTCTCTATATTATAGATATAATCTATGATGATCACTTAGATTTATATATGATATATGATGATCATTTAATCATTTATAGATTCTAGTTTCTATATTATAGATATGATTTATGTTGATCATTTAGATTTATATATGATATATGATGATCATTTAGTCATTTATTGGTTGTAGTTTCTATATATCTATATAGATAGAGACTGGAATATCATAATCTTAATGAATGAATGAAATTGGGATATAGATGGAATATAATGAAGTAAAACCACAATGAGGTTCCTTATGAAATGAGGCATGGAATGGAGCCACTATCCAAAAGTTCTTGGAGTTACAAAGGAAGCTTTAGACCTATATTTTTCATGGGTTGAGATTGGGAGATTTGATCTCATATGGTTCAACTCCCGTTGTTCCTCAATAGCTTAGTGGCTGTGTAGTCTGCTGTTAATTGATTGGTTTTAGGTTCAAATCCTATTTGGGGAGAGTTCTTTCATTCTTCATGAAAGAATGAACAATTGAATTAAAGGACTTTCTTTGACCATTAAGAGTAGGTAACTTGTTCCCTATCTTTGTTTCTATTTCATTGTATCACATTCTCAAATATAATACGCTTAGACTAGTAATCATATGTTGTACTCTTATGGGCTCTATCCATCCTAAGTAACACCTTTGACAAACTAGTTAAAATATATGTTGTGCTCTTATGGACTCTATTTAGCTTTAGAAATATCCTTAACTATTTTTCTAAATAGATTATCTATGAATAAAATGTTTAATTTTTCTTTTCATTCCCTTTTGCCACTTTAAAGAACTTTATTTTGCAATACAATTTTCTTTATACTTCCTTATTTATGCCACTGTGCTTGTCAAAAGTTTAACACATCCACTTGCTCAATTAACAATGTACATAAACTATTTTTGAAGTATAACATGTTATGTAATAACATAGTAAATCTCAATAAAGAGCATGCAAAATTTTGAAGGCAACCATTTTACTGGATAATTGACATCGAATTAAGTTGTTTCAAATATTAATTTACCTAAATGAGACCATTAGTTACAATACAACACAATGTCAAACATATATATTATGAACTACATTGATTGCCTACATTTTATTTTTCATTGTAATAGTCACATAAAAATATTGTTCATTAATTGTGACTTCTCATGAATTTTACCAGAATTCTAGTCTCTTCTTTTTGTCTTTGTAAGCTTCTAGCAATAAATAGAATTCCTTAATTTCTTTATCTTTTCTGTTACCTTGCTGTAATAGAATTTCTACTAAGTATTTCCTTTTTTCTTTTTCTTGCCAGATTGCAACACTTCCTCATCTTCCTCACTTTTGGCTCGCTTGAAATTTTTTGTTGACTTTTCTTGATAAGTTTCTCAATCATTTTCCCTTGGTGACTACCCTGTACCATTTAAACTTTCTCTCCTAATTGACGTCAAGTCGTATGCAAAAGATTGCTTCCGAAAAAGAGTTGCATCCATCTATACATTTCTTCTTTGTTTTCTTTTTCCATGTTGGCACGAATGTATTCTATTAATAGTTAATTAGTTTAGGGTGGATTAAAAATTTTAAAAGTAGTTTAATTAGAACTTTATGCATAATTATATTTCTTGAATTTTTTTATAAATAAGTCTTAAAAATTTGTTGACCAATTTCAAAATTTTCTTCTCTATGAGCTTTAGCTACCATAAAAGTTTCATAATTTTCTTATATAGTGTGAAAAATTTTTAATTTGTTTTCAAAAACACATATATATTTAAAATAATATTTTTTTCTTTTAGGTTTGGTCTTATCTTAGATACTTTTGATTTTGGTAAAATTTTTATGAGTATGAGGATATCTCACCAAAAATATTGAAATGTGCAATAATAAAAGACAAAAGAGATCTAGCAACATTTAAAAGATGTCTATTTTTTCTATAATGTCATTTTGTTGGGTGTATCGACACATAAATTTTGGTAAATTAATATATCATTTACTAAGAAATCTTTAATAATTGATTTAAAATATTTTTTTGTATTTTTAGTTTCAATATTTGTATTTTGTCTTGAAATTGATTATGGATTATTTTATTAAAGATTTTGAAAATGAGGTTATTTTTTTTATTAAAAATATCTAAGTCCTTTGAGTGTTATTATTCACAAAAGAAATAAATTATCTACCACTAATGATGTTGATCCTAAAAGGTTTATAGTCATTATTATGAATCATTGATAATAGTTAAAGATGATCTATAAGATTAATATGGGAAATAATTTTAAACATGTTTAGATAATTGATAAGTGTCAAATTAGAAAAACTTGGAATTTTTATTTTTGAATAATAAAGAGAAAAATTTTAAGATACAATAAAAATAAAATAACCTAAATGATAGTACAACAACATAATTATACTATTATTATTAGATTTAATTAAAAGTTATTTATCCACATGATATCTTTGAAAATTGTGCATCTAAAGTATCATGAACCATAATAAGATAGAAATCTAAACACATTTGAACATTGTTCGTTATCATCCGTGAATTTAAATCCTTAAATTCAAAATGATTTTTTTGAAAATTTAGTTATATTATTTTTTATTTTTTATAAATTTTTGATAGATAGTATGTTGTAATCTAAGTTATGAATCGATAACACAAATTTAAGATATAGGTCATTTCAAATGGAAATAAAGTTTATTCTAGCTACTTTTGTTAGAGATTTATTGACAACATGAGTGATAAAATTTTTATAACGTAGATTATAGTTTTTCAAAATAGTAGTATCACCATTCATATGATCAAATGTTAATGAATTTATAATTTATGTATTCATTCTATTGGCTTTAGCACTCAATACGTTTAGAAAATTACTTGTTTGTCATGATTCAATACTATGTATGATTAATCATCTTTTGTAAAGCTTTTATTTGTTGCTAGTTAAATGGTGGTGGCTATGAAAAATTTGTTGTATTGAAAAGACTATTTTTGCAATTAGAAATGATTTCGGATACATAGGAAGAATTGAATCTCTTTATTACCATCTTGTATTCTATAAATGTTTCCTGTTTTTTCTTTATGTGAGGAGATGGAGTGATGTACTTGCCAAAGAGATTTTTCTTGGATTATGACAGAGATATCTTATTATATTTTGTCAAGAACATGATCAATGGACTTGATATAACAAGAAGATGTTTTATTTAAAGTCTTTGAAATAATTACCTTAGTTCTAAGAACTCATAAGAAACACTAATGAGTGTTCAAAACTTTCGTTCATATTCCTTCGTGTTGAGTGGACCAAATCTTACAAATAATGCATCATAGAAGTCGAGAATTAGTATGCATAGAGAACGATAAGCAACATCAAAGCAAGACTTGAAGGTGATGTAGTTGACATGGGGGCAACACCTTCTCTTCCTTTAGTTGTTGAAGGGCAAGTGAGGCACTTAACTGTTGAAGCTATGATAGTCAAGGTGGAAGGGTAGATTAAGTTCTTTTTGAGGGTGACTCTAAGACCATGACACAGGCTACATGGCAAAAACCTTACAAGATCAACTTTGCAAATGGAGTTGAAGAGCTTGGGAAACAATGAGATGGGATGACAATTTAGGATGGACCAGGTCATGATTAATCTTTCTAAAGTCGGAGAGGCAGACTCAGAATGATGGGATAAAGCTTCAAGGCAGGATGAGGCTTAACTACAGGGTGGGACAAAGCTTGTCAATATAGAACAAAAGTAGTTTAGGAGCTGTTTCTTTATGACAGAAAGTAGTGACTAGGTGGAACAGCGGTAGTCACGGGAAATTGTTTGAGGACTGCTTGCTGCTCTGGCTACATTGCAAAAGTCTCACATGATCAGATTTGCAAATGGAGTTGAAGAGCTTGGGAAACAATGAGATGGGATGACAATTTAGGATGGACCAGGTCATGATTAACCTTTCTAACGTCGAAGAGGCTGTCTCAGAATGATGGGATAAAGCTTCAAGGTAGGATGAGGCTTAACTATGGGGCGGGACAAAGGTCGTCAAGATAGAACAAGAGTAGTTTAGGAGCTGTTTCTTTATGACAGAAAGTAGCGACTAGGTGGAACGGGGGTAGTCGTGGGAAATTGTTTGAGGACTGCTTGCTGCTCTGATAAGAGAAATTTTGTTGAGATGAAAGGATGAGCTGGTAAAGTTGGAGGTGTAGAAGTCAATGGTTTCTTTCCATTTGTTAGCTTCACTATAGGAAAGGAAGGCATCACGAGATGGGAAGGAATACAGTAGCACTACTATAGCATTACAAGCTTCACTGGATGAGAAAGACTTTAGACATTGTAGCGGCTATGATACTCTGTAAAATTTAGATTGGAGAATCACATTTTTCTGTTATTTATCCTTGGGAATACAAGGAGAATATGTAGTAAAAACAGTGGGCTATTTTCATAGTCGTAATTTGAGAAGAAATTTTTCTAAATAGACTAAATTAGGAATAATAATTATAGTAACAAACCACTCAAAATTATCTGTATAATTATAAATATTAAAATGAAAATTCTTAAAACATTATGTCTATAATTATAACCAATTTATTTTAAATAGGATTAATTAAATTTGAAATTTTATGTATAAAACCTTAAATTGCTAGTTATCCTTTTTCTAAGGCTTCACAATCACATAGAAAGCACCTAATGAGCAGTTTATGCAAGACTGTTCATTGTTGATTTATCTAGTGCAGCACCATAAAGCAAATTAACATAAACAAAGCTTTAATTTCACCAACGTTAACAATTTCTTCAAATTTAAAGCTTCATTTTTTCCTAATAACTCTGATGTGCTTAGTTTAGTCATGTTGCACATCATTCTTGAACATTTTCCAGTGGAATAAATACGATGACTCAGAATTATGAGAGTAGTTCGACATGTTTAGGTTCTCATGCTATATTATTTTATCATTTTTTAAATTAATTTTTCTGGAATTATTGTATCCTTTTGATTTAGGAAAAAATAGTCTGAGACAGGCTTCTGTAGTTTAAAATGTTTTGTTTTATGGTTGGGTAGTTCATACATTCTATTAATAGCATATTTAATGGAAAAGTTGGTGTTGATTATGTTTTGATTGTGGTTATTTTGTATTGAAGATTTGCATGGTTTATCTATTAGAATTTTTCTTTATCACACAGGTCCTCAAGGCCCGCAACTACAGAAGGTCTTAGAAAGACTTACCGGACAATTTACTGTTCCAAATGTTTTCCTTGGTATGTGAAATTCTTAGGCTCTGAAATATGGACACTTCAATTTTGGCTGCATTGAATCAGATATTTTAGAAATGTGTACATGATAACCATTTAGTTTCCTCTTTTTTGTACACAGTACCATTTATTTAAAGAAATAAAAAATGGTGTACTGCGGTCATAAAATTTCTCATGTAAATAGCATTGTTAAAGCATCCGGGCCTTTCCTTTGCATTTATGGTTCATCTAAAAGAAAAATGTCAACTATAAAAAACCTCAACACCTCTTCCTTTATTCATCAGTTTTTGTGTTTCATTGATATTTCAAAAGATCAAAATAAAAATAATGCAAGGGCTGTCCTTTGTTTTGCCTTCTTTATGTCAACAGTCAATTATTTGAATAAGAGTTGGAATTGAATTAGCTTTATCTCCTACTTGAAAATTTAACTGTGGATCATCTACTGTGTTTTATGGCCAACTCTCCAATGCTATTACTGCCTTTGTGTTGTAACCACATCCTTTCTGATGCTTATGCCACCTTTCTTGTGATATCCACACCTCAATTTATTAAGGTGCTGGTTATGCCATCACCCTTCGATCCATATGCGTGTGCGTCATCCTTCTTTACAGTTGAGAAAAGCAGATTTTGATACAGGATTTTGCTTCTCGAAATGAGGTTGGACTAGGTTAAGAAGAGGCATGAACGAAAAAACAAGAACATAGAGAAATGAAGATAAGTATGATGTGACTTTTACAAATCTCTTTTGCCCAACATTTTCTAGCATGCTCCTCATATGGTTCACATCTTGTCATGTAATTGCTGGATAGTTATGGAATGAAATAACAGAAGGAAGGCCAATGCTAATTAGATAGCTGAAATATTGGATAGTCATAAACATTAGGATTTTCAAACTTCTAATTGTAGAAAGTGATTAGCTCCCACTTTGAATATCTTTAGGAGGATGTCCACCAATTTGCTCTTAACTTTCCTTATCTGCTCAATAATACTTAAATTAGCTTTTTGGAAGGTAAAAGGCCCAAAAAACTATGCTTAAGGTTTGTTTAACTGCTTTTGAGGTTAGAACTTGTGCAATTGTATGGACTTCTGCGAGTTCTCTTGAGATCACCTTATCAAGGCCTAAGGAAATGTCTTTGTAGTGCTGGAAAGAAATTCTCGAGGGTGCTTGAGATTTATTTCTCTAACTTCCTTGTGGGCAAGCATCTCTTGAGAAGTTATCTTCATACCATCTCAAAATTTCCACGAATTAAGTCTTGAGACCCACAAAGTCCTCTTGAGCTGACCTTCTGGTTGAGTAAGGCTGATCTCTAATCACCAATGGTAATACCATTGACTCTAATGTAGATCCTTGTCCACATCATCTACTTCAAATACCAACTATTTCATGGTTGCATTGTTGCGACTTCCATTGCATGTCTCAGCATTTTCTCCTACTTATTTCATCAGATGCAACACAATGCTACCAGGTTATCACTTCACAAATCCAACTTGAGGATGTGTTTAATTAAATGAGAAATAATTGGGGTGCTTTCAGAAGTCTTATCCAAAACTTTCTGTTGCTTATGGTATTTTGTTATTCATTACTTTTTAAGTCAATCCGATTAATTTTGTTGTGTTTAGTTTTCATTAAATTCTAAAATTGAAATTTTGGAGTTCTTAGATTGTTGTTATTGCAGTTTGACTTATTGATGAGCTTGAGGAATTGCACTCATCAAGGAAACTAATATATAAGTGAGTTTGATAGAAAGATGAAAGTTTGGATAAATTCCAATTTTGATAGCATTTAAGATTTTACATTATTTTAAGAAAAAAAATAATTCTTTTTGTTTTATGCAATCTTATCTCTCTTATCCTTAGGGTGTCTTCCCCCATTACTAACTATTTTGGGTTATAGAATGCATAAAATTTTATGAATTGAATTTAATTTCGAAGTCTTGTGTCAATGTTAAATGTCTATATTGTGAAAATTCCTCCTCAAACAAGTAGAAACTAAAAGTCAAAAGGAAAAGAATCCATTTGACTAAACTAAGAATGAAATGAAAAAAAGAATGGAGATTTTAGGATATTTAAGAGGGCTCAAGATGTGTACAATTAAATGAGGAACAAATTCGGTTAAAGCTACACCAAATACAAGAGATATTGATTTCATTAAGAATTTCATCTTGAACCATTTTATAAAGTTTTTGATAATTAATGAGTATGTCAAATTACAGATCTTGACCATCACAAAAACTTACTTGCTTCTATTATTTTCATGCTCATAAGATTTAAAAAGACAAAAAAAGTTTGAGAAGCATAATGTTTTGTGATAGGTGTTCTTTATTAGGATGATGATTTGGAGAAAGCTAGATATATAAAGGAGAAGATTTTAGATGATATATGGTGTAATGAGGTCGATCATATCCTTGTTTTTAATTGATTTTTTGTTGAAAATGCTTTAGTATAATAGCCTTATTGTGTTCACCTTAGATTTTACAGATGTTTTTTTAGATTTGTTATGGATGTTTTGTTCTTTGAATGCTTAAAAACTGAAAACATTTTTTCTTGTTTTTCATTATAATCTCGAAGATGGTCATTGTATTATTGTTATTTTTCTTATGTCTCTTTATGTTTATCATATTTTGTTAATTGCCAATTGCACTGTAATGTGTAATTTATATTATTTTTAAATTTTCAATTTCTTTGGTATCCATGTCCTGTTTTTTTCGAAGTTGTCATGTCTTAATGTTGTGCCATGTCTTTGTGTTATGTTCAAGCGTGGTGTTGTATCTCCGTTTTGTGTTCATAGTTCATTGTTGATGGGTGATCCCATGGAAGAGGAGGATTTGGTGTATGTGGTTAGCCACATACATAGGGAAATCAGTGATCCCCAGACTTCTTCTACCTCCCTAGCATGCTTTCTCAAGTCACTAGAGCAAAACATTAACTTAGGGTTTGAAAAGTGTGTATGTCAAGTTGCCTTAGGATTTTGTTTAGCCAATGATCAACTATGGTTTGCTCTATTGATGTGTTTGTTTCCACAATTACGATGTTGGAAATGTTGGCCAGTTGCTTCGATAAGACCACCAGCATGGTAAAGATTTTCTTTTAGTGGTTGTTAGCCTCCATGGAGGAGAGTACTGGACACTGAGGAAGAGGCGTACAGCAACTAGGAAGGATAGGAAGGGTGATTGCTTTTGGAGCATTTATGTTTGACTTATTTGCCATTGGGATTATCTAGGCATTACTTTGATGGGATCAAAGGTGAAAAGGGAAGCTTGCTTTAAGTCTTTGCTGTTCCTTCAAAGATTAACCCCAACAACCTTTTTGAAGGTGTTGGACAATTATTAATAACATGAATGGGAGAGATTAGCCATATTTGGAGCACCAACAAAGTGTTTATGCTGCTCAATTTGTTTTTTGTTTTTGGAAGATTGCTTAGAGGAGACCTTCGTGAAGGTGGCTCGCCACCAAGGTGGAGTAGGTTCCTAATTGGTGTAGGATCACCTCATTCTTCAAGAGATTATTCTTCATTTTAGCTAATCTAGACATAGAGTTGACCTCTTAGACTTGTTTTTGGTTGATCTAACTTGATTGAGCTAGGTGAACTGTGGGATTCAACCACAGCAGTATTAATTGACTTTGTTGGATACCATTGCTGAGATTTCATCAATTTAGCAGGTATTCTACAGCATTTCTCTATTGCCACACCATTCCTAGGTCAATGGTAACATTCTCTGCATATTCTTCATGATCAGATGCAATGACAAAGCTTTATTTAGGGGTTTTAAGGCTAATTGTCTCAGGTTAGCCAATAGCATTGAATAGTCCCCTTGAGAGTGCATTGTGCTATTGTACAAATACATGGAGGGTATTCTTTCTGATCATATTTAGATTTTTATATTTTTTGATTATTTTTTTATTTTAGTTATCCGTAGTTTGTCATCTTTTTTTGTTGCTTGTAGTTTGTAGAAGAATTTCAGAAGAGGGAATGTGATAGGTATTTTTTATATTGTTTTCGTATGTTTAATCCCACACTATGGAAAGACACTTCATGGCTTGTATGAAGACCTTATAAATAGAGGTGCCATGGGATTATGTTATAGGAGCTTGATTACTTGGACAATTTTTTTAGTGTTCTACACATCTATCTAGAGTAAGGTTTTCATTTATGTGAGTGAAATTTTGGGTGGTGACGATATAAGAAATTTCTCTTTTGCATTTGCCTTAGAAACCCCACATTTTGACCTAATTCCCCTTAGCAATCAACTAATCCTCTTATTCGATGGAACCTAGTTGTGTGGGGTAGATTATTGACTGCATAGGGAAATTGCTTGAAACCAGCTCATTCAATTAGCCCATTTGCATTGTATGGATGGCTAAAACTCACAACCCTTAAGCTAAATTTTGTGAGCCAACTTCCCTCTTAATGAGGGTCACTTTCTCCCTTTCATACTAATTACTTGGTATTTAGTTTCATGTGCATTACGGAATCATGATTCTTTGTCTTTCGCTCGCATTATTGACTTTGACATCTTAGTGAGCTTTCTCTCTTTAAAAATCATGTTTTTTCTTTCTCTTTATATAACTTTATTTTTCCCTTTTGCATTTGCCTTAGAAACCCTCACAATTTGACCTGATTTTCTGTAGCAATCAGCTAATCCTTCTATTTTATGGAACCTAACTATGTGGAGCAGGTTATTGACTTCACAGGAAAATTGCTTGAAACCAGCTCATTCAATTAGCCCATTTGCATTGTATAGATGGCTAAAACTCTCAATTGTAGAACTAAACTTTGTGATCCAACTTCTCCCTTAGTGAGGATTACTTTCTTTCTTTCATGCTAATTATTTTGTATTTAGTTTGATGTGGATTACGAAATCATGATTCTTTGTCTTTTGCTCTCGTGTGAACCTGTGAGCCATTTTAGGTACCAATTTTGTTGAGAGTTCGCTAGTGTTTGGCTTTCATCGTCTTTTTGACTTGGATTTGATTTCATTTGATTTGCAAAAGTTATGTTTGATCCATTACTTTTCAATATGTTTTTGAGCAATGTCAGCAATCCAATATCTAGACATGTTTTAAACTTTTGTTGATTTTTTATTGCCTAGCTAAATATGCTAGTTTTATCTGGTAGAAAAGGATGTTCATTTTTAATCATGATGCAATTATTGTGATTGTTTTTGTGGCATTCTATTTATCTTTTAGGCTGCATGTTGTCTTGGATCAATTTGGTATCAGTGCATGGTATAGGATTGTATTTTTTGCATATAATACGAATGTTCCATGGTTTGAGCCGATTTCGTTTTCCTTACTGTTGGATAGATGTATCTTTTATTACTTGATGGATTTTTTGCTTAGTATAGCCTTTATAAAGATTAGACTCATTTTGGGATTGTTCCATTTTTTATTTTCAATGATGATGACCCACACAATAAAATTGTGGTACTATGGGATAGATAGAGAAGCTTTGTAACCCAAATGTCACCTACATATCTATATTTTTTTTATTTACTATAATTTACTTATTGCAAATTTACTTCTATATAAATTTATTTACAATATTTTATTAGTTAGTTCATTTAATTTTATAATTATATTTTTTATTGTACTTTAATTATCATGCTTTTTTTAGTTTTAATATTCTAGCACTTTGTTCATTAATTTTATTTGTGCAACTTCCTTACTTTTATTACTACATTTTAATTATGGCATACTTTTGTTAAGTAAAAGAAATTTTATTAACCTTCATTTCATATTAAATAAAAACAACCAACTTATTAGTTTTAAAATCACTCTTGGATATTTTTATAAGAAAACATTAATAAAATGTCTTGTTTAATAACTTATATCATATTTGCATTGCTTAATGTTATTTGAATTGATTTCATTTCTTGTTCCGACAAGACCATGATATTCATCTTTGTGGTGCAAGTCTTTGACTCATTTTGAAATTTGTTTTGATTTCAGCTTGAGATTTTGGCATGATATTGCTCATTTATGCATATTTTATAATTAATTAAAACTAAAACTAAGTATATGAATTGCAAGCTATTGTGTTGAATTTCTAAAAAGAATTTCCATGTTATGTGTTAGGAAAGTTAGCTTGTTTAGGACGTCGAGTGAGATAAGGCTAGACACGTCATTGAACTTTCGGAAGCTTGTGATGTTAGCGTCTCTTTTGGCTCTGCAAATTTTATCTCTCATGCTAAGAAATGGATAATACATATGAGTTTTTTGAGCCATGTTTTTCTTGCCTTTGTTGAGTGGACCATTGCCCACCACTTTATTACTCGTGTTATGTGAGACAAGAGCATATAATAAGCAAATACTTGATGATCAATTTACTTGTGTTTAGAGTTGAGTTTTTAGAGATATTTTATATGTTGGCAAAATCACCTTATTTTGAGGACATTGAACTTTTGAGTGTTAGCCTACCTATACTCTACCTTCCACCCTTTGGAGAAAATTCACCTTGTTCATATCTTACTACCATTTTCTTTGGAGAGATTATCTCTATCTTTACCCTACTTTCCATTGAGTTGAGCCTCATACCGCTCGAGAAGCCCATGTTTTAAGAGATTATTCTTCAACATTACCATTCCAAATGCAGAGTCAACCTCCATCTGATTTTGGCCAACATTGCTTGACTAAGCTAGTTGAACTAGGTGGTCTACCAAAATAGCATCAATTGACGTTGTGATATCTCCTTATCGAGATCATCACTTCAGCAAATCAATTACAACATTTCTTAATGTTACATCATTCTTGGGTTGATGACAATATTTCCTTCATATTTTGTACAATTAAATATGAGGACAGAGTTATATCTTTGGTTTCTAGGTCGAACTGTTGTAAGTAGTTATGCAATAACATTGAGAAGCTCCTTGAGATCACACCATATTGTTGTTGAACTATATTAAGTGGTTCTTTCAAATCATTTTTTGGGCACTTTTTTACTATAGTTTTTTTAATTTTTAATCCTGCATCTCTTATGAGGGTTATATATTTAGTCCCACATCATGGAAAAGTATTTCATGGCATGTATGTAGACTTTATAAGTAGAGGTGCCATGGGAAGAGTGTGGAATAGCTGCATGGCTTAAAATTTTGAGCGTTCTATTGATGTCTCTAGTGTGAGGTTTTCTCTTAAAAGTGACAATAACAGCAATGACACGTTAACAATGTCTTAATGAGGATGGGTGACGATGCCTAAAGTGAGAGAGCCCCATCCCATTATCGACTTCAACACTGTAGTGAATTTTCTCTCTAGAAATCAATTTTCTCTCTTTACAATACTTAGGTTTTCACCTTTGCATTTATCTTAGAAACTCTAGGAATTTAATCTCATCGCCCCAAGTGATCAATGAATCGTCTTTTTTGATTCCCTCTAATTGCATAGTGTGGTCTCTTGAAACTACTCCATCCAATTAGCCATCCACATTGATGGATGCCTAAGTTCCACCAACTTGAGAGCTTGTCATTGTGAACCAAGCTCCCTTTTCATGAGGATCACTTTCTCTCTTGCATACAAATTATTTGGTAGTTAGTTTTACATGCATTGTGGATTCATGTTTCTTTGTATTCCACTCACATGTGCATTATTGTGAACCCCCCTTTTATGCAAGATTTTCCATTTTTTTTATGATTTGGTTTTCACCACCATCCGAGCTTCGATTTGATTTGCTTTGCTAGCGTGAGTGTACAATTGGAACTTTTTGTTATGCTTCTTATCTATATCGGCAATCTAATCTTGTGACGTATTTTAAACCATGTCACTCCTGTAGTGCCCGACCGAATTTGCTAGTTTTGTTTGATAGAAACAAATGTTTACTTATAATCATGACCTAGTTAATGTAATAAAATTCATGGTACTCTAACTACTTTGTCCGTCACTTGTTGTCTTTTATCACTGACCACCATTATAAATATGATGAGGTGCACTTGGAATATCCATTGGAGTTTGAGGCAGCATGCCGACAGAGTTCTGCTTCCACTAAAGGGAACAGCAGTGTGCCTCCAAGTTGTCACTAATGAATGGTCTAGTAGGTTACAAAAACCATATAAAGAACCTTACCTATTAGGAAACATATTTAAATCATTTGGTATGCTGAATTTGATTTGAGTTTATATGTCCTTTTTTAGAATGTTTTGAGTTTGTTCTAGTTAATTGTTCTAATTTTTTTTTCAAGCCAGTTTCTTTCTACTTGATCAACTTTATTTGTTCCTTTTCAAAGGCATGATTGAGCTTCATTTCCCATTTAGTGGGAATTTGTTGAGGGAGATAAATTTTTTAAATACTTGGTAATCGGTGAGAGAAACGTATTTCCTATGTCTTTCATTTTTTTTTATTTTACAGTTTGTATATTATATGATCTTTACCACCTTGTCTGTCTTGTCTATTGTCATATGCCTGAATAGCATTGGGGAACCAGCATTTTGTTTT
Organism: Vanilla planifolia; assembly: GCA_023846275.1. Lineage (NCBI taxonomy): Eukaryota > Viridiplantae > Streptophyta > Magnoliopsida > Asparagales > Orchidaceae > Vanilla > Vanilla planifolia. The sequence continues at coordinate 31,276,500 of CM043869.1, read as the reverse complement.
CTTTGGGAACTGAAGATATAAAGATGGAGTGGAAGATGCAGAGGAATGTAACGGATTTGCATATTATTGTTGCTTGACGATTAGGATGTCGACAAGATTGTTGTAATTGATTAGTGAACGTGTGAGAGGAAAGCTTGTCATAGAAAACCAAGCCCTAAGAGGTAATCAAACAGATATTGCAGTTAGAGGTGGTACTAGTGTAATCTAGAATTGCTGGTTTCTAAAGGAAATCTAGAAATTTAGAGGATAAAGTTTGGAGGTCAGGTCTGCATTTGGTTATGAGAAAACAACGATGAGATATAAGCTGAAAAACCGTTAGTTTGCATTTTGAATAGAGGATTCCTTGGCTTTCAAGCGAACTTCATGAAAGATTTTTATAGCCTTCTTCATGAATCATGTTTTTAATATTCAATACAGTTTTTCAAAAATTTCTTTATTAAAAACTTTATCTTTAACTTGCAATTTTTTTTTATCAAATTTAATTTTCATTTGTGTAAAATTCTTTTTTTTAAAAAAAAAATCTTTTCAAAACTTCTTTGTTGAACATATTTTTTAAATCCACATACTATTCTCAAAAGGATGTGATGTTTGAATAAGGGTCTTTCCACGGTCTCAGTCGACCTTTTTTTTTTGTTTGGTGGTGGTTGACGTGGTTTATATTGGCGTTAGGAACTCTATCGATTAGAGATGTTGAAATTTAAGTTGGTGTCGAAGTTTTTAGTATCTCTGACCATCACCATCATCTGGCTAGCTCTTTGCCATTACTTGAATTAACCATCTAGTTTTGGGCTCTTCTCATGGGTCCTTTCTGGCTTGAGACCCCCTAGGGAACAGGGTCCCCTTGGGCTTTTGGCCTCCCTTGGGTAACTATAGAATTTGATTTGTGGATTGGAGTCTGTTGATAGAAGTTGAAGTTGCTTCATCTTCTCAGGAAAGAAGAATGTTTTGATCATTTTTGGGATAGGGAGATCAAATGAATGTTCAATAACTAGTAGTTATTTACCACTTCCATTTATGTATGCATTGATGCAGTTTCCCTAACCATTCGAGTTTTTTGTACTGCCGTCCTTAAAAAATATATGCATGCTTTGAGACTTACGCATCAACATGTGTCAGCCACGCCAGGTTGGGGTGTCAGTGTCTTATCTGCAAACCATGCAGCAAATGGCAGGCACAACGCAATTGGTGCTTATGCCAGACCATGTGCACTAGCCAACTTTCCTAGAGAATTTGTCTTGTACATTTTGCCAATCCTATTGGACAATTTCTTTTTTTTATAAAGAGTGCAACTGATCTGTTATGGTTTAATAGATAAACCATTCAAGTTTAAAGTAATTCTCAGCAATACTTCCCTAGGATTGAACATTACGTTTGTTCCTTTTCTACCATCTCTCGGCACACCATCCTTACTCGCAGTGCTCCATTGTACTATTTTTATTGCATGTTAGTTATAGTTTCATTATCCTGGAAATCAATGGTAAATGATACTTTTTGTGTTAATCTTCATGCTCTCTAAACGATCATGGATACTGGTATCTCGTTGGTTCTGCTACTTCAATCGAAATTATTATGCTGCAATTTCTTTTCTATTGAATCTTCAAAATGAAATTGAATGTTTTATTCTACTAACAGGTGGTAGACACATTGGCGGTTGCACAGGTAATGAGCACACCTTTCCGGCGTGTTTTATGTTCTTGTGCTACTGTGATTTCCAGTTTTCTATTATTTTGCTTCAAATAAACTTGACTTTCTGTTATGGTTAACCCAACAATTTATCAAGTTTTTACCGGCTGGATTCATTTGATGGGTAATAAGGGCATCCTTTATGAGAGGCCACTGATTGCCTTTATAATTATTTTGATCTAATGCAGATACTGTAAAACTCTACCGCAAGGGAGATCTCACTCGCATGTTAACTGAACTTTAGCATAAACTTGCGACAGCCTTGAAGTAAAAGTTCTGCTTTATGAAGCTATTATATTCAATGATCAAATGTCTGGATTTTAGCGATGATTTTCAATTTATTGTGTGGCAGCGTGTACTCTTCTACATGTACTAAAACTTAACTCGTGCTCATCTCTCGTTGCCCCTGGTAGAATGCAATGCTTGAACTTTAAAACATATTTTAATAGTTATTTGATCTGGTGTTGGAATGTTGAACACTTAATTATATCAATTTGATGTGTGGCATGTGAGGAAGTGAGCACACTTAGTAGATCTGGCAAGTTAAATTGTATTGAGTAATGAGTTTAATTATTTTTGGACAAGTGAGGTTTTGATTAATGTTGTATTGTAAGTTGTGTTAAAGTTTTAATATATAACGAAGTTAGTTTTTATTTATAGGTTTAAGTTTTTGAATTATGAAAATCATTGTAAATTGTAGGTTTAAGTGAAATTGAATGAGTTATTTCTCTAGATGTTGGTTTTCAACAAATACTATTACAATATTCTAAAGCTCTCTTAGGATTGAATATGAGTGATCCTAACAAAGAATGAGTAGTAATAGTAGTTAACGAAATTCTTTTTTCATTAGTAGGATTTTTTGATGCACTTGGAAAACAGTTCAATGAAACTTTATTTGTAGGAGATAAGATCATTATCAAACAATTAAACACAACTATAATATCATTAGCATCCTCACATAACAACATACAAATTAGGCAAATTATTAAAGCAACAAACATTGAATGAGGACATAGAGAAGCTTACCTATACCCTAGGAAAATTATCTCTTGAATACAAAATTGTAATAAGGAAACCTAAAGTAAATTTGTTACATGACCAGTATCTTAGACTCAAGAAATAATAATTAAAGAAATAATAACATTAAGAAATATAGTAATCTCTATAGACAGTTAAGCACTCATAAAGGCAAAAGTTTAGAAGTTTAGAAATCTTAATAGATATAGAAAAATAATTACAAAATTTTTAAAATAAAAAGATAAAGTTAATTTTTAGAGAAATTCTTTATGATAAAGGCAAGATGAATAAATATGAAGGGTTGTTAAAATATTATAATAATTTAGAAATAGCTTATAAAAATGATAATGAAATAGTTCATTTAGAACTTAGAACATCAGAAACATACAAAAAAATCTTTGATAAAAGATTTTTATTTGTACACAGATTTAATAATGATAATTGTAAAAAGATTATATAAAAAAGGTTTTAGAACTAAAATATTAATTATATTAATAGATACTAAAAATTCTAGTTAAAGACAGTTTATTAGAAAGTTTGGAGGTAGATATGAACAACAAGGGACAAATAAACTATTTAACACCTGATTACATAATTCCAACAAGAAATCTTAATGAAGACATAAAGATTGTTATAAAAATAAAAAGATATAATACAAATAGAAGTAATATATTAATATGTAAAATATTTCTAAGTTTCAAATTCTATAAAAATTTGGTATAATACCCATGAACTTAGTGACCAAATTTGGTATAGTATCATAAAGTTCTTAGCATCTTTTGGAATTAAAATAATCAAATTAGAAGATACACTTAGTGATCAAATGGTTGGCTTAAAATGGCATTTAACATCTGTACAAGTTCAAACCTACATCCCTAATCAAGTTAATTATTTAATTGATAGTCATGGAAGACTTAGTTGTAGATTTTCAATTCAGAAAACTTCCTAATTGGGTGAATATTCAAACAATGATTAATTTCCTTGATATTGATGATCTTAATACATATGCCTTAGAATATTTTAACATGAATGGTGAGTTACAAAAAAATGCTTTATATAAATAATTACTCAATTATGATTAGCAACAACATTGGACTGAATGTCCTGATACAGATGTATAATTTTTATTTTAGTATTGAGATACTCCATATCTTAGATGCACATCTACAAAAATTTTTAATAGTATGGTGGTACCCATAACAAATCACATAGAAATTGCAAATACTCCTCTAAGACATGACCTAGAAGAGTTAAACTTAAATATGAATACAACTAGTTATGAAAGCATTATAGCATATGGCCCTAGTACATCATTTCCTACTGCTAATAGTTAAACACAACAAGGACACCTAGCACTACACAACCAACTTCATAATGTGTGGAAAGCAGTCATTATACATTCCCAGAACGAAGGGAAAAAAGAGATACAATTGGATAACTCTCTAAACAAAATAATTCAAGAAGCATATTACTCTTAGCCAGTGTTCACCCCCAAAAGTAGCCTGAACTATTAGACCACTGGGAAGGTGACGCCATAAGCTCCTTAAGTAGATTCCAAGTAATGGAATCTTTAGAAAATGTATAATTTATTGAAAGTCTATTAGGATAAATAGCAAAAGGGTTGTTCCATAGTTGGAAGTTATCTTATCCTCAAGACATTGAGCAGATGCTATAAGTAGCAGATAATACATACAATGTAATATACTCTTGTTCTAAGTGGCTACAAGTGACTAATATGGTAATCAAGATGTTGTTTTGGGCTTCTTTAGGATTCCATGTGGTCATGCTTTGAGGGCATGACTAAACTGTTAAATTTATGAAGCCTTTGTCTACCTAATTATTTTCAAATATAGTCCATAAAATATGAGCTATTCACCAGGAGTAAGGTAAAAGAAATTTGTTAGTTTGGACTGGTTCTATTAGGATAATTCTAGATATCAAACTCATTATTAATAATTCTGATACGAAAAGTTCTTCTATTGAGATGGTATAATCTTTACAAGAAGATAATTAATGATGGTTGATATGAATTGAAAACCTTCTTTGCATGGAGAAGAAGAACTACTGATAGTTCCTAAATGTCATTGATCTTGATAAGTTGAGACACTCACAAGTAATCCGTCAAGTGCTTCGACATCTTCTAATAGAATTGCCTTTAAAATGCTTTGGACCTTAACAACTCTGTCTATTTTGTGTTGTAGAACAAACTATAGAATCTTCTACTTAATACCATCTACCAAGACTTCCAGAGTGTTTGCTAATCTCCTTTGTTCTTGTCTTACAAATGCTTGGATCTCATTCTAGTCTTATAATTTTTCTAAAAGTAGACTAATATTTTGACTTTTTTTCTACTAACTCTACCTTGAGCATTTTTGTTTCTCTTTCTAATTTTAGACATTGGAGTGTGTTGGCTCCATGATATGGAGTGAGTAATCTACTTGGTGAAGCTGAGGGATCTTATGAGGATGAAGCTTTAGAGCAGGCAGAGTAGCGAGCTAAAATATCCATAATGTAAAGTAAGTGTTGCTAATTCTTGCTAGTGTTCCATAAATTATCTAATAAGCATTTGTGAACATTGTTTACTTTATGCTGGGAATGGTATATGAGATTGGAATTTTGTGGGAATTTGTTGAGGGTGTGGGGGCCAAATGAGGCCTTATTATCATATTAAGCCATCTCTTGCAAAGTAAATTTATTAGGAAAAGTTATCTTGAGCATAATCAGTCGTGTGTACTTTTATTGATTTAATATAAGACATCGTATGTCCGTTAGGAATCATTGGCTGTTATAATGATCAGGCATCATAGACAGTCTAGAACTAACTAAGCTACATTCTCTATTAACTAGATTTTTCTTCTAATACCAGGGAAAGATGGTCTACTGAACTAATAACTTTCGTAAAATATGTTCTATAATGACATTGTAGCTTTCATTTATAAGAAAATCACTAAATAATAGTCATCTATTTGTGATTAATTTGTTATGATTAGGCTTGTTATAGAATGTTATCTTTGCTTTACACTAAATCATTGGAGTGAATTCTTTCCTATCTTTCAAGAAAATTTCAAAATTTTGTAAACTATAGATGCATGGTAATATTTTGGAGTTAGTGGCTCTACTTTTGTAAATACAAGTACAATATCTGTTAATGAATTCATCCTTTTTGGATGCCTCTTTGTAATTTTTCTATTTAATATACCTCACCATCCCTCTAAGCATCCATCCTCCTCAACTACGAAGTAGCTATTGGGTGGTGGCAATTTTAATGGTGCTATGTTAAGCATTATCTATTTTATTTATCTTACCAATTTTACTTCTTGCTTGTTGAACCTTCTTTCACTTTTGAGTCTAATCTTGACATATAGTAGTTCTGCAATCTTAGCCAAGTTAGGAATAAAAGGTCTTGTATAATTTAATTTTCTAAGAAAGCTTTGGAGTTCTTCTAAGGTCAAAAGGTTGTTTGACATGTTTATGACATATTTACTATTATGGTCGTGAAGTTTTACTTGGTCATTTCCTATAGTAAGTCCTAAGAAATTAATATATTGTTTTCACATTTTCATTTTTTTATAAGATTAATCCATTATGTAGGCATGTTTGAAAAAAAAAAAATCTTTAGATGAGTTAGATGCATTAATGGATCTAAGGTGAAGGCTAAAATATCAACAATGTAAGTAATTATAAATTTATTATATTTTTTTTAAAATGTTACTTTTTTTTTTTGGAATATGTAAGGAATATTTCTTAAGACCAAAAGAAATAACTAATCATTCATAATAGTCATTTGGGACTATAAAAATAGTCAATGCTATACTTTATGGTACCATTGAAGCCTATCAAAAACCAAATTTTTAGTTGAATTTGATATAAATATGATTGTCTTGTATTCTTTGTAAGATATGTCTTTATTAGGTATAAATGCATTCATTATCTACTGTAATATTATTTAATCTTTTGTAATTAAAAATTATCCTAGTTTTTTCTCTAATTATTCCTGAATGTTTTCTAATAATAAATATTATTGTTCTATGTGGATTGTTGTTATCTTTTATTATTCATAATTGGAATAATTCTTTAATGTGTATTTCATATTTTTCTATATCCTTGGAGTTTCTATTTGTTTCTTTCATCTTAATAATCAAATAAGGATTAATTATTTCTAATTTGTATGTTATTTGGTTTTATATCCAATGTCTTAATAGACTTTTACTTATTATCTAAATTTCATCTAGTTTGGTTAGTATCTTATCTAATTTATCGTCGTACTGAGAAAGTTCATTATAATTGATATATGTTTTTATTATATCTTCTTTGTAGGCTTCATTCTCTTAAAATTTAAAATCTTCTAATACTTGTAACAGGTGCTCTGCTTCTATTAAGGGACATAAGAGTATCGTATTAGATTATTTGAAAATAAACTTATAATCTTCAAAGATAATTTTCTCATAAATTTATGATGAAAGTCATTCCAACTATTATTTTTACTTGATTAAAATTTATCTTGTTAACCCAAGGCATTGGCATGAGGTATTTTTGTTGGTTGAATTTTATATGATAGTTGCATAGCCTTATCAACCACAAAAGTAGAATATGTAGCACTCAGAAGTTGTGTTGTTCAATTGTTATGGTTAAGATAGCAACTTCAAGATTGTGATTTAAATATCTCACATATTTCTAATATAACTGACAATACTAGTGTTTTTGTCTTAGCAAAGAATCAAATTCATCATTCTAGGACCAAGTATATAGATGTAAGATATTATTTTATTAAAGATCAAGTAGTTAAACGTCTAATAAAATTCGAATATATTTTTACCAAGAGTTGGTAGACATATTTATTAAATCCTTTTAAACCAATCAATTTCAAATCATAAGACAATAATTAAGTGTAATAAAAATTGACTAAATTGTTCCGCTCTTTTAATGTTATCAAAGAGGGACAAAGATTGATGTTTAGATAAAATTGAGAACTAGTCATAAAATGAGGGAGAATGTGAAGTAAGAGAGCACACATATTTTCATCTTTAATACTTCTTAGTATTTCTTAAATATATGTTTTTATATGTTATATTTTTATCTAAATATTTATGACTTGTCATCATACAAAATGAGAGATTATTAAATCATCTCTTGTGTTTGACGAGTTAAGTCATCAATATTTAATATTTTGCTATAATAGGCTTGTTTAGAGAAAAAAATATTTAGTTATAAAGAAAAAGTCATGCACTTTTGAAGATGATAAATTAGTAGTGTTTAAAGTACTTTGAAGTGTTTAACAAGCTTCAAAGATTGAAGACATGTTTATCAAATTTTAAATTTTTTTTATTATAAAATAGAATATTAGTTTGTTGATTATTAATCATAAAACATATCTTTCTATTCAAATCAATTTCAAATCCTACTCTAACATTTAATTATTCAATCATCTCTTTGATTTAGGAAACATATAAGATTCAATTTTTAAATCTCTTAATCATTTTTTGGTTAAATCTTACTCATACGTCTTTTGCAAATTTTATATTAAGTTAATTATTAAACAATGGTTAAATTAGAATAATAAATTCTTTTAAAATTTTAATAATTAAAAAAATCTTAAGCTACATCCCAAGCATGTGCCCAAGTGCTTAAATAATTATGTTAAAATTTTCGTAAGTAAAAAATCCCAAGCCACATTTGAAGTATGTGCCTATGTGCAAAGCACTCGGGTAGACCAAGCTTGAGCAAGCCTGGGAAGCCTTAGGTTAGGAGAGTAGCTAGAACCAAGTCAAAGTCAAGCCCAAAATTAGTTATTTTGTAGTCCTTATCCTGGTTGGGGTAAGACAAAAGAATAATTGAGTAAAGCTAAACTCGATTAAGTATGGAGTGGGTCGAGTCAGACTCATAATCATGAATTAACCTGTAAGATTACGAGTGGGCTTGGTGGTGAAATCCCAAGCTCACAGAGGAGAGCCGACCCCATAGTTTGACTCAAGTTAGGGGTTCATGAAAGGTGTTAAAAAAGAGAAAAACTCTTTTACTTCTTGCAATGTGGGACTAAATTCCTCCACCACCTTACTGCCTATAATTTGCATGATTTTCCATCATCAAATTGTTGCTCGAATAACTAAAATCTCACCCACCTATAAGTTTTGCTTTGTAGCTCCATTAGGATAACCAAGATCATGTCAAACTTAATTCGACACCCATTATTGTTCATGCCTTTTCAAATATTCTTTCCTTAAATCGTATCTCTTCATGTTTAAATTCTATAGCTTGGATCATATTCGTCTTTATTTTTGATGAATTGAACAATCTAGATCTCGTATGACGTGATTGGATGACCCATCCATCATGGAGTCATCTATTTTTATAGTCTTTGATTAGACGATCTAGAACATCTTCGATTAGATCTAACAAATCTAGTCAATCCTATATAATGGCTAATTCCCTAAACATTATTTGAGCTACAACTTAGCTGTTTTGGAAAAAAAATTTTAAACCGTTTGGACGAGCTTTTTAAGTTGTTTGGTAGTAGATTTTTAAACTTTTTGGAAGTAGCTTTTTAAGTTATTTGGTAGTGACTTTTTAAATCTATTTTTCTTAACTTTCTAATGACTATGTTAAATTTTTTTATATAAACTCAATCATTATTAATGAAATAGCTAATGAACATAAATTAATCTATAAATAGTTTGAAAATCATGTATTTATAAAAATTTTTAATAAATTGGAAATAAAACCTTGAAGAGTTTTGAAATGCAAAAGAACAACCCAATCTAAAATAGTAAATTTTAGCCATATATCTCTCTTCTACTTTTTTTTTTCATTTTTCTATACCTTCACTTCAAAACCCAAAGGAGTGTAAAACCCTTAGTTAAAGCGATTCATTGCCTTCGTAACTCCATGCCATCAAGCACTCCAACAAAATTAAATGAAATCCAACATTTAAAAGATAAAGCTACACGTAACATATAAACATGATTGAAAAAGAGTTTGCATAGCACTGCAAGTTAATAAACATTCATAACTATTTGTTTTACAACTTTTCACAAGGGTACATGAAGGAAGATGAAAAAACCACAAAAAAAAAAAAAAACTCTTGTATCTTGGCTAGCCTTAAATTGGCCAATCATTACATAATATACAAAATATCTACATATAATAACAATTAAAGGTGATTCCAAGACTGCACCATACATGTAAGTGTTTTTGCAATTTTCAAGTGTGATATAAAAGTCATGTATAAACCTTGTATCCATCATACACCAATGCATATTTAAAACTCAAATATATCTAGATGCATCTAATCTTGATGATGAATAGAAGAAAGCTTTCAAAACACCAAATAAATGTTTGAGTGGCTGGTTATGCCTTTAGGGTTGTCCAATATACTTAGCATTTTTACAAGGCTAATGAATATTATTAGATTTTTAATATCATATTTTAATGGTATCTTGATTTATAATGATGATGAATATAATCATTTGAAACATTTAATGAATACTTTAGAATTATTAAGAAAAGAGAAATATATATAAATTTGAAAAAAAAAATTAATTATGTAAAGTGAAGTGAATTTCGTAAGTTCTATAATTTTATCATTTGTGTTAAAACTATATCCATCTAAAATCAAAGTTATAATTGATTGGCACGTCATCAAAAATTTTATTGATGTTCAGAGTCTTTATGATTTAGCTACATTTTATCAAAATTTTATTAGAGATTTTAATATTATTATAAATCCAATCATTGATTTTACTAAAGAAGGATAAATTTTTATGAACACTAACCAACTAGTAAAGCTTTGGATCAAATTAAGATTCATATGATTTTTGTACTTATCTTGAAGTTAATATTTTAAGGGTATATTCTATGACTAAAATAAAATTTATAAATGAGTCTTAAATGAAATAATTTGTATATTATGATAGTGCATATGTAGTAATAGGTAAGTTTTGTGAATAGATCATTTCATTCTTTATAATAATTCTAATGAGACTTATCATATTGCTAAATTATTATTTGTAAAAATAATTAAATTACATGAACTATATAATACTATTATATTAGACAAAAATGTCAGATTTGTTTCTTACTTTTAAAAAACTATAAAAAAAATTTAGAAACAAATACAAATTTTTATCTATATGTCATCTATAAACTGATGAACAAACTAAAGTAGATCATAAAACTTAAACAAATTCACTAAAATTGTTTGTTAATAAAAGCAATAGAAATTGAGCTTTACATTTATTATGTATAAAATTTGCTTATAATAATATTATATCTAACATTATAAAATTATCACATTTAAAATTATATATGACATGAAACTAAATCAACTTGTTGATTTAATTAATTTTTTATATCATATTCTTTTTGATTTTGTATTCTCATATGCATATGATTTTAAGATATTACATATTAAATAGTAAATAGAATTTAGTAATTCAAAATATTTTTAGCCAATGAATACGAATAGATCATTAGAGAGTTCAAAAAAGTAAATATATTTTAATCTATATTTATTTTGAGAGACTATCTTCCACTAAGTTCAAAAAATTATATGTGAATTATTGTGATCTTTTTTCAAAGTATAAGAAAAATTAATGATAATATTTATATCATTGAATTCTACTAAATATGTTTATTAGTAATGCCTTTAATATTTAAGATTTATTATCTTTTAAGATAAATTAATGAAGAAACTTTGTAAACTAACTTTACTCTAGGTGATTCAAAAGATGTTAAAGCAACTCGTAGGTTTTGTTCCAAAGCTTTTTTGAAATTGATCGTATTTGAACTTATGTGGTTTCTTTGTGCAATGAGTCATAGATTCCTAGTTAAATAAAGAGACCAACCACCTTCAAAGAATATATAGATAACTACAGATAACTTACAAAAAATTAACACCAAACCTACTTGAATAATACTTAGACTTTAACTTTATATAATAGACTTTTTTTAAGAATGAAGGAACTTATATAAGGCAAGAATTAGTAGATAATTATATCAAAAATACACCTAGAGCCAAAGAATGATATAAATAGTCAGAAAGTGTACAAACACTAAGTAAATCATTTACTAGAAATAAAGAGATATAATACATCAAGAAAATGAGAATGACATCTATTTTAAGATAATATTTTAATTTTTATTTATTTATTTTATATTTTTGAGAAAAAATATATAATTATTAAAAGTTTTGGTTCTTTTTTGAATTAATTATAATATTTAAATTAGTTATAATAATTGATAGATTAAATAGCTAATGTGTGATGATAAATAACTTTATTCTCTTCTTTAGAAATATCACTTAGATAACAAGTTCATAGTTTAAGTGACTTATCTTCGTAAAGATAATGATTAGTTGAATATTTTTTTTATATATATATGATCTATAAATAGTTTAAAAGACATATAATTATGAAGAATTTTAATAAATTAAAAATGAAACCTTAACAAGATTTCAAACCTAGAAGAAACAACCCTCAAAAGAATAAGTTTCATCCCCATCTCTCATTTTTATCTTTTTTTTATTTCTTTATACCATTATTTCCTGACCCAAAAGAGTCCAAAACCCTTAAAGCTATTCATTACCTTCCTAACTCCATGCCATCAAGCACACCATCAAAATTAAATGAAATCCGATATTTAAAAGATAAAGGTTATGCGTAGCTCTTCATTTTCTCGTCATTGTCTCACCAAATCATATAAATATTCTTAAAAAAGAGTTTACATCCACAAGTTAATAAACATCAATAATTATTTATTTTACAACTTTTCACAAGGGCACATAAGGAAGATAGATGAAAAAACCACACAACCAAAACACCCCCGTATCTTGGCTAGCCTAAAATTGACCAACCATTCATTACATAATATATAAAATATCTAAAACCAACAACATTTAAGGGTGACTCCAAGATTGCATCATACACATAAGAAGTTCCTTTCAAAAAAAAAAAAAATACACATAAGAAGTGTTTTCACATTTTTCAAGTGTGATATAAGTCATATATAAGCTTCGTATCATAATATAAACCACTACACATTTAAAACTTAAAAACTCAAATTTATCTAGATATATCTAATCCTAGCTCAGATGTTTAACAGGTATAAACATAGATAAACTATGGATTAGGCTCTACAAATAACAATTACAACTAAAATATCTAACAATCATCCATATCTACTTCACTCTTATCATGCTCCATGTTAATAGTTGTTAACATATCTATAATAGTATTATAGATGCAATTTTGCCACATTTTTCACTCACAAATCTAATCAATAAGTATTACATAACATTATTTGTGATAATTGTACAAGTTAACAAAATACAAATAATAAGAAATGTAAATTAAAAACAAAACCCATGCTCTTACTCAATGGTATAAACATTTATTTGTCATTTTACTCATTAACATAGAATTTTCTTACCAATTAATCTTCAAATATACCACTTTGAGTGATTGTAAAAAGACACATTGTCAATCCAAAATATATAATGTATGCTCTTCAAATATTTTTTCATTTTCTTACATAAGATGCCCACGATTCTTAACCCATCTTCTACAATCACTTTTTTCTTTTGACCAGATGCTCAATATAGACAAATCGAGCATCCATCCAATGAGAGAGGAATTGAAACCCTGAGACTTAATTCAACCATACAATCAATCAACAAAACTATTTATTGAAGAAAAAGCAACTAACATGACATGGCCTTTGAGGAGTCGATTTATTCTACCACCATTTTGTTCAATGGGGATTTAACAATCTTCTGGCTATTGAAGAGCCATCAAACAGCTTCAAGAGTTATATACAACTACCATATGCCCTCTTCTATTGCTTCAAGGATGTTCCATGCCAAAACACATGTTCTAACCTCACTATGCACAAAAGCTAGAAAAAACAAAGGCAATGTAGAATGTTCATTTCTTGACAGAGATGACACTAAAAAGATCCCAAATATCATACATCTTTGAAAAATTCTAAACATAAAAATATATAATCATATTTCTCTTCATAAGAAAACTTGATACAAAAGAAAACTAAAAATTCAAATTTTAAACATCTCAGCACAGATCATATTCCGTGTCATGGCAGAAAGCAGTTAACAAACAGTCGTAACATTTAATCAGAAAAACAAGATTACTTGTAGAAAAATCTGAACTACAAAAAGGTTCAAACCTTGGTATTCAACATAAATATTTGGCATTAGAAGAACGTTTGAGAACGAAGGCAAGATAAGTTGATACTTACTCTGTGATCATTTCTTCAGAAGATTTGAAATCAATAACTGCCTTATCAAATGTTGATCTCACATGCCGACACATCAAGATCAGATCATGAAGAGAATCTTTAAGCACCTCCTTTGCTGGATCACCTGTTTTAGAAGAAGAGGGCAATTGAGATGTTACTAACATCCATATTGACCTTGAAATAAATAACATTTTATATGTGATCAACATCCATATCGATCTCAAAAAAAATGCTAAACAAATGCATGGTTTTTTTTTTCTTGTTTCCAAAGAGACATGCAAGGGTAGCTCAAAACAATAACACGCTTTATCCTCTTTTCATGTTGGTATTCCCAGGCTAGATTTCTTCCATTCTCCTAATGGGCATGCAAGAATTATGAATAAAATGACTATCTAACAAAGTTTGAAGGAGAATAGAATTGGATAGAAAATATGACAGACGATATTCTTTCAGCCATGTGAATATATAGAGGAAACATTTTGATAACCTTCTTCAATGCTCAAAAACAAATAAATAAAGGAATTAAATTGATAAACCATAGTTTGAGATTTTGAAGGTGATTGACAAAAAAAATAAGGCAATATCAACATGCTGTAAAATCAGCCAATTTGGCTCTAAGCTTACAACTATTCATATTATAGAGGCATTGAACGAGAAAAAATTCCACCTTTATTACACCTTGTGCTAACCATGACTCCATTTCAGTGTTCAAACAATGGTAGTTATATTGCATAGTTCTTAGCACGGATCTCTGCACTTGCACGACAAATCATGCAACCATGATCCAGAAGGTAAAAGTTGCTGGATTTTTATATTTTTAGAATTGCAGTGGTTTAAACAACAATGAAAAGACAAACATATGGAAATAACACAGCATGTAACACAGAATATCCATAAAGGATACATAACAGTGACAAACAATGCAATGGCAACTTTAGAAAACTAAAAACATTTCCAGGAAATAAGAGGAAACAAAAAGGAGGCGCCACAACATAACTACATCCATTGTTGTGTTCGTAATAATTAATTTCTGTAGGAGCCAGGAGTAAAGTTGTAGTTATGTTATCTAAGGTCCCTTCTAAGTTAGCTAGTAAATCCGAACTATTTTTTAGGGACAACTTCTTTACACGGCAGCAAGCAAAAGCCACATTAGTAAAGAAGTTGTCCATAACAAATATGTAGAGAAATCCTTATTCAAGGCAGTCACCCAAGCCCGAGATGCTGTAGGAAACCAGTTCGCCCTTGAGGATAAACTACTAAATTGTGGAATTATCTTAAACGAGTAAAAATACAGTCTACCTTTGACTTGGGTTAGAGACCTAAAATAAGACAGTAGCATGAACTAATATTAGGGATGAATTTTATAAATAACCAACTTGGTGGACTACCGATAGAGGATCATTAGTAACTATCTTTAAGATATCTGATAACATCGTGAAAACCCTAAAAGTAAGGAAAAGTTTAGAATATAACGAGAAAACATTGATTCCCTTAAGAGATAGAGATCACAGGAGACATAAAAGAACTAGAAACCCAAATGGAATTTAATCAGATATAAGTGTATAAAGAAATCCTCAATCCTTAAATTCAAGATTTAAACAAAGATGGCATGATAGAAGTAATCTAGTAAAAAATATAATAGGAATAAAGAAGAGTGTAAGTTGGAAGTAATAAATCCAAAAATAAGGATAACATGTCTAGTCATAAAAGCAACACCCTATGAGCAGAATGAATTTAAAAAACACATAGATGAATTACTAACCTAAGGGATAATCCAAGAAACAATCTACATAGAACAAGAGCATTTATAGTAAGTAAACAAAATGAGATAATAAGAGAAAAGTACAAGATAGTATTTAACTATAAAAGACAATAATAATACAAAAGATGATAAATACCCACTTTCTCATAAAAAAAACTTAATAAACCAAATAAAAAATGCTAAATATACAACAAATTTGACCTGAAGTTGGGATTTTGGCAGGTTAAGATGTCTGAATCAAGTAGACAATAGATCAAATTTGAAGTACCTAACAACCATCATGAATGGAAAGTGATGCTATTTGGTTTGAAAAATACCCCCCAAATCTTTCAACGACAAATGGATAAGATATTTAAGGATTGTCGAGTCTTCATTATCACATATATAGACGACATACTTATTTTCAGCCAAAATCTAAAAGACCAGCTGCGACATCTAAAAACATTTTTTTAAAAAGCCAAAAAAAATGGCTTAGTAATTTCAGGACAAAAAATGAAAATAGGATGCAGGAGAATCGAATTTTTAGGCATAATAATGGGACAGGGATCCATAAAACTACAGCCACACATATCTCAAAGCACCCTAAAGATGCCAAACAACCTATACGACTTAAAAACTCTACAATCGTTCTTAGGAAAATTAAACTATGCCAAAAATTTTATACCAGACCTCAGCAAGTAGGCAAGACCATTGTATGCTAAAACTTGCCTTAAGGGAGAACGAAAATTCAACAAGGAAGATATAACTTTGGTGCAAAAATCAAAGAAATTATTTAGATACAAAAACCCTTAGCACTACCCTCACCAAAAAGTTAACTAATAATAGAATCCAATGACAGAATTGGGGGGTAGGATGCCATCCTGAAATTTTGACCAAAAAAATTCTCACTTCAAAAAGAACAGATTATCAGTAAGTATGACAGAGGAATCTATCCTACAAAGGTAACACTGATTGATGCAGAGATATTAGCAGCCATGAAGACTTTTAAAAAATTCAAAATATTCATTATTTCTCATTAAATTTACACTAAGAACAGATTGTCAAGCCATCGTAACTTTTATCATAAGAAAAATGAATCAAAACTATCTGAAAATAGATGACTTAAATTTATAGATTATATTATAGGAAATAGTTTTAAAGTAACCATCAAACGTATCAAGGGAAGCAAAAATTTCTTCATAGATCAATTATCTAGACTAATGGAGGATAGGGCATGAACAAAAGCTCATATAATGGCAAAGGGTATAAAGAGTATAAAATTCCATATAAGGGTAAAGGTTATAAAAATCGATATAATGATACAAAACCCCAAAAAGAGCACTAAAATCTATAAAAGATGCTACAAGCCCATATAAGGAATTTTAAAACACATAAAGAGTTAGAATATGATATGACAAACTTCTTCAATAAACTTTCTTTTGTAGAAATGGAGTTTGACAGAAGTATCATAAATCTCCCCTCTTAGCTTACTCCATATCCAAAAATATCAAACATACATTTTAAGGAACATTACCATTATTGCCTTATCAATAACTCTTGCTCTCTTATCTATGGAACAAACGGCAAACACCTAAAAACCCTAAAATTATGCAAGCTTCTAGCAAAGCACATTTCTAACTTACTAATCTCGGAGTTATAATCGGCCATTCTACATCATCATTAAAACCCCATACTCTAAACACCTTTATCGAACAAGACATAAAACTTAAGATGATGGAACAAGAATTTCACTAGTGGTAATGAGAAAATGAAGAACTTAGAAATAAATTGAGAGAAATTATGACAAAAACAAAATCCTGAAAAATTCATGGAGGAACCTCATAAAAGAGAGCTGATCGCCCAAAATGTTTCTAGAAGAATTAAATGAGGTACCACTATTGCCTTATCAATAACTCCTGCTCTCCAATCTATGGAACAAAGGTAGACACCTAAATACCCCAAAAATTATGCAAGCTTCTAGCAATGCACATTTATAACTTACTAATCTTGGAGTTATAATTGGCCATTCTACATCACCATTAAGACCCTATACTCTAGACGTCTTTATAGAGCAAGACATAAAATTTAAGATGATGGAACAAGGACTTCACTGGTGACAATAAGAAAATGAAGAACTTAGAAACAAATTGGGAGAAATTATGATAGAAAAAAATCCTAAAAAATTCATGGAGAAACCTCAAAAAAGAGAGTTGATTGCTCAAAAATGTTTCTAGAAGAATTAAATGAGGTACAAGACTATATTTTCAGAAAAATTCTAAAGACTCAACAAGATGAATTCATAAAAATGTAATAAATCATTCAAGAACTATCCACCTCTGAAGAACCTCCAACAAACATGAGTTTCAGTTTAATTGCTTTCCAAGAAGAAGAACATAAGCATGCTCATTGCATCTAAAAATCAAGATTTCATGCGACGAGAGTTTCACTAGATCTATCTTAGTGGAAAATGAGTTTATATCAAGGATAGAATTTTCAACTAACTAGTTATTACAAAGAGGACCTGCAGCCAAATTAATTATTACTAGAGAAATTCAACTAAGGAGCCTAAAAATATCTTGGAGGCTTAATCATATATTACATCAAGTATTCAAGCAAGGCACATTGAGCGAAGGAGGATTTATAAATCTCCAGAATACATCTATCCCACCAGATTATAAGAACTTGCATCCTAATGAAGCAAAACATGTAATCTTCATGGGAATGTTTTGCTTTGAATTCCTTTTCAAAGGCATGAACATACTAGCAACTTCCCAAAATTAGATGGAGAAGAACAAGTCTTGAAAAATTTCCTTAATTGAAGAAGTTTTGAACAAGTCAAGAAGATCAAAAAGAAGCAAATAAAAACCTCATCTTTAAAGATGGAACCATCAAACTATACACTTTAAGAAGGTTAAATTATATATTTAGTATGTCGTTCAAGAATATAGCCTATTCCCAACCTGTCATTTTAGAACATTGGCCCAACATAACTTCCAGAGGCATAGTTTTCGACAATAATGAAGACACTTTTATCAACTCAGCTGATAAACCCATCCGTGATATGGAGAGCATCCCGATCTAGATGAAAACAGAGACATCAATATTCAAAACATGGTGGAAGGCTAGAATATGTTGGAAATAAAAGTGTAATAAAGTATGATGTAATTTAATTTCATTTTAAAAGGCTCAAGCTAGCTCACCATTGCCGTACTGATAAAACATCCCCATATGCATAGCCCAAGTGAACCTCTACCTTATCTCCAAGCACGTGAACCAAACTTTTACTAAACCCCATGTGAACCTTTACCTCTCTTTTATCTCCAATACCTCCAGCATGTAAACACATCTTTCCAACTCATAAGATTCTTGGATTCAAAGCTTCAACTGATACCCAAGTCTATATAAACCCCTATCATCACTATTGTAGACACCAAGATCCTAACAATTCTAAGAGCTCCCACAAACTCTTATGTTTATTGATTGAATTTTCTTTTTGAAATTCATCAATTCTAAACAAGTTTTCAAAATTAAAATATATGCATGAAACACAATTTATGAATCAAAAATCTATGAGCTATATATCCTCTATTTGATATAAGATGTATATCCTCTATTTGAATATTTATTATATCATTATATAACGTACTTTATTGTTTGTTTATTATGATTTTTTATATTTTAATATAAATTTATTATTTATTAATCCTACTACTACTTCTATTATTCCACCATTCCCAAAAATTCCTAACTCACCAATCCCAACCAACCATTCCTAACTCCACCAATCCCAACCTCTCCAAAGTAAGCTTGGAAACTTCAAATTGCAATATCTCACTTTGACCCTCCTTTTCTCACTTGGTTAATTTATCATTCCCTCAATTAAGTGAAATCAATCAAACAAGTCAAAAGGTTAAAACCAATTGGTTGTTCGAAAACCTGTTGCATGACGATCCAGTTATCAATCGATTTGGCTAGCAATCCATTTGCCAAAATCAGTCGACAATGCTATTTTCTCAAATCGAACTAGCCAATAGATCTTCTTGCACTTGTTAAATGACATGCTAAACTTGGTTATGCTAAACACAATAATACACCACACACAATAAAAACACTCCAACTTTTCACATACAAAGCATGAAACTAAGCATAATGAAATACATATCCAAACAAACTAAAATTGGAAATTAATATTGTCTCAATTCTATCTTAAAGGATAATGGTGATGGCAACAGAAATGGTGACAGGGATGAGATATCAATTCTCCTAAACTTCAAAAAATCAACTCTAACAATGATTGATGAGGGAGCTTAATATAAGTATTGAGTTGACGTGCTCCTCTACTTCTATAATAACATGTTTAAAGTACTATGCTACTTGAGTACCAGAGCTATCTCATAGGTATGACAATGATATTTCATGCAAGCAACAAGTATAACAAAGTAGAGAAATATAAAGGAAACGCTGATAACATTATTGTGCATCATTATTATCAATGGATAGTGATTCCTTCCATGTTTCAATACAAGAAATAAAAGGGAAAAGCTGATATTCAACATGTGATGGCCACACCATCCAAAAAAATGCTTTGTTGCTATTTTCTTTAGTCTCCTTAAGTTCTTAAATCCATTATGACTTGCTATAGTAGTTCCCGTCATGGAATAAATGAAAGAAATTAGCCATAAAGTACAAGGATGGCTAAACTACTACAAGAAATCCTCTTCTAAGTGTAAGTATACCTTGAAGATAAGCCTACTATTATAAGAAAAATATTCAATGAGATGAGAGATAAGATTGATTGTGCTAATGAGGCATTTGTGCCAACAAAAAGGTGAGCCAATTCTAGAATGCAAATGCCCCAAGCCCTTAAAAAGCCTCTCTGCAAAGCATTATGCTTGACCTCCTTAGTTTTCATACTCATGTCAAGAATGGAGTCAAAACAAGCAAGCTCACAACTAATAGTACGAGTTGCATAGATATAGTAGTTATATTTACCACTAGTAGTTACTTATTCCAACTTTAATAGTTACACTTGAGCTATAGCAACAAAAAATACTATTTACAATAGAAGAGCATCTTAAAAGCATGTTAATCATTTTGATACAAGCATTCAATTAAATTACAACCAGATTGATTGTGCCACCAAAGCATTTGGGACAACTAATAGTTCAGCCAAATCCAAAATTCAAATATCCTTGCCCTCATTAATCCTCTTAGAAGCATCATACTTGACACCTTCTTTAAGAGTGGAATCTAAACATCAAGCTTGTAACTAACTACTAAAGTTGCATGAATCTAGTGACTAATCAATTATAGATGGCATACACTCAAAAGTTGAGGTAAACCATCACCCATACATAGAATTCAAGCTAGTCAATTCCATTTTGCTAACACTAGCCATTTTCTTGAGCCAATTCAATCAAGAGTTGTGTTGATCACATTTGATGAGATGTATTATAACAATTTGCCACATCATATAAGACCACCAAATCTAGAATTCAAATATCCTTGCCTTTATTAATCCTCTTAGAAGCATCATGCTTGACACCTACTTTAAGAGTGAACTCGAAACATCAAGCTTGAAACTAACTACTAAAGTTTTGTGAATCAAGTGACTATTCAATTATAGATGGGATACACTCAAAAGTTGAGGTAAGCCCTCACCCACACACAAAATTCAAGCTAGTCAATTCCATTTTGCTAACACTTGCCACTGTCTTGTGCCAATTCAATCAAGAGATTGTATTGATCACATTTGATGAGATGTCTTATAACAATTTACCACATCTTATAAGACCAATCTAGGATTATAGCTGCTAATGCTTCTCACTATAACAGCAACAACAAGTGCTCCTGTGCTCCTATCATTTTTAATGAAATAAGACTATCTGATTTAACTAAACCACAAGATCTATCCACAAGGAAATCTATGGAATCATTGAACAACATATAACCATTATGTACTCAAACATGTGTTGAAGCCCGTTTTTCATGAAGTCTTCAAATGAGTTGTGAATGAGGCAAGCTAAAAGTAGTCATTTCAATTTTTTTATTGCAAATGCCTTGTTCTCAAGAATGGGAAGAATCATTGGGAAAAAATGATTCTAAATGTGAGAAAGCATATTTCTAGAATACTCATCCAACAATACAACAAAAATAATTTTCTAAAAATGTACATTAGTGTCTAAAGAGTCTATATGACAACATTAACAGTAGCCTTTCAAGTAGAAGTGATCAAGATGATCAAGGTGACAGGTTTAAGGAATTAAACAACAAAGACAAAGAAGAAAAAGTGAAAAATGACATTCAAATTTGAATTGATACACAAGTTGAGAAATGTGTCGATGAAAAAGAGATTAACATGCTCTCTAAGGATTCAAAATAGGACTTACTGACAAGGATCACCATTGGTAATCCATACAATGGGTTACGAATAAATTTCTCTCTAATACATGAGATAAATTGTTCATTCTAAATTTATCAATTTGAATTAAAAAGCATTAAATAAATTGAATTAAATGAACCTTGGTTGAATGACATGGGAATTTAAAACAACTCTTAAGAGAAGTGAGACCAAGTGGGTCTTCCAAATGTTCATTTTGTGATATATAATAAGCAAGGTGACTTTGTATAAAAGAAAAACAAGGCAACACTAGTATCCAAAGTTTAAAATCAATGTGAAGTATTGACCTTAATGAAACCATTGTTTAAGTTGCATGTGCATACACAATTGGTTTACTATTTGAGTACATGAAAGACTTAAAACAATTCCAAATACATGTCAATAGTGAAGATATAAATGCCATGCTGAAAAAAGTATATATTGAGCAACTTCTTCTCTTCACTAATGAAACATACTCAAATCATATAATAGATTTTATGAAATTCCTTATATGGAGTTAAACAAGCTCCAAAAGCATGGAAGATTGGCAAGAAATGGCAAGTAATTTCCAATAGAAAACGAATTTGACAAAGAGAATGTTAATAGAACCTTATTCAATAAAAGGGCTGAAGATGATTTGCAAGGATGTTGATGGAATTATTTTTAATGCCACTATAATAATATAGGTGAAGATTGTGCCAAGTTATGCAGGTTGATTTTAAAATGAGTATACTAAAAAGGAATCTTCATAAAACAAGAAGATAACATAAAGGAGTTGATGAAGTCATCTTAGAAGGGTCAGTCCTATGAGAAATGCCAAGGTTCTTATAAAGTTTTAGGAAATGAGTCTAGTCAATATGTATCAAAGAGAATACCAAATCCATTAGAATCTTTGCTATATTTAACTATTACTAAATCCAATATTATGTTCAATGTGTCTATGTGATCTACACTTTTTTCTTATCCTAAGGAATATCATATAATTGTTTTGAAACATGCCTTTAGGTACTTTCTTAGCATACAATACTAAGACCATGGTCTACCAGTTACCTGATACATTTTCTTTAGGAACTTAAATGCTTACATGGTGGTATCAAAGTGGACAAGAGAACATCAACCACTTTTCAATTATTAGGAAAATCTATGAAATTCTGAAATCCTGAGATTTCATTTAGACAATTCCCACTAGTTTCATCAAATATTCGCATACAAGACTCAATCTCTCTATTCATTGTCAAAACAAAATATATTGTAGATTATAGATATAGCAATTGTAGTGACTTAAGAAGCAATTAAATGTCCATGGCAAGCAAATAGATCATATACCAAATAATCAGATAATATTCGAGTCATATACTTGTCAAGAAAAAAACTAACTCAGCAATCACGCACCAAACACAAATAAGTCAACACTTTAATAGATATCATGCAGTCAAAGGAGATATTGCATCCAACTACATTTCACCCAATCAACAACTGGCTAAGATATTTTACAAACCATTGCTAAAAGATACATTAAGATCAAAAGTAACTTAAAATACTAGATTTTATAAAGTAATAAGTTAAAAAATTGAAAAAATACGTGATCAATTTGTCTTACTAATACATAAAACAATGAGATCAGAAACTGTCTTGGTTTATATGAGCATCTCAATGGTTCTAATCTTCTAAAATGTTTGGACAATTCCCTCTGGGAAATTACACACAAATTGATCACCAAAGTTTGGACCATCAAAATGCTAGAATCAAACAACTATGAAAATCCTACAAACAAAAATGTTCAATCGAATTGTTTTGAGTGCATTCGAAATGAAATAAAACATCAAATACCATTCCTAGAACACAACCTGAGGTCTTTGTAGAATTTAGTCACGCATTTACTCATTGAACTCACTTGCATCTAATTCAAATGAATATTGATAATGTCAATGATTACAAAATGGTTTTAAGGTAGTCATTTTTTTGCAACCTAGCCATCTTCATTGCCTCTTTTATGTTTGTTTCAATTACTATGCTTCAAAACCTACCTACAAGTTCATCATTCTAAGGTTCTTTCAATCAATTTCCTATTCCCTTCTTTCTTGCAAAATAAAGATCACACGAAGATGGTTATTCACAGGAACTCACAATCAACCAACAAACTATCTTCCCCAACATTGTCAATCTCTCCATTTAGCATGAAACTATCCTAACCACCAAGGAAGGGTGCACACAACCACGGTGCATCCTCCTTCAACGACAAAGCACCAATTATTGAGGTGCACATTACAATAGAGCTAATGAGAGCAGTTCAACATCTTAACAAAATTAATTTGTAAATGGAAATTTAATAGACAAGGTTGGACTAATTTCATGTTTGAAAAGGTCCAGGTTATCTAAGAATTGCTAGAAAACCATGCAAAACTTAACTATAATGATTGTCTCACCTTCAAAACGCTAATCATGGCCAAAAGCTAAACATTACTTAACAAGACCATTTGAAATCTATAACTTTGTCAATGAACAACAAACATAACATTCCAAGATAAAAACTCCAGCATTGTGAATCCGTCTTAAATTAGGAAGGTTGTCCTCGAGGTTTAAGTGTCTAAGACCATTGAAATGAGTGGTGTCTCTTTCAATAATAGGGATTTTGGGACAAAGCTAATTTCTGTAAGATGTTTGCAAAAAAGCTGGCTAGATTCCTTCAAGAAATATTATTTACATAGCTGGTTTGTATGGATGAACAACTTCATTTTTAAAAAAGAAGGATGAATGCCAATACTCATATGTTAGCTGTCTATCACATTCTTAACATTTTGACACTCCTTATATCATCATCATTTTTATATAATATTATTCCTTCAAACAAAAAAGGAAAGCTAACCTTTCAATAAAAAGATAACATTTGTAAACTTCTACGTCATCAATTTGAAACAAATTTTCAAATAGTTGGCAAAACGTATACACTTTCTCAAACTCACCTTTAATTAAGCAAGGGTGATGTCAGGGAAACGCTAAAATATGACACAAAAACTCCAACTATATCTAAGACTTGCCAAAGACCAATTTTGACCATTAGCATCACATGTTAAAAAAATAATGAAATCCTAAATACTGATTACAAAAATTCCATCATTTATAATATAGTTAATCCACCACCTCAATTGCATCCTTCTTGTTCCTTTAGTTTATTCTCTTATTTTGGATCAAAACATGTATTGGGTCAACAATTTTTAGCTTGCTCATAAGATGTTTAGTAAGCCATGCTCTGATCAATGAATAAACCTTCCTCCGATTGTGAACATTTTGCATTAGATGTTTTATATGTTTACATGATGAACATGATGATTTTATGTTGTTTTGGATAAAATATGTGTTTTGAATGCATTATACGAATATTTATTGACCCTAGGATGTATATTCCATAAAATGCTATAATGTCTCTTTTGCATCATCAATGAGCTTATGAGACTTTAATAGCACATAACACATTGGCATGATGAGATAACTGAGCTAACATATTATTCTTTTGTGATACATGGGTTTTGTTGGTCCAAGTATTTGTTGAAGAGAATTTCTCATGCTGCAACTTTACATCTACTGATCTTAATATACTAAAGTCATTATCATCACCAAAAATCAAAATAGAAGACATTGTTAAATTTGATGCAAGATAGATTACATAAATGGATGAAATTAAACTAATCCAGTATGTCATATAAATCTTTTCGTATTTATTTTATATTTTTAGTTAATTGTGGATATATTGAGAGCTACATTACTAAATAAAAAATGAACATTGTTTGCTTGGTATTTCTCAAAATTGTGATCTCTTTTTATCATGCATACATGCATGTACATCTTTAGGTTGTGATCTAAGTTTCTTCAAGTTGCAATTCAAAAATATCTAAATTATGATTCATATTTCACCACCATTTTCAAACTCAAATCGTGCTACAAGATTCATTTCTACTGATTTTCCGTCCATTTTTGTATCAAATACTCATTTACGATATTCCAAACAATCCACCATCGTCACAAATTGAAAGCTTGACTTGATTTCTGTAGTTGTTACTCGCCACTTTGCTTTCATCAATTTCTATGCTTGCATTGCCTTTAATATTTTCAATCACAATCAATTCCACCAGCAAGTTACTTGGAAAAACAATTTGCCTTAAGTTTTGTGCTGCCAGCTGCCACGGCTGCATAGCAGTCATCCTCTACACCAGCCACACGCAACTGCAGCTGCTCTCAAACCCTCTTGCACGCATCGTGCACGATTGTGCCAGCGCACAACTGCTCTATGTTGCTGTGTCCGCACGCAAAAGTCCTTCCCCACCTTTGCTTCTCTCGATTCTGAAGTGACCAATTGGTTTCCACCTTCGCAAACCCTAGCATCACTAAACCGCCTTGTCAGCTGACCCAAATCATTACTGCCCCTCACTAGACCGCCATGTGTGTGCCAAACTAAGTCGCTAAACCACGTGCACCACTGAAGCCTAACTGTGCAGTTTGACTAGTGCCAGCTGTCAAAACTGCATGTGCAATGCACATGTCTGATCTAGTGTCGAACCGTGCCCAAGTTGAACTAGATCGATGCATGCATTGCATGTGAGCTGCCAAGCCCGACCAGTACCGCATGTGCATTCGAAACAAACCTAGATAGAACTAAACTAAAAGCTCCAAACCAAACCAATTTCCAACTTCAAATCCCGTTTAAGAAAGCTATTCAAATAAATTTTCAAAAGATTTTAAGTCAAAATTTATACTAACCAATCATCACCTTTAGTATAATATTTTAATAAGTTTAGATAAAAGATCATTTTCAAATATCGAATAACAAATATTAAATATTTGATAATTAATGAATCTACAAAAGAAATAACATTAAATTTCTTGAAGTAAATTATTCATTCATTTAGTAGAATTATCTCAACTTAAAGATTTATATTATATTACAAATTCATAAACTATTATTATGATACTTATTAAATATTATTCTATTTAGAAACTTAATCATAACCATGAGAAAACCTATCTTAAAGCTTGTAAGTGATAATTAAGGGAACATTTTATTTTAATTTCTTTAATCAACCTAAAATATCATTAGTTCTATTACTAAAATTAAACTTCTAAATAAAATTATTTGATAACTATACTAATATCTTTTTGTTATTATTCTTAATCTGTTATTGATTAAAAAATATTATTAATTACATAATTTATTTTTATTCATTTAAGAAGTATTTAATTTATTTAATTATATTTATATCACTTTATTTGAATTAATATTTTAATTAAACAATAAATGAAAAAATTAACATTTCAATCATATCTTTATTTACATTTGTAAATTATCCAATTATATAGACAACTTTACAATCAACCACCTTAGATTTCTCATCTTCGGTAACTCAAAACAAGAATGTTCTAGAAGAATTACATATTATCACTTCCTAAAATTTCAAGAAATTTGGAGCATTTTGGCTAAGAAAAATACTAATTTGCATATATAGACAAAGAAGGCATAGGTTTTGCCATGATTGGAAAACAAAAAATTTCATATGGGAAAAAATAGGACAGAAGGATGGAACTTGCCAAAAATATGCTTTAGGCTTATAAAGCAACCAAAAAAATAGCTACAAAGTGAATTTTTTTTGATGTTTATGAAAGGACATGGATGAGTGACACTCATTCATGCAAGGAAGGCTTATTAGATTGAGGTAAGGTGAAGAAATAGATTGTCAAAACATAAAGATACCTTGGTAATACTATCATGACTTGCCACAAGAAACTGTAAACCTATGCAACTAAGGAGACTATCCAAGGGAGTTTCACACCCCTTTTATATCCTTCCCAAACTTTGGACAACTTTACCAAGATGGTTATCATTCAAGGGTGTAAAAGACCTTCACAAAAGCTCTCAAACTTCTATTGTTGAATTGCTTTCATTGTTAATCCCAAAAAGAGATACACATACATGTTCCTTACCAAACGAGAAGAAAAATCCAACCTAACATTTTGGCCAATTGCCATGGTAAATCAACCAAAAGCTCATGACAATTTTTAAGACAAATTGCAAAGGGCAGATTAGCAACCGCTAGAGAAATATAGTTTTTATCCTGTTGCACATGGGAATAAATCACACATCACATCATATTCCAAAATCAAATTGTGTAGTCCATGTAAAACCCTAGACTCCTAGGAGAACACTCAAGAGACCCCAAATAACCCTCAAAATGACACAAAACTAACTTGATATTAATATAATCCCAAAAGCATATATTTCTTGTCTAAATCACCATGAAACCCAATGCACCCAATTCCAAGCATCAATACAAATACAACAAAAAAATATTATCTAATATATATACACACAAAATGCAAACAGCTCTCCAATGACTTGGTATCATTCCAATACGTGTTGATGTTTTTATTAGGTGCCACCACTGTAGACAACCATATTTTTAGTAGATTAGGGGCCCTTAGAGATCTCAAATGGCTAATAAGTAGCCTTAAAGCTATTGAGACTTGGTTGGTTGGTGCATTCTATATCAAGATCAGAAATATTTTCCAAATGCTCAACAAATAAACCCAACCTTTCTTAGAATCATTTGACTAAAATTTCAAAACAACCCAGCCATTGTTCTAAGCTACAAAATCTCTTCTTCAAAGCACAATAATTGCAAATCTTTATTAAATTCCCTCATAGGTTGGCCCTTGAAGCACCAAAAAGAGGAATCAAAAAAGTGAAATTTCTAAGCTCTTAATTTTTTTCTTTAGCTCATAGGGATTTCCAAAGCAATGTTTACAAATTATGTTTTTAAAAGATTGCTTTTACTCAAAAAGATTGTAAGAGTATAATGCATGTCAATCTAAAAAGAACAACTAGGTCTTTGAAAAATAGGAGAGAAAACAATGCATTGAGAATCACACATCTTACATTTAATCTCTCATACCTTGTGCATTTTTATTTATATGGCATTTTTGTAATAACTGCAAACACTATTAGTACTTATCAGTTTGATGTAGTTCAAAATCCATTTGGATTCAAATTCTTGAATTTAAAAATAATGGAATTATAAATATATATTATATTGTTCAGTTACATATCTTATTGTGGTAAATTCAGATCTATTATTTAGTTTGCTGTATTTGAGATTTAGTTTCCTCAAAATAAGATTTTAGGTTACTGCATGCTAGCAGTCAGCCATGAAACCAATGGATGAATTAGAGGTCCAACAGAGACAACAACCTGACAACAATGGCAGCAAATCTATGAAGGCTAGGGTTTGATAGCAATAGTGATCCGAAGAAGATGTGTCAAAATGTGTAGACGGTCCATTAATGACTTGACAACCTACCAATGAAGGAGTTCCCGCAATGATAAAAAAAATACTGATTTTTCAACGTGGGAATTCAATGCAGGTACTCTGTAGTGTTGATGGATAGAAAATAGCATTGACAACGAGTTCAATCAAAACCATGGTGGTTCAAAAAAAACATGATTTTGTTCTAACTCATTTATCCCAAGGAAAATGAAATAATTGATCTTCATTCAATTTATAATTCAATGTGGATTTAAAAATTTGATCAACCTAACAATGAAACTTTGTCAATTCCTTCTTTGTAGCAATCACAAATTTGAAAAATATGAAACCAAATGAATCATAAGGGTAACGTCATACTCATGTTCACACTTTTATACTTGGATAGTCTACAGTATTCTAGTGTGCATTGTGAGATGCCCATCCAAGCATCTACTTTAAATTTCAAAAAAGACTGTTTAACACATCTAGAAGACCATAAAATGTCATGCAATCAATCACTCTAAAACACTATTGTAACATTGATATCCGATTTTAAAAAACCACGAGTTTTAAAGCAAAATGGATAGACAATAATTATAGAATCAAATCACCCAATTTAATCATGGTTTTTTGTTTTGGATAAGAATATACATTTTTCATCAAACATCAATATGTAATCATAATAATAAGGTAATGAACAAACTCCCAAATCAGCTTCTAAAAGTCCCCTACTAAATGCCAACAAGCTAACTAGTACCACAATTTTCTTCTCATGTTAGCCTTATGTCATGTGCATAATTTGTTTATAAATACCAATAACTAAGAATTTGATTTTTAAATTAGTAGTTTGTATAAAGGTGGACCTATATGCCATTTTGATATTGAAAGCAAAAAATTCCAAAATAAGATTAAATTTAACTTTTTCAAAAGATAGGTCCTAGAGGTGAAAAAAAAAAATGTAAACACTTGTTTTCCACCACTGATCAATACCGACCTGGCACCGCAGTGTCACCTTTCACCTCAATCACTGAATTGTCCATAATGAAGCAGAAAGTTTAAGCATGTACCAGCAGCGTCACCTTTCACCTCAATCACTTGATTGTCCATACTGAAGAATAAAGTTTAAGTATGTACCAGCAATGTCACCTTTCACCTCAATCACTTGATTGCCCATACTGAAGCATAAATTTTAAGCATGTACCAGCAGTTTCAATTAATATAGAAACCAACCCAAAGGAGGAACAGCTACCGCTTTGCTTGGTGAGATTTTCTTTTTGTTAGGTTTTCATTATGTTTGATTTTAAAAACTTGTTTTATTTAGATTTTCATTTTCTGAAGCATTTTTGTTTTCAACGCAAGCCTATTTGTTTTAAAAAGCAAAAAACATGCAATCTGATGCTTTTTCACTTAAAACAACTTTTTTAATTAAAAAATATAATTATTCCGAACAATGCCTAAAAAAGGCTAGCCTCTAAAATTTGTGAATTAATCCTACTAGATGTTGTCACGTAGAGCAATATTGCTAATATTTGGAGCAAACAAGAATGAGAGAAGCCAGCCTTCATGCTAATTTAACTTCTCCAACCATAACTAGACCTAGAAAATGTTAAAGAAGCTCCACTTCAATATTAATACCGATGAAGCTGTAGAGTTGCATTATTATTATTTTCATGTTAGTTCAACTGCTCTACAAATAATGAGGGCTTAAAACACAAACATAAAAGCATTGATGGCATTGTTTAATTCTCAACTCTAACTATGGTATAGATCAGATTTTCAGTACAGAATAAAAGGACAAAAGATGCGATGTTTCATTTTGTTATAAGAAAATATGCGGTGAGAAGATATAATTTAAAAACTCAACGAGTTAGAGGAACTGATAGTAGTTTTCCACGGAATAGAGAATGAGAATGAAAATTAGAAAATTAAATATCCTTATACTTTACAATCAAGATGCAACTTGGGTGAAGGACAGGTATTTACAAGGTTAAGAGAATTGTTGATAGTTTCTAACAAAGCAAAACCAAGCAATAAAAACATTTACAGAGAACAGCTGCGGATCAATTATATTGCTTGGTACCTGTAGTTTGGACTCGTATGTTAACCTTCTTTTCTGACGGATGAGGGATACTATAACCACAAAATTCAACCCTTGGACTGCAGCAACAAAGCATATGGCAACATCATATTTTCTTCATAAAGCAATGCCATTGGCAAAATGCATGAAAAGAAATTATCTGATTTAAGAGATGAAAAATAACAGAAGATCAATGGGTTTTCATTTAATAGTATAATGTGATTATGAACTATATGTATTAATCAACAAAGCAGAACAAGTATTATGAAGTAAAATGACAAGGATGTTAGCTCTGGAATCATCAGTTTCACAAATTTGCATATTGCTGGCATGGAGGCCCAAAAAAACCAGTTCAGCAAGTCGTTAACACTTCATAGCCAAATGTTTTAGATGATTCTAGCCCCAGGAATGTGCCACATAAGCACCTCAAATGTAGAAAACATAAACTATACTTAAAGGGCTGTTCATGGTGCTCACAATCATAAATAGGAGCAGGATGACTGCTTTACCTATAAGGTTGATCAAAAGTAAATCAACCTTTGTTTCCCTCTTTTATTCTTTCTCATTTATTTTAGTTTGTTTTGATTTGGCATCATACCCCTTCAATTTGGCCAATAATTGTTGAGAACGTACTAAACACACCCTGAAACATTCTAAAGGGCAAAGCAATCCAAGGTAGATTAAGCACTTATAGATTACTTCCAAGAGACTTGATTCATTTCAACCACGGGACCAGGACTTTATCCCATCCACCTAATGACCTTCTGATCACATGATTTGCATTCCTCCACATTTTGCCAACAAATGAAATATAAATATTTAAATTTGAAAGAAAATTACAAGCCAGGGATACAACACGCAAAGAGCTAGAGCTACAGGTCAAAGGGTGAGAAGTTTTTTACAAGAAACATGTGCATCTAGAGTTACCCTAGTGCCAACATGAGTCCCAGGATTGCAAAAATTTTGTCCAGCCAGGTGTTATGACATCACACATATCATGCTGAGCAACAAAACATTGTGGACCAATGGATCAACATTTACAATGTTAAACTCTTCTAGCAAAATGAAAAGAGCCAACTATGCTTTTCCAATGCACATAAATAAATGCTACTATTATTGAATAGTTAAATTTTAAATTTCAACATGCCTTTCAAATAATCACCAATCAATTTTTCCACAGCCATTGTGTGAAATCAGAAATTTCTTTAGAACAACAATGTTACACACCATTCAATTTCCAAGCTATTAATTTTGTAAATTCTCATTTCTCTAGATGTGCTTCAAAATTCAATTATATTTTGGTCAATTTGGTTTTTAAAGTCAATTATGCTTTGCACAAGTTGCTATAGATATATTTAAATGTTGTTTTTTATCAAGTTCTTGGTCAATTTATGCACACACACATATACACACAAGTATGTATGGGATTCATAGATAGTTCTTACAACATCAATAAGAAGGATTAATCTCACTAAGTGAGATCAATTACAAAAACCTTCTTAACATAATTATACTCTATCCATTAATAGCCTATAAGATCAAAGCATACCAAGTCATTTCTAATAGTCTACTATTATATCTTTTTGCTCATCTTTGCCCCTTCATTAAAAAAGTTTTCAATTTTTTACCACAACAAATAAGAGCATGAACTAATCTACATTTACTATGTTCAAACCATCTAAGTTAATTTTTATTAAAATTACCCTCAATTACTGTTGCATCAATCCTTTCGAATAAACTCAGTTTTAATTTTATCCTTAGAATAGCTACTAACACATCTCAAATCAACTCCAAAACACTTATTTTACGTCTTGGATTTAACATGCTGACATATAGTAATATATATCATTATCTCATTATGGTTTTATGAACTTATCTTTAATCTCAAATGAGATTTTTAGATCACACAATATACTCGAAGTACTATATTTTATCCACAACCCATTTGGATCCTACCATAAACATCCTTATCAATTTTTTAGTCAATAAGAAGGTCCAAAACAATAAAGTCTCTAATGTATCACTAAAAAATCCCAATTAAAATATCTATGTTATTTAACTGAGATGAAACATTTTAAGCCCCATCAAAGTGTGTGTATATACATATCTACATACACATATGATATTTCTTCTTATATTTGATATGTAAGAACATTACTCATATTATAATTTAGTTTAAGCATAGTCACTTTCTCCTAAAATTTTAGATTGCTTCTATAAATAAATATCAAATTATATTTTTATCACTCTATTTAAAATAACATTGAATCATTTGGTGCACCAAGAAGCATATTCTTCTCATGCATGTTTCTGCACATCAATAAGAATGATATCTAAGCCTATTGATATTATGTATTCCATCTTCAAAGTTGCCTTCACTTCCATTTTTAGATTAACATAATTCTAAATATCCCCATCAAATGTATAAATAAGTATCAAAATACTTCACCAAAAAAAATCCAATTTTTTTTAATTTTAAAATAGCATTGAATAATTTGGTATACTAAGACATGCTTCTTATCACTTGTTTCTATAGATTTATAAGAAGGATGTCTAGGTCTACTAAACATTTTATAGATTAACTAATTAAAAGAAAAAGATCTTAACTTGAAAACCCTAAGAAAAGCATATATTCCAGAAGAGTTGTGTAAAAGAAAAAAAGATTTGTAAGCAAAACTAATTCAAAGCTACAAACTTGTTTGAGACTTTGTGTGATGGGCACATTTAAAAAGTGAATTTTTCATTTTAACCTTGGAAACACCAGATGCTCATTGAACAACTCATATAAAATCTCTTTTGTCTCTCACATAAATATGATTTCCAAAGCACATTTTTAAAAATTGTTTTAAAAATTCCCTTTCGAAGTCAAAAATTGTCACGAAACAAAATCTGGGAAATGCCATCTATGAAAACAAATTCATGGTAAGCACTTGAAACATATTAAATGTGCAACATGACATACTTTGGTGTTTGAATAATTATTTTAAATCTCTCTCTATCTATCTATCTATCTATCTATCTATCTATCTCTCTCTCTCTCTCTCTCTCTCTCTCTCTATATATATATATATATATATATATATATATATATATATTATAAACATATTAATAAATGTTTTATTGAATATTTTATAAAATAATTAAAATGAATGTGTATATTATAATAATGTGTCAAAATAACAAATCTCCTCTTTCAAAAATTCTAACAACTTACCATTTTTCTCCATCAAAACTTATCATTTTCCACTTACATATTGAATTTTCTAACAGCAAAAGCAACAAACAAAATGAACCAAAATCTTCCACTAAGTTCAATTCTATATAATGTCCATTTTCTTGACATTATCCAAGCATTTCTACTACATGTTTTACTGCTTGTTATAGAGAGAAACAACTAAGGTAGGCCAAGCCATATCTGTCAATTGCTTCTCAAAAGCAGGCATATAATTTAAGCTGCCTTCCCAAATTCAATACCCTTCAACAGCTGGACCATGACTCCCACTAACCCTACCAAAGGCCACTAACAAGGGAGTGTTTCCAAAAACAAAAGAGTGAAGAAAAACAAAGACCATGAATGACCAAGCATAAAATAACACCTCCAAAGAAAGTCCACCCATTAACACCATCTGCATGAATTCACTTGCTTCTGGATAGTATAGCAACTTTGCCAACCAAGATGGAGCAAGCTTGCATCCCTAACAACAAAGACAAGAAACAAGAGGCAACTCAAGACTTTGTTCTTCTTGTCAGTTAAAATGGCACAATCACACTAAATTATCAGTTATAGACCTGCAATTTCTGAGAAACAGCTTCAGGAAAGAGTATCAGTTACAGGTATGCAAAGAGATATCAAAACATCTAAATTTGCCATCAATGAGTTCAAATATGGATTTCATGCATGCCTACATGTGAATAAGTGTACGATGCTTCACAACATTGAATTGTTCTATCTATACAATCAAATTTGATCTATAGAAAGCCTCATTGTGGTAAAGGTCATAATGCCAAAGGGATCATTACCACAAGGCATAGAGGGGGAGGTCCTAAGCATTTAAACCGTAAAATTGATTTTTGACGGAATCAAAAAGAGATATCTAGTACAACCATAACCATAGAATACTACCCTAATCGAAATGCATACATTTGTCTCATAAATTATAAGGATGGTGATAAGAGAAATATTTTACATCCTAGCAAGACTATAATTGAGATACCATAGTTTCTAGTACAAACATTCCTACCTTAATCGGAAATGCCCTATCCTTGAGTGCAGCTTGAACTATCGATTTACGTATAGAAAATAATTGGACGCAAGCCACTCATACTAACATAAGTACGTCCGACATATAATAGCTAATGAGATGAGAAATCCTCCTTTTTGTAAGTAGAATGTAGACATATTAGTGGGATCTTCAACACTATGAATGATGATTGTTGCCCATGGGTAGGATAAAGAACATAAGACTGCAAAATGTTTTAGCTCTATTTCATTTCTCTAACACAATTATAATAGGCACAAAAGATTATGATGACAGCTATTCTAAATTTCAATCCTCTACTACAATCCCAAAAGGCAGCTGCAATTGAATAATTATGTGCATGAACAACACACAAACGTGCACACGCAACATTAGCACACATGCACAAAGCTAACCCCAAGTATAGATAAGCTTAAAAGAGAGTTAGCCAAAGGTATAAATTTGTTAGTCGTGGATCACAAATTGATAAAATGAACTGAGGAATTGATAGACTTTGCCCATACAATTTGAAGCTTTCATGCGGCTCTCACTCAAGTTTGCTAATGGAAGAAACTATGAAGGAAGGTTACAACAAAATTGCAAATAATGGGCTATTATTGAATAATGCAATAGCCAAAAGGATTAATGCTTTCAGACACTTAGATTCTGTTTGTTTGAGCTTTAATCTGTTAAATCACAGAAAAAAAAGCCTTTTAATTAGATTCACAATAATGGGAAAGTTGATCAACGTAAGTATTCCTCATGGTTACAAGCTATTAACGTGATGCATAATTGAGGTTGAATATTCTATAGTTTGTGTCATATACGAAGTTCGCTTATATATCTTTTTATGGAAGACAAAATTATATTGAAAATTCTACAGTTTCTCTCATATAAAAACAAGGTCATCTTATACCTTTTCATAGAGGAAAACAAATTTACATAAAAAGCCCTATTGGATACTATTTGCTATCATTTTATTAGCATAGAATTGATCCATAAGTGCACCACATAGTCAAATTAAAAAAGCTACCTTCATGACAGCAAATAACCACACATATTAGCTACTGATTGAACATTTAGAATACATGAAAGGTAACACAAAATGACAGGTACATACACTTGAAGTGCATTGTTAAAGTGTGAAAAGCATTATCCAAATTGAATATCAGAACTACGAATGAACTGTTAGGAAGACATTACGAAATTGTCAATGGCACCTACCAATTAAGTAGAAGTGATGCATAGAAAATGATTGAAAAATTTTCAAAATGTATAGCATGCTAGCTGAATCAACTCAGCTATTTCTTAGGCCAAGTAAAGCTTACTCATTCTATGTGAATCTCCCTAGCACCTACCAACTAAATAGAGGTAATATATAGAAAATGATTGAAAATTTTTCAGATTGTAAAGCGTGCTAGTTGTATCAACTCAGCTATTTCTTATGCCAAGTAAAGCTTACTCTTTATTCAATGTGAATCTCACAGCATTAGCTAAAGTGTGATCTTCATCCATCAAAGAAAATGTCGAACATCTCAAATCAATGTATGAACCATGCTCCATTTGAACTGCAGAAACATCAGAAACAAAAGGAATCACTACTCGCGCAATTAATGCTCTAAGGTCTTTAAGAGTTTGTTTTCATACAGCCATTGTATTTGCGACAATTAGGTTTGGAAAAATATAATGTGTTAAAATAAACATGTATATCTGATATTTTGTAATTGAAAAGTTGTTGGAATAACTAATTATGCAATATCTAAATTGTTCTTTGACCTTCCAAAATAAAAATAAGGTACAAAATAAATAATGGAATTTTAAGGTGGGAAAAGTTGACTTTTGCCCACCCCAAATAATAAACAATTAAAATATGGACTTATTGGGTAGGAAACACAACAAGCATCTCCCATGGAGTCAAATTCTCCCCTCTTTGAAAATATAACTCATGTTCCACCAATTAAAAAATAAACCTTGGAAGTTTTAAAAGAAAGTTACCATTGAAAACTATCACAAATCTATCATGAAAATTTTACCTTCTGCAATATCTGCCCATTGAAGAGGATGACAACAGCATTAAAAGATCACTTAAATAATAACAAAGATGAGCTTATAACTTACATATGTAAAAATTTAAATAACAAGTATCATTGTCTCTTTGGAATTAACTACTTGCTTTATTTTTGTTCACCTTTTCTTTTGAATTTTTATTTGAAGCTTTTCCAATGGATGTTGATTGTCTCATTCCAATTCTCTTTTTCTCTTTGCTTCCCCTTCCCTTCTTAGGCTTGACAAAGAAAGGACAATTGGCAACTCGATCCCGAAGAAAGTGGCAACTTTGAGAAAACTGGGCAAAGGATTGATGGTAAACAAGAAGCAAACAAACAATAGATTTGCATTGCATCAACCCAAGGTGGGAAGATGTCAAGCTCACATTATGTAGCAATGGATGATGACATAAAGGGATTTCACATCAAGGGGAATGACAAAGATGAGAATGACAAGAAGCCTAAGGTAACAATGCCAATTAAGTGGATTACATCATTGGGTGGTAATCAATAGTGGTCAACCCAAGGTTTCAATATGAGGGCTGGTTGAGCTAAAGCTCCTAGCTTGATTGATAAAGGCAACAATCATTGATGGCAATGCAAATTCAAGCAAGCAAAGAAAGGGAATAACGAGGTAGTTAAGAATAATAGGAATCAATTTTTAAAAAAAGAAACAAATTTGCAATTGCATTTTTATGGATATCTTTGGGAAAAAAAATAAAAAATGAAATAATCTCATTGATCAATCGTCACTAAGACATGATGAAAAACCTACTCTATACATCAAATGAATGTGCAAATGTATTTTTTTAGAAATCTTTGGCGAGTAAGATAAAGAACAAGTAATCTCAAAAAACCCTCACTACAAAGAAGTGAGAAATACCTACTCCCATAACACATTGAGGTGAGATTGAGTATCTGATTGCTCAGACACAAAGTTGTGCAACTGGTTGGAGGTCAAATAAGGGGTTAGACTCAACTACACCGCCCAAATTTCATAAATATTGGTTTGATTTCAATAACAAGTGAAATGCATAATTAGTTTCCAATTGAAATCCTTGATGCTCTACCAAATTAGGCAATTGTAAGAATGTATTTGGCGATGGCAAAGGTCATTCAACCAAGGATTTGGAACAATTCTAATGACAAAAACTAAGGATTTGGAACAATTCATCCTCCTAATCACATAATAGCACCATTTCCTAATACTAGGTCCCTCAAACTTATAAGATCAAGCACAAGACTTTTACTTGAAAAATAGCAACTTGCCAAAATACCTATTTATTTTCAACCATTAGTAAGTTCAAAAATCACAAAGATCCTTAAATAGCTAAGGGTTAAAGGATACACAATAACACTAAAACAAACACTCTTACTAACCCTAACAAAAATAAGAAAATACATATTTATCCCATAGTAACATAAAATTGATTGAAAAAATACATAAAACATAACAATTAAAATAAAAATGATTTAAATCATGACTTCCACAATGTGCTTTGGTTCATCGATTAGGCATGCACATATTTACACAAGAAAAGTAGTTAGTAAACAAAAAAGTTCTCTATGGAGAACACCAAGTTGGCCAAGCTAGCCTTACGAACACAACAATGTACATTTTGGTTGAACTCAAAATATAGAACACAGGTTTACTCATTTTTTAACTTTTTTAATATGGGAAAAATACAAAAAAAATAGAATGATTCAAGCAAAAAGATCAAGACAATAATTTTAGCTTAAACAATAAGAGTTTTAATCACAAATAAGTTGTGGCATATGATGACCTAACTTATCCTATTCTTACATAAACTTTCCTACTTCCCCCATCCTTTCCTTATTACCACAACCAGTGTTAGCACTCTTCTCCCCAGCCCCACCAAGATCCATATGTTAATTACTCGTTCACAATGGTTAGTCAATGGGGAAAACTAGCTCAACTTGCTCATCCAACACCTAACCAAGGAGAACAACATCCAATTGGGCTTATGACCCTTAGCTTTGACCACAAAAAAAAATATGACAAGACAAAGGAGAGAAGAAAGGGAGGCAAAAAGTCATTCCTACTCTAGCCACTAACTTGCTTTATTTTCATATCTTTAAATTACAACTTGCTTTGTCCTCTTACTCATGTTCATCCAAAGATAATACTCACATAAAATGTTCTTCCTTTATACAATTCATATCTTTAAAAATGCATCACTATTTTACTTATATTTGTCATTTACAATCAGTTAAGTCGTAATTGCATGGGATGTTTGGGAATTAAATTAAATACTAAACTTTAGATAGACTCATGTTTATATGTTTCATTTGATTCTTTGGCTTTGCCCTAATAACAAAATAGAAGATAAAATATGGAGATTTATCCTTACAACGTTGTGTTTTGTAAGTTAAATAAGTTATTTAGTCTAGTTGGGTAACTAACGTGTATTCTACATTTTGGATGGATGAGCATAATATGCTCTTGTGTTCCAATAGATAATTTTTTAACCCAATTAAGCTCAGCATTCACAAGCTTGTAACATTAACTATTGAAAGGTCATGGCTCCCTTACCTAGCCTCTTATCTTGAGGCTCAAGCAATGAAGCTGTAGTGAGAACCACCCAACCCCAAAACAAATTGATCATGTCATGAACCCACAAATGTTTTCTATTCCTAGCTTTAATACTAGTGTTTAAAGCCATGCAAATGCAAGGTTTGTCAGCAATTGTCCAACCTAGTCTACTAGAGATGTGAATTGAACTATACTTTAGATTTCTTTAATTCTCTATATTTTTTCAAGAGTACCATCATTTCAACTTCTAATGCCATTCCTTCTAAAACCATTGCCTAGAATGTGTTTTGTGCCAATTAAACTTCCATTTAACTTCCACATATTCCATTGTATCAATTAGCTTTATGTAGAATACTCTTCAATATAAGATCTCTTATGTGTATTTGTTTTTAACTAGTCCATGATTCCTTGTTTTTTAATCTTCTAACAAGCATCTGTGCTACTTTTGTACTCTTAAAAAACCAGCAAACATAAATACAATTAGCAAAAAACCAACAAGAAAAAAATGCATCCTTAAAAGCCACAAAAAGCATAATGTAAACATATACAAGATAGCATCAACCAAAGAATTAAGCAGTGCAAACAATGCCCCCTTCAGCCATATGAAGGAGAAACAAAATAAGGACAAAGCAACATTCAAGTACAAAACACACCTCACAAGATTCCAAGAGTTTAGCATGGAAAATAGTGAAGATGTTAGCACAAAAACCTACTTAAAGTCTACCAAAGCATCATCAACAACAAGCATAAGAAAGCTAAGGCCATCAAAGAAGGTTCAAGCAAGAACAAGGGGTGGAATTGCAGATGATATTGAGCCATAGGTGCGTGGCATGGGCACATGATTCATAGAGATTAATATTTATCCAAAAAAATTGAAAGGATTATTACAAAGAAATTGGCAAATAATTTTTTTCCTACTTACTTTACAACCAAAGTCAAAGAGGCACTAAATTGGAAATATGGCAAGCTTGGTGATGTAGAAACATGTGATTTGAACATAATAAAGCTTGGCAAACTACGTTCAAAATAAAACAGTAAAAATAAAGTTGTTATACAAAAATTAGATTGACTTTATTTTTAAGATAAGTTAAGGACATAATAGTTGTACAAAAAATTAAAAAAAATAGCTAAAATTTGAATGGAGGGGTCACACATGAGACCCACCACTTGAGGTGAGAACATCATCTCCCAAATGAAGCTACACTCCAATGCAATTTTAAGAGAACATAAAATAACAATATGACTTCTGAAATAAATCGTGCTAGACTAAAATTGAGGATAATTATTTTTCTTTACCTCACAAAAATTAAGAAGAATCTGACTCTTTTAAGTTTTTAATAATTACTTATGCTTTTTATTCCTAATAATTTAAGTCAATGTCATAATTAGTGTGTAGAAAAATAGCAAAAAATAAAGAAATTAAAAGAAATGTTTAGTCTTTGTTAGTCGTTGTTACTAATACTTCACCAAAAATTATATACATATATATATATATATATATATATATATATATATATAAATAGTGAAAAGATGCATCATACAATTCAATGCTAGATGATTACTATTATTTCTTTTAAGTAAATATAATTTTCAAATTTTAATTAAAAATATTAAGTAATATATGTTTTTTTTATATTATTTACATCAAAAGTTAACAGAATACAACAATAAGTTATAGCTTATATGGTTTAGCTTTATCTTCATAGAAAAAAAATTCAAGATTCGAATTTGAACATCTCTCTCGATTTTCTTTCAAAAAGCCAATAAAAATGTGAATAATTAAATTAGTTCACTACTTTTAGATATATCATCGAGGGGAATTTAGGTCATTTTATTTTTTTAAGTTTACAAACTATTTTTGTCATTTTTTATGATTGAGTGACCATTCGACATTCTACATGAAATTTTTCTTTGAACAAGCTATATTTAAAAGCTACTTTTTCAACAAATAACAATAAGAAAAACATTTTTCTATTCACATAAACAACACTGCAAAAAATTCACTCTTTACAAAAGCTTATTTTAAACCACAAACAACAAGCCAAATGAATCATAAGGCTTTCTTCAATGCTAGCATTCACTATGGTTAAAAAGGAGCTTTGGACAATATGTTAAACAGCATATTTGGAATAGTTGCTATGACCCACTGCAAGTCATCAAACAAATCAACCAACATGCTAAGAAAACCAGTCACATCACCATGATCTAATGTAAGTCATTGAACAAACCTATCAATGATGGGCAAATTCTACTAAAACATGTAGAATAGAACCCTAAGAGTATACAACACATCAAATCCTTTCACATGAAATAGCAATGTTGATTGCATTTTTTTTCATAAATAACTTTTGTTGTGAATCCTAGGCTCCAACTTGACTCTAACAATCTTCCTCAACTTGATAGCTCTTGCTCTGACAAGTGATAACCACCACTATATCAACTTTTTTCACTCCATTTCAACTTGAAAGATGTTGCTCTGACAAATGATAACCACCACTATATCAACTTGTATTCCCTTGATCTCCTCAACTATGGCCCACATAGTATCTCACAAACCTACAATTATTTGTAAGCATGGTCTTGCCACCTAAATATGCTTTTAATCTTTGATTTCTTCATCAAATTAATGCAAGATACTCAAAATAACAACATAGAAGAATTATAAGAAGCAACGAC
This sequence comes from Vanilla planifolia, assembly GCA_023846275.1. Taxonomy (NCBI): domain Eukaryota; kingdom Viridiplantae; phylum Streptophyta; class Magnoliopsida; order Asparagales; family Orchidaceae; genus Vanilla; species Vanilla planifolia. The sequence goes on along the minus strand of CM043869.1, from coordinate 31,233,551 downwards.
TTTATCTAAAATAACAATGTTGGCAAAATCTTATGAATTAGATGCCAAAGTTTTAGCTTGTTGATAACATAATCATCAATTTAAAATAATTAGTATAAAATAAATTTTTAGATAATTCGACCCAATCAGACTAATATATACGCTCATAGTTACTAAACCATAATTCGTTATTCCAACTTTTTACGAAATATAATCTAATAAAAGCCATTTTAATTTATATCCTTTAGAGAAACCTTATAGAAAGTGTCTTCTCATCTTATAAGGATTTGGAAAGGATTGCCTTGAGATAAAAAAGTAAAAAAAGCAATAGCCAAAACAAAACAGCACTAGAGAAATGACATCACAAAATAGAAGCAATTCCACCAAACTCTCTTACAAATGTCATTGAACAGCTCTTTGAGTAAATGCAACAATGTAAAAAGCCAACTAAAAGAACAAAGAAGATAACCAACAAGTTGAGAGAATCAAAACTAGATTAGAAAGCTTATAAGATAACTGTAATAAGATATACTGGATCGTTTAAGAGTCTAAGACATCAAGACTACTTGGATATCCCTCCCTTGATCAAGTTGATAGCTCTTGCTCTGACAACTTTTGTTGATTATGAAATTTTAAGAAATTTTGGTTATCATGTCTTATTACTTCATATAAGTCATTCCATAACATATTCAATGTCAAAACGAAGCTAAATACAAACAAAATAAGGTAGTAGTGTTAGACTTTGTAGAAATAAAGAACATTTATTGCAATTTCAGAAATTAACAACTTTGTGAGTAAAATATATGAGTAATGAAGCTTTTGAAACCTCTGGTTGGTTAATTGAAATCCTAGAATGCTATGGTTGGTTACCCTAATGGTCTACTAGATGGATATTTTGTTTAAAAAATTCAAAAAGTGTTGTAAGGTGATGAACTAATGTAACATTCCTATGCAACTTATATGGTAAAAACAAATGCAATCCTTTTCTATTAGATTTCTATTTTTGAGGTTTGAAATTTGGGGCAATAAAATTTATTGGGTAAACTTTGGGCATATATGCACATATGACACACACAAACACATGATGAAGGACCTCATCACATAAGGGGGCGTATAATGCAAGGTGATTAGATGCACAAGGATCTTATAATTTAATTTTTCTAAGCTCACATTAGGCAGCAGTTCAACATATAAGAAAATAGTAACATCACGTAAAAATTCAGTTGGTTAATCAAGAGAGAAAGCAAAGATTAGAGATACCAATAAGATGAGAAATTTCATTGTTATCTCAGGTACACATACATAATTGAAAAATGTGAAAATACGCGAATCAGGCGACAAGTTTAAGAAAGACGACTAAAAACTTTAAATCACACACATGATAAAGTAAAATGGATAAACACGAGTTAATCATAGAAAACCGAAAGTGCAGAGCATTAGCAACTCCTACCGAAGCAAATTTTTGCAGCCTCAGAACTGGAGAAAAAAGACGTCCGTGCCCCGACAGATAACGGGGCTGCAACAGACTAGGATTGGAGGTTGAAGGAAATACAGCGGTCGGCTGGCCCGGGAATAGAAAAGGGGCGGAGACCAGATTAGAGAAAGAAAAGGAGTGGGGAAAGGTGAGGCAGCTGTTCGGGTCAAGGTGACGGCGGCGAGAAGTGGAGGTCACCGACGACGGGGCAAAAGGAATCGCCGACGGCGCCGGCTAACGCTCGAAGAAGAGCGGAGGAGCGGAGGTTCAGTTGGAATGGTGGGAGAAGGGAAGGTGGCACGGCCTAGTCTCGGTGACCAGAGAGAAGGGCGCCGAGGTTGGCTTAGATGAACTGGGAATGGGAGGCAGCGGACCGAGAGGCTGCGGCAGAAGGCGCACAAAACACTCACCACATCATTCGCATGCCAATAAAATCAGAGAGGCCGATGGTGACATGAAATTGTAATTCAGTTTAAAGAATTAAAAATAATAAGTTTGGTCCAAGTTTCTTTGATGTCTAATAATTAATCTTCCTAATATAGGTAAGTGTGCACTCCTTTATTTATTTTTCATCATGATAAATGTGTGTTTCAACTAATCTTTTACTTCATTATTAGTTTCATAATTCAATTAAACTGAAACATGCATGTCTAATAATAAATGATGCAAATAATAAAACTGAGCTCAAAGAAAGAATGACAATATAAAAAAAATGTTATCAATGAAAGAGGATGAGAAACTTCATAGGAGATAATTTAGTTATAAGCTTTCTAAATTTTCTTTTGTACTTTATTTAGTAACAATGACAATTTTTTCAACCTTACGATTAAACCCTTCCATAGCCTATCCTTCTACATTAAGATTCTCTCTTAAACACATTCATATGTTATAACCTTTTTGGAATAATATCCAATATATGAATCATAATACTCAATATTAGTATGTACAATAGTGAAAACATATGAGATAAGCTATATATCTTCTCACTTGCAAGATGTGACAAAATTGTGTTTTATGAGAGGTAATGCTAATAATAATAGTAGTAAATTCTTATTGAGAAATTACAATTTTTTTAGAATATTTTTTATATTGAATAGTTATGTTTTTTTAAGAGAGTTTTTCTTGAATCACGTAAAACTCCTATTTATATTTTAATATGTGCATATTTTTTTCAATTGAGATTATGAAATATTAATTTTTCAACTCAATTAAACTTCTCTTCAATTTTTTAAACTTTATGACTAGCTTGTCTTAACATTTTGTGATGATCTCACAATCATATTATTTCATGCATTCTACACATTGAAAAATGAATTTTGAAAAAAGATTATTTATTTAAATAAAAATAGGGGATCTATTCTAAAAATTTGCAAAGAAAGCAAGGATTTATTGTCAATTGCAATGAGAATCTATGGGAAATCAATCAATAAGATAAGAATGCTAAGAGTTGTCCATGATAAATAAATAAAAACTTCATTACATTACAAGGAACATATTTTAACAAGCACACTGGTGAAAGAAAAAAAAATTACTACTCCCGAGATGTGCCACTCAAATCAAGCATAGGTAATTAGATAGCATATTGTACCAATATAGCATCGATAATGACAAGTTCTCATTGATCAAAGAAATCAACATTTCTTTAGATTGGAAGGATGAGGAATCCTTAAAGAGCCATGGATTGGTATTTCTTAAGTACTTTAACAACTTGCTCCATGTTGATATGCCAAACATCCCCTTAATTGGAGGGTATTGGACCTTAAACCTACACATAGTGTTTGATTTTGTTCCTAGCATCCAATTGAGAGAATCCCACTTCTAAATCATGTAGCCTTTGACAAATGGGCCCAATCTTTGACTCAATGTCATTTACCTTCTTTTTCATTACCTTAAAACTACATGGAGGCCTTTCATAGGCTTTTTAAGACCTTAAAGAGATTCTTGATTAGCTTCAAAACCATTCCTAAGCAGACTTCAAAATATTTTGAAAGCATTCCCTAAGTTATTCTCTAACAAGTTTGAGATCTTTTTTTAAGCCACCTTTGAGAGTCGATAGATTAGTAATTGTAATTTTTGTAACCATTTATAATTGATTATAACTATTTTTCTATCTGAACTTATCTATAAATGATATCCTTAAAAGAATTATTGAGAACCTTTTTACCATTATATGATTAATTACCATCCTAAATTTTATATTACTTTTACATTTGCTAATGCTTTATTTTAGATAGAAACTAGTTCGTTGTAGTCTTTTTTCTTCACTTTTATATGCATTTTCTTTTTCTCTATATTTTTTGTATGTTCATTCATTGTCATACATGTTTCCTTAATGTCTCAAAAAAACACTTAACAATAAGCAAAATAATGGATTTAATTTTCCTTGAAAAAATATGGTCAAAATCGTAGTTTTGATAGATATATCATTAACTTATTGACATTGTACAACCCTAGTTTCTCTGAGCACCACATATGTTAATCATAACCATCATGTCAATTTGTTCACCCTTAGTGTGCTATATTGCTATAAGAGCCTTTGCTTGTGCCAACGCTTATAACAAAGTTTAGTAATGTTATCAATTATAGTAAACACTTTAAGAAGCTTTATAAGAGCATTACTTCACACCTTGTGACCACTCATAAGACATTTCCTTATCTTATAGTTTGAAATCCTAATTTATAACAAGATTGAAGAAATAAAAAGAACCACTTGAGAGTTTTCAATTGATATGACTTTGTTATATGATATGCATTAATAAATAATTTTCTTAACCTAAGCTTCTTAGCTTTGCTTCAAAACACGTCTAATTTATCTCATCTTACATCCAAGCTATTCTAAAGATAGTTATTATTGAAACCCAAAGCAACTATGCTATTATATACTTGAAACTTAAAAAAAATTAATAAATAATTACTTAAATGCTTACCTCTTCCTAGGTGACTATTATTAGTTTCCTTTATTATTCTTTACTATAATTTTTCTTCTCCTAGTTCTCTTTCTTCCAAGCTCCTTCTTCAACTACAATGGGCTTTCTCAAAGGTTCCAAACTTATTCCTTCTTTTTGTGGTTTTCTTTTTAACCATGCTTATTCTTCTTCTTGAATCACCTCCTCTTAACTGCTCTCGATGGCACAACAATGCTTCTCTCATTCACTCTCTCAACTTCTTGATGATATTACCTCACTCGAGATCCAAGCAAACTCTACATGCAATTAACCTAATGTTGAACTTGCTTCCATTGAGAGAGATGATGCAAGGGTGGCTTTTTATAATTGAGAATAATGGTTTAACAATTACAATTATCCATAATTATGATTAATTAATTTTTAATAATTTTATCCACCATACATGTGTATTTATACTTGACACTTTGCAAAATCCTTCAATGTTCAAGAAATTATAAATATATCATTCATGAGAACCAATAATGAAATGTCAAGTGCATCAAGCTATGGTGATGAGTCATATGGGGATTCTAAAGGGTTCATACTAAGGCAATCTTTTTGGTCATACAAGTATGAGAAGAATTAAACTATACTTGAGCTACTAAGTTAAGCATAAAAGGATAATATGGGCATCATATTATAAATTGGGTTGAACTATTGGGTTCATTGCATAAGTGTGACATCAATATCGATCTTGTATGACATAACTAGGAAAATATTCTATAGTATCAATACGATTACGAAGATTATGTTGGACGATCCTTCATGTACTTAAGATGGCATCACATGAGTACGATTATTGGATACATATTGTATGATAGGAAAAGAGGTTAAATTCATGCCATTGGACTAGTTCAATAATAAATTTTATTATTTAAATCTTAAGTAAAATAAAATGTAGATAACTTTAGGTAATTAGACATAAAAAATATGCATGTTCATAAGATATTATGAGTCAAATTTCTACTTACAGTTGGATCTTAATAAGAAAACTATATTATTAAAGATTAAAAATTTTAATATATTTAATAGTACTCTATGATATTCATATCTTATCAATTCGATTAATGGGTGAAGTTAGTAGACTAGTATATGAAAAAATAAGATTTGTTTAGTATAATGGGAATAATCATTTTACATGATAATTCATAAGCAAAAAAATTTAAATGAATAATTAATTAGTCGATAAGCAAGGCAAGAACATATGATACAATCCTTGTAATCAAATGATATGTCTATAATAGATATGAATAATAGAGAGCACTAGTTTTAAGAATCAAATGGTACAATCAAGGGATTACTATGATGACTATATTTTCACCACCAACTTAAATAATTTTGCTAATTAAATATACTCTGATTCCACCAATGTAACCCTATTTAACATATAATCCAACTCATGTTCTAATTAAATTGTGCTCTGATATCACAAATGTAGTGACCTTATTTTCCACAAATTTTAGTATTTTTCTAATTTAATTTGTGTTCTAATACCACCAATGTGATGCACGTATTTTTATCACAAAACTTCATTGTTTTCTAATATAAATCGTGCTCTGGTACCACCAAAATAGCGACTCTATTCACTACATGCTTCAAATTATTTTCTAGTTAAATCGTACTTTAATACCACCAATGTAGTAAACCTATTTTCACCATAAATTTAATCATTTTCTCTCTTTAAGCTCTTATTTTTTCTCAAATTTTGTAATAAAAATAAACAAATTTTTTACTAAATTTTATTATTTTCTAATTTAAAATATATTAATATAATAAGTATACCTATAAATATATCAATTACCAAGTTTATATCTACAACTATCAATTATAAACAATTGAAGTTAACAACTATAAACAACTATAACTATCACAATAATCACATTTCATAGCTTTATAATTTTTTTAACTATTACAACCAGTTTTCACATACAAATATACTACTAAATACATCATATGATTAATAAGTCATTTAATACAATTCTTGCAATACAAATCTTTACAGTTTCAATTCTTTCTTATAAGTAGTTTTTATGAGTAATTTTCTTTTTATTGTGGTTTTAATATACTTATGATATAAGTGTCAAAAAAAATTTATACCAATTATCAGTAGCTTAACAAGTTAACTTTAACAATAAATAAATATATAAAATAAATAATAATTTAAGACAATCACATGTAAGGTCTAATCATAAATATTAATCATAATATGTTAGTAAAATTTTATTCATGTTAAAATATAAAAGAAATATGATATGTTAAAAAAATAAAAACTACTATAAACTCTAAACAAAATAATAAGCACATATAATCTCTTATTATATTTTCAATCATTTTCTTAATGTGGTCTTATTTTATCAATGCTTATTTCTACTTAACTAAGTAAACCTTACGATGGCTAGTGCTGTTGCTCCTTCTCTCTTAGGGTAATTAGTCAATATCTTATTTTTAGTTTACTTAGTTATAATTAAAATCTCATTTATTGATTTATTATAATATGTTTTCATCCATAATCATGCTCAGACTTTTCATATTTTTAATGGTCACGTCTTTGCGATAAATCTTAATAACATGACGACTTACCATTAGTCACCTCACAATGATAAATGTAAATCTTATTGCATACTAGCCATTAACCACTTTACGACAATAATATGTTCATCATGTGACACATTGACCACTGATGATGTAGAAAATATTTAGATTTTTACTAGGTTTAAATTAGAGCTTACAATACTAAAGATGCTTAATGAATTGTTAGAGAATATGAAAATATATTATACACTAATTAAAGTTAGGTAACATGTGTGATATTTTAGAACTATTCAAATATTGGCATTCCAAAATTGCAGTATAAATTATTAAGTTGCATATGTAATAATACTTTAAGTATTAAGTATAAAATCCTATAAAATAGTTTTTGTCACTTCTAATTTTATACATAAAATAAAAAATTTAAGACAAATTTTACATAGAGTATTTTAATAGAAAAAAATAATTCTAATTTTTTATTACTATTTAGAAAATAAAAGTTGTTAAAAGATACTCTTTTTTAGTGATGATATCCTGTCTTTTCATAGGCATTAGCATTTGGAGCACCAAAATAGCAGGAAAATGATGTGGTCAAGATTTAGGTTAGTAGAAAAACTTGGGGGTATTGGTGGAAGCAAGAACTTATTTGGTTGCCTACTCTCTTAATGGAAGATCTCTTATTTTTTATCCTTATCTCTCAAAAGATATTTGGTTGCCTGCTCTCCTAATGGAATGTTTCTCACTTTCAATCCTAGTCTATAGTAAGAAAAGTTAGAATTTCTTTAATCAAGATTGGGTGCACACACTTTGTTCACAAAAGTGGAAGCACACAAATGAAAAAAAATTTATTTCATCATTTTTTCTTTTCTACAGCTTGATAAACATCTTTATTTATAGATACCTTAAAGGTTCATTAATAATTTTTTTAAAAAAACTGAAAAAAACTAAAGAAAGGATAGGAAGTGAAACAACCAGATGAGCGGCACGATAGGGTTGTTAATCTAACTTACAAGTAGGCATAGGTTGGGCAGAACAAAAAGGGTTCACGAAACTAGCGAGTTGGCGTGAGTCGTCATAGGTAACGAGTCAGCACGAGTGGAGTGCAAATTAAATAGTGTTCTTGGGTCAATTAGAGTCACCCAAAAGCATAGGTCAGCTCAAGCGATGATAGTGGCTACTAACGATGATGATGATCGTAGCAGGGGATGGTAGACAAACAAATCAATAAAAAAATTCAATTTTAAGAATTTTTAAGTAATTTTCAACCAAATTATACATTGAGGACTTTTGGAATTAGTGTAACATCAATGGATGTATGTTTGTGAGCTAATATTAAATGATTTTGTATCATTTAACTATCTCGTGATGATAATATCTTAATCTTGTGACACCCTGGTGACTAGTAAAAAAATAACATATTTTAACTTTAGAGAATTTACTATTTCTTGATGTCATTTTATCAATTTAAGTATCATTTTATAATATTTTATTTTTTAGTTTTTAACATATTTCATGAGATATATAAATTTGTACCTGATTTTATAACCGAGGATATTATAATTATCTAAGTATGTGTTATATAAAATATTTTTAGCCACATAATTACAAAATTATTTGATCAAGATGTATTTTATTTAATAAATTTAAAATTTTAATTTTGAATTATGAAATTTTAATTTAAATTGGAAGCCTCATGGATGATATGACTTAAGTTCTACAACATGAACTTTTATTTAGCTAATTGGTTACAAATGAGCTTATGATCTTATTTATGCTATTAATTTAATTCTTATCCACATTATTATTAATTATGAACTGATTAAAATATTTAAAAATGATTCTTAAAAATTAGGAGTGATGGTTGAGTATAAGGAGATTAAAAATATAATATTTATGAAGTAATCATGAATATTTAAAGATTATTAAATATAAGTAAAAGAAGAATAATAAATGAATATATATTTATTAGCTAGAAAATATTTAAATGCTTAATTTTTAAGAATTATATTTGGCTAGCAATAAGTATATGATTTAAGTGATGTTCGTTTAAATACTTGTGTCATAGATAACCTAAACCCAAAACTATTTTATTTTAAGTGAAAACCTTGGTCTAAGAAAGTGTGGCCATAGCTATATAAAACATAATGATATTCTTTTAAACGTTTTAGAAAACATAGCAAAAAAAAGAGACTTTTGGAGAGGCTAATCAATAGCATAATATGGAGAAAATTAAGGTAAAACATGAGAAAAAATAGGATTAAGGGCTAGAACTTGAAGTCAAGAAAGAATCAGAAGTCTTCTATATAGGATGACCATTGAGTTCATACATTAAATTAGCTAATTTCTAATTCTATATAAAAATCAAATACTTTGCTAAATTAATGTGGAACCTTGGAAAATTTTGTAATTAGGCAATTCTTTTCATGAATTTTGTTTAGAAATGTGGGAATTTATTCTACCCAAGATTATGAGGGTTTTATTTAGTTGTAAAAAGATATTAATTATCACTAGTTTTCATGCAATGATTCTAATGGAACCATGCTAAAAAGATGTATGTTAATCTTTACCCAAGATTAAAGATATCTCATGAATCATATGTTGCTTATTTGAATTGCTTATAGATATATGTCGAAGGTGAGTATAGATTAATAATTTATTGAAGCAAAACAACCCTTAAATGAGATAATATGATGTGATATGAGTTAGAATCATACTAAATTTATGTTTTTATTAAGCATGTATGCACGAGTTTTTATGTTAAATGTGAAAAAATTGTCTATGTTGGCAAGAAAATTTATTTGGATTTCACTCCCATAACTTAGATGATATTGCTTTGTTTTATTATTAAATCTTATTGGAAATTGAGTTTCTTAGTGAAATTATTCTTCTTTGTAAGTAGAATGATGGTATGATAAATTAGTTGGTATGCAAAGTTTAATACTTGCTTATTCATTAGTTTCATTTTATGATGAACTAAATATTAAGTTAAATTAACACATGTTAGCTTCAAAATTTTATCATTTTTTAAAAATTAAACTCTAAGATTATATATAAATGCTTTTCTAAGTAGTACTTTAAAATAAATAAAAAATTTTGGCTAAGTAAGAAGATACTTGTTATACCACTTCAAGACATAATATTAATATGTTGTGTTACAAAATTGTGCATGAAAGTGTGCTAAATATTTTATGAACTTTTTAAATTTTATTTTAAAAGTTGAACCATAATTTGTAACTTGAAAATAAAGCTAAAACCTAAGATAATATTGTGGCCTAGTATCATTTTACCTTGTGTTTGCTTGGGAAGCATGAAAACATAGCTTGGTGAAGTCATGAGAGGCACATACTCAATACTTTAAAAATTCTAGATGGTTTCTTATGGATAAATCATAATCCCTGGTAGAGTTAATTTGGATATTTAAAGTTCTTAGTTATGACTATGTGAAGTAGGATTGACCTTTGAATTAAGCTTAATGGTTTATGAATAATCCATAAGGAACCTATAGAAGAAGGTTATAGAGTTGAGTTAAGAAAATATCAATTGTGAGCCTATGTGTGTAATTAGACTTTGTATAGCTAAGCTTTTGACCAAGACTTTGGATAGAGCAAAAGAGCTTGGGATGAGACTTTTGGATATGTTAGGTTTGGCCAAGGAAAATAATAATGTAAATATGTTAGCTAAACTTTTGATTTGATCAGGTTCCTTGGGTAAGACTATGAATGACCTATTTAGGTTCTTAGGTCACATGATTACACCATAGATGGAAACTAAGGATTTATATGATGACTTAGTGGCACAAGAACATCTAATGTTAGCTCACAAACACATATCTACTGGTGTCACACTAGTTCTATAAGTCCATCGATGCTAAATTTGACTGAAAACTACTTCAAAAAATGCTTAAAATTGAATTTTTAACTAGTTTCATCGTCATCCATCATCCACCATTGTTTGTTGTCATCACCATTGTCGTTAATAGCCATAGCCATTATCTAAGTTGACCTGCATACCCCTGCGACACGAATTGACTAGAGAACCTGGCTAATTTGCTCAACCTACTCTAACTTGTGATTATCGATCGATTTGCTTTAACCTACAACAACTTGTGCTAATTTGCCATCCCTCACTGACTTGTGCTATTCCGGCCCACTTATGCCAACCTAAAAGCTGAACCAAAAGCTCCAATTGTGGTGCTGGCCTAGCCATTTCACCTCCCAGATTTTCGTCGCTCATCAATGCTGCTGCCCAAAGCACATAGTCAGTTTGGAAATTGGTTAATGTTAATTAATTTTATAGCTTTTATTTTTAAAAATTACTTGTGAATCTTTTAGATCCTTATAAATAGAGATGTTTACCATGATAAAGATAAAAATTATGAAATATAAATTTCTCTTTTTATGTGCTTCCATCTTTATGAGTAAAGTATATGTGCTTAACTCTAGCTAGAGAGATTCTAACTTTTCTTCCTTTATAAGAGACATGAATCAAATGTGAGAAATATTCCACTATAAGAGTCAACAACCAAATCTTCTTGTGAGAGACCTTTCATGAGGAGAGTCAATAACCAAGCAAAATCTTAATTTCTTAAACACCTTCAGGTTTTTACTCACCTTTTCACTCTCTTGATCTAATCATCAAACTGTCACTCTCCTTAATAAGACTCTAAATCCTAACTTATTATCTTATTATTTTTATGTCAAGCTTTTTGTGAACCCAAACCACCACTTCATTATCTTTTTTTATCTTTAGTGCTCAACATGTTAATACTAATCGAACTACAAGATATCATCACAAAAAATGGTACTCTTTAACAACTTTTATTATCTATGTAGTAATCTAAAATTAAAGTTACTATTTCTTTTATTAAAATACTCTACATAGAGTTTGTCTTGAATTTTTATTTTATATGTGTGAAATTATATGTTACAAAAATCACTTTGTAGGATTTTATATATAATACTTAATGTGTTGTCACTTACTCTACTTAATAATCTATAATATAACTTTGAACATTAATATTTGAATAATTTTAAAATATCACACATGTTACTTAATCTTAATTAGTGCATAATATCTTTTCATATTCCTTAATAATCTATTAAGCATCTTTAACATTGTGGGCTTTAAAATAAATGAATGTCTAAATTTGTCCTATATCAACTTTGATATCAAAGTATATAGTTTACTCTTCATCAACTTTGGTATTATAACATAAGGTTTTCTAGTCTACATCAACTTTGGTATCAAAGCTTATGATTTTTTATTTAATATAAAAATATTTTTTTTCTTTTTTATATATTTACTAAAAATACTTTATTGGTTTTGGGTGAACTTTATCATAAAAAGTAGCATAAAAATAATGATACTACTCTTTACCATCTTTTCTAGGAACCATCTAGATTTATCTAGAAGGTAGTTTGGTATAAGCAAGACCTTAAACACACCATTTTTTTAGAAGCACAACCTATCTTAGCTTTGATGGTTTATAATTGTGGTCATTTTGCTTTCATAATTTTTTTATAAAAAAATATCTCATATTATTTCTATCTTCTATGTAATAAACCTTTATATGATCATAGAATTTGATAAGTTTTATCAAATGACAAATTAAAATCAAGAATCAATCCAAATTTAAAGATAAAACTTAAACCAAGATCCCATACTAAAAATATCTTGATTAATAACTTAACTCACCCAAATTGTTAAACAAATTCTCCTAAACCAATAGTGTGAATCAAATCCTAAAAGAAAAAAAGATAATAGAAGAAGTGTTATACCTAATAATCTAAAAGAAGAAAACCCTAAGAGATTTAGAATCATAGAAGACTTAAAGTTTCTTCTGATGAATCTAGCCAAGAAATCCATAAGAAAAATCACTAGTATAAAAAAAGAAATAAACCTTCTGATGGGCCAAATAAAAATGATGATATAGATATGTTTTACAAGAAGGAAAGACCTAAGAGACATCAAGAGAGAGAATATTCTTAATATAAAATTTGATGTTATAACTTTTGATGATAGTTATGATCCTAAGGATTACATGTACTATGAGATTCATATGGATGATTACTTTGGCTGGCACAAAATAAGTGAGTGAAGAAAATATCAATTTATTAAGACTAAATTCACTAGTATTGTTTATAAGTTCTTTAAAAACTTGGAGCAATAATATTTTAATAATGATGCCAAATTTAGAAAAATCTTAAGATTAAGTTGTATAATATGTTTATTTCAATAACTTATAATACCAAATCATTAGATAAATGAGAAAGACTTTCCTAAGTAATGGATTTATTAAAAAATATATTAACAAGTTTATGGATTATAAACTTTAATATAATATAGATGAACTTGAGCATATAGTATTATCTTATTTTAAGGTAAATTTAAAACAATACATATATGTTGAGTTTAACTTAAAAAATATTACTACCTTAGAAAATCCTATCGTATAACTAGAAATACAGAAAAAAAATAGAACTTTCTATTTTAAGAGAAATGATTAGCTAGTCATTACAAAGGCCTGTACTACTATTTCTTAACCCACTCATACTTACACTTTATCTACCCCCTCTACCATAGTCTCTAAACCTTTCAAACATATATTACCATCCACTTCTTCTCACCCTTCTTCAAGCCAACCCATCCAATCTAGAATCGCTTATTTTAAGAGCCATGAAAAAGGACATGTAGCTACTTACTATCCAAAGAGATTCATGACTATAAATCTAAAAAATATCTATGAATAATAAGAGTTAGAATAAAAAAAATAATATAATACCTGATGAGGAAGCTAAATAAGAATTAGAAAACATCAAAAATTGTGTGGTTAAGTGTACCTTTACAACCTCACAATAGTAAGATGATTAAAAATGCACCAATATAAAAATTAAGAAATAACCATATAAGATGATCATAACTAGTTGTATTAATGCAATATCTCTTGAGACTATTAAGAAAATATAAGCTTCTTTATTAGAATGCCCAAAACTTTTACTATGTGTCATGAATAGATAAAACCTCTATACTTATTAAGCAATGATGTTATGTACCTTTGAAATTCCATAGGCATAGTGACAACATTTTATGCAATATTATACCTATACAAGTAGATCATCTTATCTTTAAAAGATGAGCTATTTGATAAAGACAACTTTGATGGATAAGACTAACAAGTGTTCTTTTATTTGTGAAGAAAAAACTATTATAGTATATTCTATCTTATGTAGTGAGAAATCTCACTTAAGTTTAACAAATCTATAGAAAATTATAAGTAATGGATAAAGAAAAAAAGTAAAAATTTAAGTTTGATCATATTACCTCAAGTTAGTAAGACCCTTGATCAAGGAGACTTAGTTTGGTTCTTGTAATTAAGAAATTAGCCACCACCTTATCAGATCCACCAGTTATTATATAGGCTTTGATAATAAGATAGTATCTTCTATTGATCTTATTCTCTTATTAGTGAACTTTTAGACTTCTACATCAACTCATATCCCTTTATTACCTAAACAAATATCTAAAAAATTAATCTAAATAATGAAAGATACCAAAAACTAGTAGATGTTCAAAGAAAGATTAAATAATTTTATAAAGAAAACTATATTATAATTAGAGTTAGGTTAAAATGATTCCCTCACAGAGCTTACATGAAATTACAAATGCATGAAGTTGGACATTTTAGAATTATTTAAATACTAAGAACTAATCTATATGTGATGGATTTGATAAAAGAGTATGTCATTAGTACAATATTTAAGATTTAGTTAAGGCATTACATCTAATACCTAGTGAGTTATTTGAGTCTGATTATCTCATGTTGAGTGAACATATTCTTACCACGAAATTAGCATTGAGAGTAAATAATGATAATATAGAAAAATGTTTAGATCATGAGATAATTCTAAAAGATTATAAATTTAGAAAATTTTTAGTTTGTTAAAAGGGTAAGCCTCCGATTAAGAACTCAAAGCTTACCTATGATGACATATACCATGTCATGTCATATTTGTTAAAGCATTATTATACTCTAATACCACTGAGCTAAGCTCTCTTACACCAATTCTATAAGTTCGTTGGTGAAAATTTTGGATGAACATTGCTTCAAAAAAGGCTTAAAATTGAGTGTTTAGATGTTTTTATCATTGTTTATCAGCTGTCACTATCTGACACCATCACCACCTCCATCAATAGTCGTAGCCACTACCCAAGCTAGCCTGTGCACCCATGTAATTCAAATTTATCCAAGGACATGGCTAATTCACTCAACCTACATCGATCTGTCTCCTGCGATGACTCATTTGATCCACTTTGAATCGCCAATTCTTGACAATGACCCCTATCAACCCACTAATTCTCATCAACCTTCTTGTTTCACTTAACCTATCATTATCTAAAAACTAGATCAGAAGCTCTACCCTCACTGCTCACCTTGTAGTTTCATTGCTCACTGTTGTTGCTGCCCAAAATGGCTAGTTTAGAAACTTCTTAATGTCAATTAATTTTGTAATTTTTTTCATTTTTAAAAATTACTTATGAAGTTTTGAAGTCCTTATAAATAAGGATGTTCACCACGATGAAAATGAAAATTCTAAAATAATTTTTTTTTTGTTTGTATGCTTCTATTATTATGAATAAAGTGTGTATGCTTAACTCTAGTTAGAAATGTTACAACTTCTCTTTCCCTTATGAGAGATAAAGATCGAAGTTGAGAGACCCTTCACTAGGAGAGCTGATAGCCAAATTCTTTTATAAGAGACAAGGTTAAAAGTTGAGAGACCTTCCAATAGGAGAGCTCATAACTAAATCCTTTTGTGAGAGATAAAAATTAAAGAAAAGAGATATTCTACTAAGAGAGTTGGTAATCAAATAAATTCTCGCTTCCTTCAACACCTTTAAGTTTTCACCCATCCTTTTACTCTCTTAATCTAATCACCAAATCACCATCCTTAAAAAGATTTTAAATCTTAGTCTATTATATTATTACCTATTTAAGCCAAGATTTTTCACTAACTTAAACTACCATCTTATCACCCTTTTTTATCTTTGGTACACATTTTAACACCAATAGAACTACAAGACATTATAATAAAAAAAGGATAATCTTTTAGTAATTTTTATATTTTAAGTAGTAATCCAAAATTAGAGTTATTTTTTCTTCTATTAAAATACTCTACATAGAGTTTGTCTTAACTTTTTTATTTTATGTGTAAAATTAGATGTGATAAAACTTAGTTATTATGACTTTATGCTCAATGCTTAATGTGTTTCTACTTATTCTACTTAATAATCCACACTTAATTTTGGATACCAATCTTTAAACAATTTTAAAATGTCGTATATGTCATCCAACCTTAATTAGTGTAAAATATCCTTTCACATTCTTTAATAATCTATTAAACATCTCATATATTATAGGCTCTAAATTAAATCCTAATAAAAATCTAAATTTATCTTGTATCACTTAAGGTTATCTTAGAGTCATAAGAGTCACTAGTGATGTTGGTGTAATCTTAGATTTAATAGATAATTAACTATATATGAAACCCAAGAGTCAAAACCAAGGCTTTCTGAGCATTAATATTAGCCTAGATAGATCATGTTATAGATAAAATTAGGAAAAGACTAAAAAATATAAGAAAATAGGCTAAGATATTTTAAATAGCTAATTTAAAATCTAATAAAATCCTATACTTTTAACTATAGTAGACCCTTAATCATACACAATTAGTCAAGAGATAAATAGTTAAGTTACCCTACTTCCATGATGTGGAGGGGATTACACATGGATGGTTAAACTTGTAAGAGAAGTACCAAATAGCATGGTAAGAACCTCTAAGATTGGTTATATGCCATATAATAAATAGCCTTAATAGAGAATAATTATAAATTTAGTTTCATGAGAAATTATATGATGTGTTATCTAGAGAAATAGAGTGCATATGATTATTAAGAACTCCTAAAATATTATAATATTGGCTTATGTGATTGATATTGCCTTATAGAGTGTTAGTTTATTTGATGAGATTGAAGTTCTAGGTTTTATTGTGATTCTCTAGAACAATGGGTTGTATCAAATCAAATAAGAGATATTAAGTATCTGGTTAGTTACATCATAAGTATAAGTAATAACTTAGCTGATAATTGTGATACTTATGATAGTTAGGATTGATAATAATTTACATGATTAAAAATTATTACATATTTACTACTTAGATATTACATATTAGTTTTATTATATAGCTCAAAGATTTTTTATTGAGCTTTTCAGCTTACCCTTTTTCTATTTTTATAAGATCAAAGAGTTAAAAGTTAAGTGATAGTCAAGTAGGAAATCATCAAAGTTAATGCAACATTTGAAGGATTGTTTCTTTTTTGTTAACAATATTAGTAGTAGATATGATATTATTATCATTGATTATATTTGTTGGACTTGGGATTGTTATTTATACTTACTAATTGTTATCATGCTTTTCATTAGACTTTGGTGATCTTTTTAAGATGTTGAAATAATTTGTATTTATATTCAAGTGATTTATTAATTATGTAAAATTTCTTAGCAATAATACTATGTATATGAAATTATAGTAAAATTTGTAGGTACTTTTGATATTATAAAATTTGGATTAATTACATTTATAGTTTGAAAAACAAAATGAATTAATAACATGATATAGCTCATCATGCATATTTACTTATTGGATCATACATATAATGGAAAATTCATATATGTACAATCTAATGCAGTAACTTATGAACTTTGGAAGAAGTTATATTATTTTTCTATAAGTAGTCTTACCTTAAACCCTTGTTAACAAACATTCTTTTCAAAGTAATAGTGATGAAAGTGAAAGCATGATAATGGTGAGGAGTAAAGGAAGAAGGAGAATAAGAATAGAATTTTGTCACAAAAAGACTGAATTCTCTAAGAAGTTTTCTTTCGAGTGATGCTAAATTCACAAACTTCTATTTTTCAAAGCTCTCTCAATTTCTCAACTTTTTGAATTCCTACAAGTTTTATCTTTTTTAAATTCTCTTTAAATTATTTTATATATCTTTCTTTCTACTTCATATAGTTGTTAAGAAAGACCTTTTTAATTATAAAATTAAAAACATATGATTTTGAATAAAAAATTAAAATTCCTCAAATTTTGTAAATTTTACACTTGTTTGCATTATGCACACATTACGTCATGCAACTGCATGGCCACATTAGGGGAGTTGTTAGCTTGCATAGATTTGTGGCAAACAAGCATGAATGCATTGCATATGTGCTTGTTCTATTAAAACGTGTGTGCCAATGTATGCTCTGGCATGCTTACAACATCTCTTTATGCTCAGTCTTATTACTTCATATTACATCATAAATTTTCATCATGTTGTCTCTTTTAATTTTTTTTCTATTCTAGATTCAATAAGTTTGGTAATGATCTCTTGATTATAATTCTTTTTTTTTCAGAGTCAAATCTCATCAAATCTTTTTTATTGAACTTATTCTTTGATAGATATAGTTTTATTATCTTTTTTGAAAAGTTGATACTTTCATTATTCTCATCAAATGATTTCTTTAATTTTGGTAGTAGCACATATATTTGGTATGTGTTTGCCAGCCTCTTTATTTGGTCAACATTAACAATGTCTTTTGTTTATGCATCTTTGTCTTGAGTTAGAAGGAAGTGTTGTCCCTCCATTGTAAATTGATACCATTGTACTTATTAGTAGTAAACAACATCTCGATCCCATAAGTAGAGATTCTTATTTTTATAAATAACTTTATCAATATAGTCTTTGGTGATAGCAAATAGTATGTTTGTTTTTCAACTCTTGTATCAAATTTATTAGAAGACTACTTATACTTTAACTTTATGAAGTAGAGTTTCTTTTGGTAAGGGTGAATGATGTAGGATAAAAATAAGCAATTAAATGTGAGTATAAAGATCATGAAGTGTATAAATATAAATATAATTTAGGGTTAAATTATATAAAAACTATTTATCATAAGTCCATCACATGAACCATAATAATGAGATCTAGTAATGGCCCAATAGAGCTAATCTTAATTAAAGATGAATAATTAAATAATCATGAAGTATAATCACTCAATTTTTTCTAATATAAAATGAAGCTTCTAAAATAGTTATGTAATTAAAGATATGAAGTTAAGGTGATAATAGTGGTTTATGTTAGGTAACTCATTGTAGGTGACACATTATGTTATACATTAATATAAGTGTCTAAAATATTGAAAAATATGGATGAATGTCTTCAAAAAATAGGCATGAAGCATACTTTTATATTAAAAAATAATTATATGAGTGTGAAAGTATTTAATAAGTATGATAGAATGTTACTTTTTTATTAAATAAGTATTTGTAATCACTTATTTAATGGATTTCTCCTGAATAGATGAAGGGTAAATTGACTGTAATGAAAGAAAGTGTATTGATTTGTGATTTGAGTGTATAAGTTGTTTGATGGCCTTCTCTTGGGTTTTCTTTGATATGTGATCCTTTTTTTATTTATCCTCTTAACTATATTTTCTCTTCATTTAAGTCTATTTTTCATACTTTTTATTTCATTTAATCTAAGCAATTACTTCATTCTATTCTACAACCTAATTTTTCTCCATCTATATCATATTAACCCATTAGTTTATAATAAAAATAGTGTAGATTTACACCTTTGTAAAAAAATTATAACAACTTGTAAAACTATTATGAAAGCTATTAAAAAATTATATTCTAAATACTAATTATTAAACTATAACTTGTTGGTGTTTCTAATTCTACATAAAGATCATGAAAAAACATATTTTGATTATTAGCCTTAGGTTATAAAATGATCACATAGTGCTTTTGCTATAGATTTAAATTCTTTTGATGCTACACAACTCTACGCTACTTAAGCATCATAGCTCAACTCAAACTACAATGTCAACACTTATTATGCCAATAAAAGTTATCATCCATAACCTTAACACATTAACAATGGACAAAATGATTAGAAAGACATACTTGCAACTTTTAAGTTTGAAAGCAACTACATAATATGCAAATTTATGGTAAAAAATAACAAATATCCTAAAATTCAAGCTTATTATATTCCATAAGTTGATAATCAATAATAACACATTAGATAATACAAAAATCAAGTCCATCCTCTTAGGTTCCTTTTAGACAATTAAAACCAACAACATCAACTCTCATGATAACTTTGTTGGTACTCTATCACCAATGCCATTAATGATTCTATTATCTATTCTCACTTTCATAACTCAATTTAAAGGCATTTTTTGAAGGTTGTTAACTACTATTGTTTCACTAATTTTCATATCCAAAATAAGGACCATCACTAATTTTTTTCCTTTATTGGTTTAAAGACCTTTCCTTAAACATACATTTTTTTAAATATTAAAACTTTTTTTTGAAAAATATGTATACCTTCTAAATATCATAGTGGAGTATAAAATCAATCCAAATGTTACAAAATGTGAAGTTTCACATTAATATGTAGCAAAAATAATCTAAGTAACTTAGCCAAATGAAATATATCAATTTAGTCGATATGCAGCTTGTTACATTTCAAAACCATATTTTAATATATGATAACAAAATAAAAAGAATTGAACAATTAAAATGTAGTTCATTCATGTACCTTTCTCATGTTTTTATGTTGTGCATTATTATCACCTATAATTATTAATGTTCAAGAAAGGTTATGTCATAATGCAAAGCTCAAAAGTTAAATACTATATATTAAAAGTGTAAAAAGTTACAATATTGAGTTCATGTTGCATGTTAAGGCCTAAAAAACAAACATTCAATGTAAACTGGAAGCTAAATAGAATAAAAATTATACTTGCTCATGCAATACAACCCATCATTTATAGTTAAACTTCATTTTAATCGTTTTTTGTAGCATCACTTTGATCATATTTTAAATTTTCCCTTTTGGACCTCTAGTTCTTCTATCCCTTCATTTTCCCTTTATTTTTCCTTATTCTATTTGCAATTTTTTTTCTTTTAAATGCTTTAAGGTTACAAATCTAAAGTTTTCCTTAGAATAAGATGAATGTAATAATTTTTATTTTAATTATTGGATGACACCAATAAGCTATCCTCTAATACACGATACACCCAACCATTAAGCTCTACAATCAAATTACACTATCGGGCAATTTCTTGATATGGGATCTAACATTTTTTTAGACAATATAATGACTAAATTATATTAAGAGATTAATTCTCATTCATTTGCATGACTTTTATTTCTTTTTTCCTTTTTGTCCCTAGTTTCTTATGACTGGGTTTAATACATTTAGAAATCATTCATTTTTCATTTCCTTTTATCTTAGTTCCATACAACTAGATTTGTATACTTACAATGTATGCAAAATAAAATAGTTCTTTTAGATAAATAGTTATAATTTTCAAATTTCATTCTCCTCTAGTAAAACATGTGTCACATTCCACAAAATAAAATATAACATTTGTTTCAAAATTTTAAAATATTTTTAATACATTATTTAATGCATAAGTACTCTTATTTTTCAAAAATAAAAACTTTTATTTTAAAAATCATCCCATTTAAAGTAAAGGCTTATTTTTATTATAACATCCTAAAAATAAGAATTTTTTTTTAATAAATATTTGTGGAGTTTAAATTTTTAGATATTTAAACTTAAGAAAAAATAATGAACTTGAGATTGATTTATGATGCTAAGGAGGAAGGATTTGTAATTTGTAAAAATAATAATATTTTAAAATTATTTATATTTTTAATAAATTTAATTTTTTTTTCAAACTTTTTTTAAAGATATTTTAAAGTTTTCAAAAAGAGTGATATAAAAATAGATATCTATAATATGATAGAATAAGAATACTAAGATGAATAAACTAAATTAAATCATATGATATGACTAAGAATATCATATGGGTGATATCCTATCAAGAACTGTCCAACACCACAATGAGTTAGTGTCTGATAAGATAAGGGAGAGTATATAGATTATATAATATGATTAGAGGCATAGTATAACATAAACTAAAAATAGTTCATATAATATGAATAATGTCAATGTATTAATATGATTAGCTAAGTGAGAAAGAATAAATATATCATACATGTGCTATCCATTTTTTCTTCTTCGACCTTTCTTAATATTTGGTGTTTCTTAACATTCTTTTCTTTTATCTTTTTCTCCTTATTCACATTTTAAAACTATGCCAAAATTTTCTTTTAAAATTATAAAAATATTTTCTTTTCAACCTTTGTAAATCAATAATAGAATCAATATGAAAATTAATCATTTATAATTATTAAAAATAGTAAGTATTAAATTTTTTTAAAAGCTGTAAGTTTCATATAATATCAATGATTTTACATGTACTTTTTCTCAAATTTATAAAAAACACTTCTATTGGCAAATGATCATCTTCTAAAATATATTATCATAAGCTAGATCTTATTTCTCTTCTTTTATCTTATATAGTGTTATCTTTTTTGACTTGATAGTATTATGTTAAAATAGGCATGAGCTGACTAATATAATTGTAACAGCAAAATCATATAACATAATATAAAATAAGTAATTGTTAGGTAACCACCTACATCTTTTATTTCAACAATAATATAAATCAGTAAAAGATATGTCATTTTTTTTATTCATTTAAAATTTTATTTTATTTTCACAAAATTATAGTAATTTCTTTCAAACTCATTTTCATTCTTTTGTATATTTAAAATATTTAATATAAATTGTCTAATAATATCTCCTTGGTAATAATCTTTAAACAATATTATACTGAGCATTGATTATACTTTAAGAAAATGTTATTTTGGATAACAAAATACATACCTTTGAAGAAATTATTCTAGATTATAAGTTTGCTTTGAAAAACAATCCTTGATACTTCTTATATCATGAACTTTTTTTATAAGATTTGTAATTCAATTATATCAATATTATTTTAATTATTTCTTTTTTTCAACTCATATATAACATGATATATATTTAGCATGTAATTAATTAAAACATATTATAAGGTAAGTATAATAATATATTATTATAATAAGTTATGACAAATATCAATATATATATATATTACATATCTTTAAAAGAACATAATATCATTATGATCAAAAACATCATTTAACAAATCATTTTGTTAAGATGTTATTGTAAATAACATATAACAAATATCTTCTAATTGATACCTCTCATATCATGTTAAACTTTAACCTAGTAATAGACATCACATCAAATCAAATACAATAAGCACAAATCTTTTCTACACAAGCATCTTCCATTTGTTATATTTTAAATTAATAAAATATTTAGCCTATAATATACACCATATCAAACAAATACAACATAAACAAAATTTCTTTATGTAAACATCTTCTAATTGGTGTATTTGAAATCATAAGACCTCTATGCTATAAAACATATTACATCAAACATATACATCAAAAATAAATTTTGCCTAATATTTTTTTTTTCATTTCGTATATTTCAAATCATTAAAACTCATTTTATAATACATATTAGATCAAACATATATATTATAAATAAGTTTTGTCTACATAAACATCTTCTATTTAGTATATTTCAAATTAATAAAGCTTTTAGTCTATAATACATATTATATCAATATATATACCGCGAATAAGTTTTCTTATCTCTTATTTTTCTTTTGTAGTGGTTGCATTAAGGCTTGGATGAACAATCTCTCTTTCAACATCTTGAATTACCTTTGATCCTAACACAAACCTACACATTGTCTATTCAAATCATGACTAAGTGTTGGATTTCTCAACTTTGCCAAACAGGGACATTCCTTAAATATTGTGACTTTTCACTTTCTTTCCAACTTAATTTGGACTATTCCACATTGGTCAATCTCTCTTCATGATATTTAACTTGGCTATTCATCACTTTGATTTAAAAATCCTTTTAGATTCTATTATTCATATATGCATGATCACCAACTGTATATTGTATGATTCTTAACCTTACCTAAACATGTCTTATATTCTTATTATCATACTCTTAAGATCTCAATATTATACTAGTATTGTACTCCCTTTTAACAAATATTATACTAATCATTTTCATATATATTACTACTTTTAACTTGATCATACTTATATGATACTCATTTTTGTATTATACATAATTAAATCTCTTATAATCTAAGCTTGTTTACGTTAATAATATTGGTACAATCCACTAATCATTGGTACAATTCATTTTTACTTAGTTAGCTCAAGCATTAACCTTATCTTATATAATTTCTTATAGTACTATATGATATATCTTTCTTCTTATATTAAAACTTAATGATTCTTATGTACTATATAAGATCGTACGTATTTATTAATGCTCATTGTAATGCATAATTTGTTTATCGTTTGCTCAATCCTTTGGGCTTAGTTAATTTTTTCTTCTCAACCAATCATACTCGTATGTAGTTACTTTTAATTATATATCATTATATTAAATTTACTGATCAATTGTTTTTATGTATTAACATCCTAGTATGTTATTTTTGTTATCTTGCATGATCTTTAACTAATCTTTTTATCATTCACACCTCTCAAGTTCATTCTCTCTCTTACTTGATTATAATGTTTGAAGTTCAATGATTGTATAGTGATAATGCACGAACTGTATTATATCGTACTTATACATTATTGTAATTATGTTTAAATAACATAATCTCATATAATAAATATGTTCACCCAATTGATTATCTTATTCAATTGTATTATATGATCCTATGATATTATTTTATGTAATACCTTAAAATCTATAAATATTCTTACAAAATTTTAAAACATTTATAAGAATTATGATAATATATTTAAATTAAAATCATTATTTTATAATTATTTTTTTTATTAAGATCAACAACCATTCTTTAATATTTTTTTAACATCTCATATATTTGAATTTATTAAAATTATTTACCCATACTTTTAGGATGTTATAATAAAGTATGATTATAGGCATTACATGATGAAAAAAGAATACCTAGATAAATAAACTAAAAACAAATTATATTGTATAGTACCTCATTGATTCTAAGCTAAGAGAGTACATAAATCATACTGTATAAAGAAGAAAATTATAATGATACATTTTAAGTGATTGAAGGGTGAAGAAATACAACAAATCATATAATATGAAGATAATAATTATATAATATGATTAGATATAAAAATTAGTTTTATTAAAGTACACTATGAATGATGGAGTAAATCAACATAGGAGAGAGCCCAATCAATAATAAAACTACTAAATTTAAGAGGGGTAAGAAGATAAGCATCTATGAAAAATGACACAATCATTGCAAGAAGATGAGAAGCTAGGAATGCTATACATATTGAATAAAGTATAAAAGAGGAAGAGTTCGAGACTAAGAAAAACTATTAGGAAAAATTGATCGATTTTTGTTTGGTCGAGAGCATTGGAGAGAAGAGAAGAAAGAGATGAGGTGCTACCAAGAGTTGGGAAAGAATCCATAAAATTTGAGTAGGAAGAAAAGACAAACCAATAGAGAAGATGGTGTTGATGCTATACTAGCATTGTATCATCCAAAAAGTGAAGGAAAAAGGAAATTTGGCATTTGAAAATCCAATTCATGGCATATCCACTACTCAAAAATAAGTTAAAAAAACTTATGTATGTGTATAATTGATGTAATGTTCATTGAAAAACCCAATTATCCCATTATGAAAAGGATTTGATTGATCAACTTGAGAATGAAATGTTTGTATATTTGCTTGATATGTTGTTAGTGTTGCATAAAGATTACTTACTAAATTGTATTGGAAAGGAAATGACAAAATGATAGAACAACAACAAGAGTTGTGAATAAAATAGGCAAATTGGTGTGTTTGTGTATATAATTGATGTAATGTTGATTGAAAACTTAGTGACCCAATTAGGAAAATATTTGATCAATCAACTCGAGCATGAAAAGTTTAAATCTTGCCATGGTTGGCTCCTCTTCGTTTCTAATGGCCCCAAAGTTACCTTCACCTTCCTTCTATAGTTCATCTTCTTTATAAGCATCTCTAGTGGTTTATTTTTGTCATGAATGCTCCTATGCTTCTCTTGTTATTGTTGCATATTAGTTAGGATTATTTGGGTTATTTTCTATTATTAGGTTTATTTAGATTTTAAATTAATTAATTAATTTAATTAGTCAACTTAATTATTTTTAAATTTATGCTCTTCATCTTAACCATCTCAACCAATCAAGTTAGGTACTTAGGAATTGTTTTTTTTATTATCATTTATTTATTTGTTTTATTTTAAACCCTTATAGTTATTAAATTTTATAAATTTTTCATTCTATAAATCTCCAAAAATTTCTTATCATATCTAAAAGTTCTAATTCCATAATATGTACTTGTTATTATTTTTTATTTTAAAATTTATTTAGTATTTTAAATAGATTTTTCTCTTGATAATTAATTTTTTTATTAATGATCACGTTTTTATTTTATGACCATTGGATGTCACATTCATTAAGATAATTTTAACCTAAGCTTCCTTATGATTTATATTGTTATCTAGTTTCGCAATTTTTCAAAATCATTTAATACTTATTTTAATTTATCAATTGATTTCAATTATATAAATAATTTTTTATTAAATTCTCAATGCATTTGATGTTTTGTTTTATGATCAAAATATTTGTTATTTTTATAATTTTGATAACATTGAGTTTTAGATAAATTATACTTATATTTTCTAAATTTATCTCACTTTTTTTAGGAGTTACAACTTCTTTTTTTAATGTATAAGTTGGCATAAAAATTAATAATTCACTAAAAATTTGAAAAATCATCAAAATCATAATATGATATATTTATTTATCTTCAATGATATTTGTAATTTTTTTTTTCTCTTTGAGGCTCTATTTTGCCCTCTGAGATATTACAGTTGCCTTGCATATGGTGCATGTTTTTATTTACTTAATCTTGTTTCATGACAATGGTTATAATTAAGGAAATTTTTAAAAGATGTTTTGAAAACAAAAAGGCTTTAAAAGGATATTATATAAAGGAGAAAAATGTTATCAAAATTATTCAGTGAAAATTATATGTTTTTAAATTTGTATAAAGAAAAAAGGAAATAATAAATTTGAAATTCTACCACTAGATATAGCCTTAGTAAAATATTTTAACAAAATTTAATTGTGATAATCATCACCAAATCTTTAAAAGGATATATGAGAAAATCCAATAAATTCTATAATTAAGAATAAAACAGAGAAGATAATCATCTAATATTTAATATCTAACCAAAGAGGAAATAATTCTAATATCTCAAAAGTTGAGACAAATAATTTTAATAAATTCAAAACCACAAAATATTGAAAAAAGGAATATTAGAGATCAATTAATGATATTAAGGAATGTATAAAATAATAATTTTGATCTAAAATATTTTGAGATATTTTATATTTTTTTATAGAATCTTTTAAAGATATTTAAGATTTTAAGGCATCGTACTATATAATATCATAGGATTATATAATATGATTGAGTTAGAGAAGTGTGAATATGTAAAAACCAATAGGCTAAGGATCATACAAGATGACAAAGACATCAATCTAGGCCATTAATGCATAAGAATAAATAAATAAATTCAAAGGGTTGAGTAATAATGACAAATTATATAATATTATGAATATTAATGTAAAATTATAATTTGGTATATAATAAGTATAATACAAAAGAGTTATTAGGACCTAAGATTAGAAGAAAGATATATCATATAGTATGATAATATTAATATATAATTTGAAAAGTAAGAGATTAAAATTGGATGATTATTATAGATATATAATTATACCATCATAATCATAATAGAGTGTAGAACCTAATACTTGGTCACACAAGTACAATGAGGCTAATGTATTAGTATGACAATATGTACTTGGTGTAAATCTGTAGAAGTTGTCGATTGTATGGTATAATAAAAGTTTATTATTATCACACAATCATATGAGACAAAAACTAGGTTGTATTATAAAAGTATTTGAAGAAAGATATCCTAGAATAATCAAATAATATGATAAGCTTATTGTATTAGTATGTTCAAGACATAAGAACAACATACAGAACTATTGTCAATTCAACATAATAAGAAGATATAAGGAATTAATCATATAAGTCTACAAGTAACATTGTATAATTTGACATAAAGAAAATGCTTAAAAATAATTAATTAAATAGCATCATACAACGTAATGATTATAAATTTACAATACAATTAACTAAAGACTAGCATCGTAAAGAAAATTGTTTATATGATGTAAGAGGGATAAGAGTATCATACTAATATAATAGTGAGATTATAATAGTAAAATTATAATAAATTAAGATATACTTAGGTCAAATTGACAATCTTATGATATGATTATGATGATCGTACTCATAATGATTAATAGAAATTGAATATATATTAAAATTTGAAATAAAAAGGCTAAAAAAATAACATGGAGACAAGTTTAATTTATAAAAAACTTTTGTAAATGAGTGGATAAAATATGAAAAGATATTCACATGAAGGTCAATAACTACTAAAGGCATTTGTAAGATTAGGAATATGGAAAATCATGACAACAAATATAAAAGAAGGGTTATCCTAACTTAGAGAGTTTTCTTTTAGAGAATTTAAGGGACCAACACTTAACTATAGTTAATAAAGAAAAGGAGTGAATAAGTGAATGTATTTTCAAGAGATTTTAAAATGATTTGTGTAAGAGTTAATATAAAAATTAAGAAAAAAAAGTCTCTCAAGTATTATAAAGATTAAGATTTGGAGAAGATATCTAAGCTTGATAAGGTTGTTACATGAATTTAAAAGATAACCAAAACTTATTCATGGTGTATATATGATGTAAAAGAGTTTAACAGTAGCTTACAAATACATATCTATTGGTATTACATCAATTCCATAAGTCTATCAAAAAAAATTTTGGTTCAAAATTACTTTAAAAAATACTTAAAATTGAATTTTTTGTTGATTTCATTGCCTTCTGTCGTCTGTTACCATCACCGCCACTGTCAGCAACTGCTATCATTGCATCAATCAACCCTTGCATCCACGTGACACGAATTAACCTAAGAATACTAGTAGATTTGATTAAGCCATGTCAACCCACTTTGATCCACACCATCCTATAAGTCCTCCCCTAATCGTGTAGTTTTTCCTGACCCGTGTTTACCCAAAAATTAGACTGGCAAATCTACCTATGTCACTCACCCCATGTTTTGCCATCTGTCATTTCGTCGTTCTCCATTTTGTTGCCCAAAATACATTGCCAATTTGGGAACAAATTAATTTAAATAATTTTATAACTTTTTTTTTATTTTTATTTTTTAAAATTATTGATGAATCTTTAAGATCTCTATAAATAAGAATGTTTACCATGTTGAAGATAAATAATTATAAAATAAAAATTTTATTTTTTTGTATACTTTCATCTTTGTGAATAAAGTGTATATATCCAACTCTAGTTAAAGAGATTTCAACTTTTCTTGTGAGAAATAAGAGTCAAAGATGAGAGATGTTCCATTAAGAGAGCCACAAACCAAATCTCTTATGAGAGACAAGGATCAAAAGTAAGAGACATTTCATCGACAGAGATGATAACCAAATAAATTTCCACTTTTTTAACACCCAAAGTCTTTACCCACCCTTTCACTCTCTTGATCTAATCACCAAAATATCACTTTTCTCAACAAGGCTCCAAATCCTAGCTTATTATCTTATTACCTTTTTAAGCCAAGATTCTCCTTTAACCCAAACGACCACCTCATCATCTTTTTCTAACTTTGGTGCTCCACATGCAAAAACCTACAAAACTACAAGATATCATCACTAAAAAGGTGTGTTATTTTAGTAACTTTTATTTTTTAGATAATGATTTAAAGTTGGAGTTACTCTTTGCTATTAAAATACTATATATAGAGTTTGTCTTAAATTTTTTATTTTATGTGTAAAATTAGATATGATAAAAATTTATTTTATAAGTTTTTATGCTTAATTTTTAAAGTGTTTCTACTTACTCAACCTATTAACCTATGCTATAGTTTTGAAACACTAATCTTTGAACAATTCTAAAATATCATATACGTCACTTAACCCTAATTAGTGCATAATATCTTTTCATATTTCTTAGTAATTTATTTAGCATCTTCAATATTATAAGCTCTAAATTAGTCATAGATAGAAATCTAAATCTTTTCTACATCAATATGCTTGATGTAATATGTATTGTAGATTATAAGGCTTATCAAATTTAAAATATATCAAATGGATGCTTAGTAAGAAAAGTTATTATTGGTGTATATATTTAATATAAGGTGTATTCTTGTTAGAGGCCTTAATATTTTATAAAATAGTATATAAAATGTAATTAGATGATACTTGATATATGTGATTTATAATAATATGTTGACATAATTTAATACATGACTTATTTGAGCATTGTGATATTATTTTCTTTAAGTGATATGTAAAAAGAGATATATGTGAGATGTTTTTTTATGTTTTTATTGTAATAAAAGATTACTATGCTTGTTTATTACATGCTAAATATATATCATATCATGTGTTAAAAAAGTAATGATTAACAAAATATTGATATAATTGAATTAAAATAATATGAAAAAATGATGTAATATAAAAATATCAATGATTATTTGTAAATGCCAACTTACCATTTAGAATATCATGTTTTAAACGTAAATATTTTGTTATCTAAATAACTTATCTCTAGAAATAAGACCACTATTTAGAATAGTATGTCTTTGAGAATGTTGCCAAAGTGATGCCATTAAGCTAGTTAGAATAACATGTGTATGATGCACCATAGATGGAAGAGTTCTAAAAAAATTAACTTGATTTATTAAAGATGAAATTGAATTTCAAATGAATCTAAGAAAAAATATAATATCTTTTACTGATTTATATTATTTTTAAAATAAATAATGATTTTGAATACCTAATAATCACTTGTTTTACATTATATTACATGCTTTTATCACTAATCTAATATTAGTTAACTCATGTTTATTTTGGCTTAATACTTTCAAGTCAAATGAGGTATCATATGAGATTATAGATGAGAAATAAAAATTAGTGATAACATGTCATTGAAGATGACTATTTTTCAATATAAGTTTTACTTTTAAATTTTGTTTATTTGAGAAAAAATACATATAAAATCATTTACATTTCATACACATATAGTTTTAAAAAGACATGTAAAAATTTGATTCTTTTATGAGTTATTTTTTTTTATAAATGATTGATTTATATTACTTTCATTATTGATCTACAAAGGTTGAAAAGGAAATGGTTTTGTTATTTAAAAAAAAAAATTGCATAGTTTTCAAAATGTGAACAAGAAGAAAAAAAGTAAAGAAAAAGATGCTAAGTGGCACCCAAGGCTAGAAAAAAGCTAGCAATAAAAAGGGGGATGCCACAATAATAATCATAGGAGTTAGTTGGCATAACTAAAAAAAAGAATTAAAAGAAAACATCTTAGTGATTAATCAAAAATCATAAGCAAAATTTAAATTATATATTATGTAATCCAATAAGACAAATAAGGGCTTTCTAAGAAGGTCTTCATGATTATGAAGTACTTTCCACAACCATGAATCAATGGCTAAAATACTTAAAGACTATGGAGGAGCATAAAACATATTTTCAATGCAAATGAAGTTATGTTATGTGATTAAGCTAAATTTTTTACTAAAATAAAGAGCCAAAGTTGAAATATGACTAAAACATAAGGTTCAAAAACATGAAGTTTGGAAGTGATTGTTCATCAATAATCCTCACTGCAACATTGATTTTGTAGGTGATAAAAAAGATTACTATGATGAATCCAATTTGTGAAAAAACTACTAAAATCTAATAAATAATATTGTTTACAAAGGCATAAGGCTCTATTATGTTTGATATATATTTTTAAAGAATCATTATGTATATTCTTGAAGGTCATTCTAAAGTCTTAACGACCAAAGAGTCATATAGTATTGAAAAGATGAAAACATTTCATACATCTCCACAAAATCATGATAGCATGCAAAAGCGTAGACATCAAATACATAATTAATGGCTCTTATAATTGTAATTTTAAAACAAGCATTCACATATATTTTTTGAGCTAAATTATTTATATTAGACTTTAGTACTTCAAACAATAACATGATCTTTAAACAACTATGTCATGCATGCAATAACAACAACTTCATTATCTCTATGCTTAATAGTAAAAGTAGTAGTAATATAAGTAGCATGATGGTAACTTCATCCTTTCATTGATCCTTTTAGAATGATCATAGAGAAAGCTTGGATTTTTTTTATATTTTTAATTTTTCATATTTTTGCATATTTGATTGTTTTGAGACCATGACTTATTGAGAAAGTAGGGAGGGATTTAGTTAGCATTCCTAATCTTATGAGAGTGATAAAAGGAATGATTTTACCCATTTTTTACATATATTTTTTTTGATATTAAAACGTGTTTTTCTTGAATTATAACTCATTATATTGTGAGTTAAATTCAAATTTGAATATTGAAATTTTTATTTGGAAGAGCCAAATCTTGAGTTATTGAGCATTGATTTGTGGCAATAAGGTGTGATAGAGTCCTATAGAGTTTGAGGTCTCAAATATAAAATATTCTAACAATTTTTTTAAAATTAATAATTTATTTTGTTTCTTTTTCATATTTAGTTAATTTGATATTGTCTTAAATGTTAGCATAGTTACTTTCCTTTAATATGTATTTTCTATTCTTTGTGTGGTCCAAATTTAATATTATCATTCTCTTTAATTATTAATGATTACATGTTTTAGTTGACATACCTAGTTATGATGTATCAAAGATATTGTATAATTTTATGTTTTTCAATGTTTTGTTAATCAACTGATGATCCTCAAGGGCTCTCTGATTAAATTGATTTGCTTACTTGTGTGTGCTCATATCTATTATGATGAGGGACATCTTTTAAGAACAATTTGTCATCCCATGAACTATTTTTTCAATTGTCATCAAGTTGATAAAAATAGAGGAAATCACACTAGGTCTATCATTTAGATGGGCTAGAGACACGGGTTTTTTCTAAAAAAATGAGATGTTTCAAATAACTAGTTACTACAATCCTTAGCACTATTAATGTTTTGTTTTAGTTAGCATGCTGTGAATTAGTTCACCAAGGATGTCTTATATGCTTTCCTTATTACCATTTGGCATATCTGGAAAAAGCATAAATCAAGAAGTTCTTTAGACCCATAGGGAGAATTTATGATGCATGATAGATTTAGATTTTTATTAGAATCTAAATTAGAGCTTATAATACTAGAGATGTTTAATAGATTATTAAGAAATATAAAAAATACTATATGCTAATTAGGGTTAGGTAATAAATATGATATTTTAGAATTATTCAAAGATTAGTATTTTAAAGTTATAACATAGATTGTTAATTTAAGTAGGCAATAATATCTTAAATATTAAGCATAAAATCTTATAAAAAAAATTATTACATCTAATTTTACATGTACAAGTAAAAACTTTAAGACAAACTCTATATGTAACATTTTAATAGAAAAAAATAACTTTAACTTTAGATTACTACTTAAAAAATAAAAGTTGTTTAAAGATTAAACATTTTGACAATGATGTAAGTGTTGGTGGACACGAGAATTTGTTTGATTATCAACTCTCCTAGTGGGAGGTCTCTCACCTTCAATCATTGTCTCTCGTAAAGGATTTGATTGCTGACTCTTATAGTGGAAGGTATATTACCTTTGATCATTGTCTCTTACAAGCGAAGTTAGAATCTCTTCAACTAGCATTAAGTATATATACTTTTTCTTACAAAGATAGAAGCATACAAATAGAATAAAGTTTTATTTTATTTTTTTATCTTCTATAGATTGGTGAATATTCCTATTTATAGAGATCTCAAAGATTCATCAATAGTTTAAAAAAATAAAAAAAATTAAATGAAATAGTTCTAAACTAGTTGTGAGTTCTAGGCCATAAAAGCGAGAGGCAAAATGGTGGGGCAAGCAACGCGACAGAGTTATGGTCTGATTTTTGGTAGGCATGGGTTTGACAGCATAGGTTTGTCACGTG
Organism: Vanilla planifolia; assembly: GCA_023846275.1. Lineage (NCBI taxonomy): Eukaryota > Viridiplantae > Streptophyta > Magnoliopsida > Asparagales > Orchidaceae > Vanilla > Vanilla planifolia. Next base: position 31,199,442 of record CM043869.1, on the reverse strand, counting down.
GGAGCGTGGGTTGGCTCGGGCAGAGACAATGGCTGTTGACGGCAACGGACGATAATATGATGTAAAATCAATAAAAAAAATTCAATTTTAAACATTTTTTAAACAATTTTCAACCAACTTTTGTTCCGGTGGATTTGTGGAAATAATGTAATACAAGTAGATATGAGTTTGTGAGCAAATGTTAGACCCTTTTATATCAATTTAGTTTAGCTGGAACTAAAAAATACTTGGTTCCACACGCATGACAAAAATAAAAGGCATGAGATGACAATTCACCATGAAAAACGAATTCGATCCTATAGTTGTCTGCTTTTCTTTATTTGTATTTGAAAGAGTGTGATTAAATAAGCAATGTTCTTACAATAATTTTAAAATTGATACTGTTAAGTAATGCATCCTTTTTAATAAAAATTAAGTACTAAAACATCAAAAGTTTCTATAGATTAATCAATTTACCTATGAAACGAATTAAAAATTAATAATGTTTTATTAATTCTCAATAGAATAACTAGGAAAAGAAACTAATGCCTAGAAGGATTAGTTATTCAAAGCCAATGTTTCTTTGAAGATGATTGAATGGAGGGCGATGCCATTGAAGATGCTTCATTTTATGATCAAATTAAAAAAAATCCATTTGAACTTTAGGATGGAAGCAAAGCAACCATTGGCTAGACAAAGTAAGCACATTCCTTACTCTGATGCTATAATGAGTGTTTTGCTTACATCTTTAAAAAGATACTGAAATGGTATCCTATCATAAATGTGCACATGCTTGTCACATACTTCACTTGTTGGCGTTCATCAAGATCCATGAAAAACAAGACTAGAATTCAGATAGAAGATTGTGATGAAAATCGTTAGGTTAATTGAATCTTGTTTCATTAATGGAGAAAAATGTTATAATTAAATCAATATTATTTTTCCTTTAAAGAAGAAATGAAAGTATTAAGATCTATATTACTATCAAACACTTGAATAAAGCATGGCTAAAGGACGATTTCCTTTTCTGTGTCGTTTGATTGAATGTAAATCAAAATTATTCAAAACGTGAAATTCAGAATTTCAAAACAATACAATTGTAACTATTAAAGATATACTTTTCTTAAATGTATCTGTTGTAATAAAATTAAATCGATTATTTAATCAGAACTATTTAAATAAATCATAGACACATAAATAAAGGATTATGCTGTGTGAAAGATATTTTCATAGAAAGTTTAATTTGATAAAATGTCTACCCACCATAATCAATTGTTACAAACAATAAATGATTATGCAATATTTAAGAATAATAAATGTTCTACCTAATTATTTAAATTCAGCTGACAACAATCTTTTACGTAAGATTCTAATTTATTATCTTTTTGAAAGTATTTTTATAATGCATGCTTAAATTGTTTAAATGTTTTATCATAATCTTACTTTGGATAAAACTTAGTGATATAAATTGCTGATGAATAACCTAATCCGTAATAATTAAAAAGAAAAAAAAAAAAGAAAAAAAGAAAAATGACCGAGGCAGGCCAAGTAAAAGGTCTTTTACGAAGTCCATAGTCCATAAAGTTAACGCGGTGTTCTTTTTCTCTAAGTCGGCCATCTCCTGCTTCGAGTGGAGAGAACAAGAAACAGAGCACTGCTCTGCGTCTGTTTCGTCCCACTCAACGTTGCTCCAGCTTCGCTATGCTTTCCAAGGTCTCATCTCTCATGATCTCTCTGTGCAGTTTGTTGCTGGACTTGTGTTTTTTCATAACAAACGGGGATATCTTTTTCATCCTTTTTTTTATTTTTATTTTTGTGTTCTAAGCAGTCCTTTTCAATCTGCATGTGTTTAGATTCATTGGAATGAGTCCTCTGGCTGTCCCAATGATCTTTCCTTTCTCATTACGACGAAGTGTGCTGTTTGATCTGTATTTAGGTGTAGTAGGTTGCATGGCTTTGGTTCTTGAGGAGTGCAGAATTCTCTTACCTCTTCCGTTGAAAGATGGTCCTTCTTTTTCCCCGCTTTAAGCACACCGTTCTTTTTTGTGCATGTATTGTAATTTGGAAATTGCTATATCTTGTTGTTATTTGTTGTTGGGAATTTTTATGAGTCGATCGATATAAGTAAAATGAAACTTGGCTTTCATTTTACGCTATCGGATTCATTTCAAGTTTTGTGAAAAGTTTGATTTGAGACTATTGCTTGATTAATCGGCATAGGTAACACAAAAAGTTCGTTCAGCTTTCATGGCAGATCGATTCCCTCGTTTAGAGTAAATACCTTTTGAATTTATGTCTTGATCTCCCGTTTTACTAATTTTCAGGTCAGAGAACAAACTTCTATCGTCCATAGCATTCGGAAAAATTGGTTTGGAAAACATCTGCTTTATGGACTAGGCACTCTTGCAGTAAGGCCTATTAAATTGTTGCGTGGTGGAAGTCAGCTGTTGGGCGTTTCGCATTTTTGCAACATCTCCGGCTTAGACTCCTCTTTGCAAATCGAATTGGTCAGTTTTTTGTTTTCTAAGTTTGAAAACAAAACCGTAATATTTTTGTCTTTACGTGCTATATTTCTTATTAAAATCTTTCCCAGTAGTCGGTTAGTAATCTGGGACAAATATGACCCCTACCACTTGCAACGTTATTTCCTTGATATGGGCAGAATTGTTATGGAATGCTGTTTGAACTTTTTAGGAGATGTATTGTTCGGTTAAATACTTGTCTATTTTTGAGGCATCTAGGGGTGCATATCCATCCCTGGAATATTTGATACCTAAAGCCTAACAATTTTTTGGGGCATGTTAACGGTTTCTTAATTATGCATCATGTATGCTTCATGCTTAAGTGTTGTTGTTGTTGTTTAGTTATGGTTTAGTCCAATGACATGTTAGAAGTCGAAAAAATAACAATAACGTTGATTATGACTTTACTTGGCAATGCATTTCTTGGTGTTGAAATCACGTCCTTAGATTGCTGAAGAGAACATGTATTAGAAAGCCCTAATCGACATGCCAACCCTTTCTTTATCTTAATAGCTATTGCAATATTCTTGTACAACACGGTGTCCATCATTGTAAGAGTGTTCATGAATTAGTATACCACATCACACTGACAACATTACCAGATAAATCTATGTTCATATTTGATATTCTTTGGGTCATGAAGTCAAAAGTGTGCAGTAAAAGCATTTTCTACAAATAATAATTAAAGGGTTTGACTTTTTTTTAATATTTTTTTTGATGAATGGTTTTTGAAGCATGAACATGATTTCATTGTAAGTGTCCTTCAACATCAGTTTAATGAGCACTCTTTGTGTCTATTTTTAGCAATGGAGATTGTTGTAGATATGATCTAGAATATCTTCTCCTTCATGAGTATGCTTTTTATCTACTAATGTCTCTATTCCATAGCTTTTTTTGGTTGAATGAAATGTCAAAATTATGCCCATATTCCATGCAATATTGTTCATTTTATGGCAACATTTACTCTCTTATGGTTAGATAGGAATTGTACGAGTTTATTGTCATTGTAGTTTCAAGATTTTGTCCATATTTCATATATTAATGTCTATTTTGCAACAAGATTTACTCCTTTATGGTCTGTCAGAGATTGTATAAGATCATTGTCATATGTATTTTCAAGAACATGCCCATGTTTTATGCAGTAATGCACATTTTAGGTGATTGCTCGTTTTTGTTCAGGCAAATTTAATGAGTTTGTCTACTTGGTAGGTACCATGTCTGCATGATAATTATGCATATCTTTTGCATGATATGGATACTGGCACAGTAGGAGTTATTGACCCTTCAGAAGCTTTGCCTATCATAGAAGCATTGACACGGAAAAATCAAAATTTGACTTATATACTCAATACTCATCATCATTATGATCACATTGGTGGGAATACGGAGTTAAAAGCAAGGTACGGTGCCAAGGTATGAGAAAAACATCTTTTTTCTTGTCTAGAATTCAATTTTGAGTTTGATTCGGAACTAGGAAACTTTACTGGTTAGTTTTAGGAGTTTGCCTCCATACTTCATGAAATTTTGGCTGGGATGAGTTGAGTGGTTGTTAAGAAAGCTTGATCTAAGAAATTGTGTTTTTTCATCATAAGACGACTTTTGATGGTTCTTTACTATTTCACAAAATAATTGCTACTACGTAGGAACTAATTTGATGTTATAATTATCCTAAAAATATAATGTCTTTTTTCATGCAGAATTTCGTATGAAAAATGACTGGCTTTAATGATTGTAATGTCTGATTTTTTCTTAAAATAATGTTGTTTGGCCTCAATTTATTGGATGCAGATAATTGGTTCAGGTAAAGGTGGAGATAAAGTTCCTGGTGTTGATATAGTCCTTCGTGATGGTGATACATGGATGTTTGCTGGCCATCAGGTGCTTGTGTTGGAAACTCCTGGTCATACAGAAGGCAAGAGTTTATTGCAATTTTTGTCAATAGCATATTCTATTTCTCTTATAATATGGAATAGTTAACTTTATGTTTATGCTCCATTTTGTCCTTTATGGAGGACATGATGCTATTAATCACATGATTTGATAAATTTTATGTTTTTTTTTGCCTTTTGCCTTGTACAAAAGTATACATTAAGGCTGTTGATCATTCTTTATGTGGCCGTTTTAGGTGCTTGCTTTGGAAAAAGCCTGGAAATATACATTTAATTGTAGCTACTAATCAGTTTGCTTTAGAATAATTCAACTTCTATTTCTGTCACCAACAGTTATTTTGAAATTTTTTTGGCCATGCTTGTATGCCCATTGCCTTTGCTTCCTGCTTTTGACTTTCATGTTTTACTAGCCAAATTCTTTGTAGAGGATGTTGGAAATTGCAAAAGAAGCAATACAACATGGCCACTTGACAAGTTCATAAGATTTTTTTTTGAAAAGGATATATCATTATATCAAAAGTGGCAAAGCCACACAGGTTTTACAGTTAGATCCTCAAGGGGGATCAAACAGAAAATCAGACAGCATAAGTTGGATGAGAGGCTGAGGAAGGGATTCCCCAGGACCCCAAATGAACTCATGAGTGCAAGCTCTACGGGCAGCCCAGTCAGCAGGCTCATTCCCCTCTCTGTGGATATGAGAAAACCGGAAAGCCTCCATGGCCTTAACATACTGCAGAGTAACAGCAAGCATCCCCTCCCCAAAAGATATGAAATCATAAGATGACATAGATGTAGCAGGATATGAAAAATAAAATATGTATACATGTTTAGTATATGTAAAACTATATATTAGATATGATTATTTAGGTAAAATCTGTAGTAAATGCAAATGGATTATTCCATTGGTTGAACAAGCCTTTTGAGTGAAGGGAACGTGAAAACCAAACCTGTTTGTTTTTAACAATATTGTCTCCATAGTCATTTAGTAGGAGGATTATGTGTATTGGGTTCTTATGACGGGATTAACTTAGATTATTATGGATGGATTTTGTGTTATAAAAGCTTTTGAATCTTAGGATGGATTATATATGAAACATTCCTGATGCTATCTTCTTGTCAAGAGTTAGCCGGTTAGATGCATTACTGCTATTACTACATCTTTGGCAACACCCAAGGCATTAAGGATGTTGATTAAAGAGAGCGTGCTATCTTGTGTCATCTCTTGAGTCTCTTTGGTCACATACACTTGAATTAGGACTCATTGTGACATAAAATAATCAGTTATTAATAAGATTGAGTCAACTTATAAAATAACATGAATTGTATATTATATATAATAAAAGCATAGGGAGTGGTAGTTTTTTTTTTTTTTTTTGAGTTCTAACCTTTTAGATCACTATTTTCTCATCCTTTTTATTACTATGATGTTATATTACATTTTTAGACCCTCTAGTCTGGTAATTCAAAAGTATTGTATAATTTTTATGGTAGAGAGAGTTTGATTTTTTTTTTTATTTTAATTTGTTTGTGTGCTTTTATGTGTTGACGAGTACCATGTTTGTAAAGTTTTTTTTTTCTTTCCAGTATTCCATATGTTGTTTGCTATTATAAGATATTTCTTTGATGATCAGGTACAGTAGGGGTCCTGAAGTGTTGTATTTCATGTTTTTCTTTAATTTTTTTATTATTTCCTCAATAATCTTGCGTAATTGTTGAAATTCCTCATTTTGTGCATATGCATATGCTTATAAGAATTGATAAACTTTATGATTTTGAAGCCTGGATTTTTTTTGTTTTTCAACTTTTTTTTTATGTTCTATGTCATGATACCAAATATTGCATAATGTCTTTAAGGTAAAAAACTAGCAATAATTCTTTTATGATCTTTTTCCCAGTAATTTTAATTTTATTCTATTTGTCCCATGCAGCACGATCTCAGTAGTGAAAGCCTTTATTTTTGTATTCTGTACTTATGCTTGTCTTTTATACTTGAAAGAAATGCAATTTACTACTTTGCCTTTTTGGTTTTTGGTAATTCTATTTGACAAGAGTAATAGGGAATTTTGAGTTTTTCCTTTTCCATTTTTTATGTTCATTTTTCCTTATGATGGTCATTGGTCAAGCATGATTAGTCCACTTGCAAGATCAAAGCCATCGGTGGTATACTTTGCTCGTTTAATTTGTTTAGGAGTTTCCTTGACAATGTTTGATTGAAAAAATAGATAGGATAATTATTGCTAGACAAGTGCATTAGATTATTCCTTCGTTCTTATTGCCTCTGTTGTTAAGAGGAGCATGCAGAAGTTCTCAATTAAATGAGAAGTTGAATAAAATAAATAAATTTTATTTGTTGGCTTGGTTTATTCTATCTAGTTTGTTTACTGTTGTTTGGTGGAAGTTTGAATTTTAGTCAGACTTAAACCGAATTGGCTATTTTAAACCAAACATACCCAATTTCGACCAGAATAAATAAACCAATGGAAATGTTTCTCTTCTAGTTTAAATATGAAGTTTTCATGTAATTTCAGAAAAAGATTAGTAATTACAGCTTTTAAGCACAATTCTTCTACTCATAACTAAACAATCTTTCTTGGAACTTATCTACAGGTCATGTAAGCTTCTACTTTCCAGGGTGTGGAGCACTGTTTACTGGAGATGCACTGTTAAGTTTATCATGTGGTGAACTTTTTGAGGGCAACACCAATCAGGTTGTTTTTCCTTTTGCAGATCAATTCTTGTTTGTCTATAGCAAGCATGCTTTCAAAGTTCAGCACCCTTATGCATTCTCTAAAATCTGAGCTTAATTCTGTTCTTTCCTATATGGCATTATAAGTCATATTGGTTTCTATAAATCTACCATTCGTCGATTGGATCTTTTGGAAGATATTTATGTCCTTTGTCCAACAGGTTATGTGTTGTTTCATGATGATGGAGCACATAAACAAACAGGTTTGCCATTTAGGTCCTAATTTGACAACTATACTGGCTTTGTAATAGAATATAGGTTTGTAATAACAAACATATTGTTAAATATTATCTTGAATTTAAAATTTTTAAAAAATAATTATTTTATTTTATTTAGTAAAAAATAGTTAATTTTAGTTGATTTATCAAAAGTAATATCTTGAGGATTTTTTGACATTTGTATAAACATGTAATCTTAAATTAATTATTTGATTTTAAAAATATGAAATGGTTAAAGGAAAAAATTCTAATTGGAATCCCTCAATCTTTTTGGGTATGAAGCTATAGGTTGTGGTAAAGCTTTTTTTGTTGGCGATGATTTGGTTTTTGTCTTTTAGTTTCTTGATTATGGATCTTGAGAGAGAAAAGAATAGAAGGATTGGTTTTTGGCAACCTGGGTTGGATTTGGATGTAAAATTGACCTCCTTTTGTGAAATATCTTTTGCTTTTCTTTGTATTCTTGTAAAGAGGATTTAATTCAATATTATTTACTCTTATCTATATTTGGACTTTGAGCTTCTTCTTGTCTCATAAGTATAGGTTATTTTTTGACTTAACCATTTTAAATTCTTAGTCATCTTATTTTATTGTTGATTTCTATAATTATATGGTGTGTTTGGTTGTCTTTTAGAAATAAATCATAGGCAGGTTTTCTTTCTTGCATATAAAGATTTCTTATCATACCAAATTGTTATCTAAGCTTGTCATTATTGAAATTTGAGAGATGGTAAAAACTTCTAGAACAATAGTTAGTTTGAAGTTTTTTAGTACAATGAAGTGTGAATTTGAGAAATTTGATAGCTACAATGATTTTAATTTTTTGAAGAATTAAAAGATGAGCTTGTTTAGGAAGGTTTTTAAGCCTTGAAAGACAAAGAAATACTTGGTGGAATAGTTGAGAAAAAGGAAGAGATTAATCATAGGGCTCCCATGTCAATTCAATTGTTTTTGGGAGATGCTCTTTGTAATGTTACTGATAAGAGACCATGGAGGATTTATGTGAAAGGTTGGAAGCTTTCTATATGACCAAGTCACTCACAAATTGTCGTTACCTAAAGCAATAATTGTTTATTTGTTGCATGAAAGAACACATATCACTTCAAGAGCATTTAAATATCTATAACAAGATTCTATTAACTGTCTAAGATTGATGTGAAAATTGAAGAAGTCAAAGCTTTGACTTTCTTGTGCTTTCTACGTCAATCTTTTGAGTATTTAACTACAACCTTACTGCATGGTGAAGAAGTAATTGTTCTAAAAGTTATGCTATGAATGTCTTTGTTATTATATGACTTGAGAAAGAAAGTTTAAATAGATTCTTGGTGAGAGTTTGTTTCTTAGAGTAGGTAGAAGTAGAGAAAAAGCTTGCAAAGAAGATAGAGGTAAGTCAATGTTACAACCTAAGAAGAACGGTGAATGTCACTATTGCAAACATTCTGGACGTTGGAAATTTAAGTGAAGCAAGCAGGACTTCAAAAAAAAAGTTGAGAAAAGAGAGAATTTAATTTTGAGATAATTTGAGTTTTTTAAGAGAGTTCAGATGGGACAGATATCGTTTTAATAGGCACAAATTACCTCTTCTATAGATGATCAGATTTTTAATTTTGGTTATTCTTATCATATAACATTTCATAGATATTAGTTCATTACTTGCATATCAATTAATGGTGGAAATGTCCTTATGGCCATTGATATAACTTAAAAGATTGTTAGAATAAATTCAATTTAGATCAAGACTCATGATAGAGTTGTTAAGATTTTGGGAAAAGGTTAGACACATTCCAACCCTTAGGAAAAAATCTTCTCTCTTTAGATTATTTGGACTCAATTGGTTATAGATTCTCAATTGAAAAGGGAGTTTTAATTGTTTACAAGGGAGCCATGGTTTTATTGAAAGTCAACAAATTTAGTATGATAGGGGAACACAGTTATAAATGTAGCTTTAGTTGTTTTTGTGATATGATTATGCTATGAAATGTAAGATTTGGCCACATGTCAAACTGAAATTTTTTAAAACTAAACAAAAAAGGTTTGTTTTGTATATAAAGAACTATTGCATTTGACTTTATTGACCATTGTATTCCTATCAAACATTACAGGGTTATGTTTTATATGATTATTCATAGGACTAAAGGTAGTATATATTATATTCATTTAGATTTGAGATATATTAGTAATAGTTTTAAAAGAGAATCCAGATATCTTTTGACCTTTATTGATAACTATGCTAAAAAAGTTTGGATACATATGCTCTATTCGAAAAATGATGTCTTTGGAATATTCAATAAGTAAAAGTTATTAATTGAAAAGCAAATTGAGTAGAATATTAAGAGATTGACGATTAATAGTGGCTTGGAGTTTTGCTCTGCAATGTTTCAGAAATTTTGTGAAAAAGAAGTTATCGTTTAGCATAAGATAATCGTGGAAATTCTTAGAAAAATAGGATGATAAAAAGAATGAATGTGACACTCTTTGAGAGAGCAAGGTGTATGCTATCCATTGTCGGTTTGGGCAAGAATTTTTGGGTAGAGATTGCGTATACTATATTCTATTTGGTAATCAAATCTTTATTTGGTGGTATTGGGTTGAAGAATCAAGAGAAGTTTTGGTTAGAGTATCTTGCAAATTATTTATTATTTAAAATATTTCGTTGTCCAATTTATGCCAATGCTTATGTCAAAGAGGTTAAGTTAGATTGAAGAGTTAAGAAGTGCATCTTTCTTGGATATGTTTTTAGGGTTATAAGCTTTGGTGTGTTGATCTTAAGTCTCGTGTTTTTTTGTTAGAGTTGTAATATTTGATGAATCTACAAAATTATTGAAAAAATTATATTTTAGTAGTTTTATGGGAGGTTAGAGGGAGTAATAGGTTGTTAAACTTCAATTTGATCAAGATCAAGTGTTTAGCTCATCATAGTAGTCGATTATTGTCATCAGGAGAACATAATGTTACAATAACAGTCATAATAGCAAGAAAAGACTTCTAAAACACCAAAAAGATATGGCTTTGAAGATTAATCTTTCTCTTATATGGTTTGTTTTGTTTTGTGTTGTATTATCTATTAGTTTTAAAAAACCATCCACTAATGAAGAATTTGTTAAAAGGAAAGATGCTCAATATTGAACTAATTCTATAGTATAGGAGTTTGAGTATATACAAAGGAATAAGATTGGGAACTAGTTAAGCTTTCTAATAAATAGTAAGTCATTGGTTGTAGGTGGGTCTATAAAAGAAAGGATCCTAGTTGTTAAAGATATCAAACCCAAAGTATGATTGGTTACAAAAGGCTATGGTCAGAAGGAAATTAACTTTAATGAGATATTCTCTCTTATTGTTAAGCGTAGTTAAATCTATGTTTTGCTTGCTTTGGTTGCATCTTAGGATTTAGAATTGGAACAACTTCGTGAAAGCTTCCTTTATTCATGGTCAACTTGAAGAAGAGATGTGCAACAACTACCAAGATTTTGAAATTTCTAGGAAGGAAGATTACAAGTTTGTTGAGATGTTTACAAGGCTTGAAGGATGATGGCATAAAAAGTTTAGTAGTTTCCTGTTGATTTATGGTTTTTTTTAAGAGTTCTTATGATAGTCGTGTTTATAATATACTAGTTTTAGATAGATCTTTTATTTACTTATTGTTTTATGTTGATAATATTTTGATTGTGATAAGATATGTTTAATTTGAAGAAGCAAAATTATAAATTAGGTACTACTTTTGATAAGAAAGTTTTTGGTGATGCAAAAAACATGTCTAGAATGGAGATAATTAGAGATTGAAAAGCTAGCAAATTGTTTTCCTCACAAAAAGTATCTTGAGAAGGTTCTAGAGGACTTGGTGAGTGAAATGTTAAACTTTTTGTTTTTCATTGGCTAGTTAGTTTCATTTGTTAGTAGCTTTGATCCTTAGTCAAATGAAGAGTTAATAGGTACTTGGATAAGTTTAATAAGACTCTTTTGAAATTAGTGAAATAAAGTAGCTTGAGAGACATTTAAGATTTGGGTTTACATAGGAAAGATTCAATAAATAATGTTTGCTGATTTTATTGAATTATATTGCTAATAGGTCTCAAAAAAGATATATGTTTGCTTTTGAAAGTTGTGCTATCTATTGGAATACATCGTTATTGCTTAAATAGTTTTGTCAATTGTTAAGACAGATGATGCTTACTAAAGTAGCAAAAGAAGTTATTTGGTTGAGCGTTTTGGAGTTTTTAGGATTGATCAATTATTTATTATAATATAACATCTTGGGACCAGATTTGTCATGAAGGGATCATGAATATTGATGTTAGGTTTATTTTATTAAAGAGAATGTTAAACATTATAACATTTAATTTTGATCCATATAACATAATCTTAGTGTTATGCTTCCAAAGTAGTATCAGTTGATAAGTTCATGTGATGTTTAGACTTGGTTGGATTTTCTGGTTATTGATGCCTTTTAGGGCTTTGTGTGAGGAGATTTGATGGTTGATATTTACTGTCTTGTAAAATAAAAAAAATCCAAGATAATGGAGAGGATTTGTTGAACATTACCTTGAATTTAAAATTGAAAGAGAAAAATAGTTTTTTAGTTTATTAAAAAAATAATTAAATTTTTGTTGACCATGTCAAAGGCAATATCTTGATAATTTTTTAGGTACTTTTATTTAAATTATTTAATCATAAATCTAATTATGTAGATTTAAAAGGATTAAATAATTAAAGAAAAAAGGGAACATAATTGTATGCTCTTGTTTTATGTGTATGAAGAGGGAAATAATTTATTGACAATGGTAGAAGTTTGAAATAGTGAGGAATTTGGAAATAGGGTTGTTTGGAAAAGCTATTTTGTGGAGAATGATTTGACTTTTTGTCTTTTAATTTCTTGATTGTGAATTTTGAGGGATTAAAACGGGAAGAAAAGACTTATACTTTAATGACGATTGAATTTAAATGTGAGATCAATCTCCAGCACTTGGTGAGATCTCACTTGTTTTCTCCATATGTTTGAAAAGGGGTTGTGATTGAAAATTATTTGCCCTTGTATATGATCCTGATGATAGATTTAGGGCTTTTTCTTGCATATTAGATGTAAGCAATTTTTTTGGTTAAATTAGGTAAAATTCTTGGAATGATTTTATTTTGTTGTTGATTATTATAATTATGTGGTGTGTTTATTTATCTTTTAAAAACAAGTCTTAGACACGTTTTATTTGGATTCAACAAATTTTTTCACTCTTATTAATGAAAGTTTTGAATCACAATTTGGATGTTGGGATCACAACCATAAAATGCTTGGATTGCAACCTAAGTTGTGTGTGTATGCATGAGGAGAAATTGTAATTTTTAGGAAACAAAATGTCAAGCTAAAAAAATCTCTCTTTTTATTCAGCAATAATACTTAAACAACGTAAACTTTGAAGTGAAAATAAAAAGATTAAAATATTCCTAAAAATAATAGAGTAATTAAATACTAAATAGGTCTATAAATCTTATATACAACTTATTACAACTTACTGATGAATCAAAATACTAAATAAAAAAATCTTATGTGGAACCCATTATAGCCCATATTTATGATCAAGTTCATGACTTACGAAGAAATGGGCCTTCCAATGTCTTGGGCTTTATTGAATTCGTCTACCGCACATGATTTGTTGCATTAACTCTGTCCATTAAGAACTTTGCTCATTAGTTGAATTACTTATAGAAGAGATAATTTGCAAACTCTCATCACATGAATCACCATTATATAACATTAAACATTTAATATTAAAGACTTTTTTTAATAAATATGTTGGGAAGCAACTCGAGAACACAAGTATTAGGATTTAGTTTTTTTAATAATTTTGAAAGAATCACAAGTTCATGAATATAATTTTTGAATTTTGAGGTGGCATATCTCTTGGGACAAATACACACTATTACATACTTTCATTAAATTCTCACGATTCTATCTCGATTAACATTTTTAATATATCTTATATTATTAGATTCAATCTGTTATTTTATATTTTTATGCAAATTGCAAAAAACTTTTACAATTAAAAATGTAGAATCAAAAATAAAGGTGAGAAGAAACATCCACCAAATTTATAGTGAAGTAAATTCAGTTTTGGGCAAACATAAATTTTAATTCCTAATACTTTGATCAACTAAGTTTTATAATAAATTTCTCATTATTCTATTTACTACCTTACTTGACCATCAATTTAGAGGTGGAATACATGAAAATTTTAATTTTGTCCTAAACATTTTTATGAATTTAATACAAGATAAATCTCACATTCTTATCAGACACAATAATGCTTGGCAATCTACATAGTTTATCAACTTTAAAAAAAGTTTGGTGGTATGGGATGCATCATTGTTTTTCTAATAGGATATACAATGTGTTATTTTGGAAAGCTTGTCAACTATTACAAATATACTATAAATGTGTCAAACAATGCATATGGTTGTAAAACGAAATTCATGGATAAATTATCCCAAGAACTATTAGGAATAGGCGATAATACAATTTATCAGATTGTTGTTCAGTAGACTTAGCTAATTTGTAGATTTTATATTGAGACACGATCTTTTATTACATTTTTGTTTGTGAGTACTAGTAAAATCTTGATTCCGCTAGGTAGTCTTATCTCACTTTTGTGTTGTATTTTTTCTCTTGAGTGTAGCTCAATAGTTAAGAAACCATGGAGCGAGATCTTTTGAATATAGAAAACCTTTTTCTTAAATAAATGCCCATTTGTTAATTGGAAAATGTCTTGTAAAGTTTGTTCTATAACTTTTCATGGAGTATATGAAAGTCAAGACAAGTCAAATATTCATTTTTTAGATGGTCAAAACTAGCATATTGAATTCAAGTGTAAATGTCACTCATGTTAATCAAGACAAATGTATTTATTGGCTTATTTTAACTTAAAGGCTTATCTTTCAGAGCAAAATAATATTCTTATAAAAAAAATTATCTATTTGTCACTTTTATGATTTAAGAGTATTGTTATATTTCAAAATATGATGAGCAGTGACCAAAATGAATGTTTTGTGAAACAAATAATATCTCCACTGCATTAAAGTTATATTAGAGTATACAATTCTTTTTTATAAGTTGAATATCTTTGTTTAGTATCATTTAACAAATAGTTTACTCATAGAAAATTTAAATTTCAATTAGTCAATGACTTTTAATAATTATAATAAATCTTAAAAATTTTATTTTAGTAAATAAGATTAGACATTTTTTCAAATTAACAATATTTTTTTTGGCTTTAGTGTCTAAATTAACTTTCTAAGATACTCTATGTGATAAAATTTATTAGGACTATATATTAGAATGTCATCAAAATAAGTCATAATGAATCTTGTTAAGGTTTTATAATCATATTCATCAATCTCATAAAAGTATTAGGTTTATTTGATAATTCAAAAGATATTACTAATTATTCATATAATCTATTAGGAGTTTTAAAGACTATTTTTTCATTTATCTTCAGATCGAATTCTAATTTGATGATATTCACTCTTAAGATTTATTTTTGAAAAATAACTTGTATTTGAAATCAAATTTAATATGTTATTAAGTTGTGGAATGAAAAATTTATATTTCATTGTAATTTTATTAATGGATTTATTGTCAAAATATATTTTTTAACTTCTATCCTTTGACATAAAGAATGTTGGTATAGCACTTGAGCTTCAGCTTTCTTGTAGAAATGCTTTCTTATGGACTTTATCAATTTGTTTTTAAGCTCAATATGTTTAGATAAATTCATTTTATAGTGTGGCAAATCTAGCAACTATAAACTTGGAATGAGATCAATGATATGTTGGAATTCCCTTATTGGATGCAACTTATATGATAGTTCATTTGGAGTAATATTAGTGAACACTAATAATTTAAGAGCTTTTGAAGAAATTTGGGTTTCAGGCCGATCAGTTGAAACTTTCGTAATATACATGAGGTATAAGGATTGCTTATTAGACAATTCCTTCATCTTATCAAATGTAACATTTCTTAATTTTAAACAATTCTTCTTTTGGATGATTTCTTATTGTTCCTCTAATAGATAGAAAAGCAATTAATTGTCTTATGTTTTTTTAATTAGTATGCTTAAGTTTAGATGATGGTTTAGAAAGCTAAACATTCTTAGTTAATTAAAGTGACTAATTTAAGAGTCCTCTCATTGAATTTGGACATATATGTATTGTCCCTTCTATAATTTATGATATTAAGATCTTAAACTCATGTTCCTAATAGGATATGGGTTATTTCTATAAGTAGGATATTACATTAACTTTTATTCTCATATGTTTTTATTTTTAGATGAACTAGACACTTAGATGTCATTGGCAAAGAAGTGTGATTCACCTAACTCACATAAAATAGTTGGGGATGAGACTCAAATTTGAGGTTGGTTTTTTGGAGTGCACTTGTAGAAACTATATTCATTGTATTCTCACCATCTATTACCAATCTTTAATGTTTTTTCATACATATCACTATAGTAAAAATATTTCTTCTCCTCCAATCTTTAGTTTTTTTTTGATATAAAAAGAGCATCTTATAATACTTATCTATTCATCATCTTCTTCATGTGTCTTTTCTCCTTGGTGAAAAAAGCTTCTTTATGGATTAATTTTTCATACTCTGGCTCTTTTTTGTTTTTCTTTCTCAATGCTTAAGATAGCCTTGTATTTTTAATAACTTCTATGTCCAAGTTTCTTGCATTTATACTAAATTTAAGTTTTATTTTGAAAATTATTTCTAATAGTATTTTTTATTGTCTTACTTCTAAGGAAGAAGATATATCGGGCTTAATAATTGCCTTTTGGAGCCCCCATACATGAGTTTATATATTAATTTTGATTTTATAGGTACTAATGTTTGGAATCTCTTTACTAGTTGAGTTAATTTACTATCATTCTCATGTGTCTGAGGATCACATAGCTCAACTTTACTTCTAATATCTATTTTTAGTTTAAATACAATTTTATTGACTAATTTTCAACATACATCAGACATTTAGTATGAATTACTAATTCTTCAAATGTGTTTAAATATTTTATTACAATAGAATGTTTTTATTTAGTATTTTTTTTTTCATATAATCTCTTATTATGATATTTAGGATAATATTTTTGTCTTAGTTTATAATTCATTTTTGTCAAAGAAGAGATCCTTCCATTTAATCTCATTTACCTAGCTAAGACATTAATTCAAAATATTTTAGTATATTTTATGAATTTCATTTTAACAAAATGAGTCTTCTGGCATCATTAAACTTATAGCACTTAAAAAAAGATATTTATTTGAGTTAACCAATTCAAATAATTGATTCGAGTCATAGAAACTATCAAATATTGGTGTATCTATCTTAACTTTAATATGTATCTCAATTCAATCATCATATGATTCCTAAGATGTTGTCTCCAAGCCAATCCATTTTCTGTTGCAATGTGTATGTATTCTTCTTGAGATTCATTTGGTAAAGGTGAGATTGTGTATTCATTTAACTTAGCTATGGCATCTAATAGATCATTTATGGCATCCAATGTATCCTCTAGCCCTTATAATCTTTAGGTTATATACTTGGTTCTGTTTTAATATTTTAATATAAGAAAGTAAAAAGTTTTGTTGAAAAGAAGCTTTAATATTTTAATATTAAACTTAAAGTTCTAAATTAAATTAATAATGTTTTATGAAAAAATTTTTGTAAAAAAAATAAACAAAATATGCAAATATGTTTTTTTTATGTGCAGTAAACTAAATTAATTAATTTAAAATTTTTCTTACATTTTAATGTCAATAGTACTCATTAAAAAATTAAATTAAAGTCTTTTGTACAACATTTGTGTTTTAGGTGGTTTAGTATTAATTTGTAGATCACTCTCTCAGGTGTTGCTCAGAGGTTAATGATAAGTTAATTTTAAGACTGGTTAGTTGTAATAGAGTAAGTTAATCATATATTATTCATAGGAGTTGCAACCAAACATATTTATACCAATTTTAATGTAGAAAACTAAAGTCATAATCAGGAATAAAAATAACTAAGTTATTCATGGGTTACCTTCATTTAGTCTTCTGATTCATAGACTCTTTAGCTCTTGCACCAATGTTGATCCTCTCTTGTTGACAAATGTTTTTTCTAATGTTGAATCTTCAAGTCCTTCAATTTGTACTTTGTGAAAAAAAATTTGGCTGAAAAAATCTAATAAAAGAGCTATTGGAAAGCACTTTTAAAAGATTTTTCCAAACTGACTTTGAAATAAGCTATTATGAATTTGGTTTTGGCTCCATCCAGCTCTGTTCGATTGACACGTTTCAATGCTGGGTCACAATGTGTGCGGTTCGATGCTGGGTTGACTTAGGCTAAGCAAGTCGGCTATGGGTGGTAGACGTGCAAGGTATGTATTAGTTTGGTATGTTGGGATGGCCGATTCGATTCGATCGGTGGTCAAGTTTTGTGGTATAGATGGTTTTGTAGTACTGGCACACATGCATGGTGCATGTTGATTCGATAGGCATTGGGCTAGTTAAGCTCGAGCTTTGATGTAGAGCACTGGGGTTTTTGAAGGAGGAAACTGGTTCATAGCTTTACAAGTGGGAGAAGTGGTGAAGGTTGCTAGGGTTTGCGTGTGGATTGCTTGCGGTTGGTAATGTATGGATGCGGCTTGGAAGAGCTGTTGGGCATAGCAATGTAGAGTCGTGCGTGCACAACATGAGAGGGTGGTGCAATCAAGGCGTTGTTGCATGTACTGGCGTGCTACGCACAACTCGTGGTTGGGATTGGGGCTAAGAGTAGTAGCCAGCATATGCAATTAGTTGCGGCAATTGAGTGTTGCATGACAGTGGTTGACAGTGCAGAACCTGAGGCAATTTTTTTATTTTTTTTTTAAGAAACTTGATGATAGTGAAAATGGTAGTAATGAAAATAACTAAAGGTGAGGAAAGTGTAGAAATTAGGAAAAATGAAGTGCCAAATAGTAGTTGGAGATGATGAAACCAAGAGAAGCTTTTAATTGGTAGTGGTGGCAAACTGTTGTGGTAGTTGGAACACTATGGGGAGTCTCTAATACCAAATAATAGAGGATTTGAATCCTAATTTGGATGTTCAGTGTAACTCAAAAATTCTCGAATTGTAACTCAGGTGTGTACACATGCATAAAGCAAAACCATAATTTATAGGAAATAAGATAAGCTAAAAAAATATTTCTCCTTTCATTTAACAATAGTATTTTAATAACATAAATCTTATAATAGAAATAACTGGACTAAAATACCTTTAAAAGTAAACAAAAATAATAAAAACATAAAATAGCTCTATGAGTATTATATATGGCCCATTATATTTCACTAATAAATTAAAATATTAAATAAGAAAATCTTATGTAAACCCACTATAAGTTCTTATTTGTGACCACTTCCATGGCCTACAGCAAAGTGGGATCTCTTGGACTTTACTAGATCCATTTGATGCACTTGGTATGGTGCATAACTTATTATTCCTATACAAGTGTATATTTATTTCTATTGCGTTTGATTACTTGTTATGATCAAATGCTGTTATGGACCATGTCTTAAGTGGCAAATATTGTCTTGTTTTTGTTAGCAAAGCAATACTTGCCACTTAATCTATTTTTGGTAACATTAACAAAGCTTAATGCTTTTGGTAACATTGGAAGTTGTTTTCCAAGTGTTCTTTTGATATTATAAATTTTATTGTTTTGTTTTTTTGACAATTGGTGGATTGTCGGATAAAAACTAGTAATTTCCTTGCAGATGCTTGCCTCACTTCAAAAGATCATGTCCTTACCAGATGACACAAGCATATACTGTGGACACGAATGTACTGTGGTACTTTCTTCTTTCCATCTTACGTTCTGTTCTTAAGATGAATTTGTACTGCAGATCAGTTCTGAATCTTTTGTTTTGTTGAACAGAGCAATTCGAAGTTTGCCTTGTCCATAGAGCCCAAGAATAAAGAACTTGCAGAATATGCTTCACGAGTTGCTCGGCTCCGCAGCAAAAACCTTCCAACGGTAATCACCAAGATCCTTTAAATAATCAGGAAACTTTGTTTCAGTTATATTATTTATTTTCGTTTTATTTGGTGGTATCTTAGATTCCCACAACGCTGAACAAGGAGAAGAAGTGCAACCCATTTTTGAGGACTTCAAGTGTTGAAATCCGGCAGAGTTTGGGTATTCCAGCAGACGCTACTGATGCCGAGGCATTGGGCATCATACGGCAAGCGAAGGACAATTTCTAAGGTGATGCGCGCTGTGCAAAATTCAAGTAAATTTTTATACCTTAGCAAATTCATGGCCATACAAAGTTATTGTTTTTTTTTTTCTTGCTTTGTGGAAATTATGTTGGGTTTCTTTTGTTTGTGTCCTGGAAAATGGGTTAACTTCAATAAGATAGATACGCTTTTTATTGTAAATGAAGCAACGTCCTGTTGCTTTAACAACGTCCAGGAAAAGGGTTTTCACTTTGTTGCTTCATTGTGATGCATGGTTGTACTTTACTTTGGGTCCAATGGACCTAAATTTACTGATGCAAAGTTGATTAGACGCAGCTATTACGTTAGAAAAAGTCTGTCTTCAATAGGAAAATGTATGTTGTAAAAGGTTATTAGTTGTATTCTTTTTAGATTTTAAAGTTTGATAGGTGAAAATGCATTTTTTGGTTGTTTATATTTGTTTATTTTTTACGACCATTGTTAAATTGTTGGTACATGTCTATGCCCTTCATTTTTTAAGACGAAGCACTATTTTTTTTACCATCTCTAGTCCACTTTTCAAGCAGCATTTGGGGTTTTTAAACCACCTTTGAGTCTTGCTAATGCCTTCTGAGGGTGTTTCTGAAGTTATTTTTTTCAATTTTAACTTCTAGATTCTAGAAATTTTGATCATTGTGATTTTTGTAATTGTTTTTGTTACTAATTCTCTAAAATTTGATTATAAATACCTTTTTTTACAAGTTTGTTGGAGCCCTCTTTGGATCTATTGTAATTATTTGTACTTCTTAATATAGATACTTTAAACTATTCTTTTCCACTACTTCTATGTGCATTTTTTGTGCATCTCCTTTTATGACTTAATGCAAAAAGTCTATAGACATGCTTTGGAGAATATGGGAGGTAATAAGAGAGTGAAGGGATAATGAACTAAGAACCATGAATCCTTTTCTTCTATCATAGTTGTCATAATCTAATGTAACTTGCATCACAAACTCTCTCTATAGATAGTTTAATTTTTATTGCTCTCATGACAAGCTTTTGATTGATGTTCTTTTGCAAAGTTTGAACACCAATATGGTTGTCTCAAAAGATGATGACCCAATTTATTGTTCTCATTCCATAGCTCTTATGATTGAAATGCTACTCATTGGGGATTTAAATCCCGAGGTGGTTCCTTCAGGTTCGCATTAGAATAAGATAGTGGTCAACTTTGCTTTAATTTTGATTACAAGTGTTGAAAATCTTATTAAAAGTCTTACATATAGGCCAAAATAGTATAAGTGATGTAAATTGAAGATCCATTTTGAAAAATTCCATTAACATGAGATTCAATTTGCAAAACTTTATCTCAAATAACAACAAAATGAAAATTTGAATGGCTCAGAGCTAGCTTTGGAAAACAATTGCATAAGTTTTTACTCTATTTGGCCATTTCATCATCAATTGAATTGTATTATATGATCGACAAAAAATAACAAATAGAAAACAAGAAAAAGGAAAATTATAAAAGCTTAAAACAAATTCCTACAACCAAAGAGATAATCTATGATGCATAACTAAATCATTATAAATAGTTTTGAATGATGTTATCAATCAACTAATTTAGAATGCTTCACTTCATTGTCTTTAAAAGACAAAATCCAGAAGCTTCTTCCATCATTTTAAAGCACTCAGATTGATGTGAAATAATAAAAAATGTTGAGTTGTAATAGTTTTACAAGCAAAAAGCATTTATTTATTTTGAGCTCACTCCTATTTATAGTTTTAATTTATTTTGAGATTTTAACAATGGTAATAGAATCTTTTGGAGCATTAAAATATAATATAATTTTTAATTTAGTGATTAATTTTGGTTTTTTTTACAAGGGATTAGGATTTATTAGTTTAAGTAATAAGCTAACTGATGGTTATCAAATTATAAATCGGACGATTTGATGACTATTTGACATAACTTTTTATTTTTAATTCCAATTTGAATAGATGGTTGGCCAATCATTAGATGCATAATAAATAGTCCAATGGACAGTTGATAAAGATCTAATTTAGTGAATCAGATAGTCTAAAAGTTGGATTAAACTATTAGATATTTGATTATTAATAGACTTATCATGCCTTATTAGTCCTTTTTATTTGAAGATGTATAATAAGACAAGATATTGAAAAAAAAATATAAGAGTAAATAATAAAATCAAAGAAAATATAGAACATTAAGATGAGAATGATAATAAAACCTTTTACAAAAATCATTTTTTTTCAAAACTAAGATAAAATAAAACAAACCACAAGCATGCAACTATAAAGTTCACTTATAAGTACAATTTTCAGATTATAGAATGTATGATAAAATTCATCCACACAATTTATTATAAAACTTTCTCTCTATAACCTATTCTAATTGCTAGGTTCCTTAATGCTATACTCATTTAAGGGTTGAGTCATAATGTATAAGCTTCATAAGCCCAATGGGTAAATTAGTAGTTATAAGCAGCATATTGGTATATAAATAAAGAAAATGATCCATAATAAAAAGGAGCAATAACTAATGCATAAAGCTATGAAGTACTTATCATTGATGTATAATGCAAATCAAGCTTAGTTTTATGCATATATATATATATATATATTAGTCCTGTCATGTTTTTAAAATATAGTATTTCCCTTCAATTCTCATATTGTAAGCCTTTGTCTTTTTTCTTGAATTAAAAATTCCAATTTTTTCTAATGACCATTATTCCATATTATGGGATCCCAAGTTATCTTATATAATATTTCATCATATTATATCTCTACACATCATGACTAACTAGATCACATAACAAATGTGACCTATCATATCAACCTTTCTTATCCACCTTAACATAAAATACTAGCAACAATCGATCTTAGCTTAACTGCCATTTCACATAATAAGTGACAATTGTAAGATTACAAAATAAGCAATAACTAAGTGAGGTTTGAAGTTAATGGTATCTTATGAAAGTCATTATATCACACATGCAAAATTTGTGGGATAATATCATAAAAAAGTTCATAATATTTCTTATTATTTATCTTATATCATATCACAGGATCATATAATTATATCTTGATTTTCATAATCTTCTTTTTTTTCATTTTCTTCTATTCATTTTTAATACATAGAATAATCAAATACATTATATAGATTCAAATGTATTTATTTTAATTTTGTACACGATGTTAAATAAGCTTGTTTTTATTATTATAATACATATATACATATATCAAATAATGTCATGTTATCATGCTCAAAAGAATTCATTGCCCATGAGTAAATACTTATTTCTACCTATATTACAGTTATTTTAATTTACTTATTAGGTTCCTTTAAAATGATTCTTTTTTCCATTATAGTTTTTTTTTTCTTTTATTTCTTGCATAACCAAATCATGCATAAATCATCACAATATGTTCACCTTTTTAATCACAACATATTCTCAAATTCTTATATTTTGTCATGTACTGTCACATTTGCACAATGAAAAGCTTCTCAAACTTCATAAAATAGTTAATTAAACTATCAATTGAATGGTGTGATTAGGTATATGTTTTGGCATGATTGGAAAACATGGAATAAAAATGTAATTTAATGTCTTTCCTTATGACATTATGCTTAGGGCAAATTGCCTCATTACAAATGATACATCCTTATATGATTTTGGTGTAGTTTCCTAGGTAAGGTTTCCTCATATATATATATTTGGCCACTAGTACTTATGTATGATGGCTAGTGAGGTTGCCTCATATAAATTGGTTAAATGCTGACAGAGGCCTTTATATTTATGATTAGATATAAAGGATAACTATCAATGGAAAATCAAGTCTGTGGTTAAATAGATATGAAAAATTGGAATTTGTTTTAGCTGTTATCTTTACAAATTTCATATTGTATTAATATGATGCTTTCTACTTATCGAACATATCATTTTATTAGTTTACATTATGGAGCCATGTTTTCTTCACACTTCATTGGTATTGGCTATATTTGTTTTTATAGTAGATTTATCTTCTAAGATTATTATCTCTCTAGCATCACATCACAAGATATATAGCTGTGATATTACAAGATGGGGGAGTAGACACTATGAGACAAGATCATACTCTAGTGAAGTAAGATTAGGTCAATGATTAAATGTAGCATATTTTAGTTGTATCTTTGATTTGATATTGGTGTTTAGCTGATAATTATCATATTAAAAGACAATGCACTTATTAATTAAACATGATCTTATTTAAGTTAATATGTTTTTTAATGGTCTAAATGATGTAGTTGTTAGTCTCATCATCAAATACTTATCTAAGATTTTGGTTCCTCAAATAATAAATTTATTACAATATATATCTAATTATTTATCTTATTAAAAGTATAGTTAGGTGGGGCCCTCACACATATCATATATAATTGGCTTGTTAGATTATCTTACACTACAACAATAATCCATCTTATGTTTTCTCATTTGATTTCATTCAAATAACAGTCCAAAACTAATTCTTAACCAAAACAAACAATTTAAGAACTTAATTTCTACAAAACTCTTTGACTTAATCAAATCATTAAGAACTTAAATTCAATCACACCTTATTTCATTCCTATCAACCTTATGCTTTTCAAATTTTCATTTCCATTGATTTCCAACATAAAGTCAATCCAAAATAAAATAAAAGAATGACAGATTCTTAATCTTCCTTATAAGTTATCTTAACCTCTATTATAAGCTTCTCCAAAGCTCTATTTCTATATTCTTGAAGCTATTACACCTTCTAATAATTCTCTTTTGCTCTTTTCTTCTTCTTGTTCTTCTCTCTCTCTCTCTCTCTCTCTCTCTCTCTCTCTCTCTCTCTCTCTCTCTCTCCATCTTTCTCATTATTTCTCTCCAGTTTCTCTTTTCCTCAAACAAAACTACAAAACTCCTAATTCTTTTCTTCTTATCTAAGCTAACTAACAAGAGATGGTTCATCTAATCCTAATTAAAACCTTAACAAATTGATCTTTCTTAAGAAACTTGTTAATATATATTCAATTATATTTTATTGTTTAAAAATTAATAACAATTTTATTTAAACTTTAAAAATTATGAAATAAATACTATTGAATTTTTTTAGTTATTTATATTTATTTTAAAAATTTTAATTACTTTCCAAATTGACATATTTTTTATACTATAAAAATTAATATTTTATTAAAATTTATTCTATTTTAAAAATATCCAATTTCACTCATTAAAAAACCAATATTTATACAACCTCAGTATATACAAGATATTTGTACAAAGCATATTTTGAGATATTACATTCTTTATATCTTATCAAAATTTAGTATCAAAATTTAGAATATAGGTTTGGATATAGAATCTTTTTTTTTCAACTTTTACTTTGCATGTTGCTTAGTTTGAATTGGTTAAATTACCTTTACAATGGGTATCACTTTATTTCTTAATATCATATCTCATTTATCTAGAACTTGAATTGGTCTCACTTAATAATAAGTCATGTTTAGTTGGATTTAAATTTCTTTTGTATCATAGTTGACAATATGAGATAAATTGGGAATATATTTCTTTAATAATGTATGAAAAACATCATGAACACTTACTAACTAAAGTGGTAAAGCCAATTTATAAGTTACATGTCTAACTCTTTTTGTGATTTGAGATGACCTAATGTATTTGGATCTTAGTGTTTTCACTTTCTAATTTTAATAGCACCCTTTAGAGGGCTCATTTCAATAAATACATGATATTCTTTTAGGTTGATCAAGAGATCAATTATAGGTTCATTCAATCATTAAAAAATCCATGATTAAGGAGGAACCAAGGAAGGATACATTTGACAAAGTTTATTAAGTAGTGCACATGTAACTCTACCAACACAAAGGCAACATGTCCATAACAACATGTAGGTAACATGGATGACACATTGATGCGAGTATGATAGTGCACTCAATGCTGCATAACAGTGTAAGGGATAACACATAGTACACCTAAAAATCACAATAAAACATAGGATTACACTTAAAATGATGAGTAGGACAATGTGGCATGCATGAGGCAGCTTGACATGTGTGAGATAGCTTGTCGTATAACATTCATGGGACCTAGTGTTGCATATGCATCATGTGTCTCAATAGGCACACTTATTATGCACATGTGTCACATGCATGTGATGGATACAGTTATTGTCACACATGGTTCATGTATGTAATAAGTGAACCTACCATGCTCATGGAATATGCATGTATGGTAGACAAGTAGTTTACTAATGTGTAGCAGTGCATGCAAATGAGTGCCCTTATGTGCTTATATTTTAGGACAAACAACACAAAACATGTTAGAAATAAAATAATATATATTTTGTAATAAAATATTATATTTAAATCTCTATAAAAAGAGAGGAAGAAGGGCATCTCAATAATTCCTAACATTCCCAACATTTTGGCAAAAAACACTCTCCTTTACTCTTTTAGTTTTGTTTTTATTCATGTTTCATTCTATTATTGAAACTCTAAAGTAAGGTCTATTATTGAGGACTTAGAGTAAGATGTCTAATAGATATATCATATATTTTGATATCAAAGAGCTTTAATTTGATTTTGATGATAAGAGTTAAGATGAATATATCTAAAGAGTAAGCCATTAAAGGGAATTAGGAGATTAAGGAGGTTTCATTCATGGTGACTGTGTTGATTATGCCACCATCAATTTTAAAGGCATAAGTAGCTCTATTAGCCCAACAAATATGAGTATTAATGAAGATGGTGCTAAAATCTTAATCCTCTTTATGACAAATTAGAAATATAATTTGTCAAAAAATACTCTTAATAAGAGAAACTCTAAATTAAGTATTAATTTAAAGGTAATTAGAGATAAAGATGAAGATAACATCATCAATTTCACTCTTTTAACACTCAAGGATCAACAATGTTCTTCCAAGATAGATGCTATATTTGATTTGGGTCTATTTATGATGATATAATAGATGATGAGAAATTAGATACATGGTTGGAGAACTAGAGACATTTTTTGTACAACTATTTATCAACTAATAAGATAACATATACTTAATTAAAAAGGATGAGTAATATGTTATCTTGGTAGAATGCTCACTACAAATTGGTATAATAGAAGTGATATAAAGTTAGTTTAAATATTTAATTTAAGAAGAATTTTATCCCTTAACATACATAAAGGATAGGTGGTGGAAGTGACATAGTTTATATGACACTAAAAAGGACAAACAATATAATAATATATCACTAAATTCTAAAAGTAAGCAGCGAGCTTGTGAATACCCATCGACAAGATGCAAACATTGTCAGAGTACATTAAAAGTCTGTACTATCTTTTTGCTACTTAATTAACTATATTTCCTACTAAATCTTTGACATAAGATAACACATTCAAGATGACTAGAAAATAACAAAATAAAATGGCAAAGATAGGATGAACAAATGCTATGAAGTCTAAACACAAGTCTAATAATTGGTAGAAAATAAAAAAATATTCTTTGACAAAGTATATTATGGTAGCAATTGACAACGCTCATATCAGTAGAACTTATAAGTATTTTGACCTTCATAAGAAGATAGAGATCATACAACAAATTGTTACATTTTGAACTGTTTATTAAAAAGTTCAATAAAAATAACTAAGACAAAGTACTCATTATAGTTGAGATTAAAAAGTACTTAAAACTTTTCTTCATATTGATGATAATCTCCCTTTTATAGTGAGTCTGATGGAGATATATCATGAAGCACAACAAAAAAAAGAACTATTCACCATGCATATTCAAGTGAAGAAAGATCTTATCAATGACATTATTGATATTGGAAGTAAGAAGAATCTAATATTAGAGTCTTATGAAAAGATTAAACTTAGAGACTATATCACATCCAAGATCATATTTTGAGTTAGATTCATGAAGACTCTAAGGCAAGAGTCAAAAAATAATATAAGATGAAATTTTCCATCACTAAAGAATATATTAATAATATTATCTACAAAGTGTTACTTTTAGTTTTTTCTTAAATTATATTAAAAAATTCATACTTATGTGATCAAGATATTATATATTATTAATTAATATAATGATATAAGTTTATGAAGGATGGATTGAACTTTATTCTAACATTAGACAAGGAAATATAAACAATTTTTTTTGTGATGAATAAGTGAAGAGATTAGTAAACACATATCAAAATTATGTGTTGCTTATAAATAAGACAAATCAACCAATTGATAGAACTGATGGTAGTTTCAACCTCTCAAATCACCTAAGATAATAATAGAATTTGATCTTGTAATGAAATAATTCATCTTTAAAAAAAGATTTGACATGACTCAACTCACAAAATGAAGGGAACCTATGATCAAGAGATTAATTATGAGTTCATTCAATCATCAAGCAATCCATCATTGAGAAGGAATTTATAGAGGCAATATGTGGCAAAGTTCATAGAGCAACACAGTTGCCATTGCACTTACTTACACATCTATGAATAAAGCACATTACACGTGGGCAACATGCATTTAGCAAGACATAGGTAGCATGGATGGCCAAGCAAATGCGTGCAAGATAATGTCCTTAATAGCATGTAGATGACATGACACATGCCATAACACATGAGACAATGCACAATTTGCTTAATAATTGTAGTAAAAGCATGCTTGTGTTTGAAACAATGATCAAAATAATGCAACATGTGCACATGGTTGCATACATAACATGTGTAGTAGGCACACCACTACACACATGGGTTTTGTGCATATAATGGGTACACTTACCACTGCATGCAGTTTGCATGCTCGATAGGTACACCTACTATGCATGCAAAATGCTTGCACAATAGACCCGTAATTTGTGCATGTGCAACAGTGCAAGAAAGTGCAGTATTTGTCCATGCAGGAATGAGCACCCTTGCGTGCACAAAATCTTTACAATGACATATTTCAAACCAACGACTATAAAACATGTAAAAAATAATATAATATATATTTTATAATAAAAAATTATATTTAAACATTTATAAAAAGGTAGAAGAAATGTGAATGATAGAATTTTTAATAATTGCCAACAATTCTTGACATTCTCAATGTTCCTAATATTTTGGTCAAAAATACACTCTTAGTTCTTTGTCATTTACACTTTCATACAACTATTGAAACTTTGAAGCAAAGTTTGCTGTTGAAGGCTCTAAGTGAGACGCCTTGCAGCCAGATCACTACAATTTCAAATTTTTATGCTTTTCATCAAAATATTTCTTTAATGTGTATTGAATTGTTTATATTCTTTCTCTAATAACTCTTACTTTTTTCCATAGCCTCATCTACAAGATTAGGATCAATTAATTATCTTTTGTTACCTTCTTGCTAACATAAAGGAGTTTGTCATTTTCTTTCATACAACATTTCATAAGGAGTCATTTCAATACTAGTTTAATAACTAGTATTATAAAAAATTATACTAAAAATAAATAGCTATGTTATTTGTTTATTTATAAAAGGTTGAAAGATTATATTGAATCTTAATATAAAATGTTTGATGTTTTTTTTAAAAATATCATGAATTTAGAATCTTTATCTAGTATTACAACTTTTTTTGTATCCTATGCAATATATAATTTATTACATATAGATTTTGGCTAATTTTCCAATTACCTAGGTTGTTTAAATAGCTAAGAAATAAATTGATTTAATTAATCTTTAAGTTACCACATGGATACAATCATGATTTATAAGGCTTCTAGGTAATCTCATATCACAATCGATAATAACATTTTTTACTTCCATTAAAGAATAGCTAAATGATGCAATAATCCACATAGCTTTCATTATTCTTTCTTTACTTGTTAATGCATCAAAGATTTTTTGATCCAATTTAATACATCTCTTTTTAATCTTAGTCACCAAAATCTCTGCTTTAGTTCTTGATGCATCTTATTTGTCCTAAGATGGATAAAAGGTTTAGAATTATAAACTCTTTTCAAAAATAATACCACAACTATTGATATGCAAGAATGCACATTTGAATTTGAAATTTAAATATATCCTTTTCATCTAATATACATCAAAAGATCATCTATCTTTTAGTTTCTAAATCACTTCTTATAATTCTTCATCCTCTCTAATATTCTTTAATAGACTCTAACTAGTGAGATCTTATTGATAACTAAAACACTCATTTCACATTCTTTTGTATATCTTTTTTATTTCTACTTATCAACTTTGAATGCTACTTGTTTTTCACCTTCTTGAGCAAAACTCTTATTAATTCTTGTCTTTTAGTTCAATACATTTGTAATAGTATTTTCCTTCCTATGGTATAGATAATATCTATATCATTATCTTTAATAAAATATAAAAATATACTTCATGCATGATGGCTAGTGAATATTTCACATAGAATTTATTTAAAGCAAATGGAATAGTTACTAGTTCTAAATAATATATTAAGTAATTTATTTTATGTGGTTAAACTATTTTGAAGAATAACTAATTAATTTCCTAAATTGTATTAATCTACAAAATGATCCTTGAAATTATACATCATTATATATTTGATACTTTTTGTTTTCTTTTGGTAAAATTGGAGCTTAAACTGATGTAACCCTTATCTTTTAATGTCAAAAAAGTATTTTTATAAAAAAACCCATTAGCTTTTGGGTTTGTTTAGTTAAAAAAATATTATTTGAAAAAATCTTTTCATTAAATCTTCTATAATATCGAAATAATTTAAGAAAAATTCTAATTTTTGAAATAGTAATGAGTCTAGGTCAATCAACAATTGCTGTAATCTTTTGAACATTTATTGAAATTCCCTTTGCACTAACAACATGCCCCAACAAAAATGTTCGAGACAACTAAAACTTATATTTGGAAAATTTAACATAGATGTTTTAATATTTGCAAAATGACATCTAGATGATTAGCTTGTTTCTCAACATTTATTGATTAATTAAGAATATCATTTATATATATAATAATAAACTAATCCAAAGCTTCTTAAAAACACTATCCATTAAATCCACAAAGGTCACATGTGCTCTTGTTAAACTGAATGATAGAAATAACTCATATGATAATATCGAGTTCTAAATGATGTTTTAGATATATCTTCTTCTTTCATTTTTAATTAGTGATAATCAGATCTCAAATTTATTTTTAAAAACATAAAACCATATTATAATTGATTAAACAAATTATTAATCCTTAACAAATAATATTTATTCTTGGTGGTGATCGCATTTATTTCTTTATAGTCTATGTAAATTATTAGATTATCATCTTTTTTATATAAATAATATTGGGATCTTCCATAGAGATATAGTACAATGAATAAAACCCTTCTTTATTAACTTCTAAATTTGTATTTTTTTCTTCTTAGAGTTTTTCAAGTGTCATTCTATAAGGAGTTTTATATATAGGTTATACTCTAACATTAATTGTATTTTAAATGCAATTTCCTTATCTACAAAAAGTCTTGATAAATTCTTCAAGAATGCATCCAAATATTCACATTATAGGTATATCTTATGATTTTGTGAACTTTTTATTTATACTTGTTGTAGATAATATATCCTTTCCTTTCTTCCAATAGTAATTTTTGTGCTTTCAACACAAATATGATAGGAATTCCTCTTCCTTTGCCAAAATAAGTTCTTTTCGCTCAAGTGTTCTATCTTTAACTATCTTCTCTAAATAATCTAATTTTACTTGATGCTCACACAGCTAATCATTCTTAACAAAATTCCAAAGCTATTACTGGTAAAGAAAATCATAATAGAAACATTTCTTCATTTGATTTCAATTTTCCCCACTTTAATCTCATTTCCATTAAGTAAATTAGAAATGAACTATTCATTTGTTTTAATTTAACAAATTATTTATCAAGTATAGTATATGAATAAAAGAATATGATGCTCTATAATAAAATAACATAAACGTTTAAAATTGATGATATTATTCAGTACTAATAATAACACCTATGGATATAAGAATTTCCTATTATGAATAACACACAATCTAGGCTAGCCTCCTTTGCTTACTGATTGGCCTTTGTCAGAATTTCCTAAAACTATGGAATCTACTAGACCTCTATCTCTACCTCTACCACTTCTACCAAAGCTTCAAGATACTAAGGCCTTCTTAGATCTTGCTCCTACATAAGGGCAAACTTTGTCTATATGGCATAATTTTCTATGCACAAGACATCTAGTCTATCCTTCGTCTTCAAACTAACGAACACCTCTATGATATTTTCCACATTCTGAACATTTAGGCCCATTTCTACTAGAATGCATCTTAGGCTTACTATTACTTACTCCTAATGATGCTCTATTAAATGCAGGTATATTAAAAATTCAACTATCATTACCATTAACAAACTCTTTTAGAAAGAACATCCACTCTTCCAGAAATGCATGTTTCTTTTTATTTAGCTTCATTCTAAGACTCTAATTCTAATTGCTCTTATACAATCAACTTGGTATTCCATACTAATTATGTGTAATTTATATTCATGATAGTGATTAATGCAAACTTGAATGAATATCTCAACCTATATGGAACATAAAACATATTTACTCTTCAAGTCCATCTATATCTAAAGCACATCTAGATAAAGCAATGAATATGTGCTTATAATTTATAGTAATCATATCTTTTTAAGACCTACCAACTCCTCTCACAAATACTTTATGAAATAATATTGGAATATACATCTTCTTTTATTTACAAACTCCTTCCAATTAATCTCATAAATAAGTCACACTTTGAAATGAATATGGTTGCTAAACTTTCACAAAACATTAGTTGCATCATCTAAAACCAAGATTTTTAATGGTACTGTCATGTTCTCAAGGTGGGCTATTCAATCAAAGATTTTATTGATTTATTTAATTCAATTTTCAACTATTGTAAGATTTAAACCCCCATAAAAGTGATGAAGACACATCTTGTGGAACTAATAACTAAATCCATTTGAAAACATTCATCTTTACCATCTACACCTCTCATAAGATGATTAGGTGACTTATACAATTAAACCAAATTATTTTGATTATCAATTTACTAATCAACCTCCTTTTCTTCTTCAATATTTTGAAATTTAGCTTGATTTATTTCTTTCTCTTCTCTCTTGTTCCTTTAATTTCCACATATATGTATATATATTCAAATATTTCAATAAATTATAACTCTTAATTAAATGCATTTTGTGTGAATATTTATGCTATAAGGTGTCTTTACTTAAAAAACTCTCAATATTTCTAACCTTTGCTCTAATATCATTCATAAATGTGACATTAAAGTAGTTCTTTCTTTAGTTAGATATGATTTAAGAATAAATCAAGTGAAAGTTATTGGGTTTGTAAGTGCCAAAGAGGACTAAAAGTCATTGTTGGGTGATATCCTAAGGAGAAGAATCATATAAGATACAGATTCTATGAAAGGCTTCTAAGGATGCAAAGATGAATAGTCTCACATTTGATATATCGAAAAGATTTGGGCTTTATATATGATACTATAGACTTAAGATGTTAACACAAATTTTGGAAAAAAATCAGCTTGTGTTATGATAAGATGATATAAAGGGATAATATCTTGACATAATATCACTAATACAATAGCACTTAAATATGTTAGAGATCATCTTGCAAAATATTACCCAATTCAAACTCAGAGTTACTCTAAAGTAGAATCAACACAACATTTGAATTACTAAAGTTGTCAACATTACTGTCTAAATATTATCACACGAGATCCCTCTAGTTGTTAGAACTAGCCTGTTGGTTGACATTATTCTTTTGAACTGCCCATATAAGTGTGTTGGTCATTTGGGTTGAGTCTCCATGTTGATTACCACTCTCATATTTTAGTCCCAACTTATATAAAGGAGCTCTTGATTTTTAGGGGAACCATATATAGAGGGGTGGGCCATTAGTTCATACTTGTAATTTAATCTTATTTTATCTCACATTATTTGTGAGCCCTTCATTCATGAGAATGAAATTTATATAAAGGGACTAGAAGGGCTATTATAGTTATATTATGTTGAATATTTTTCATCAAACTTTCTTTAAGAATGCTCATTATAAGCAAAATTTACTTGGTGTAATTTTGATGTTGCATTAGGAAGGATAGGCATGAGGCTTAAATGAGGAGATCCTTACCCAAGCTATTTTAGTGTATTTAATAACTTTTCAAAACTTATTTCTTTTTTATTCTAGTTTTTTCCTTTTTTTTAGTTCTTTAATTTTAGCATTCGGTAGTTTGGAGTACTCCTATTTTTTTCTTTTTTTATTTGTGTTGTATTCATTTGAACCACCTCATAAACCTTTCCCACCATTATAATTACTTCATTTTAGTATTTCCCCTATATGAAAAGTGTTTTTCTCTTATACATACTAGCTCAAGATTATTATAATTCACCACCCCAAATAACTTCCAATCCATTCTCTCCTTCTTTTTAGTATTTCCCCTAACTGAAAAGTGTTTTTCTCTTATACATACTAGCTCAAGATTATTAATTTTGAAGTGGGCATGGTTTATATTTGATATGTTCTCAATTCTTCTTATTTGAGCCAATTTTCTACACATTTTGTTTTATATATGTACATTGTTTGTTGTTGGTTTGAGCTACTGCTTGCATTGGATTTAATCCATTCTTTAAGTTTGTGTGTGATTCCTAATTTTGATAGGTTTCTTAACTTACTGGTGGTTCAATCTTTTGTATTATGAATGATTTAGCCTTTTTGTATCCTTGTGGATTTTGTTTGTGAACTTGATATAAATGATTATTGTATTCTTATGCTTAGTTTTTAACTAATTATGTACTTATCATTCAATTAACTTGCATGATATATTGTCCAACATTAGACATTAGATCATCACATCTCATTTTTAAAGCTAATAATTTTTATTTTATTAGGATAGGATTAGATGATTCGATACCTATATGAACGAGTATCTATTTTTTTTATGATTTAATCAAATTACACATCTAATGGTTTGATATACATTTTGAAATTAATTACTTGTGATTCATTCAATCACAGTAGATTATCTGGTGTTTAAATAATGCCTGATGGATCATCTGATATGTTGATTAGATGGTCTAATATCTATAAAAGCTTTAGTCTAGAACTTTGTAGAAAGCTTTTTGAAAACAATATTGTGAGTAAATCTTTTTGGAAGACTTATAATTTCACACTCTTAAGATTCACATGTTATGATCCTATTGCCTTAAGAGATGACGTCATAGTTTGTATATGCTATTACAATAAAAGGAAAACATAACTCAAATCTTCACTTCCAATTTAATATTACATAACTTCCAAATGTCCTTTCAATTTAGCTTGAGTTAAGATTTGTTTTCCATTTCTTAATGTCTAGTTAACCTTTATGTCACCATTAAAAGTCCTTTCGATTGTTCTTTAGTTAATATCTATACATTCCTTTAGAGAATTATATTACAAAGATTACAATTTTGTTTTAATCAAACTACCAACGCTAGGTTCGTGGTATTAATGATCTCCTTCTTTTGATAATAAAAAAAATCACATCTATATTTAAAATGAAAACTAAAACATATAGAAGTATAATAAAGAACATAAGCTATCCCTAAATATCTAAATACAAAGCATAATGAATGACATGTGTGCATAAAAACATGTTTCATTTCATTACAATTATCAAAAAGCATTACAAAATATTACAGCATGACACATTTTTAATTGATTTTTTAATCTCCTTTTTGGAATCAATCAATAAAGACAACCTAAAACTACTTGTCATCCTCATCGTCTCTTTGAAGAGCTTGATGCTTTACACTCTTCAAGTTGTCAAATTCAATGTCCATATAAGATTCGATATTCTTCTTCAATTCGCCAAATTTTTTGTTGATATGGTTTTAGATGTTGGAATGCATATAGTCATAAGGGGTCAATATGTACTAATAGTCCTTTGGAGGATAATAGAGGTATCCTCCAACTCTAGAAGACAACAAACCAACATCATGACATGAATAAGTTGGCAAATGTATATGATGATGTTATGATGGTTGTCAAAATAGAGGTAAATTTTCTATAGGTGCCTACTCTACAAGTTTCATATGATGTGCTTGATGAGTTTTGGTCATGCCTCCAAGATTTGCAAATCCAAAGCACTAGATTGGGACATTATATAATCAAGATCTAGAAAACATATGAGATGTGGAAATCACAAATTGATGTGTTTTTCAAATCTTCAATCCCTTATTAAAACGAAGTTGAGCCATTCTCCATAGAATGCAATGGTCAACATTAAATGGTTGTGAAAACAAAGAATGTGACCAAGGTAAGAGGTGTTGTGATGTGATTTTGTCTCTAGATCTGTAAATAATAATATAATAGGGAACACATTGAATCACAAATGTATCTTTATTTATATTCACACATCTTGCATATAGAAGCTAAAAGTGGAGGATCTAATAATGGAATTGATTAAGGACAAATCATAATCAAAGCCATTGAGAATTTAAGAGACTTGGCCCACTTCAAGCAACTTCTAAATGATTTTCAAAATCATTCAGCATGATGTCAAATATTCATACTCAAAGGATGTTTTTGTGCTAGTATGTGGAAGTTAGATTTTAAAGTTGGAATAGAAACAAAACACCACTTCATTACAAAAATAATGTGAGAAATAAGTTAAAGATTAAATATAACTATTATGAAATAAATTAATGGACATTATAGGAGTACTTTTTTGTGGAACCTAAAAATTTTGGGAAACAAATTTTTTTCATTTTTAAAAGATGGATAAACTTTTTGGTTTTCAAGATTTGGGAAATGACATTCATTAATAGTGTTTTTTTAGCTAAAGCTTGACAACTTTTTGTCAAAAGGTAACGACATAAGTGGCTCAACCACTGGGTTTATTAGTCTATCTCTATTAAGAAGAGATGACGAAGCTATTGAATAAGATAACTCAACTTGAGATTGCTTTTTATTTGCCATATTTTTTTTTCTCAGAGGTATTCTTAAGTTGAAGAAGTTCTAAAGAGTAAAGGTAGACTTTGGCAAAAACTACATTAAAATAAATGAAATTCTCTTAAATGTAGGAATTGAAGATGAAAGAATAAGAATCAAATCTTAAGATTGTAAGATTAAAGTGGATTAAAAGATGGAATGAGCATTGGAATTTCCTTCTTGTTGCTTAAGGTTACCTCTTTGGTTTGATGAGGTAAAGTTACCTTACTCAATACTAATTGAGTACAAAGGTAACTTTACCACATCAAACCAATGATGTAAATGAGGTGTGATGATGAGTAGACTATTCATTTACTTATTGGGAAATCAGGAATTGAAATGCTAGTTTGCTATATATTTGTTTATGCTAAATGTGCAAGGATAGAAAGAATGACATTATGGAACAAATTATGATTATATAAATCCTTTAACGAATCAAAAGGATGGATTAGAAGGAGATGAATTCACCCATGTTTGATCCATAATAAGATATTGGTGCCTTACATCCATAAAGAACTTGATCAATCAGTCTACTCATTTTCTCCTTATAGGGGGCCTCGAGTTAGTTGTGGATAGAGAGGTGGGTCCAATATATTTGAGTTCTAATTTACCTACTTTACAAAATCTAATCACCCCATTTATGAGACTCACTTTAAAAAATACATGTTCTTCTTCATGGATTTGACATTTTTATGTATTTCATCAAAATATCTCTTTTGTTGTTCATAAGTAGTCTAAATCCTATCTTTTATCATCTTGATTATGTGGGTGGCTCATTAACAAAGACAACTCTAATTAATTGTTTCTTTTTTACCCTCAAATCAATATAAAAGAGATAAACACTTCCTTCCATATAAGACTTCACAAAGAGCCATGCCAATATCAGCATGAAAACTATTATTGCATACCAACTCTATTAATAGTAAGTGATATTCTAGTTGTCTCCAAAATCTAGTACATAAAGTCACAACAAATTCTCAAGTGTTTTAATCATTTTTTTTCAACTATTCATTAGTTTGGGGGTGAAAAGTTATATTAAACTTCAACTAAGTCTCAAAAGTTTTATGTTCTTTCTTTCAAAATCAGAAAGTAAAATTAAGATATATGTTAGAGATGATTATTTTTGGAATACCATGCAAGTTCATAATTTATTACACATGTATTTGGGCCAATTATTTTTAGAATAGATATTCTTAATAGCAAAAAATGTGTAAACATAGTTAGTCTATTAATAATTACCCAACAAAATCATGCCTGTAAGATTTTTAGGTAGCCTAAGAATGAAATTTATATCTACACATTTCCACTTTCATTCAAGAATAAGCAAGGGTTTCAAAAAATCATTAAGTTTTTGTTATTCTCCTTTGACGTGTTAGCACACTTGACATTTCTTTATCATTTCTTATGTGTCTTTTCATCTCAAGTCATCAATAATGTTGTTTTAATTCTTGATACATTTTATTATTTCTTGAGTGAATGGAGTACTTGAAATTATGAGCTTCGTATAACAATAATTGTCTCAACTGCTAATGGGTAAGCATACACAACCTTAAAATCTCAAAACAAATCATTAATTTTGGGTAGTTGATATTTATTCTTAATAGTCAACTTATTCAATTCTCAATAATTAATGTACCAACATAAAAAAACTACCTTTCTTTTTCACATCCCCAAGGAGATACATTAGGATTGATGAAGTCTCCATTTAGTAATTCTTAAATTTGCACATTTACTTTAGATAATTCTTTAAATATCATTTCGCATAGAGATTTTGATATCGGCTTAGCTATATGAAGTAAAACTGAGCGTGTGAATCCCACAAGAAGTGGTGAATTGTAGGCTTTAAATATAATTTTTGCTATTTTGATAGAATTTATTTTTTAAAAAATCCTTTATAAAAATAATTTATGTTTGTAGAAAAATCTTGATTTTATATATATTAATTTTTAATTTTTATGATAAATGATAAATAAAAATTAAAATTAAAATGATACACTAAAATTTTTAGATGTTTAAAATTAGAACCACATCCACAACCAACCAAGGTCAAGATGAATATCAATATTAAAAAGTTTACAATTTTGAGTTTTTTCTTATGGTTCACCCCCAATCTACTAGCTTTTACATGTTCAATTCTATCTCGAGCTTTTGCAAGCTCAACTACAACTAGATATTTTATAAGATCAAACCAAACTTGGGCATTCGCAAATGCAAGGCCACCCAACCCAAAAGAAAAAGAAAAATACAGCATGAAATAAATTTTTAATAAAAAACATACAAATGTTTTTATGCTTATTGATAAATATAAAAAGAAAAAAAGTACATAATTATGAAGCAAGTAAGAAAATAAAAGCTTAGCTAAAAGAATTTGAAATTCTGAATAGTACTAAGCTGTTGTGCTATGAGAATAGTGTTATGTTAATAGAATATGATGCAACACTTCTTTGAGATCTCAAAATGTTGTTCATATACATTAACCATTTCATTCATAATGGTTATGAATTTATAGAGAAATTTTTATTATAATCTTTATAAAGTTAAGGAAAAGTTATTTCAAAAGCTATTACCAAACAGCTTAAAAAGCTTTTCCATAAGGCTTAAATAATTCTTCCAAAATGGATAAGTATAATGATAGGTGTAACATATAAGTAATTAGCTATTAGGCAAGAAGACCAAAGTCATTGGATGAGATTAGGAGGTTCTAGACCGTTAGATCACAAATTATGAAAGCATTAAAGTTTTGGATAGTTTGATTAAGGAGGATTAGATATAGACCATCTAATCAAGTTGGATCAGATCTAAATTGTTTAATTTATCAATGCTAAAGATGAGAATCTTCTTAATCATCGAATTCAAACATACAAAAATCTAAATCATCTGATTCAATGATAGATTATTTGAAAAATAATAAACAATCAAGATCATTTGATTAAGTTGGACGTGATCATGGTCATCCGATCGAAGCTTCAAAGCAAGACTTACAAGTGGGTGAGATACCTTAGTTGTTTTAATCGATGATGGATAAAAATGAGGAATCAATGATGCCAGTTAGATCAAGCTTGTTGAATGGACGATAAGATGGATCAAGGTCACTATTTAAACAAGAGAATGCAATTTCTACTGTTCGATCATAAAAATACATGATTGGATGACGTTAAATCACTTCAACTTAAGATGCAATAGGCATCAAAATCTTAGTCTCACATGCTCTAATTACTTAAGGGCTTTCACATTATATGGGCTCCTTCATGCCTATTATTCAAACTAGTTCATGGGGTTGCTCCCCCCTTATGTGCTTGGGGATTCATTCCTCTTGTCACTCGTGTACTTATAAGATTGCATGTTAAATATGCCAAAAAGTCAAACTTGACCCACTTCTTTGAGTTCAGTTCAGCTCGATCATTTGCCTTACTTTAGTTGGGATCAGGAAGCAAAATGGCCAACATCAGGTTTAGACCCAATTTTGTTGTATTTGTCTCCTTACCCTAGCCATGCTAGTGCCTAATCAAACTTGCTTGGCCTGAGAGCTATGCACTTGGGTACATGATTCAGATGTGGCTTAGAATATATATATAAATTTAAAAGAATATTTGTTCTAATTTACCCAAAGTTTATCAATTGACTTAATATGAAATTTTGTAAATATGCATAAGAAGAATTCAACCAAGGATTAAGTGATTGAAAAAATGAGTTCTTATATATGCTTTTAAATAAAAGAAATGATTAAACAAATTTGAATAGTTAAGTAGGATTTGAATAGATTAAATGATTTTAAAATATAATCCTATATTTCAAAAATTAAGAAATATTTCAAGTAAGATTTGAAAGGATTTGAATTGAGAAATATATCTTATAATTAATAATCAATAAGCTAATATTCTATTTTATAATAAATTAAAATTTTTTTCAAATTTGGTGCACATATTTTCATTCATTGAAACTTGTTAAATACTTCACGACACTTTGAAGGTCATTAATTCATCATCTTTAAAAGTGTATAACTTGTTCTTAATAACTAAATCTATTTTACACTAAATAAGCCTATTAGAATAGAATGTTAAATATTTAAGACTTCACTTTTCAATTATAGGGGTTACTTAACAATATCCCACTCTTGATGATTGTAAGGCACATTTAGATAAAAATATAACAAGTAAAAATATATATTTAAGAGATGATAAGAGATATTAAACTTGAAAAATGTATACTGCTC
The DNA here is from genome assembly GCA_023846275.1 of Vanilla planifolia. Classification (NCBI taxonomy): domain Eukaryota; kingdom Viridiplantae; phylum Streptophyta; class Magnoliopsida; order Asparagales; family Orchidaceae; genus Vanilla; species Vanilla planifolia. Next base: position 31,158,625 of record CM043869.1, on the reverse strand, counting down.
CTTATTCCATACTCTCCCTCACTTTATGATTATTCTAAATTTTATCTAAACCATAATCATTCTTCTTCTTTGACAACATTAAAAAGGAGGTGCAATTAATGTAATTTCTATTATACCATTGAAGAGGTTTTGCGAATATAAAGGTCAATTCTTACTTTAAAAATATGCACTCTAATTGTACTAATCCTGTAATGACATAATATCTAATAAGGTGAATTCTTACTTTTTTGTGAGTTTTCCTATAATGGTGAAGTTTATTATATACACTCTAATTCTACCTAATATTGTTTGTAATAATTCATTTTTTATATAGTTTATTCTTGAATAACTATTTAACTCTAATTAATTATTGATCACTAAGCATAGGAGCTAATTCTTATACTTAATTTCTCTCAAGTCATCTAATTATCAATTCATGGTTTGAACTTATACCCTTAAGGGATACACATATACTTAATCAATTTTTCTAATAGAAACTCATGTTCTAAGTCTTTGATTAGCATATCATTTATTGGATTCTTATTAATTTTATACAACCAAACTCAAGGTAGTTGTTAAGTAGGTTTTTCTCTATAATCTTCTTAACTGATTTACTTTCTTCATTTTTTAATATTAGGTTCATCAATGAATCTATCTAATCAATAAAATTTTTATTAATTATTTTTGTAATTGACTGATTAAATATAATTTCTATGTTTTATATCATTCTAATTCTCCAATCAAATTAACACAAACCTTTAATTCTCTTTTTTATTCAAAAGAAAATAAATAATGTAAATATAAAAAAATCATAATCAATCTCAAACTTATATTACTTTCCATAAATCAAATAAATTATCTCCAAATATATAATAATTATCAAGCCATTTTTAGGTAAATATCCTATATGTGATGTTTATTATTTTCCCCAGTACATTTGTACATATTTTTCCAAAGTTAGACATATAAATTGATCTCATATTTTTTATTTCTTATAATAATCATATAGATATTTATTTTTAAAATATATTATCATGAAATTAAAATTATTTAATTTTTTTAATTCTCTAATCAATTTAACAAAACCTATGATGGTCATATTTTTATTCTTATAAAATTTAACTATAATAAATTCAAAATAATCAATATCAATCACAAATTCAAGTTTCTTTCTACCTAAACTTAAGATTTGTATATCTAAAATAATTTATCTCTAAAGGTCTACTAATAGTTATATAATTACTAGGTTTAAAGGAAGATTTAACTTGCTTTTTTTTTGGCATGATTCACACATTTTTCAATTAGTCATGTTTAGCTTAAGAGGACCGCTAATTACTTCTAACTTGTTTATTTTCTTGATGGTAGAATAACAATATAACATAGTCTTCTATACCATAAAGTATTCTCACTTAAATATGTAACTAGGTATTCTATTAGCTTCTAGTTATCGAACTTAATTGCATAAGTGTCACCCTTTTCTTCTACCAAGTAATAACACTTCATCATCTTTTAAAATTTTATAATATTGAGTATTAAAATTAACAAATAGTCATTATCACATAATTAAAAAATAAGTTCTAAATGATTAATAATGATCGAAACTAAGCAAGTCTAAAAAGTTTTAACATTTTAACATAAGCTAAATAAGCTAAGGACTACAAACATTTTACAAGTGAGTCATACAAATGCACAAAGCAAGGCTTGTCTCAATAGGTCTTAAAATATGAACACACTTTCACAAAATTATTTAAGCTTTAAATTTAGGAACCTAAACAATCTTGAATTCAATAGTGGTGAGGTGTGAATGTTGTGATTTTACAAAGAATGTTTCAAAGTTTATTTCCTTAACAATCCACTCATATCTATCATGCTTTAAATTTATAGATTTTTTAATTGGAAAATTAAATGTAAGATGTTCAAATTTAGAATGATAATAATACTCAACATGAGATTTAGCTTGATAATTAGATGTATGTAAAGAATAAATAGGTGATGCATTAAAGATACATGTGAAAAAGAGTAAAGATATCTAACAAATCATTATCAATCTTTTAAATAAAATTTTTAAAAGTATTTCTTCAAATCAAATTTTTTTTACCCTTAAATAATGAAGGATGACATGATGAAAATACTTCACTTCATGTTTCACAAATATCAATGATGGATCAAGTTATCTTTAAAAACTTAAATAAAATAATTACAATAGAAAAATCAAGTAGTTCGATAATAAATTAAAATGATAATGTTGTAATCGATATTAATAAATAAAAAATAACAAATAATTAGAATTAATAACATCATTAATTTACCAAATAAATAAAGGATCAACCTAATAATTTTCTCAGTGTAAGGAACCCAACATGATATCGACTAAAGTAAAAACAAGAGTACGAATCCCACAAGAGTGAGTAAATTATGGGTTATAAAATATTTTTTTCTATTTTTGATCATACTTATTTTTAAATATTTTTTATAAGAATTATTTTATGTTTGTAAAAAAAATCTTAATGTTATATTTATTAATTTTTAGGATAAAAAAATTAAAAAATCAAATAAATATACTAAAATTTTTAGATGGTTTGATTCAAACTAAAACCTGTGTTCATCCCCAACCGAGGTATAAAAAATACTACTATCAAAAGGTATATAACTTAAATTTTTTTTATGATTTACCTTCAACTTACTAGCTTTTGTAAGTTTAACTATAACATGGGTTGGTGCAAGCTCAACCTCAACTCAATTTTTTATGAGATCAAATCAAACTCGAGCTTCTGTAAATGCTTGGTTGCCCAACCTAAAAGAAAAAATACAAAAAAAGAAAATAAATTTTTGATAAAATATTCAAATGTTTTATGTTTATTGATGAATATATAAAGGTACAAAGAGTATAAAATTATGAAGAGAAATAAAAAATAAAAATTTAGAAGATTTAAGCTTAGCTGGAAGAATTTAGAATTTTTAGTAGTACTAAGTTGTAGGTGTTGCTAGGAGATTGTTATGTCAATAGAATTGATGCAACCCTACTTTGAGAACTCAAAATAGTATTCATATTTATTTTTCATTTAATTAACAATGGTTAGATATTTATAAAAAAAATTTGATTATAGCTATTAGAAAGTCAAGAACAAGTTATTTAAAAAGTTGTTATAAAACTACTTAAAAACCTTTTCCAAATGGCTTAAATAACTCTATGACTAACTACAACAGCACATGTAATGGCTAAATAATTAATTGTTATGTGGGATTGACCTAAGCAGTTGGATGTGATTAGGAGGTTCTAAACTATCATATCACAAACTAAAAAGTAGAATAGTTCTAAATAGTTAAATCAAGGAGTATTAGATTTGGGCTATCTGATCAAGTAAGATCAGATCTGGATTGTTTGATTAATCATTGATAAAGACAAGAATCACCTTAGTCGTAGGATTCAAGCATGGAGAAATTTGAATCATCCAACTCAATGATAGATTGTTTGAAAAATAAGAAACAATCAAGACCATCTATTTAAGTTGGACGTGATTGTAGTCATCTGATCAAACCTTTGAAGTAAGACTTTAAGGTAAGTAAGATACCTTAGCCTTTAATCAAGGATAGATAAAAAAGAAGGAATCAATCATGACCATTAGATCGAGCTCATTAGATGGATAGTAAGATGGATCAAGATCACTAATTAAACTGGCATAAGTAATATATACTATTTGATTGTAAAAATGTGCGATTTGATGGTTTTGAGTTGCTCCAACTTTGGTTGCAACAAGCTCCAAACTCTTTTTCTCACATGCTCTATTATCTTAAGGGCTCTCACATTATAAGGGTTCCTCACCTATTATTCGAGCTAGTTCATGGGGTTAGCTCCCTCCTTATGTGCTTGACCTAATTTGGTTGCAATTGTCTCCTTACCCAAGCTATGCTAATGCACACTAGGGTTTGCTCAGCCCAAGAGCTTTGCACTTTGGCACATGCTTGTGATATGGCTTAGAATATATATTGTTTTCTTTTTTTAATTATAAAAATTTAAAAGAAATATTTATTCTAAGTTATCTAAATTTTAATAATTAACTTAATATGAAATTTAGAAAAGATTCATAAGAAGATTTCAACTAAGAAAAAGATTAAGTGATTGAAAAAAATAAAATCATGTATGTTTCTAAACAAAATAAATAATTTAATAAATTTAGATAATTAAATAAGATTTGAAAAGATTAAATGATTTAAAAATAGAATTCTATGTTTTCAAAATCAAGTAATAATTCAAGTAGGGTTTGAAAAGATTAAAATAAAAAAATATATCTTATGATTAATAATCAATAAGCTAACATTTTATTTCATAATAAAAGTAAATATTTTCAAATTTTATGTGCTTGCCTTCAATCTTTTAAGCTTACTAAACACTCTAAAGTGCTTTGAAGACCACTAATTAATCATCTTAAAAAATTTATGACTTATTCTTCATAACTAAACCTATTTTATATCAAACAAGCTAATTAGAATAAAAAACTAAATATTTAAGACATGAATCATCAAACATAAAAGTGACCTTACACTTAAGATACTAAATAAATCTCAAATTCAATCTTTTTTTATTAGGGAGGAGGTTAAGTAATCTCTTGAAAAAATATTATGATGATAAAAAACTATTAGCATAGATTATAACTCTTCACACTTTTTGTCTTCTACTATAAGATATAATAAAAAGTCTTCACCACCATTTATTAAAAATTTTTATCCTTAATTACATAAAGGATTTGGAGTCCTCTCCCTTTGCCAAAGAAAAGTACATTCTTTTCATATAGAGAAACTAAATTTATTCTCTTTTTCACACGATCTATAATTATGTGGTACCCAAATAGTTAATCCATGCTTATAATAATGTCAAATTTAGTGAATAATAAAATAAATAATTAAAGATAAAATCCTTTTCATTTGATTTGTTTCACTCTCAAGACAACCATATGCTAGGAATTCACTCTCATTAGATAGTGACGTAGATGATGGGTTTTGTATTTGACACACAATGCCATCAAATGCATCAAGAAAATGAAATGCTAAGTGAGGGTGGCACAAACCATTTCTTAAATTCTTTGATAAGTGCTTCTCATGGAATTTCTTTTGTGGACATGCCTCTAAATTTAACTTACTAACAAGATTTCCACCATGCAATAGTAGTCTTGTCTAGTAACATTACTACTAGTGGTACCTTCTGATGTTCAAGGTAATAAATTCCTTCAAATATTTGGCCAACCTAGCTAATCCAATGCTCTACTTCAAATGGAAACAACTTGGAGAGCTTGTATTCTATAAAACTATTCTACTAATCCATTAGCCTAATACGTTATATTGGGCCCCTTTGAAGAACTAAGGGTTTGGGATTGCATTGTTGTTTCTCTCCTCTTTCCTTAGATTTAACTCTTTTTGATCCCTTATACATTGTATGCTCTAAAATGGATAAATATCAATCATCTTTTCTTAGCCATAATTTATCTTTTCAATTAAAATAAGGTAGCATAGTGACAACTAGTTCTCCTTATATGTGTGCTATTCTAGTGTATTCACTCAAAAGCTTAACTTATTTTGCAACCTTGGATTCTAATATTATATTGTCACACCTCATCTTAACTAAACCCATACAATACAAAAATTTACACCAACCATACAAGATTTATTAGGTAAATCAATGATAGTAGCATAAGATTGAGGACACAAGTAATAAAATTAATGTGACATAAAAACTATATCAATCTCAAGCATCACACTATTTGAAATTTTAACACACAATATATATAGCTATCATAAGGTATGAAAAGCTAAAGGATAAAGATAATACAATAATTTGAGCATAAAAATGAAACTGTCCTCACAAATACAAAATACCTCTCACACTTTCAAAATACATCACCTCTAACCCTAGGGTTTTAAAATATCATCTCTAAGGATTCTCAAGTTTGTGCACTACCTTGTAATGTAAGTAAAAAATGAGCATAATATGTTTAATAAGAAAACCACTAGTTACATGTTATAAAAAAGTATAAAAGAGCAATAGTATAGCTAGTAAATAAAGTGGAGTAATAAATACAACAATGCATGATAATCAGAAAAGGAGAACATAATATATATGCACCTAAATTATATACATCTCATTGATATATATATATTAATCCATTGTACATCATACTTTGTTTTCTTTCCAATTTAAATTTTATTTACTATTTTTTTTCTTCTTTAGTTTTTTTGTTTCATATTTTTTTCCTTTTTTATGCCCAAACTTTTCTATGAAACCTATCCCAACTCCAAGGATCACATATTATATCTCATAATTATTAAGTCTCCGCCCTTGAGATATCATAATTGTACTATGTCTCCAAGATACATCTCATCATCACTAAGCCATTGACCTTTATTATCAACATCTTATGCTAATAAGGTTTGGGGCTTCTAATATGTTGAAGCTTATCTCTAAGTACCTATAGTATCATCACATAGTCATCACCTTTTATAGCCAACATCTTATATTAATGAGAAAATGAGACCACTAATATATTAAAGTCCCATCTCTAAATTCTTATAACACTGGGGTGTTAAGTATGTTTTATCATCACTAATCCATTAACCCTTATTTTCAACATCTTGTTTTGATAAAGAACAAAGCTTTTAACATATCGAGCCTTATCACTAAGTGCCAATGACATTAGAATATGAAATATATCTCATCATCATTGAGCCAAGATCCTTGGTATGTCGTGGCCATACCATGACATTAAGGTATGATATATATCTCATATGTTAGGTCATTATAAGAGATGTTATGCCATACAAATGCTCATATCTCCATGCATTACATTATCATAATCAAGGAATCTAATAACCAACTTACATCATAGTTACTTATTTTGCTTATCTGATAGCTCAAAAAAGTTTCTTTCAAAGCTTTTACTTTTCCCTTATCAGTTATTCACATTTTTTATATACATCAAAATATCTTTTATCGATAACAATTCAATTGTTAAATTAAGATAACACTTTTCAATCCATCTTTTAAAAACAACTCAATTCCATGGTAATCGCATTGTATAGTATGATCTCACCTTATTTATACTGTATGATCTACATTTGCACTTCTTGAAAGAAGGATCATATAGATAATGTCTATCAAACACTTTGGGAACTAATCTTATATGTTTAATCTCAATTTTGAACTAGTATGATCCATAGTAGTACCTTAATTAACTAATAGATTGAATAAATGAACTCTTTTAAATGCCTTTTTTAGGCTTTTAGGTTGGAAATCAATTATAACAAATTGACCTTAAAGTTTAATGGGCTATGCCACCAAGGAGGGGGAAGTAGGTTGCTAGAAAATTGAAGATGAAGCTATTCTCCAAAGTCAAATAGCTAGGTATGCCTTTTGGCACAAGATCTAATTTCTCACATCTTACTAAGGTAATGGATACTAGTGGTTGTATTGCCTTGACTAACTCTATATTATTGGTCTTGCTCTTAAACAAACCCTCTCAGAGATCATTACTAAACTAAAGACATGTGAGGTTTGAGTATTCACTACTTAGTTTTATGGTATATCTCTTTGGTGACTCATCATGCATGTGCTTTTATGGCTAAAGGAAAGGCATTATGGATCCAATCACTACAAGATAGGTAAAATAATCATACTAACTTATTTTCCAACCATCAGGGTGACTCTATGGCTTGGAGACTTTTTTGTTGTGTTAGAAATTTCATATAGAACAATATTGGCTAGCAGATTGATGATGGCAAGCTGTGTCACACTTTCCAAAATAATTGGTTAATTCATAAGGCTATTCACTTTTGTCCTAGTCCAATCTAATATGAATTCTTCTCTACAAATGCAGTTTGCTAATTTTTTGGACCTAAACTAAGCGTGAGATATTGATTGTGTTTCTTTAAAGATATGCTAGTTTGGCATTTTTTTAGATTGCACTCACCTAAGAAGTGCTAGGATTGTATTAGAAATGCCTTGGGCACTAAGTTATATCAAATGAGGGCTTGGACATGGAGGATTCACATTCAACCAAGGATCCAGGCTTTTATGTGGCGGGTATGATTGGTGGCAATTCCTATCCTTATGTGGCTTACTATGTAAGATTGGTTTTACCCTAGACTATTTGTGGTGTCACAATAATGTTGAAGATCTTAACCTTACCTTATGGAGCTACCTAACTGTAATGTAGGTTTGAGATTAATTATTTCAACTAGTGGATGGATTTATCAATTTATTTTAGATTATGGATCTTATGGCTTATGTATAGCACTTGTGTCATAATAACTCTAATTTACATCAGGTCTCTCTTATAGCTTTTGGGCATTAGTTCATTTGGAAGACTACAACTATATAGTACATGCAAAACCTTTCTTTTCTACTAGAGCTTTATGCATGTCCATCTAATAGCATGTTAGGCATTTTCTCACTTCATGTCGAGATTCCTAAGGCCAGTTCTATCCTTTGGCTTTTGTCATCTTCTTCACACTGGCTCTCTCCACCTTAAAACTAGATCAAAGTCAACTTTGATATGATTGTGTCAATGTGTGGTATTATTATTATTGGTTATATTACTACAATCAATCATAGTAATCCACTATTGATAAAGGGCTAAACTTGGTTTTCTATAATTGTTGCTATTTCTTACATGGCACAATAGTTTCCTCATTCACTTGGGATTTAGTATAAGTTAGTTTTGGTTTAAGCCATTTCTATGTTGAGATGCATGGCTACCTTTCATGCTGATGGGATTAATGCTTTTTCGATGTGCTTTGCATAATATCTACTACTTCAAAGATGTTCAAATTTCTTAGAACTTTAGTGAGGCTAACTCAATAATTGATTACATAGAAAAAAATGGTTATTATATCTAATTTAAAGTGGGTTTAGGACATATCCCTCACACTAGAGTTGTGTGATATTCTTGTAACTGATTATATGTATGAACACTCATAATATACATTAATATAGGCTTTAGTTACTCATTTCATATCCATCTTCTCTATTATAGAGATTAAGGTTTTTGTATTTTCTCTTATCCCTCTCATCTTCAAAATGGTTACATTATCCCCATTATCTAGTTTTTCTCTAATAGGGCAGTTACATTCCATGAACAAAATTCCTTATGATGACTACTCTTTGGGGATATTAGGTATTAAGATTGAGCCCTATTGTTGTTATTATACATACTTTTATTGATGCCCCTGCTTTTATCCCTACTTTGATCGGATAAAGGTTTTAATTTGTTTCATTACTAAGTTTTAAGCCATAAAGAAATAGCTTTGATGACATATGAGCATCTAATGTTAGTTCACAAATATACACTCGTTAGTATCACACAAGCTCTACAAGTATATTAGTACAAAATTTGGTTAACAATTTCTTAAAAATTTCTTAAAATTGAGTTTTTTGCTATTTTTATCACTTTTCACTATCATCTGCCATTATCACCACCATTATCAACAGTCGTTGCCGTTGCCCAAGCTGACCTATGTGTCCACATGACCTAAATTGACCTAAGAACCTGATTGATCTGGTTGACCTGTGTTGACCCATTACTCATGACAACCCACTTGATTCGCTCCTTCCTGTACCAACCAATTAATCCTTCCAACTTGTGTTTTTCAGCCCAACCCACACCTACCTAAAAACTAGATTAGTAGCTCAGCTAGCATCACTTGCCTTATCATTTCATAGCCAACTATTTCGTCACTCATCGTTTTTGTCACCTAAAACACATGATCAATTTGGGCATTGCTTAATGTCAATTAATTTTGTAGTATTTTATTTTCTTATTTTTCAAAAATTATTGATGAACCTCTAAAGTCCTTATAAATAAGGATGTTCATCATAATGAAGAAGAATAATTTTGGAATAAAAATTTCTTTTATTTGTGGGCTTTCATATTTGTGAACAAAGAGTATATACCAAACTCTAGTTGGAGAGATTCAAACTCACCTTGTTAGAGATAAATATCAAAAGTGAAAGACCTTCCAATAGGAGAGCTGATAACCAAACCCTTGTGCAAGGCAAGGATCGAAGGTGAGAGGCCTTCCACCAAGAGAGCTAATAATCAAATAAATTTTTGCTTTCATCAACACCCACATCATCATCATCAAAAAAATGCATTCTTTTTGTAATTTTATATTTTTTAGGTAGTAATCTAAAGTTAAAATTATTCTTTTTTTTATTAAAAGTACTCTACATATAGTTTGTCTTAAATTTTTTATTTTATATATGTATAATTAGATGTGATAAAAATCACTTTGTATGATTTTATGCTTAATACTTAAGGTGTTGTTACCTACTCAACTTAATAATCAATATTATAACTTTGAAAAATCAATCTTTGAATAATTCTAAAATACCATACATATCACCTAATCTTAATTAGTGTATTGTATTTTTATATTTTTTTTAATAATGTATTAAGCATCTCTAATATTGTAAGCTTATAATTAGACCCTAATAGAAGTCAAAATTTTCCTTGCATCATAATTGGTATCAGTGAACATGAGTTTTACTCTAAATCAACTTTGGTATTAAAAACATTATTTTTAACCCAAAACAAAAATTTCTTTTTTGCTTAATGTATCTACTAATGAACTCTTAGCTAATTTTTGATAAACTCTGTCTTAAGAGATGGCACAAAAGTAGTGATATAACTCTTTATAATCTTTTTTAGAAACTATCTAGTTCTATCTAGGAGGTGATCTAGTATAAGTAAGACCTTGATCACTTATTATTTTCTTAAAAGCACACCCTATCTTAACTTTAGTGGCCTATAGATGTGGTCACTTTACTTTTATAATTAAAAAAAAGAAAAAAAATATCTTATATTATTTTTCTTCCTTTATATCCTTTTGTTGAAAACCTTTATTTGATTACAAGGTCTAATAGGTCTTATTAAATGGTAAATCAAAGATCAATCCAAAATTAGAGATAAAAGTTAAACTAGAACCTCATGTTAGAAATATCCTAATCAATAACTTAACTCACTTAGATGATTAAACAAATTCTCTTAAACTAATATCATGAATGAAATCTTAGAAGAAAAAAATAATAGGAGAAAAAATATTACACCAATGATTTAGAAGAAAAAACCTTATGAGCTATAAGAATTATAGAAGACATTATGATCCTTTTGATAAATCTAACTAAGATATTCATAAGAAAAATCATGATTATAGAAGAAGAAATGTGCCTTTCTATAAGTCAAACCAAAATGATGACCTAGATATGTCTAGTAAGAAAAAAGACTTAAGAGACTATAAAAGAGAGAGCATATACTAATGTGAAATTAGATGTCCTAACTTTTGATGATAATTTTGATCCCAAGGATTATATAGACTAACAAAATAATATGAATGATTACTTTTATTGTCACCAAATTAGTGAATGAAAAAATATTAATTTATTAATAGTAAACTTATTGATATTACTTGAGAGTTTCTTAAAAACTTAGAGTGATAATATGCTGAAAATAATAAAGAGGCACCCAAACTTTGAGAAACCTTAAAGTTGAGTTATACAATAGATTTGTTCTAATAACCTATAATGCTAAAATATTAGATAAATGGTAAAGATTGATTTTTCCAAGATAATAGATCAATTGAGAAGTACATTAGGATTATAAAATTTGGTACAATATAGATAAACTCGAGCATATAGTACTCTCCTATTTTAGGATAAGTTTAAAGGAATACATACAAGTTAAGCTTAACTTAAAAAATATTACTACCTTAGTGAAAACCTATTGCATAACTAGAAATTTGAAAAAAGTAGAATTTCTTATTTTAAGAAAAATGAAGAGCTAGTCCCTCCAAAGGCCTACACCATAATTTCTCAACTCACTCATACTCACACTTCATCTATTCTCTCCACCATAGTTTGTAAACCTCCTAAGTTTATATTATCATCCACTTCTTCACACTCTTCTTCAAGTCAATCCACTCAAATTGGAATCACTTGCTTTAAGTGTCATGAAAAGGGACATATAGCTACTAACTATCCAAAGAGATTTATGATTATAAACCTAAAAAGTATTAATAAATAAGAAACAATAAAAGCTCATGAGGAAGCTAAGTAAGAATTTAAAAACATGAAAAAGTTTGTGGAATAATCATGTAAGATGACCATAGTATCTGATTAAGAAGGAAGATTTACCAATTATTTTTGAAAGATCTTATAGCACTTATTAGGGACTAATCTAAAAACTTCTTCAGCCTATTACCCAAAAATAGATGGACAAATGAAAGTATCAACTCGTAGTATAGGAAATCTTCATTATAGCTTGATAGGGGACCACTTAAGCTTTTGGATCAACTACTACTAAGAGCTAAATTTGAATAAAATCATTTTTTAAATCATAGTATTAGTCTAAGACTTTTCAAAATTTTTCATAATAATAAGACAATGTCTCTCATTGATTCAAGTTCCTAATCAGCTGACTTCTAAATTTCTATTTCTATTTCTTTTTCCTCTTATATCTCTTTATTACCTAAAATAATAACTAAAAAATTTAATCAAAGTAACAAAAGATAAAAAAACTAGTAGATGCTCAAAAAAAGGTTAGAGAATTTAATAAAAGAGATCATATTATAATTAAACTTAAGTCAAAATAGTTTTCTCCTAGAGCTCACAAAAAATTACAAATGCATGAACCTGGACTTTTTAGGATTATTTAAAAACTAACTAATGCATATGTGTTAGATTTATTAGATGATGTAAGATGATATATCCAAAACCTATTTTAGCTCACAGATAATTAAAAAAAACTTAGGTTTAAGTAATATATTCATATAAGGGCTTACCCAAAAGTGTTATAGGTTCAGAATTAGAAATTTTAGGCTCACTGAGTAAGAAATTTCTCAAAAGTTAAAGACTTGCACTAATTTTAATAAAAAAGATCTTAATCTAAAAGAAATTTGATTTTAAGCAACACACGCCTAATCACTAACATTGGTGATGAAATGACAAAGTACACGCACAAGTAGAGTTTATAGAAGGCCAAACAAGAAATCATATAATCACATGCATGAACTTAGAAATTTGGATGTGATGATAGATTTTTTTAAATATAAAATAAAGTTACTAAGAACTTTTCTTGTGATTTGATGTTCTATGTTGATGTTGGATAATAAGTCATGATCTCCACTTTGAGCCTCTCACTCATTTTTCCAAGAGACCTTTAGAATCACACCGTCAGATTTTTTGCACACAATACACTTGTATCACATAAGTTTGGTAATAGCACTTCATTACTTCATTCAGAAAGTTCATTCTTACAATATGATGAGCATCTTTATTTATAAAAATCTTAAAGGTATAATAGTAATTTGTTAACCTAGAAATACAAAAAATTATTTGAAATATTAAAAGACATTTTTGGAATTCTAAAAGACATTTCAGAATTCTAAACAACTATGCATTTTAGGCAACAATAACAACAAATAGTAAGGTGGTCGGTGGCACGAATAGTGTAGGTGGAGAGACATATGATGCCTAGGGTCCAATTTTTTGTTCAAAGCAAATTATTGTTAATTAATAGGTAGACTTGAATATTTTAGGTCAAGCATGGGTCGTGTAAGTAGAGCGGGTCAATATGAATTACAAGTCGTGTGGGTTAGCATGATCGATGTAAAAGTCTCACGAGTTAATACAGACTGCAACACGAGAGTTGATGACGATGTTATTGTGAAAGACTGTGATGGACGATGGTAGGCACAACCCAAACTCCAAATTTAGCTCTTTTTAAAGTAATTTTTAATCAAATTTTGTACTGAAAAAATTACGAGACCATTAAAGGGATAACTAGTACTCAATTTAAAATTAAAAATATTTGAAATACTATCAATTTGTTCTTTAAATGATTGAAATAAAAATTTAGAAGCAAATAACTTGAAAAACAATTAAAAAAACTAAAATGGGTAATAAATAAGGGTCAATTATAATTGATCCCTATAATGACAATGATAACAGGGATTAATGAGAAGTAAATAAGCCAATCTCGACATAACTTTGAGTCTAATTAGCACTAGTACGCATCCAAATAGAACTTCTATGTGATGTATTAGATGCTACTATATCACCAGAAGAGTATAAGATTAATATAACTCTTAATATTAAGGATTTAGTCTCATACAAGACACCACATTTAATATTTAATGAGTCATTTGAGTATGATTCTCTCATGTTAAGTGAATCTATTCTTACCACTTATTAACCTTGAAAGTAAGGACAATATAGAGGAAATTTTAGATTAAGAGATAATTTTAACCAAAGATTGTAAACTTCAAAAATTTTTATTTCATTAAAAGGACAATCTTCGATCGAGAACTCTTAGCTTACTTGTAATAACCTAAATCATATTATGCCACATCTATTAACGCACTATTATACTCATCGCCATGATGTCATTGACTAAGCTCTCTCTCACATGGGGAGGATGATGTAGAAGAATCTAAGTCATTTAACAAACACACTTGTTAGAGTCGCATTAGTTCTATAAGTCTATTAGTATAAAATTTAATTAAAAATTGCTTTATAAAATGCTTAAAATTGAGTTTTTTTTGCTAATTTTACTACCAACATCTGCTATCATCACCATCACCATTAGTAGCTATTGCTGTCACTCGAGATGACCTGCATGCCTGTATGACCCGAATTGACCCATAAACCTGGCTGGTTCACTCGACCCGCATCAATTAGCTCTATTTGCTCTAACCCACGATGACTCATGCCAACCCACCCAACTTTATCAACTTGGGCTATTATGTTATACCCATGCCCACCCAAAAAATGGATAGGTAGCTCCACCTGTGCCTATCGCCATGTTGTTTCACCGCCTAAAACATAACCAATTTAGGAATTACTTAACATCAATTAATTTTGTAGATTGTTTTTAATTTTTTTATTTTTTAAAAATTGCTAATGAACCTTTGAGGTCCCTATAAATAAGAATGTTTACAGTTTAAAAAATAAATAATTCTAAAATAAAATTTTCTTTTCTTTATATACTTCAACCTTTTGTGAATAAGAGTATGCTAACTCTAATTAAAGAGATTCCAACTTCCATTATGAGAGACAAGGATCGAAGGTGAGAGACCTTCCACTATGAGGGTCAACATCCAAACCCTTGTGAGAAACAAGGATTGAATATAAGAGACATTCCATTGGGAGAGCCAATAACTAAACTAATTCTTGCTTTTGTTAACACCCACATCATGTTTAAAAGATGCACTCTTTTAATAGCTTTTATTTTTTAAGTAGTAATCTAAAATTAGAGCTACTTTTTTTCTAGTAAAAGTATTTTACATAGAGTTTATCTTAAATTCTCTATTTTTTATGTGTAAAATTAGATGTGACAAAAACTAATTTGTAAGATTTATGTTTAATACTTAAGGTGCTATCACATACTCAATTTAATATTCTATATTATATTTTTAGAATATTAATCTTTAAATAATTATAAAATATCACAAATATCACCTAATCTTAATTAGTGTATAATATATTTTCATATTATTTAATAATCTATTAAGTATCTCTAATACTGTAAGCTTCAAATTAGATTTTGATAGAAGTCTAAATTTATCCTGCATCACTTTATGTCTATAGATGTACCTCTATAAGTTCATTATCTAATGAGATGGCAATAAACTTTTGTAACTTTATATCAAGTTTTGCAATTTTGTCCATAGACATGATTATTACCATTCTCTCATGTAATATCCCAAAAGTGGAGATAAACAAATTTAATAAATTTTAAATTCATCAAATGTTGAAAGAAAGAAAATTTTATGATATTAAGATTTATTAATGATGTAAGGAGGGATGAGTTGTAAATTGAAGAAATAATAATGATTTTGATTAAGTTATATTTTAGTAAAATTTTAATTTTTTTTAAAATTAATCAAGAATATTTTGAACTTAGTTAAAAATATCATATATCATAACATCAAAAGATTATATGATATAATTAAGTGAGGTAAAATGAGGATGAGATAAATATAATAGATTTGAGTTGTATAATATGGTATTGGGTAATCGTATATTATGATCAAGTGAAAGGATCAAGTAGGATGCAATGAGAATAGATATAAAAGTCATATTTGGATCATTTTTCACAAATGACTAGACAATCATATAAGTACAACTATAAGTAAAAATGAGGCATTACTACAATGAGTTGAATAAGATGATAAAGCAATATTAGATCATACAAGTATGAAAATAAAGATTGTATAGATTTGATCAAAAAAGAAAGAAAAATTTAACTAAGTCTGATGCAATAAATAATAGATGAATAAATTCAAAACCAATATATAGTATAATGAGTATAATCATATAAGTATAATCAAGTGAAGAGTAGCATTATACATGAAAATCATCAGTTACTTTTTAAAATAAATATGAATCAAAAGATATCATAAAGTACAATTAAAGTGTCATATAAGTATGATAAGTATAATTAATAAGAAAGGAAGTTAGATATCACGCATTACATTTTTTAATTGAAGGGATCGTACACTTACTATATTATATAATCAAAAGATTTTAAAATCAAAATAGCAAAATGGTGAAATAAATTATCACAAGGAGAGTCCAACCATTAAAATTAAGTAGGAAAGAATGTGAGGTACTCAATTGAAAGAACGTGATTGTTAAAAGGAGACGAATGAACATAATCATGATTTAACTTTGGGCACATACATAAGAGGTTGAAGCAGAGCATGGGAAGGATTTATTTAGAAACATTTTTACAAATAATCTCAAACAAGTGTGATTCAGTGAGAAGAAATAAAATGAAGGAATCTAGAAAGGGTCAAGCACAAGACAAAGACAAAACAAAAGGGATCTAACCATAGGTACTATAGCACCCAAGACTTGAATGAGAAATCATGCAATGATTAAGCCTTGGAGAGACCACTACATAGAAAAATAAGAGATATGCAATCTTGCTTTATGTGTATGTGTTATGATGTAATATGTATCATAGGCTAGAAGCCTTATTAATTTAAGAAATACTAAGTTAAAGAAACTTCTGTAGACAACTTTTATATAAGTGATTATGTTTGATGCATGATGTGTATTAAAAGGTTATAAGATCCGTTAAATGATGATATGCAATGGTTTATTAAGGATGTCTTTTTGTAGCTAAGAGAGTTTATTATATTGTTGATTGAAGGTAGTAATTCCACAAGGAAAAAGGAATTTGATAATTCAACTTGAGGATGATATTTTGCCATTTGGATGCTATGTTGGCAACATGTTTATGAATTTATTACCAATCAAATTGAAAATGAAATTAATACATTGATGAATAAGATGAATAATTAAAAAATAGAGTAATTTATACTTATGTTGATGCTTATTAGAAAGATAGAAAACTTAAGAGATGATCTAAAAGAAAGATTATTAAGGACTCTTGATTTCTTATGTATGTTGACTTTCATATGTTGCTTGAGCATGAAATATTGTGTTGATTTATTTACAAGCTTTATTTATTTTCATAATAAAGTGTCTACAAAAAAGGGAAAAGAAAAAGAGAATGTTATTATGATATTGATCATATAATGGAAATGGAAAAGAAAAAAATGCTAATGGTGATAATAGTCATAAAGAAAGGGAAAAGACAAGAATGTGAAAGAGAAAAAAGAAAGGCTAAAAAATGATAGAAAAAATGGTTGTCCAAAATGACAAATACCATTCCAGCATGATAGTCTCGAAGAGGAGTTAAAAGAACATTCATACGAGCTATTTATGTTTGGAATGATATTTTCCTAAACATGTCTAGTTTGTTTATAAAATGGCCTTTTTTGAAGCCAAACCTTAAAGAGATGAAGTTAAAAGTAATAAGCTAATGCATAGAAAGATGAGAGATAACAGTGATAAAGATTTTATAAGTTAATTAACTTTATTTTCATAGTTCACACATATGTTCATATGCTTTACTTATATATTGTATTGCTTAAAATTGATCTTATATATAATTTTTTAATATTATATATATATATATATATATATATATAAGTATTGCCATTGATCCAATGATGATTAATTTAGGCTATTTTTTACCTAATACTTTCAGATCAAAACGAGACATATCATAGAATTATTAAGGACCATTGAGAACTAACATGGAAATATGATATAGAAGATGCTCACATTGCCATAAAAGTGTTGCTCATTATTTGCTTTATTTGATTAGATTTATTACTTTTTCCTAAGCCAAATCTTAAAGAGGTGAAGTTAGAAGTAATAAACTAATACATAAAATAGATGAAAGATTAAAGTGATAAAGACTTTACAAGTTAATTAAATTTATTTTCATAGTTCACACATATGTTCA
Source organism: Vanilla planifolia (assembly GCA_023846275.1). Taxonomy (NCBI): domain Eukaryota; kingdom Viridiplantae; phylum Streptophyta; class Magnoliopsida; order Asparagales; family Orchidaceae; genus Vanilla; species Vanilla planifolia. The sequence continues at coordinate 31,140,281 of CM043869.1, read as the reverse complement.
CATGCTTTGCATATATATTGTATTACTTAAAATTGATCTTGCATGTTGTTTTCTAATGTTATTTTTTTTATATATATGTACATGTATTACCATTGAGCCAATGATGGTTAATTTAGGCTATTTTTGGCTAACATTTTCATATCAAAATGAGGCACATCATAGAATTATTGGGAACCATTAAGGACTAACATGAAAATATGATATAGAAGATGCTCACATTGTCACAAAAGTGTTGCTCATTATTTTGCTTTATTTGATTAGATGGACATGTAATAGAATTTTGTTTAATAATGATGAATGGAACTTATTGTTTTTAAAGGAAATGTTAAAACTTATGATTTCCAAAAGTTACATGAATAGTTGGTTTTATTTGCTTATGTAATTCATTTAAAATATTTTCTTAAAAAGGTTTGTATTTACTTCTACTAGATTTTAAAGATTTGAAAAGAAAAAATGTCCATGGTTTCAAAATGAATAGAATAAAAAGGTAAAGGAATTTAGTGGCACCTAAATCTGAGAAAGCTAAGTGAGGGGTTGTCGCATCCCTATGATGTCTTTCCTTAATTAAGAATTAGTTAAGGAAGAAACACATGAGATTATCACCATCTCCTTAGCCTACAAACTCTGGATATAGGAACCAAAACCTTCATAGAGTTTAGAGGGCTCAATGATTTGACATCAGTTATGAGATAATTATTGGGAGGAGTCTTAACCAATGACATGGGGTTGTTCTTGGAGGAGAAATAAGGGCAAGGATGTCATTGTTATGGACAAAATCTCTTGCCTTAGAGGAGGATTTATTTCTAACCAAAATCGTTAATCAATTTCTTCATTTGTAATGGATTCAAAGGTGTAATAGTTTGCAACAAATTATTTAATCCTTCGAACATAACCACAACATGTGATGATTTTAATCAGCTACTGCTTTAGACAATATATTGTACATTTTAACACCAACTAATTATAATTCTTTCAAAGGAAATAGATCATTTGAAGCCAAACAATGAACAATAGATGGTATGATATGTTCCATTAATAAGATAGTTGTTGCATTGGTCAAATTGACTAGGTCCTTGCACTTTCCTTGGGGTGCTTAATGCATTCTCTTCACTAAGACCTCTACTAAATGGAGTCTTCCCTTTATGATTTCACCTTGAGGTATTGCTCCTTAGACCTTAACTCTCAACTTAAGCTTCCTTGATTTAGGCAATAGCTCCCTTGATGTGACCTTGACATGACATGATTGTTGCAAGCTTTACAAGTCCTTACTATCTCATCATCCATTGTATAACCATGAGTGAGTCTATCTGGTCTTTGATGATTTCTTTAAGTATTTTTCTTCAATAGTTTTCATATCAGCTTGGTGTTTCTCTTTTTCTTAGTAAAAAGTAATGACTAATTGATTAAGAGATCAATTATAGGTTCATTTAATTATCAAATAATCTAAGTTTGAGGAAGAATTAAGTGAGGATATATATTATAGAAATTTGTTAAGTGATAAACATATAGTGCCACCACATGCATAAGTATGTGTAGAAGCACACTACAAACATTGCAGTATGTAAAGGGACCAAAGTGGGAGTGGCATGTGTGGGAACCATTATCACATGAGCAGCACATACCTTAATGGGTCCTAATTATTCATTGACAAATTCACTCATGGATCACTATGCTAGACTAGATTGCCCTTTTAAGGGGCTACTCCCCTTCACGAGAACAAACATCATCCTCTCTCCATCATTTTAATTTGATTTGCTATCACTTGAGAGAACTAATCTAAGAGTCCTCGTATTGAAATGCTTAGGCAGGACGACCAAACACAAACCTCTATTCTCTCCTTCTCAGCTACAGATGGTTAAAAAGAGCTTGGTTTTTAGGTAAGAAGAGGCTCTTACCTTGGATCCCTTTTATAAAAGTTGTTTGTAAGAGTTGGTTGTGCACCCTTCAAAGACATATGAACTCATTCTTGACCATAACATATAATGTCCAATTCTCTTTAGGTTGAGCAAGTTTTCTTTTTTAATAAAAATTATATAACATATTATTATTATTATCCCAAAATCTTCTATATATGCATTGACTGATTAATTTGACTACCTTTCTTGGCCAATCATAAATCATACCCTAACATTGGTCTCTTTGTAGCTGTAAATAATGCTTTGTTCCACCTTTACTGTCATCTTTCCCAATTGACAAATATTCTCTTATAAATAACTCATCTTAATTTCATACAAATGATTTTTAAGCTTACATTTCTCTATATTCAATCTCTCACCTTTGACATTTTTTTCTAACAATTTTTTTTTTTCACTTCTCATTCATTGAATTGAAGTTTCCTAAGAGTTTCATATTCATATAAATCACTTGTGACTATTGCTATTATAGAAGTTAAATTGTGACCATTGTTTTGAGTTGCTTGTAAAGATAAGATCACCTTTATTTTATTTGGTATTAATAATGTACCATTTCTATTGTCAAAATTATAGTTTTTATTACTTTAGTGTTGTGCTTATGACAACTCTCTTGCCTTCAAGTTTTTCTCATTTCAACTTTTTGTAATATCTACAATTTTCATGATTTTACACGTGTATGTAAGATTAGTGCAAGCATGCACATCTAAGACATGTTTTAACATTAACAAAATACATATACAGCTGTCACTCTAATAAAAACACAATTATGATTGAACAGTACGAGACACACGTGTAAGAATTTGCCTTAAAGTTGATAGTCATCATAGCTTCTTGCGAAGTCTCCCCAGCTCGTGGCCTAGTTAGGTAAGAAACAATAATGAGCACAGCCAAATCTCAAAAGCATGCTATAGAAATGGGTAATCGTAAGGCTTTCGTCAGGAGATATGAACTAGTAGCTACAAAAATGAAAAATTGCAAAAAAAAAAAAAAAAAAAAAAAAAAGAGCAAAAAATAAAATATATATATTTTTAATAAATCCATTCCTTGAGTCGGCGCCAAAAATACCTTCGTCTGCTGCAGCCAAACCGTTTCATCAGAAACTGTTCTTCTTTCTCCTCACATGGCGGAATCCGAAAATGCTCCGATGGTTGTGGCGGTAACCTTTGGTCGGAGCTCTTTCGTCGGACGATCTCTTGTTGCAGCTCTCCTCAGCGATGGACGCTACATCGTCCGCGTCGTGGACCCCCAACCTGCTCCGGATCCCACCCCTTCTTTATCTCCCTTCTTTAAATCCGGTCGAATCTCCTACCACCATGTCGATATTCGTTACCGATCTCCGTCACTCCCTGCTGCTATCACTGGCGCTGCCACCGTTTTCCATGTTGATCCGACTGCTTCAGCCCTTCAGTTGCGGCCGGCATCTTCTTCTGATTTCCATCGTTTCCACCTACTCCTTGTACAGAGCACAAGAAACTTGATTTCCGCTTGCCGGGAGTGCGGGGTTCAGCGCCTTGTGTATGTCGGCTCTGCAGACGTGTTGGTCGGTGGAGAGAGTGAGGTTTTCTGTTTTGATGAGTCGGTGGCATACCCAGAGAAGGTAAGAATTGTTAATTCTTTTGATTCGTTGGATATGGATTTGACGTATTTTTGTGTCTTTTGTGGTTTTAGTTGTTTTTGATCGATGATAACTATTTGCTACTTTGCAGTATGTTGATGGTTTGAACGAGTTGAGGGCACAGACGGAAGCTATAGTGCTCGGTTCGAACAGGATGAATGGACTATTAACTTGTGCTTTGAGAGTAAGCAATCCGTTTGGTCCCAGTGATGACAAACTAGTGCCGACTCTTGTGAAGGGGGCCAAGGAAGGATGGACTAAGGTATCTGAGTCAGTTTTCTTGCTTCTTCATCCACCAGTTGATCGTCATACCCCTTGCGAATATCCTAGCAAGCACAGTAATTTATGAAAGAGACAGATATAGCTAAGTAGATAAATTTGATTAATGGCTCAAAAAACTTCGCTGCCCATTCTAGGAACCTCATTTCAGCCATGACATCGATTATTATTTAATTTTTTTTATCCGTTTCATAAACTGTTTATGAATCCATTAAGATTCTATTGATATTGTGGTCTTTTTGTTTTTGTTTTTGAAATTCCGTCTTGTATTTTTTTGTAGACAAGTTCGTTATTGGCAGTTCATCAAAACAATGATATTTTGCTTTTATATGCATCACCATTTTGGCTGGCATTTTTTTCTTGTTATCGAGCATAGCAACTATAGTGATCTCTTTGAATAAGACTCTCCATTCCTTTTCTATGGTTGGTTTGCCTCTGTTTCAGTTGGTTTGCAAGCTTTGTATTCAACTTACCTTTGTACTTGCTCTGAATGGATCGAGATACAGGTGTTGGCAATGTCTAATAATTACTAAACCAAGTACGACTCAACAAAATTCAAATATTATTTTTCAATATTGGGTAATTCTGCTGGGATTTTAGTTGTGTTTTCATTTGTGTATACTTAGTTTTTCTGTGTTTGGATGAAAATAGTTTGAGCTTTCTGGCCTAAAAGAACAGGTAATCAGGCATCACATACTAATGCTTTTATGCCTTGTATTTAGCAGCCCCTAATATATGTTTGGAATTCAAAAATATCATATGTTATTGAAAGGTTGAGCTTTGATGCGTTTAGGGAGTTTTTTAAAAGGGAAATTTTAAATGTGTCAAGACTATTCAGAAGATTTGGCTTCATAAAATAACTAAGGGGCCCGTTCGATTCGATCATGTTGATTTTGAGCTGAATCAAAATCGATTAGGTCTTTTTTTTTAGCCAATTGCAAGCTGGCTCTTGGTAATTTGGTCCAGTCTTAATCCTGCCTTGGCTTGGGTTGGCTCAGCTTGGAAGCAATGGATGACCAATTTATGTTTCTTTTAGAAAACAATTTTTTATTGTAATTTTTGTAACAAAGCGTTACTGATAAAATTTTCAATTAGAAAATAGCTGCCCTTCCCATCTTTTTTTTGTGTTTTTCTTTTTTCCCCACTTTTTTTGCTGCCTCGTTTGTTATATCTGGTGGAATTGATTTCCACCAGATGTGAATTTCAGTGGACCATGTTTCACAGGGTTTTGTCTTCTTTTCTGCAAATCTTCTTTGACTTATTTGTTTATAACATCCTTGGTTTTGTAATTTCCTTGAGCTAACCACTCATTGCAACTTCAGTTTATAGTGGGAAGCGGTGAAAATTTGTGGGACTTCACCTACATTGCAAATGTGGTGCATGCTAGTATCTTTGCAGAGCGGGCTCTAAGGTTGAGAACTCCATATGTTGACGGAAGGGTATCACTTTGTAGCCCTTATAAGACTTTTGTAGCTCTGCTTTAGCTCAATTAAGTGATCGATTTCTTTTTTATTTCAATACTGTTATTTTCCAGCCTTTTTTCATTACAAACAAAGAACCTGTAAAGTTTTGGAGCTTTCTTTCAAGCATACTGGAGGGCTTGGGATACCAAAGGTAAGCATAGTAATTTTTTGTTCTTATTTCTATTGTGGATTGTTCTATTACATCAGCATTCAACCTAAACAATTTTTGTCCAAATAAAGGTTTTCACTGACTTATAAAAAAATCATCATTAAATTTCTAGTTGTGAGAAATTTTGTGAAATTGTATGTGATTTGTTTTTTATTACCATTATTTGTGATTACAGGAAAGATATTTGACTTTAGATATTTGATCTATTCAAATCCCCTGATAAATTTCTTTAGTATATCTATTATGGTTGTCTGGTCTAATAGCCGTAAAGATTTGATGAAGAGTTTTGATTGTTTTCCCAATATTAACAGCTAAAAGTTATTGGCGTGCAGCATGGTTTCTATTTGTGTTGTAAATCGCCTTAAGATTAAATTGGGTACTTAGTTCCTGTAAAGTTGCTAATAGTACTCATTTTGTCTGCTTGTGTTATGATAGGGGATCTAGCTTCTTATATTGAACTCTAGAAGTTTGAATTAAGGAATTATCATATATGGAAATGTCATGCTTAAGTCAGTCTTCCATCTAGCTGTTGCCTTGTGATTGATTCTGTGCATATAAACCATTATTGTTAAGTAATTCTGTGATTTTAATAGAATGATTACATATGTAAAAAATCTTAAAAACAAAATGCTGCAAAGTAATTATCTGTAGTGCACAACTTCATTTAATTTTTCTAATAAAATGTAGTTGCAATTTCATTCTCATGTTGGAGCAATAAAAACACTAGTTTTTTGAAATGAAATTTTAGAAATGAAGTACAAAGCAACAAATATTCATATTCAAAGTCTGGAACTCTGTGATGTGGATGCATTCTGCCATGTGAGAGTTTTTGTTTGTCACAGGCCTAGCATTCGTCTACCAGCCAAGCTTGTCTTTGCTCTTGCTGAGATAGCCAGATTGTTTCAGGAGAAATTGCATCTACCCAGAGCCTCCAATCCTATTGTTGCTTCTTCCACTATTCGATCATTTTCAATGACAAGGACCTTTGATAGTTCTAATGCTGAACGGATTCTTGGGTATTCTCCAGTTGTTTCGCTGGAGGTTTGTGTATTCTTTGTTTATTTAGCTAATGATTACATTAATCTTCTTCCTCCTATGATTTTTTAAATGGTAAACCATTCAATGCTTCTTGTTATTGTTTCATAAAGGTGCATTTTATGAATGAGGGCATAATTTGCTTAATTTTTTATACATTATATTCACTGTATATACTGTCATACACGCTTGACTAGGTTCAAAGCATGTTAACTTAATAGTTTTTTATTTCCCTCCTGCTGTTACAGAAATGAATTGTTTGGTACACCAGCTTCAAAACAAGACATTTCATTATTTATTACTGGTTTGGCTTATGCAGGATGGCATTACATTGACTATAGCATCATTCTCACAGTTAGCTAATAACTCCCCAATGGACCAACGAGATTTGACGAAATCATCAAAAGCTGAAAAACTACTTGGTGATGGTAAAGGTGTGATGATTAAATCATTTATGAGACTTAAATCATGAAAGTATTCATGATCTATTGATTTAAATCCTTACGAATTTTAAAGTTAATGTTAAATGAACTTTAAATAGTTTTGTTAATCAAAGCGATTAATCTCTCTGTTTTAGTCACTGTTTTTTTGCTTGATGTGCATATCATTTCTTTTGCCATTCATTTTTGAATTTGCTGAAAGAAATTTAGTTTGTATTGCAGTGGCTTCCATATTACTATGGCGAGATGACAGGAGGACTTTTGCTCTTTTGCTTGCGCTATTTCTGTTACATTACTGGTTTTTTCTATCCAAAAGAACATTTGTGTCGTCTGCTGCTAACCTTATAATATATTTTGCTCTAGTCCTTTTTATCCATGGACTTCTACCTTCCTCATTGTAAGTATTAATTTATGAAAAAAAAAAATGCTATCAAGTTTTTTATTATAATTGTAGAAGAACCTTCTATATAGCGCTGTGCATTGTTTGAGTTGCATAATGCTTGCCATATTTTGCTGTTTGAACATTGCAATGCTAGCATTTTATGAGCATTGGGTTTTTCTATTCTTTTTGTGCAGTAAGCTTGTTGAACGATATCCTCATTTATTACATTTCATGGGATGCAAGCCATATTCCACATTTTCTGCTCACTTGATCCTGTGTTCTTTATAGGCATTTGGTGTGGTACCTCTGCTATTTTGTAATGTGAGCTCCAGCAATAAGGAAAGCCAGCAGCCCCATGTAACTAGTAAATTGTGATATATATATATATGTACGTATGTACGTACGTATGTATCTATCTATCTATCTATATATATATATGTATATATATATATACATATATATATATAGATAGATAGATACATACATACGTACGTACATACGTACATATATACATATATATACATATACATATATATACATATACATTTATATACATATACATATATATATATATATACATATACATATATCTATATATATATCTGTTTTTTTTTTTTTTTTTTTTTTGAAAGTTAAATTACGACATTTTGCAAATTTAATGATGCAGTTGTGGCAAGTTAGCTAGAATTATGACAAGAAGAGTTGTCCAACAAGCTTGCTTCACTCTTTCTTGATTTTGTTTCATTTTTCTTTAATGTAAATAATATCTCCTTAATTTGATAATTGATTTCCAAATTGCCATTTCAATGAGTGATGATCTGCAAGATTGCACAGCAGTAGATTTTTGCGTTAATGATGCAGTTAGTCTAGGTTTACTAGGTGAATGATATGATGGTAGTCTAATTAGTTCAATAGCTTTGCATAAAATGTGTGTTAAACACGCTATTTTTTATTGTTCTGAATTATTGTAGTACTCTTTCCTAGCTTCCTCATAAACTTCAATCACACACTGAAATTCACACTATGTAAATGATTGCTCAAGCAGTGTCTATAGGAATATATCATGAAAGCAATAACCATTAAGGTAATAAAATACTAAGAACTTTTGTTGCTAATAATTCAGTTGCAAAACTTGTTGGATGCTGCATAAAACTTAGACCTCAATATTGCATCTTATTAACAACTTGCTGATTTATAGATTGGTGTTGGCAGAACATGTTATATATTTTCCAAGATACAATTCCAAGTATGCAAATAGTTGCATGATCAACATGAACCTGTTTCCCTGAACTTCTGCATTGTGTAGGCTTGGTCTTCATGTTGAAAGAATTCCTTTGTCATCATTTGAGGTTTCAGAGATAACTCTGAGGAAGGCTTCTAGTGAAATGGCATCTTTATGGAATTTTAGCATCCATACTTTGGATAAAGTAGCACAAGGAGAAGATTGGGGCATCCTTCTCAAGGTTAGAAAAATAAGGCTTCTTGTTGTCATTTTTTGACAGTGGCCTCATTTTTGTGGAAGCTTTTATTGCATTTAATCACATTAGTGTGACCTGTTATTTTGTTCACTTTCTCAGATAGTCATATAAAAAAAGCCTTTACTTGCTAAGTTGGAAACTCCTTTGTTAAAGTCTTTTTAATTCATAGCAGTACTAAATTAGTTCTGGACTGGAATTGTTATAGTTGAATAGGTATTATAGTAAATTTGCCAATCTGAGTTAGGGCGTATGCTCTCTAGATACCCTAATGCATTTCTCTGGTGAAGAATGTGAATAGTAGAACTGCCTTAAGCTAGCCTAGCTCTCTAGTATTATATTATATAGTGAGATGAAAAATGATACAAAACCCTCGTGATTAAGCAGAACGAACACATTAGAGGAGTATGGCTAAAGATATGACTGTTCCTGATATTCTTTAATTGGTGGAGTCTTTGTGTTTGCTTTTGTTGAACTTATTTGTGGTTGCTGTTTGATACGTGCAGGTAATTGGCTTCCTTTATTTTATCAAACTATGCTTGCTATTTTCCTTAAAAGCAGTGAGTGCTGTAGGTAAGGAAATCAACATATGTTTATTCAAATGCTATAGGCAATAATTACTTAACTGGAGTACATATGAGGGCAGTAAAAGCTCCTGAGATTCTTGTCATTTCCTTCTACTTGTTGAATGCAGGGTTGGTAGGCTTATTTACTTCTTTCATTATATACGAGCAATTTGAAGGAGAAATAGAGACGATAATTGCTACTGCTGGTTGTGGCTTTGATAAAATAAAGGAGTTTCTGATTACCAATTCACCCAGCTACATGGTGAAATATGTTCTTTAAATTATCATCAGAGGTCATGTAAGCAATTGATTACACTGATGAAATACAGTAGTATTTTTTGCAATTTTGAGTATTTCAATACCACCCATGAATGTACTCCATTAATGCACTAAATTTAGCTTAACATATTCTTTTTTGAAATTACAGGTTGTGTTTGCATCATGACTTGTGTCGGATGCTCTATCATGCTTAAGCTTTTATGGTAGGGTAGTACTTTGTCAGGCAACATGCTGCAAATGCAGTGAACCCTAACTCGTTGCTGATCTTCTACAAACTAAAGCACCATGACTTAAATTTCAAACTTAAGGGCCAATTGGATACTATAATACTCTAGTCTATCCTCTCCATGCCCTTTTAGATACTACACCTGTTTTGGCTGTCTTATTTTAATATATTCCCAGTAATGTTTTAATACTTTTCATGCCTCAATGGTAGGTATCTATAGGTGACAAATTTTACAGAATCATTGGTATCAAGGATATTTTTTTTTACCAAATCACCTTGAACTTGATTTGTCTTCTTTCTTTCATTTGTTATTCTAGTGATATTTTTCCACTTTATTGCATATTCGAATGTAACAAAAGGTACCATATACATTTTCATGCTGCACATCCTTGTGCTTCTTAGGCATTTTACATTTGTCAGATATTTCAAAAATGGTGAGATCATGACATGTTTCTGTTTCTCATAGTTTTTATTTATAGCTTCACAATAGTTGTTGAAACAGACTGATTAGAAGTTCTATGTGCACTCACGCTTTATTGAAACTTGAGTTTTCTTATTCTTGCGGCCAAGTACATTAACCTTATTTTTTTTATACTATTTTCCTATTGTTTCAGCTATATGCTTATACCTCGACATCAGTACTATCTATTTTAATTTCCAAAGAATTTCTCTTGTAAAGCATATGCCAATAAAACTTCCTTAATTAATTATTCTTACTCTTTGATTCACTAGATTCTTGGAATTGATAGGACAACATGTGGATTTATGGCTTGTTTGATTGATTTATCAATGCGTTGTGGATAAAATTTTCAATTCGTTGTTTGTTCTAGTATAGCAATGACATAATTAGCTCCATAGCACATCTTTGTAGTATTCCAAGAACACAGGACTTACATTGCCTGTCCTTGTTGAATAAAATTTCAACCTCTATAGTTTTGCCTTTTTTTCTGTGGATAAACTGCAGGATAGAACTAATGGTGATAAGTTTATAACCTTCATCTCAGTTTGCCGTTGCATATTATAGGATTCTCTTTGCTTTCCAGTAGATATAAATGATTGTCATGTGCAAAATTCATCATGCTTAACATCATATCGATGAGAGGTTTGTTCATTATTGATGCTTATGATTAAGTGTGAACAATTGTGCAATGCAAAGTGCATTACCAAAACCTCAAAACCTTGAATGTGACATTACTAAAATAGTTAAAACTGGGAAAACAATCAACATCAAATGCTGGAACTTTCTTCTTCTGTTTTATGAATTATGCAAGAACTGATTAACATTGGGACATACAATTTCTTGTGTAATTTATTGCATATTTTAGACATGTAAAAACTGTCGATTATAAAAATTGTTTATATGCTTTTATTTTAAAGCATGTTGTAGAGTTTTTGAACCATGTGCTCTGTGAAAGGTTAAGTCAAGCTCATTTATAGATTCGTCCCTCTTTTTCAATTGTTGGAATTATTTTTATGAGCTTATTAGCAACATCTAGAGTTTTTCTTTTAAATCCCGAGGAGCTGAATCAAATCATTTTCATTGTTTGAATTCGTGTAATAGTTATTTGGTTTCTTAACGCAATGGAAAAACCTGTCAAAGTTATGAAAAGACTTGTATCATATTTAAAATAAAGTTTGTTTGTAATAGAACTTTTGAATTTGTCCTTCACATGACTATGAGCTTACAAGCTTTTCAGCATCAGGTTGAATTTTTGTGAGTTTGTCTAGTTTATTAAATTGAAAACATGTGCTATCATGATCATTTCTTTGGAAATTTATCTTTTTAATGGCTATGAAAAAACAGTTGTCATTTATAGTTGGTCATCATATTTTTGTGCATCATATTTTTCACATATGAGATGTCCTTGAACAAGGTCTATGAATTCATGCCCTTCCGTCTTACTTCAGTCCACCTATTTTTGTGCATATTTGGTCATCATATCATCTCTTTTATGGTGATTGTATTCGTAAGCATATAATGGCCACTTCTTTTTTTTAATCTTTGGTTAAAAATAACTCTTTAAGTAGGTTCAAGGTGATTTTAAATACTACCAAGTACATGTTTTGTTATCTTTTTTTTGTTTATGGAAAATTGAAAAATGAGCTGAGATGGATTATGAGGAATAAAATGGGGAATTGTGAAGAGAGAAATCTACTAAAATTGAAAAGTATATGTTACAATGATTGGCATTTAGAACTTACTTCTTTTTCTTTAAATAGTGCTTTGACACTAAATTCTAGATGTTTCGGTGTGAAATGGAAAAAGTCTTGCCCAATATTTGTCCGTGGGGTATAATACATAGATGGTTGGTTTTGATAGGAAAAACAATTATAATTACATTACCATTGATGCTTCTATGGTGCTTGCTAAATCATTTGTGACACTGATTTCTCCTAAATCAAGCATAATATATTCTCTTGAGCTCCATTGTCTTCTTCTTTTCACTGTTTTTCAAGTTGACCAAGTACCATTAATGAGATTAAAGCACGACTCCTTGGACATTGATGATGCCATTAGGAATAGGAAACTTGAAGGAATGGTGCAAAATAGATGATACAACCCATAACTTATTGAGTGTCCTCTTACTTGGCTGGAAAGTATGCCTCTTATTTTTTATCTCATGGGATTTTAGTGAGGTTAGGCCGATCAAACTTTTATAATAAGAATTGAGCCATTGTTCTATAGGTCTTGAGAATGGATCCCTTGTCTTGAATAAGTCATTAGCTTGGCATATGACTAGTTAGTAGTCATTGAAATTGATAGGTGTTTGACTTTCAACCCTAAAACAAATTTTAGCTTATCTATCAAGGTCTCATATTTGGTTTGGTTGTTTGTGTTCAAGAAGTTCATCTCAATCTCTTTTTAGTTTAATCTCTTTTGAACAAAACTAATCTCACATAAATCTTATCTCAAGGGCCTATCTACAAAGAGCTTCCAAGTTCTTAATAATATAAACTTGAGCTCGGCTTCGAAAGAATGTCACTCGATTAAGAAATCAACGAGAACTTGAGATTTAATGGATGAGCTAAGTAGGAAGACAATCTCGAATTTATTATGCTTATTGGCCCATTTCTACAACGTCCCCAAAACCTTTGTTAATTGAATGATGCAATTTAAAGGTTTGTCAATGACAATATTGATGTTAATGGATTGGAAGTATCATCATAATTGCTAAGTAGATATAAGGAGATTTAGTGTTATCTTTTCAAGAGGGAAATATCTTGTTTATGTTTCTTTCAAAGTGTGAGACATAATAAATCAGATATTGAGTATTTTTTGTCTTCTTGATTCAATATAGAACTAATAAATCTTACAACTCAATGAATTTAGTAAATCTTTTTAAGAGATTCTCAATGACTAGATTGAACCTATCCAATTTTTACAGTACAATGGTTGGCTGTACCTACTGTCTTTTTAGGGTCAATATCAGCGACAGAAGTGAAATCCAATTCAAAAAAAAATTAGATCTATGGACAGCCTTGTTGTAGTAAAGGTCGTAATGCCAGAGAGATCATTACCATAGGGCATAGAGGGGGAGTTCATAAGCGTTTATATCGTAAAATCGATTTTCAATAGAATCAAAAAGAGATATATGGTAGAAAGCTTTCTCATAATCCTTAGTCCATTGAAGTCTAGATTTGTTATAATGAAGTTTGAAAATAGTTGAAATTTTTTTTCTTGACTCAAAAGTAAAATGATTGAGTTCAATTTGACTTGGAAATAAAACGATTGAGTTCAACAATGTAGTGAGGTTTTGGGTGTAGTGAGGAGAGCTTTAAGTAGCTTTTTTTTTTTTAAAAAAGGGGAGAGTTTTGGCATTGTCTCACTTGGTAGAATAACCAAGTTAATTCTAATTTGCCCTCCCGTGAGTATGGGGAGAGGAAAGAAAATTGACGAAGTATTTTTTTTCTATGGTTGAGTCATATGAAGAAGAATATTGGCAAATGAGAGGAAAGGTTTTGAGCCTTGCGAGGCTTCAGATAGAGATGTGAGGACCTCTACTTCCTTTTGATCATTGTTGCCAAGTGCTTTTCCCTTAAGAATGATCGTGATAAAGTGTTCCATTTCAACATGTTTTTTTGTTCCTACAAATAATATCGAGGATATTGGTGCAAAAAGATTTTAAGGGATTAAACAAAATTGTACTTTTAATGAAAATTTATAAATTATGATATTATAATATAGTAGGTGTTAAAATGCAAGATGAACATATACTCGTTGAGAACGACCAAAAACAAAGATATAGCAAGAAATAAAAGAGGTTATCGAGCAACTAATTTTATGGCTTAGGTAGAGAAAATGCTTTCGAACAGCTTACTGTTGAGGCTTGGGTAGATCAAAAAAATCCTTCAAGCAGTTCACGGTGAGGCCTGGGTAGTGAGAAAGCTTTATGGCAGCTCATTGTTGACGCCTGGGCTGAAAAGCAGGTCTTCTGACAGCTTATTTTGAGGCCTGGACAAATTAAAAGGCCTTGACAACTCATTTGGAGGCCTGGATAGGAAAAAGCCTTTGGGCAACTCACTATCAAGGCCTTGCCAGAGAAGAAGCCTTCGGGCCAACTTATTTGAGGCCTAAACGGATAGCTCCTCTGCTGAAGAGTCACTGTTTCGTCATGGGTCGATTACTCTTTGATTGGGTTCAGGAGTTCTTATAGGTCGTGGGCTAAGGCTTCAGACAACTTTATTTTATTCCTGCATGATAGTGATTTTGGGTTTTGGGCTTATGATGTGGACGAGGAATGCCATCGTGCAAAACAACATCTCTCCCTTTGAGAGCAAAGGTATGTATCTTTGTATCTTGAAGTTATGATTTTTCATATATTGCTCATAAGCATTCCTTCTATTCCTTGCACTAGTGATTCTACAACTGGAAGCCTACCTAATGATAATTTTTTACCCTCTTTGATCCTTTGTGCTATACATGTACTAGAAGTGCGAAAGTATCTCATTCCTTATTCGAGATGAGGTCATTTTATACTTATGGAGTTGAAAACTTTATTCTAAATAATCTGCAATGGATGGCTCTTAGTGACAGAGATGCATAAATTTGTCAATACTTAGGTCAATGACACAATCCTACCCACTTTGCATTTTCACATGAAAAATTTAGTGAAAAACTCTTAAGAGAATAGAGTGATAATTGAATGTGATACATGATCTCAACTTGTTAGTTCATTCTTTTAAACAAAAAAATTTAACTAAGCAACTTAAAGTAACACGTTTTTTTTTTGTTTATAATGAGATATTGATAATGATTGTGTGAAGATTATTATTAACAAATATATAGTTATTTTTAGGATATTTTAGAAATAAAATTTGAGGATGTTAGAGGCCTCTCAATATGTATTATGAAAGAATCAATCTAATCCTCATTCATTTAATGATTAAGATCAATGATCCCTTAATTCTATTATAACATAATTCCTTATAGATTGCATGCAATAAAATTGACATTTTAGAGGATGTAAAATCACATTTTTTATTATTTTTATAAAAACAAACATTAAAGATGAGGAATAATTTATTTTTTTAGTATCAATTTAGATAATTCTTGAAAGAATATATATTTGATATGAAGAATGAATAAGATGTTCTATCTGTTGTTCCATTGTCATTATTATACATCATGTAGAGTTCTCTATCATAGGAATGATCAATTGCTAATGCTCCCTCTTATTGGATTTTGTGTAGAGCTTCCCAATCTATAGGAAAGACCTTTTTAATGGCATTTGAAGGATTTAGCAAAAATGACAAGACTTGGGCTTGCTTGTACAATAGATAGTGAAGTTAGCAAAATAAGTCTTATTCCTCATCTTTGATTAACCATTCTTGTGGCACATGTGTAGTAGGAGATGCTACAATAGGCAAAGATAATGTAGTGTACTTATTGTATTATGTTGAATTTGGTATGAGCATTCATCAAGTAAATTTATCATGTTGGACCTTGAATCTTCCAATAATGAATAAATTTTGTTAAACAATTATAAACTCTATTTTTAAAATTATATGAATATCATGTCAATTATTGAAGTATTTTTATTTCTTAATTTTTGAAATATATTGTTGCATGGATGATATAATTTATTATCATGGATGCTATGCATTGATCTAATAAATATAATGTTTATGCTTTTTGCTCATAGATTGTATGGATTGAATCAGTGATGGTGAATGAAATTTGCGTATTTTGTATTTTTCAGGCTTTGTTTGCTTTGTAAGGAACCACTTGTGGTACCCTTTGTATTGAACTATATAAGATTTTTTTGTATTTAGTAAAAGAAAAAGAGCCAATTAATTTATTTTTTTAATTTATTAATTGGATAGAATTTACATCATGTAATTTATGACTAATTGACAATTAATTAATCGGAAGCAACAATAAAATGCGTTCATTTAGTGATTGAATTCTCATATAGCATTTGCTCAATGATTTATTAATGATTATTGCCCAAATAACAACAAAAACTAATCTATTTAACAATTATTATTTAACAATCTTTGGATGGATTATAATAGTTTTGCATTGGCCAAAATTCATGTAAATGTAATTGGAAATGATTCTTTAAGTCACCTCTTCAATTGCTAAAACCTTAGTCAATAGAGTTGTAACAAAATTGATGATAATATATATTTTTTTGATAATAAACTTGATTTAGATTGAAATAAGGGACATAGTGATTGAAACTTTAGTGATTTAGTATTGTATCATATTATGTCTTTGTTGATTATAAAATCAATTCAAGAAATAGAATTATGATTTTTAAGTTTAGTTCAATTCTTTTTTTAAATTAGTTCAATCATGGATTATGCTTAAGTGATCAAATCATATATGAAGTATTTTTTAGAAATATGATGGTTTGCATGTGCAAAATCTTGAAAAGAAAAAAACCCTTGAAATCAAAACCTTTACATGTCTTATATAGATAAACTCAATACTTATAACTTTTGTAATAGGTTGGAGAAGTCTTTTGTTCTTCCTTATTATTGAGCCTTCAAGATTATCTTTTAGACTCATGTATAAGTGTAAGTTTTACAAATATTAGTAATATCCATTGTTACATGTCATATGTATTGGCTTATAAAGTACACTAAGTAAAAAAATTAAAATACTATAATAATGACTAAGTAATTTTTATTATCAAAATTAAGTATAACTAGGGCCATAATGGTTAATAATTATAATAAAGGGTGTGACCATTTACCAAGTCCTTAGTAGTGGTGCTACGATTATGCACCAAATTGAATGCTTTAAATGTGCTATAAAGAGCTTTAAACACTTCTAGGGTAATATATTGAGCATACATGTGTATGTATTGAATTTGAAAGAATATCAACATGCAAGAAAAATTCTATTTTTCAACACATTTATTTTCCTAGTTTACCTTGATTTTATCCTATCTTTTCCTAAACAAAACTATTAATTTAATTCCATTAAAAAACACATCAATCATTGTAATCTTCATTGCATAAGTTGCAATATCATTTTATTGTGAGTAAAACACTAAGAAATTCTACAATGCCCTT
Organism: Vanilla planifolia; assembly: GCA_023846275.1. Taxonomy (NCBI): domain Eukaryota; kingdom Viridiplantae; phylum Streptophyta; class Magnoliopsida; order Asparagales; family Orchidaceae; genus Vanilla; species Vanilla planifolia. The sequence continues at coordinate 31,122,915 of CM043869.1, read as the reverse complement.
AGTCCATTCTTCCTATTTTATTACTATTTTATTACATGGACAAGATAGAATGTGGATAGATAAGTGATCATTCAATTGTGCTTTTTGTTGTAGATCTTGTTGAAGTTCTCTTAGATCTAAAATGCAAAAGCAATCTCCAAATCTCTATGTGCTAGGATCAACTAACATTTATTCTTTCCTTGAGTTAGATTGAATGTGATCTGTGATTTAGATTATTATGTCCTCGATTTAGTTGCACAAATCTAATACCAAATCATGGGATACATTGTATTCAAAATATACCTTATCTAGTGGAATAACCTCAAGTTAAATTTGCACCATCTTGAGCATCATATGTTGCTCCAAGTTGTTATCCAAGCTACATTAAGCAAGGAATTCTATTTAGAGCAATCACTAGAACTTGTCTTGGGGTAACTTGAGTAGGTAGTTGGTAATCTTTTATTAGCTCAAGTCATTATCTTTTCTTTTAAGTTAATTCCTTCTATAAGAAAATATAAGCTTTTATAGTCCATAAAATACATACATTAAACTCTATTAAGAGTCTTTCTAGCTTTTCATGAAGAAATAATGGTAGGTTAATTCTTTTAATGCAACTTGAGCAACTTAGTAACATAAGTCAACACTCATGCTAAGCAAGAAAGTGACCCAAGATATCACGCAAAGCATCAAATTAGACCTAAAATCAATTGGTACCAATGTGATGGTGAGAATTGAACCTTATATTAAGCTTTTTGAGATTTTATAAACTCTCCCATAAGCAGTAAACTAATCAAATGTATCATATTTTGGAATACCGATTGTCAAAGGTCTAATAATATGATAAAATTCTTCAATAATATGCTAGTAAATACTTGTTAAAATTAAAGAGGCAATGAATCCAATTAACATTAATTGGTATTGACCAATTCATCGCTACTTTTAGTATATAGTTCATCAGAAATTCCGACACCATTAATTGTGCACCAAAGAAAGTCACTTCTTTTAGTGGAAGCTTGCATATGGATAATTTATCATACAATATTTGCTTCCGGAGAGGTTTTAATAGTGATCTTAGTTGCTAAGGATGGTTAAGTTTATCCTAGAATAGATCAAAATATAATCAATAACACTAAAAACTAATACAAATGAACTTGAAAACCTAATTCATCAATATAACAAAAATGGTTGATGAATCAATCCAAAAGTATCTCAAAAAACTCATGATGGTTAAAATAGATGGTACATTGCATTAAAAGTATCTTACCTTTTAATTTTTAATTAATAATAGTCATATCTAATATAAATCTTTTGATTGTAGGAGATATTTTTTTTAGTGTTATCTTTTTTAACTTCCTTTTGTTGTCTACAATCTCATGATGCCATATGTTTTCTTCACAAGTAAACCTCCATGTTTACAAATTAGTATAATGAATCCTCTATCAAGCAACTTTAGTTTAAACTTGCAAAGTTTACAATATGCATCTGATTTGATGCTATCAATATTGAAGTTGTTCAAAGGATCAAGTTAATAAAAAAACTCAATGCATTGATTTGAAGGCAAACCAATCAAATAAACCCAAAAGTATTCAAAGCAACTCATTTATAATATGTATGATATTCAAACTGATAGTGGTCTTCTCTATGTCCATCTTATGGGTCAGTTCCTTATCCTTGAGCTAGCAATTGGTTTTTGTCATTAAAATACAAAATGTTATTATTTTAACAAAATTTTGAGGATCTCAACAAGACATATAATAGTCAACTTTGTTTTATTAGTATTCAAATATCTACGATCCAATAATATCCAATCCATAGTTAATGTGACATCAAACATGGATAGTAAAAATTAAAAAAAAAAAAATTAAATATGTACACTATAGTTATTGCCATATCATAATTAGTGGTGTTTTCTTGTTATCATGTTGCACTTCAATGTCATAATGGTAAATAGAAAAAGCTGAAATTGTGCAATAAGTATCAATAAAATCTTCATAAACATGTTAGATATGAATGTATGCAATACATTTGAATCAAACATGGGCTTTGTTTATTACTTTAATGAAGTTGTTTAGGTTGCCATTGATAGTGAATTAGTGGTTGCTAGTGCTATTGGGTAGCTTTAGGTCATTGCTAATATGATTGAGAGGCAAAATTTGGATTGGTTAAAAACATTTTTGTCATGGTTGTTCCTTATTATAATACTTTGTCGCATTTGGACAATTTCATATCATTTATTTGCCCTCTTAAGTTAGTTTTCTTGTTAGTTGCAACCTTGAATAGAGGATAGGATGTGTTGCATTGAATGATTATTTAATAATACAATGAAATATCATGAGAGAATTAATGCAATGCCACTTTTGTTCTGGGAGTTTTGAATCAAGGTGTTTTAAAGAACATGTTGGATAAATTAGGCACCATTAGTGAGATTTTTGTTATTTGAAATATGACAAGGGTTTTTTATAATTATTATAGTGGTTTTGAAATTAGTGTAATCAAAGTCTTTATCATGGCAAGGTTCAACATTTGAATGCTACAGTTTATGATTTTATGGTATTTTAAACGATTATCATTGTTGAGTTTTTTGTGGGTTTCTCTTAGTAATGAGGTGTTTTTATTAAATGAGAGAGAATATCTATGTTTGCATAACAAGGATAAACAACTTCTTCATGGAAGTGAATTAACAAGACGGAAGTTAACGAAGCATTATTTCTAAAATATGTCAATCATGTATAAAATGCTCAAGTAAAAAAGTTATTTTATAGAATTTCACTCATTAAAATGCTAATAGGTTATGTTATTTATATAGGAAGAAAAAAGTTATCTTAATCAAAATCCCCTTGTTTTTTTTTTTTCTTCACTCTAGGAACTCTTTCTTATTTGAATGGAGATAATTTTCAAATAATTTGTTACACTTGCATCATTCTCATATAGCAACGTTAATTTGAAGGAAAAATTACTATATATAATTCAAATTTTATAAGTTCTCACATAAAAAAATGTATGAAATGTTTTAGCTTTTCAAAAAAGTATGAATTTATTAAATTTTGACATTAGAGTATAAATTTCTTTTCAAAATATGGAGAAATGCTTTGAAGTTCAAAAACCTGTTCTAACAATCTAAAGTTTCAACAACTTGATTTCTACCATAGATCAAATTTTGTTTAGAAATAGAAATTTCAACCAAGAATTATCATATGATCTAATTTTTACACATATTCTAATTTTTGAAATAAAATTGTAGATATGATTCTTAGAGTAACTATTACATGATGTAATTTTTACATTCACAACATATAATTCATCAACATCACATTTCACATAAAAAAAACTCGACATTGCATGTAGGCAAAGTCGAATTACAATTTAGATATAACATCAATTTATAAACACCCATTAGTAAAGAAAATTTAACACCTCCATACTTGGAATTTAAGAAAAATGACCTTATTTGAGTGCCAAAGGTTAGGTGAAGTGACTCCTGCAAAGTTGATAATACCAAGAAGATACAAACACTAATATAAGTACAAAAACAAGATACAAATATTATATGATGTATATTAATAGTAATTAGCATAATCTTTATTCAACCTTTCTTATCAACATTTTTAAAGTATAAAATATCTATATTAAATCATATCTTTTAGTTCTAGATGTTTACAAATAATAATAAATTATTCACTAGAACTTGTGTTAGAAGAAGGCATGATTCATAATATAAAATTTGTTATAAATAATACCTTACTTGACCTACAAATATTATAGTTTCTCTTTCTACTTTTTCCAAATTGAATCTATATTGTTTTATCACAAAATATTTGTAACAAATTTTAAGTTAATAATCATTAAGATTTTGAAAAAGTTCTAATACTTATATCAAAATAATAATTTTGATATCATCAAAAAATGAAAATAGTATGGGTTTCATTCAATATGAACAACTATCAAATTGTTTTATCATGGATAAAATCCAATGGTCTCTATTGAACATGAAATGTTACAAAATGATAAAATTGTTATACCAAAGATATTAAACAAAAAATGAAATTGCCTAACATTTTATGAAGGAATGAAATGAGCCTTGCTCTTCTTGGATATGTCTTGATTGTAAAATTATTAATCTTTTATTAATTATTTTATGTAATGATGCAATCAAAGGATAAGCAAATTCATGAGTGACAAACCTTAAATCTTTGCTTATTTGATGATACAAAAGACTAAAAAATTAAAAAAAGAACATTTTAGAATTTTATATTTTTAAAAATTATTTATTAATTAGTGTATACTTACTCAAAGGAGTCATACAGCGATACTATTCCAATCTTTTAAAAGTTTGTGAAATCTATTTTGGATTTATCAAAACTATAACTATTTAACTTCCCTGAGAATGCCTTTGCGTAAAAATAAGCACATTTAACCTGTGCCCCTTATCATAGAATTTATATAGTTGAATGTCTTATTTACATAACTAGTTGATGGATTTCTACTTGCTATTTTAATTAGTCATACCATAAATCCATAAATGCTCGTCAACTAGTCATTTTTAGGAATATGAATAAGCCTCCAATCAATTGCATGAATCTTGACTTTTTGGCTTATTTGGCTTGCATTGGCCAATTTGGCCAATTTAGTTGACAGTATTTTTTTGGAGGGAAAAGAACATGGTTATTAGGGAGTCCCTAGCTATAAAGTTTTAAAAAGACAATAAATATAGTTAAACCATCAAAATTAAACATAATTGTAATCACGATAACATTTAAGAAAGTTGTTATAACTATAATATTAAAATTAAATATGGTGTGATTATAATATTAAAATTCAATAAAACTAAAATGACTTTCATTAATATTTTTTTCTTCTTTGCTCATCTTTTCTTAATTATCTAATTAAATCTCATCTTTATCTTTAATAAGATAATTAAAGACTATAATAATGATCATACAAAATCATTGTCATACCTCAGATGAACCACAAGTTCATAAGATGAATAATTCATTATAATCTTTTCATAAATCATGGGTTTAAACTAACTACATTTTATTGGAATGTTCTACCTAAAACACTTGCTTAACCTAAGTGACAAGTATGAAATAATCATCGTTATATTTAAAGCAATTAACATTGTTTAAGACAAATCCTATATCATAAATATTGTAGCCACTATTACCATCTAACTAGATATATATGAAAATCAAAATACAAATTTTCATGTAATCAAGTTTTTTCAATTTCTTTAATAATATTATCAAAAATTATGCACATGTGTACAAAGTTTTATTTTTTGCACTTGTTATTTGAATTGTATGTGTAACCATGGAAACTTAACTATTTTGAATAACCTATTATCTTTGTCTTTGTTAAAAAAAAAATCTATAGTTGTTAGCAATGTCTCTTTACTTCTCAATTACATACCAAGAAAATTCATACTCAAAGTTTTTTTAATAGCAAATCAAGAGAAGTACTTGTGGTCTTATATAATAAAGTATTAATATAATATTCAATCAACTTAATGAACTCCATAACATTTTTATTTTGAATTCACATATTATCTTAAGCATGTGTTAGATTTTCTCTTCCTAATTATTTTGAATACTCTTCCATATATGAATCAATAATTGTGGTACTAATCAAAATGTATAAATATATTTGCTTTAACAAGTTTATATTAATAACACAAGCATTCTTTGATTTAACACCTCTTTCATACTTTTTAGTGGCTTTAAGAATTGTTATACTAATTTTATTTAAATCATATAAATATTTAGTTTAAAACTATACTACCTCATTTATTACATAAGTTTTAAGCCATATAAGCATCTACCCTTTAAAGATTACAAACATATTCTTTGAGTGTCTTCATATATCATTCAAAATGATACATCCATCTCATAAAAACAAATCCACATAACTTTATCTCATTTACTAAATTAATGGTTAGATGCACCATCATGTCAAATAGCAAAGGGAAACAAATATCTCTAACTCACAAATAACCTCGATAAAACTACCAAAAAGAACATCTAATTTACATGGATTGATGGCCTTTTGCACATGAAGACTTAAAGAAAAACATAATCTCATGATTGCACTTCAAAGTGATATTTCCAAACTTTCAATGATAGCTTTTAGTGATAATTATTATATTAAAATAAAATAATCATGAGATTTTAGACCAATGAAATTCAATTCTTATAGGTTTCCAAAATATCTATTGTATAAAAATCATTCTTAAGGAACCTTTGATTCATATGAAAAACTTTACAAAATCATTCAATTTCTTCCTTTGTAAGAGCGTAACAAGCAAGGAAAAGATAAGTTCAATCACTTTTAACTCTTGAACAAGTTGTCTAGTTCTTATGAGGAACATATCAAATGGTGAACTAAGACGATCTTTAGTTTTAATTGGAAGATTCAATAGAGTTCTAATTATATTATCACATACATTCTTCTCCATATGAATAATATACAAGTTGTGAAAAATGTATAATGAACCCTAATGCAATTTCTTAAAATGTATAGATCTTCTATTTAAAAAATTTATGAAGGGATGTTCTTAACCTAAAGTTTGCAGAAGCTACATTAACTTCATTCCACTAATTAGGTGTGTGACTTTATCAAATTGTATTTATTCATTAAAACCTATTTTCTTTCATTTAAAAACATGATATGGAGACCATCATTTCCTATGTCACATTGAACATAGTTTCTTTCTATGATTATCATATTTTATGGTAGTTTTATGTTTGCAAATTGCACAAGCATAATAGCCTCTCTAAGTACATCCGACCAACTAAACATTTATCAAATAATCATTCACAATCGACAAATGTGCAACCAACAATGTGAATGTCTCCGATAAGTTATTTGTTTTTATCCCTTTTTCCAAAAACATTCTCAAGTCACTAATAAGTGGTGTAAACATCTATTTAACTATTAGGTTATTTGATCCAAATATTAATAATGTGAATATAATGAATTTATATTTTATACATAAATTATGTGACAAATTATAAATAATTAACAAAACTCACAAATAATTTTGCTATACATTTAGGACACTTTATGGAATAAATTTATTAGTATATAACTAAAGTTATAGATTCTTTGCATTTTTAGAATAATAAAATCAAATAATTTTTATTGAACGTAGCTTGATGCATGGTGCATCATCTGGAACCATATGTCATTTACTATCGTCATGCCAAAAACATAGTTTTTTTTTTCATATTCTTAATGCAACATCTTAATCTTTTGAGTGAGCTATTGTCCTCATAAATTATCTTTTATTTTTGAAACAATGCATCAAAGGGATTTTTTCTTTTTGATCGCCTATCTTAATATTATTCCTATCCAAACATGTTTAACTATGGAGCTTATGCATAATTACGAAGTAAAACATTAAGATATTGCATCCCATTAGAACTTCATAGTTAAACATGCTTAGTTAAGAGTAGTATTGAGATAAGTGGATAAAAAAGAATGTCTTTTAATATATCTTTTAAGAAGAATAGGATAAAACCTAACTTTGAGAAGGACAATAACTCACTAAAAAAATTGGAATGTTATAGTATTAAAATTGACCTTATTATTAAGCCAATGTTATACTCAAGCTACTACCTATGAATCAAATGAGGGATGAAAACCCAAAGAGGACTATAAAATCCAAAGAAAAAAATTCAAGAGGTATAGTCCCAAATTGATCATTAAGAGGGAGATCATAATCTTTATATGAGATATTATAGTATTAAGATATTGATGTATCCTTTAGGGAGAAAACTTTTTGGATCTCACAAGAATTCTAAAGTTAGGCATACTATAATAGCAGTATTGGGATGAGTGACCAAAGTGGATTTTTTAGAAAAAAAAAGTGACAACTAGATAATAAATGGCACAATGCATCACCAAGAAGATTGGGATGTTATACTAAATATTCAAATTTTCTTATAAATCATGTATGGATGACAAATACCACAACTTTTGTTGGAACACCACTAATACTAGCATAATGGAGGCAACATTCCACTTTAGAGAGCATAATGGAAAAAATAAGTTTAAGTAAGAAATAAAATTTAGAGTTTTCCTAAATTTGGATAAATAACAAGACATCAATTTTTTAAATACTTTACTATCCAAAAAAATGAATTCTTAAAAGTAATGAATGCCAAATGTGTAGCAATATGAGTTAAGATTAGCTCTTTGAAATTTCAAGTAAAAATTGAAGAGATGGGTCAAAACTATAATAGATCTTTCTCGAGTTGGCTAGCCTTAATTTAAGGTAGATATAGTTAAGTTTAAGAATTGTGAACAAATGATAAGGAATTTAGAGATAAGTTACACAACATATTTTGACAAAATTTAGACTTTAACTCATAAAATTTTATTGGATTCTCTTAAGATTGTATTTTTTTATTTTCTAAAATTGATTAAACAAGTTAATATAACTTGAAAAACTAAAGTGAGTGAATGCAAAATGGATGAAAGTTATTGGTCAAAATGAATGGAGGAGTTGCACAAATTTTCCATTGCATTCACATCTGAATCACATTAAATTATCACAAATGCAAAAAATTTTGCATTAAACAACTAGAGAGCATAAGGCAATTCATAAAAATTGATCAAAAATGATTTTTACATCAATTTTACTTTCATATATGAAATGAAGAAGAAGTCAAAACCATTAGAATATAGTGAAAGTATGTTTTATACATAAATTGGGTGACAAATTATAAAAATTAAATGAACCCACTAATAACCATGCTAATTATTTTGAAAATTATATAGAATAATTCTATTAATACAAAACCAAAGTCATAGATTTCTTGTCCTTAGCAAAATTTAGATGCCTAAAACCAAATGATTTTTATTACACATAGCTTGATGCATGGTGCATCATTCAATAACATACATGTCACTCATTATCGTCATGCTAAAAAAATTATTTGCATATTCTTAATGTGACATCTCAATCTTTTTAATGAGATATTGTCTCGCCCATGGTCTTTTCTTTACTTCTAAAAAGGTACATCAAAACGTTGTATCCCTTTTGATCATATTTCTCAATACTATTCCCAAGTCAGCATACTTAAATTTGGATCTTATGCATAATTATGAAGTGAAGAATTAATGAGTTGCATCTTATTCGAATCCCATAATTAAACATGCTTGGTTGGGAAGAGGAAGTGTTACACCCCATATTTTCTAGGCTGATTTTGGCATAATTTTTTTTTTTTTTTTTTTTTTTTTTTTTTTTTTTTTTTTTTTGCATATAGACAGCTCAGATCGTCCCATACCAACTTGAGTAGCCTACGAAAAACATAGGATATAACACATCATTACACACCTACTTTCCTTAACAATGTGGATCCCATCTCCCGGGTACACCGTCAAATCAGGTTCATGACTCTTGAATTAACAGATGGACTCGCGCAATGTTACTCCTACTAGACCCAATACTCCTAACCCATACCGATAGGAGAACCGGTCTAATAGAAGTCTGAACCCCCAATGTTAAGTTCCATAGTCATGTAATGACCTCACCATAAAAAATAAAATACATAACATCCTCAGATAAAATATAGCACTCCACACACTATACCATCAAGATAATAAAGTAAAACAGTGAATGAAAACTACATCACAAAAATAATATCCAAGTCCAACAAATACAATATCATCCAACTAGATACATAAGTCAGAATTACCCTCACATAATACAAGACATAAAAATAACAGTCTCACTGAATACATCCAACAGCAACAATCAACTAATCAGAATATCTCAAAAATCACAGATCAGATCTGCTCCACTAGCCTACTGATCACGATCCCACCTAAAGCTGGGTGGTGTCAAGTCTGCCGAGCCACTGGAAAAATATAGATAAAAAAAGAATGAGCTACGCCCAGTAGGAAAGACAGCTAGTAAAAACTCACATGCAAAAGAAGGATAATAGCAAGAGTATAGGAATACAGCATAACAATGTAGGGTGGAAAGGCACTCTCAGTCCCAGACTCCGACCAACCACAGTCACCCCCAGTCACACCAGAGTAGCTCTCCTCTGGGCTTCCAGGTAGCGTGCCAGTGGGAACGCCCATCTCGAAACACGCATGGCGCCTAAGCACCCGACACCGCAGCGTCTCTCGTCAATCAATCTCCTGGAGACTATAGACAGATCCAGTCACAAAATCTCTAGCCAACGTGAGACACCCCTGCCACCCTAAGGCGCGCAGGCCTACACACTTGGCTAGCCACTGCGAGACACCCCTGCCACCCTCAGGCGCGCAGGCCTACACACATGGACCAGGAGAGATCGACTCAGCCACCGTCCCAAGGAGTCCTCTACCAACAACTTCCATAGAAGCTCACGCCCCTACAGTCATTGTCAATCTCTAACTCCAAGATTCGGCAACATGTGTCCAGGTACGACAAGGCGCATACCAGTCCACATGTATACTGTGGAAGCTAAGTCTGAACCGCACAGTTACCTACCACAACTACCCTAAAACATCATATAGGGTCTATAGTAGTCCGGTCCAGTATGCCAATCCATAAAATATGCCCACACTGAGTAAACTGACTCAATCCACGCCATTGCCATCCAAGCAATACAACTATACCAGTTACTGACTGTTCTGGTAGCATCCATGTACCATACCTCTGTATGACTGTTTTCAACTGTACTGTCGTCACTGATAACATTTTTCCCTACTTCAGGAGAATTTTAAATTCCGTAATCAATTTCCGTCTTTATCCATTTTTTTTCGAATTTCGGAATAGTTTCCGAATTTAAATTCCACATATATCCTTTTTCCAAAAATTTGGAATAATTTCCGAATTAAATATTCTGCAATTTATTTTTCCGAAAATTCGGATTAAATTTCCGAATTAAATTTTCCCATAATCCTTTTTCCGAAATTCGGATTAATTTCCGAATTAAATATTCTGCATTTTCTTTTTCCAAAAATTCGGGATAAATTTCTGAATTTAATTCCTCCCGTTTATCCTCTTCCGCGCCGCATTAAAATTAAATAAATCATTTCCGTAAATTCGGAATTAATTTCCGAATTATAAATCCTTCCGCTTCTCTCTCATCCGCGCCAATTTAATTAATAATTGTTAATTAATTAATTTACGATTAATTATTAACTAATTAACTAAATCCTAATCCATCTCCTTCCTCCGCCCGGCGCCCGCGAAACCCTAGCCGACGAATTCTCCGGGAAATTCCGTTTTCCCCCGTCGATTTCCGGCGACCGAGATCAAGGAGAACAAATTCCTAACATGTTCCTAAGCATTAACAAATTTTTCGGCGAAATGGGAAATTTTCCAGAAAATCCGAAATTTGCAAAAGACACCAATTAGCATTCAATTAAATCCGATTTTTCATCCACATGCTTGTTTTCATTAAGCAAAATATTCCATGCTTTTAATTTTCTACTAAATAACTAATTTAAACTGAATTTCCTACCTCAAAGATGCCGGCGACGAGGGACCTCGTCCGCAGCTCGCCGCAGTTCCTCACCGAACGAACCCGGTATCAATCGACTCTCCTCGGTCCCGGGAATCTCCAGGCACAAAAAGCCCCTTGCCAGGCCGCCGGAATCACGCGTCGTACGCCGGAAAACTTCCTCTCTATCGGTCGGTCGAACGAAACCCTAATCGATGTATTTCGCGAGGGTTTTATATTCCTGGCCGACACGGTGAGCACCCGATACGCGCTGTCGACACGCTATCGACACGGTAAGCACCCGATCAGCCGGTTCAATCCCAACCGTCGATCACGACCGTCCGATCCGCTTATCAGAACGCACGCGCAAACTCACTCGGCGAACCGCCTCCGCCTCCGCTGAACCGTTCCGGTCCGGTTCACGCGCGGTAAAAACCAATTTCCGGTTTAATTTAAATGGATTTTTTTCGAATTTCTAAAAAATCCAATAAATATAATTAAACAGGGAAAATTATTTAAAATTTACCTCGGTGCTCCGGAAAATCCCCAAAAATTTCAGAAATTCCAATAGCCTCCAATTGAGCTCCTGGCTCATCCTATTGTCGATCTGAAATCATCCAAGCCAAAAATTAATTTATTAAAGATTTACATAAAAATTTTTTTTACTGGGTATAACAGGAAGGCCCTTTGATGCATCTTTTCAAAAGAAAAAGATAAAACCTAACTTTGAGAAGGACAATACCTCATTAAAAAAATAGGGATGTTATAATATGATATTAAAATCAACTCTACTACTAGGCCAATTTTAGGGTCAAGCCCTAAGGATTTCTTATGAATTAGATGATTGATGACAATATAAAGAGAACAATGAAATTCAAAAGAAAAAAGTTAAGAGGTACAGTCTCATGTCAGTTATTGATAGGAAAATTTTGATATTTATATGAGATATTATAATATTAGAATGTTTATATACTTTTTAGGGACAAGATTTATTTATATCTCATAAAAACTCTATAGTTAAGGATGTTGAAATAGTAGTAGTAGTATTATGATGGGTGACCAAAGAGGCATTTTGAGAAAAAAAATGACAAAACTTGATTATGAATAGGACAATACATTATTAGGAAGATTGAGATGTTACACTAAATATTAATATTTTCTTATAAATTCTAGTATAAATGATAAAATACCATAACTTTTTTTGGAACATGACTAATACTAGCATGGTAGAGAGACATGATGGTTATGTTTCACTTTAAAGAGCATAGTGGAAATAATAGGTTTAAGCAAGAAAGAAATTTTTGAGTCTCTCAAATTTGGATAAAAAATAGGGCATCAATTTGCCAGATATTTGGCTACCCAAACAAATGAATTTTTGAAAGTAATGAATATCAAATGTGTTCTATGAGTTAAGATTTGTACTTCTAAATTTCAAGGATTAAGAGATAAATTGATGGATCAAAATTATGATAGATTTTTCTCAAGTTTGCCAACTCTTATTTTAGGCGGATATAATTATCTTTAAGAATTGTCAACAAATGATAAGGAATTTAGAGACAAGTTTGTTAAAAACTTTGGAGAACTTTAGACTTTAACTCATAAAAGTTTATTGACTTCTATTAATGTTTGGTACTCAAATTCATCAACACAAAGGGTAGTTGTTGGATTTTTTGAAATCAATTGAATAAGATAAAGGAATTGGACAAACATAAGAGAGAGTGAATGCAAAATGACTAATTAAAGAATAGCACATAATGATAAATCAGATGTCAACAATCAAAATATTACATTGACACTTTTGATTATGGATGAAAGTCATGGATGAAAAATCAATGGAGTTACACTATTCTTTGCATTGACATACGAATCACACTAAATTACCACAAATGTAAAGAATTTTAATAAGAGAATATAGGGGAATCCATAAAAATTGATCAAAAGTCATTTTTAAATCAATTTTACATCTATATATGAAATGAAGAAGAAGACAACCATTAGAAATTGAATCTCATGACTTAACTAGTCTCCTTAAAATTGTGAAGTACTTGGGGAAATTCATTAAGGATTACACCATTTGGTGTCTAAATTACATGGGGCTACCTTGCGGAGGTTCTTGACAACCCTAGGTAATCTATACCTGGGAATGAGGCCTTTGATATGCATCACATTGGATCATCACATCAGCACCTCCAAAATGTGTGGTGCATATTTAAAATCTTAGATAAACCCAAGTGCACATCGTAGCATGTACCATCACTCAAATGGTACACAACATCCAAAAACTTATGAAACTATTTCATGGTGATCTTGATCTTCATGTTGAGTATCCAATTTTATTGGAGCTATCTTCTATTCATTATGTCCTTGAATGTCTTTAATCACAATATGCAAAGCTTATATTAATTTACTTAACTTATATATTTTAATTTCAATTTGAATTTTTTAAGTGCCTAAATCATTTCTTAATATTTCAAATTGCACAATTTGATTTTATTTTGGTGACATGATAATTTAATTTAATCACTAATGAAAATGATAAGATAAAAATTTTATTAAAATGCAAAAAATAAAATTCAAGCAAGTTGTGATGTTAAGTAAGATAAACTAAATTAAAATATATTTTTATTTTATTTTCTTAAGGGAGTAGCGATGTAAATAAAATTGTAGATTATAAAAAATTGAATTTAACTTGAATTTAATGTTTTCAAAGGTCAAATAAGAATATGCTAAAGTGATTAGATGATGCTAATGTATGTAAAATATATTCAACTACAAATGTGTAATAATTTAAAGACTTATGCAATAAATTTCAAGTAGAACTATTCAAGAATTTAAGTCAAGTTTAAACACCATAGATTATACTCTATATGGGCTAATGATGTGGAGAAAATCAATGTAAGCTTATCCATAGAATTGCCAAAAAAAACAAGATTCCCTAATAAACTCTTAATTTGAGATCTAAAACTTTAAAAGGGTAATGTAAAATCTAGGTATTTGTAGTTTACCTTGTTTGCAAATGAACTTGTTAGATGAACAAATCACTTTAAATCTAACTCCTTGTCTTTTGATATAATTATACTCTTCTTGATTTGTTTATTTGCAATTACCCTCCTTGCTGATAAAACCTTTGATAAGCACATGTAACAAGCACTTTTAAAAACTTAGATCAAAACCGACCTTTAAATAAGCTAAAATTCTAGTGTAGTTCAATTTTTAAGTTGATTGCCTTGAGAAGTGTAGTTCGAAAACATGGGCACACACACGAGGCACCTGTTCTGGTTTAATTGGGCATTGGACCATATCTATCGATTGGTTAGGTGACATGGACTAGTGGACTAGGCATGCATGTGTGGTGCACGTGTCGATTCAACTAGACTCTAAACTAAATAGGGTGGCACGATTTGGCAACTAGGGTTTCAATCACATGGCTAATTTGAAGGTTCAAATTGAAATAGTTATAACAACACTTGGGTTATTGTAAAATATTCGCACGTAGATACAAATGTATACATATCAAGGTGCATGATAAGTGGGTGGGTGTAGTGATAAAGGTGCATTTGTGTAGTGTCAGAGACGTGTGTGCATTGGTAGGTGGCTTCTGGCATGCACACAACTATTAAGTACTAAGTAGCAAGACTAAATTTATAAAAATTATGAATAAAGACCTTTAACTAGGATGTCTACCTTCATAATGATATCAATTGAAGAATAATGGAACCACTAAGACTCTGATACCAAAATGATGGAGAATAATAACAAGGCTTTGATACCAAATAATGGAGAACTTGATGAGGGAAGAAAGAACTTATGTCACAGGATAAGGATAGAGGATGGTAAGTAGAAATAAACCTAACTCTTCTAAGTAAGGACCCTACTCCTTCAAGAAGAATTGTACTCTTCTAGGCATGAGATGACCTTTTTTAAACTCCAAAACTCTTAATATTTTAATTTCAATTCACTATAAAAGTCCTTCTTTACATGACTTTCAAGCTATTTATAGACTTCATATGACAAGATAAGGTAGACTTATTTAATAAAAATAAGGAATAAAAAAAATAAGATAAACTTTCATATCCTTATCTTTATAATGTTAAGATATAAAAAATATAAAATAGACTCAAATTCTTATTTTTATGAAGATAAACCATATAAAATTTAAACTTTATTTCTATCAATAACCAATATCATAATTAACTCAAAAAAGAAATAAAAATTTATGAGATCTTATATATATGGCTCAAATTGAACTTTAAATTTAATAAAATAAAAATAAATAAATAAAATTCATTGGATGAACTTAATCACCATCTTGTTGCAAGTTGTCCTAATCAATTATAATCTAAGGTAGTGATTTAATTGATAAAAAGGAGATCTTTAGCATTTGAATTACTTTGGAACAATTGATAATTATATTTCTATATTATATAATAATTATTGTATATGTATGGTATCATAGAAAACCTTAAAAAGAAGAATATTGGTCATGACAATTTTGTCTCAAATTCAAGTATGTAAATTTAGTAACTATAATGTAAATATATTAATAAATTAATTCTTGATTTATCTATAATATATTTTCATGTTATCTTTATTAAGCATTATGAATATTGAAATATTTTTTATGTTATATTTCTATATATTATGGATAATAGGTAAACCTGGTAAGTTTAGTATAAATACAATAGTAATTTATTTATAACTTTAAAGGATTTCTATTGTAATTATTATATTGGTTTCTTATATGTTTTATATAACATGGCTAGCTGATATATTATTTACATGTTGTTCATTTATAACATTATATATTTAGTTGTTTTATATGAAAATAGAGATATTGACATATATATGGTTACATAATGGGCTAATTACATATATTAAATAGATAAGAAAATCATTTAAGATTTGAATAATTGGCATGTTTGTTTACCAATAAAGGAAATAAAATAAAATAATTAATATTTGCTAAAGATGTTATTCTCATTATTCTTAGGATCACGATAATCTTATATGTGACATATCTCATATGATATTGGGTGATGGCTCCCTATATATGCAATAGGGTGAGGATTGCCCATCTTCATGATATGAGGCAAGAACTAGCCATCTATATCTATAGGGCAAGGATTGCCCATCTATATGATATGTGGCAAAGACTACCCTTGTATAATATGATACAGGGCAAAGATTGCTCATTTACATTTATAGCTATTATATAAAGTAAGTACTACTTATCTACATCTACAGTGTGAGGATTTCCCATCTATATGATACAAGGTTAGGATTATCATATGCATCTACAAGATGAGTATTGCCCATCTTCATGATTCTACATATTTGTGACTCAAGTAGAGAGGATTGCTTCTGATGCAAAGGATGGCCTATGTATGATATAGGGTGAGGATACCCTTACATTTGTTTACATCATATGTTATTGGTTTTGATTCTAAAGGATAATGATTTTCTAAACATAATGTCAAGCCAAAACTCATCATTTAATGCCTCATCTATAAAATTGGGCTCAACACAAAATACAAAGATTGCATGGTTAATTGTTTCTCTTGTATTGACATTATCACTTCCTTCTTTAGGAAACTTCCATTCTTTAATGTTTTCTTTATCACTTCCTTCTTTAGTTTTCACTTCCATCTTTTTGTCTTGGGGTTCATCATTAAGACTTAGTTTATTAAGCTTCTTAATTTCATCTAGTTGAGATTGACTAATAGGTGAATCATAAGGAGACTCACCAAACTTCATGTGAATGGATTTCCTTAGAACTTGAGTCCTCTCATCAAATATTCTATAAAACTTACTATCATAGAGTGTCTTAAGAAAATTCTTTCATTAGACTTCGTATCAAACTTGTCTTAGTCAGTTTTATCATTAATTAAAATGAAACACTTACATCACAGCACATTTAAATAAAATATCTTTGGTTTTATACTATATAAAAGTTCATAAATAGAAATATGAAGTAATGGTTGTCTAAAAATTCTATTGATTACATAACAAACATTGTTAACTTTTTCAACCCAAAAATATTTTTATATATTTTGTTCATTCAGCATACATCTAGCTATGTCTAATAATGTTTTATTTTTTTCTCTCAGTTATACTATTTTATTGAGAGATTCTAAATGAGGAAAAAATATGTGATATTCCATTGATATTGTAATATTTTATGAATAATTCAATTTTTTAATTCATCTTTTTGGTCACTTATAATAGACATTAGAGATAAGTCATGCTCATTTTGCAATCTAATGTTTAATTGTATAAACTATTCAAATGTCTCATTTTTCTTCCTAATGAGCAACACCTAAGTAAACCTTGAACAATCATTAGCAATCACAAAACCAACTTCTTTCCTCCTAAATTATGTGGATGAATGAGTCCAAATAAATTTAAATGCAGTAATTCTAATGATCTTCTAGCCATCACATCTTTTTTTAGATTTGAATAAGGCTTTTTAAGTTATTTTCCTAAATGGCAAGGTCCACATGCATATTCATCACTACAATATGGGTTAAGTAGACCATTAACCAAGTCATATTAAATGATCTGCTTAAGAATAGATAAACTAACAAAACATATTCTTCAATGTCACAAGTCTATACCATTCACTTAGGATGTAATCTATTTAGTTCAAACATCTTCAAATCTAATGCATATGTATTGTTTTTTCTAAGATCTACAATGATTGGTTTATTTTATTTGCTAATAATATATTCTTTAGAATTGAAAGCAATTAAAAAATCATAATCACACAATTATCTAATGCTAAGTAGATTGTATTCAATCCTTGCACCAAAATGACCTTTTTGATATATGTGTGAGCATTACCAATTGTCCTAGTTCCAATGAACCTCTTCTTGAAGTTGTTTTCAAGTATAACTTTACCACCATCATACTCCTTTTAAGTTGATGAATAAAGAAGAGTTACCAATCATGTATCATGAGTATCAATTATTAATAAACTACACACCTTTCCCAATCTTAGAAGGAAGGGTACATTGATGGCTACTCTTTTGTGGACAATAAATGATTATTTGGTGTAGCTACATAGAAAGATGCATTGTCACTTATCATGTGCATTTTACTTATGGAGGTAAAACTTAGACATAATATTTGAATAATAGAAAAGATGAGTTTTATGTTTACTATACAAAGTGTTTGTCTTAGGATCATATTTTTTAGAAGAAAAAAGCTTTAAATAGTCATACAATTTTTTATAAAGCATCGCACCCAATCAATAGAAAGGAGTCATTATAGCTTCTTAATACCTTGAGTTAAGAACATTCTTTAACAAATTTTTAGATGAGAAAATTTATACTTTTTGAACTTGAATAGTGGGAGACATTACACGTACATCATAATTTGGATGGGGACATCTTTAAAAGAATATATTTGATAATTTCATTAATACTTTATTGAATATTTTAGAAAAGACTAAAGGTAGTCTCAATGCATAGCTAGTTATGATAAACATAGAAATTAGACAATAACTTGCTCCAAGAGTTAAAGTCCATTAATCTTATCTTTTACATGCTTATTACACTCATACAAAAGAGGAAAAGTGATTTTGGAAAGTTTTTTTATAAATTGAAGGTGTTATAAGTATATTCTTCAAATATTAGTAGTTTTATGGACCTCAAGAATTTGAAGTAAATTATTCTAAAATCTCATGATTAGCACATTATGATGCATCAATTACTACTCTAATCATAAGGAGTTTTTAGACAAAGAGCTTCTAAAGCAATCATGAGATTATGTTTTTTCCTTCAACTCTTTTTGTATAAAGCTAGTCGATCTGACTATTGATATCTTATTACCTAAATTTTAATTTATTGCCATCGTTCTTTGTGTTATCATCATGATTCACCCAACTAAATAATAAATAAACTTAATAAAATACTCAAAAATAACAAAACACTTAGATAAAATATAAAGCATGCATAAAAAAATATTGAGATCACCACTTAAAATTAGGTGAAGGTGATGACAAATATCTAAAATTCTATTTATTATAATAATTAAAACAATTAAATAATAACTACACACATAATCCACAAGGAATTATACAACAACAAAAATTAAAAAAATATTCTTAAACATCATCTATCATACATATATTACACATGTTTCTTTTATACAAATTCTCTCATTAAGCTCTCCAAAAAAAATTCTCTCTTAACTATTGAATCATATATCATAGAATTCTAAGAAACCTGAACTCTATGACTCTATTTTTGACTTATAATATAAGTAATAAGTATAATATTCTTAACATGTAAACTACTAGCTATAAATAAATAAAATAGTATAAAAATGTCATATATAATAGGTAAATATCAATGGAACAGTAAATAAAAATACATGACATCTACAAAAATATAAATATACTAAATCACTACATATATACTTATATGGATCATGCCCATGTGTGCATATAACTATCATGTAATGTTAATATTATATAGTTTTTATATCATCTATTTTTTTTCTTACTTTCATATTGATGTTATCATGTAATGTTAATTTTATCTTCTATATGATCATTTTCCCAACTCCATAGGATCTCATATCATTTCTTTATAATACCAATCATATTATCTCTTTTGCCACCACCAACATGTACCAAAGTACTAATAAAAATAAGTCTACTTGTTTTTGGCTAGCACCAAAGTGCACGCAGCAAAAAGAACGAGATCAAATATCATCTCTATCATAAAACTATAGTTAGCATCAAAGTACTAATGATAGTGTGCTCTTTGTCCCTTAAACAAAGTACCAACAACAGTAGCCCTTATTTTGTCATATTGATTAGCTGTAGGATTATTCAGTTTATCATTTTTTTTTAATTTTTTTATTTATTAAATATTATTGTGATATGATATTCATAATATATATATATATATATATATATTTACATACATACATACAAATAGCTCATGCTGTTTTATAAGTCAAAACATTTGTGTAATATGTCTGTCATGTAGTATGTTTTATGTTCATATCACATTTCATCACTTCACATCTCGTAATGATATTTTAATATAGTTAATAATTTAACCTACTTATGTCATAGTTATTTAGTTTATTTACTTAATAGCTTTAATATGTATTTTTTTATTTTCTTTCATTTTTATTTTTCTCTTACTTTCTTTTCCTAAGAGTAATCATTACGTTCATTGAAGAATACCCAATTTTTATATACAATAATTTAATAAAGGCTTAAAGCTTTAGTTTCTTCCATAATTCTCAAATTCTACTTGCTATCAATGAAAATATTCTTCTCAAGAAAGCCTCACGAAACCTTTAAAATTCCTTTTTTAATTTAGTTGTTTTCTTATTAATGTATTGTATAGTATGTTACTCATGATATCAATATAAGCTCACCTCGATAAACCTTCCACAACCTTGTCTTCTTGTCAAATTTTAGCTCAATGTATGAATTGTTAGCTTCAAAATATAATACACCCTTTACAATACATTATATGTGTGTTTAGACAATTCATCTATCACTCATTATTCTTAAGTTAAACATACGATACATTAAATATTAATATATTACTTATTTTTTCTGATGAAGCTGCTCATTATCTAAGGTCTTAACATGTATTATGTTACTAAATAACATATCATTCATTTTTGCTCAGGAAAGAGTCCAAGCTTACTACTGGAGTACTCTTCGTGCTTTTTAAAGTATGATCTATTTATGATTAACTTATGGTATGTTCAAACCTCATGTACAATATGCAAGACATGGACAAAAGTCATAACTTATCCATTTCAACCAAATCCCCTCTAACTAATCTCACCTCAAATCTCAAATTTGGGTAACGACTCAAAAATATTTCAACAAAATGAAATCTCAAATATAATCATACATTTGATCAATAAGATTGAACTCTTCCCA
Organism: Vanilla planifolia; assembly: GCA_023846275.1. Classification (NCBI taxonomy): domain Eukaryota; kingdom Viridiplantae; phylum Streptophyta; class Magnoliopsida; order Asparagales; family Orchidaceae; genus Vanilla; species Vanilla planifolia. The sequence goes on along the minus strand of CM043869.1, from coordinate 31,101,579 downwards.
ACTCTCTCACACTCTTTCTCCCCTTGAGCTCTAAGAGTTCCATTATTATAAATGCTACTTCAGTTCCCCTAGTTCCATCTCTTTTGATTCTTTTCCATCCCTCTTTTAAGCTATCCTTGTCCCTCTCATCTCCAAGGGATCATAGTACACTGTTCAAGAAGAATTTATAATCCTTTTTAATTTCATGGAGGACAAATAATTAAATAATATTTTATTCAAAAAATTCTTATAATTTCATATGTTTTCTAAGCATTACAAATAGCATATTGATAAATTCCTTACAACAAGCTCTTTTCAATGGCTTGCTCAAAACACCATTCTGATTTTGACTTCTTGGCATGCATTTTAAGATATGTCAAACACATTAATTCATAGAATTAATTTTAAACACAACAAATGCTAGAATTAAATATATAAATACTCAAGTATTTTGTAATTAAATATTCAACATATCATAACTATCTTATAGCTAGCTCTTTTCTTGATGCTCCTACTTCTAGTTCATTCTCAAAGCCTTGACCACATTATCCTTATTGGCTATTGTTGAGTCTAATCATAACTTTCACCATTAGCTGACACATTAATTTTGTTTGCTTGGGTACCTTATTGATGCTAAATAATGTTGACAACATTCACATGCCTCCCCTAACCTGTATTGTAGCCCCCTTTTATTATTTTAGACTACTTATCGACATTATTTTAGCTTTTTTTATTGATTGCTATACATAATGTTGATTAGTGGTGAACTATAATTGAAGAGATGATCTTAGTGTGTTAAAGTTATATTTTTTTTCTTTATTAATCTTTATTAAATTAGTAACTCCTTAATGTTCACATAATATATATGATTATTATGATTTCTTTGATAAGTAATTATTATATAAATTTGTAATCATAAGACTAAATGTATAACTAGCCATTGAGTAATGAAGTAAAAATCATGTTTTGAGATTAGAATATAATAACACTATCTTAACATTGTCTTGAAAATCATAGAAATTTGTAAAATAATACTAAATGTTGAAGTAAAGATATTTTTGAGAAGTGCTACTTTAAATGAACTTGTTAGCTCTTGGCTTAAAATTTTTTAAGATTAATTGAATTTATTGTGAATAATGAAAGACAAATAAAGAATTTTAATATATATATATATATATATATATATATATATATATATATATATATATATATATATATATATATATATATATATATATATATATATATAAGTTGAGATTATCCATGTCTCTATTATAGCTACTTGCAAGGAAGAGCCTTCAGGAATCCTTAGTAAGTGGTGAGAAGGGAAAAAATTTGAAAGAATTAAGAGGGAGAAAGAAGAAAGAGAAGCTTAAGAGGAGTATTGGAGAAAAGGACAAAGAATGCAAAGGAAGAGGAAGAACTATCATGGAGCAACATTAAGAAGAACTATAGTTAGCTTGGGTTTTAATTTCTCAATCATCATCTAAGTAGTGTTTTTATACTTAGAAGACTTTATACAATATTGATGTTATTCTTTTTGAGTTAGGGTCAAAATACAGTGAGAAAAGACTATGTTTCAACTCAAAGAACTATTTTTTTGGGGCTAACATATAATACATTGGCATGTGACATACAATACATTTAGCTTAGAAGTGAAGGAATCTAATCCTCTTATGAAAATCGTATGGCACAAGGATAAAATGATATACCTTAAGATTAGCTCAGGAAACTAGATTTCAAAATTTCTTAGAAAATCATATAATATAGGAATAAATAATTAACCATACAATCAACAAAATAAAACGAGTTACATGATCTTTGTGAAAATCATACAATATACTAATATATTTCAAAAGGTTAAGTCAGAATATAAAAGAAGAGTGCAATGAAAAATGAGAATGATTAGATTAGTCGAAAATCACTTTTTGTAAGGCTAATGTATGTTATAAATAATGTACAATACATTATAATCGATAATAGTCCAAGAAATGAATTAGATGGTTTTTCTAATGTAGAGAAAAGCTTAACATATGGAAATATTGTCAGCCTGCGAGCGTGATTTAGATATACATTTTTATCTTGTTTCATTTTTATTTATTATCCATAATCTGGAAGTCACATTTTCTTCTCCTTGGGTAATACCTCCCAACAAGATTGCAAGAATGGTAAAAGAAATTTAAAAATAATTTGGTATTAATTAATTTCATCTAATTTGTGATGGAAGTATCAAATAATAAAAATCTTAAAACAAAGCTCATCATTGAAACTTTAGGTAGATAAGTTTTATTTGGTAATGTAAGCATGAAAACAATACTTGAAATAAAGAGTAGGAATTAGCATATGCATATATCATACATCATAAGTACACAACAAAGAACAAGAGATAAGATCTGTTTTGTATATGTATCTATATGTACAATATATTGTGTTTGTATATACTGTTAAACTCTTTATTATATAGGATGAAATATAAAAATAAAAATAAGAAAAAAAAAGAAAAGAAAAGAAATAAATATAAAATCAAGCTAATTGATCCATGATGTTAAATACATAAGTAAAAAAGTAAATTTGTTGTTCCCCCAAAGACACTGTGCCTTGGTCAAAATAAAAGAATACTGATATTGGTAGTAAACTAGGTTGGGAATAAAAAAAAAAGAAAATAAAACTAGCAACCATAATAAATTAGGCTGTAGGAATAAAAAAGAAAGAAAAAAATATTTGCACTAGTAATGACTTGAGCTAGGAATAAAAATGAAAAAAAAATAATACAATAATGGCAGTATACCAACTCAAAATGATAAAATTTATATGATAATAGCATTGATGGGAAAACAAGGTCTTGAATAAAAAAGAATGCAAATGTGAAAAGATAAGAAGAAAATAAATAAAAAAGAAAAGGAATAAATGAGAAGAAAAACAAAAAGAAACTAGTAAAACTAATAAAGATAGAGATAGAATAACTATGTATATTTATATATTCATACTTAAGGTTATAAAGAATCATAAAATTAGATTACCCATTTTTAACTTATATTTTAAATGAGATGTAGATGTCAAATGTGCTCTATTTAATTTATTTATAAATGTTGTTCCTATTAATTTTATTTTAATATCATTTATATTCTGTTTATCTATTATACGATTTGCTCACATCTACTCTGCTTATGCCATCACTATAATGAGTAGGATAGATAAGTGTTTGTATGTGTATAGGTTTGTAGGCATGATAAAGAATAGTAACTTACTTTTAGTATTAATTAAACTTATAATTATACTTATAAAAATGTGATATATTAAATGATAATTTATATTAGAACAAAAAAATTAGAAATTAGATATAGTACCATCACTCTTTTGTCTAAAAAACTGTCTTTCTCTTTCCACCTAAATAATTTAATAAGTGGTGAAATTAAGGATAATTATATGCATAGCATGACAATTATGGTGTTCATTTTAATTTTATATCATAACAAACACCATCCCATTAGTTTCGTTACAAGTTTTAGGTTCATCCAATCCTTGCCATACAATAGAATATATAATAACTTTTTAAACTATTTAAGCGAATAAGGTCTTTAAACAATAATGATGCATCATTTTCATTTTATTGATTTTCTCATATATAATATAATATCTTTATTTATTTTGTACTCGTGTACATTATTATGAATAATATCTTATAATTATAAGTTTTAGCTATTGCATTATAAACCTTATTTTACTAAATGCATATCCTTAGCTCCTTTATTTGAATCTCTTCCAAATCCTTATAAGATTGTATGTTTTCATGGGAGTTATCTACGAGTTTTTTTTTTTTATCAAATGTCTTATTCTTATTATCTTTGAAATTATTGTAGAATTGTTTAGTTTGACATTATGCCAATGTCTTGTTTGGAGGTTATGTTAAGTCAAATATATATTATATATTAATGAAAATAATATATATATATATATATATATATATATATATATATATATATATATATATATATATACTTATGCTTAAAATAACATTGTTGAGATTTTGTTTTATTATGAATAAACAATTACCTTTAATCAATTATACTCAGTTCCAAATAATATCAAATCTATAATCACTAAAAAGCCCATAAAAAAATCCAAACATGAGAAGTCTCTTTTGCATTCTTCTATTCATTGAGACAAGTTAGTTGAAATAGCGAAATATGACATGGATTCCACATCATACTATTTGAAGCTTTAACTTAAAGAGCATTGTTATGAATCACCACTAAAAATACCTAAGACTAAATCTATATCAACATCACCCAAATATTTAACTAGATATTTTTCAGCCAATGTTTGAAAAATTAATAATACCTATAGACAATGCTAATACCATTCCTATTGATGATATTCTTTCATCTTTATTGTACTTTTGTGTTGCAAGGTCATCAATAATCTTTTATTTGACTTAGATTAACTTGATTCAAAAAGTATTGATGGACATGATTATCTTAAGCTTATGATTGAACATATTGATTTTTATATTTCCTTAATGTTAAGATTCTTTTCAAGGGCATGTTACTTTTATTTATGATTTATTATGATAAAGGAGACTAATCCTCCTTTTTGAAGAGAAAATTTTATTTCTATTTTAGGTCATATTTGTGTCACCACCTTTACATACAAATCATGCATTATAGTTTCATAAATTATTATTGTTAATGATATTAAATTCTATTAGATCTCCTGATTAGATGATCTTGCCTCTTATTCCAACTTTGCAATTTGTTTAGTTTAATTCATATCAAAGATGTAGATCCTAATAAGAATAGGATGTTTATGATTACTTATGTATGAAATATTATTAGATACATTCTCTCAGGTGCTACATTTGAGATGAGAAGTTTAATGCAAGAAAACTTGTTACCCTAATTTATACCACTAAAGATCTAACATTTGAAATTTTATTGATAGTGGAGAACCATTGTTAGCTTATTTTAGCCAAATAAGTTATATATTTATTTTTAATATTTTATTTTATATATTATACTTATTTTTTATTAAAAGACTCCTATGAGTCATATAACTCATGAGTCATCTTATGGGATTTATAAATAAGAATTATAATATAAATGTTTCAGGTTTTTAGTTCATGAATAAAAATCAAAACTTTACATATTTTATGAGAATTCTTACGAGTACTATTTTGGATAGACTCCATATGTTGAGAAGAATATTGAATGAATCTTGTTTTCTCCCTTTTATCTTTTTTGTAGACGTCTTCTTCAATATTCATCATTTTGATAAATATATTTTCGTTTGCTTCTTTTATTAATTTCATTAACTTTTGTATTTATTCTTACTTTCTTATATTAATTCTTGCATGCATTTTTTAAGAATGCATATTTTGATTTCATACTTAGAAACTATATTTTTTTGGCTTTGCATCAACTACTAAGCTCTATAATACACACAACATTCATCAAAATGTCATAATTATTATTATACCATTTGTATGTATATAAAATATATCATTTTCAAGTTTCGTATGATTTGGTCAAGATTTAAGATATTTGTGACATATCTTTGTAAAGTTAAAATTGATAATTTTTCATCTCTTATTATTCATAGATTAAAATCAACAAAAAAATGAACCAAAACATTTTTTTTTGCAATATGACGAGTAGTACAAAATATACAATTGATCAACCTTTCTATTAGTATAATTTTTTTTTATGAATTGCTACAAGTGACAAAATTATTATATAAAAGTTTGGGTCTTATGTATGGTACGTAAAAAATCAAATACGATTGGTAAAGGCTTTGCATGTTGGATGTCTATCCCAAGTGTAAAGAGGTATTCTTAAAGAGCATCAACCTCATATAGAAACTTGGATTCAATAACATAAAATGTATCTACTTTAGACATATGGTATGTGGTCTCGATGTATCTTAATGCAAGGATGACATATTGTATGTCATAGTTATGATGATTTCAAATGATTATTTTGACTTAATAATTAATAATATAACATTTTGGACATATATTCTTGATGGATTTGTAAACATTAAGAGGACATTTACCTTACTATTTGGTTATAAATGTATTTTATTTAGCATCAAGGAGCACCCAAAGTATTTAAAGTGTTCATTTTCAACAACTCGGTCAATTCTTTTCTCACTCAATCTTAGGGTTTTTTGTACTTTTATTCAAAGAATTTTGTGAGAAATTTTCAACATTAAACTCATCTATAAAATATATACTTAAATAATTGTATAATATTTAAAAGAGGATTTCTCTTAAGTTTTGTATTAGAATCTTCATAATTATATTATGTCTTATTTTAAAAGGTATTTGAAATATATATATATATATATATATATATATATATATATATAAATGAGGGTAAGTAGCAGAGGCTAAAATCTAATCTTCTGTTACTATGTGATATACGCTTATGGTTGATATCAACTATTTAAAAATTGGTTTCAATCTTCTCTTTTATCTTGTGTATATTATGTTGTAGTTAATTGTAATTTAGATTTCAATATAGATTTGACATCAATTTAATAAAAATCTTTTCAAAAAAAATAAAAATAAAATTACGGCATCCGAAGCCCAACGTCACCAAGCAAAAATGTACGAGTTAATTTCAAGAAGGCATTAATCTGACGGTTGAGATCTGGGTCACCCAATCAATGTTGCCGCGACTATGGGGTTTCCCGCCGCAGCTTGCAAAAGTAGTGGAAATTCCCTTTGGATCGCGTCCTAGAGAGAGAGTGAGAGAGTGAGGATGCAAGTTGAGAAGAAGGCTGCAGAAGAAGATAGAGGAGGAGGAGCAGAAGCTGTTCTAAGTCTGGGTTCTTCCTTATCGATCCCCATCTGCTATCACTCAAGTTTCGGACTCGACGATGATCTCTTCCTTCTCGAAGTCGACGACAAGCTACTTCCCGATTTTCTCCAAAACCGGTAATTTTTATCGAGGCCGCTTTTATTTATTTTTGCGAGTTCATTTTGTACTCTTTCCTTCAATTGTACTGAATCAGATTATGTTTTTAAAATGGGACTTTTTAAAGTGCTATTGGGTTTTCGTCATTGTGTTCCTAAGACCAAATATTTATTTGCTAAAGAAGAAGTTGTTTGGTATATAAGCTTTTTTTTTTCTCGATTAACTTTGAGGCAATGATGATCAAGATACGCGTTCGTTTTCCTTGAAACCCATTTTGTCCATTCATTTTGGTCGTTGTGCCCCGATTGATTTAAGGACATGAAAACCACCCATAAATACACAAAATAACAAAAGGTGAACCAGATCTTCTTTTGTGCACTATTAGGGTTAAAGGTGTACTATAAGTATAACTACCAATGAGCTAGTTGTCATTCATCCAAAGATCATCCACATGGACAAAATGAAATTTCCTTAATAAAATATGTGTGAAGGAAATGGATACCATCTATTGGATACCCTCCAATCCAAAAGCTTAAACTTAAGGATATGGACACCAAATTATATATTAAGGCTACACCTTTTTGTTCAAATTGCAATATACGATTAAAGTTACTTAAATGTACATAAAAATATTTGTTTCTTATTTGTTATTATTTTTAGTTCAAAATTTTTTTACTTACCAATTGAAGTGCTATTTTGTATATTGATAAAAATTTATATGATAAGTAGATTCAACTAGGACTTGCATTTAAGGAAGTTAGAAAAGCCTCACAATGTGTTGTGTATGGATAAGAGATTTGCGAGAGTGAAAATAAAAACATAATAGAAATTGAGATAAAATTTCTATTTGGGAACCTTCTAGATGGGGGATAAATCTTGATGTTAATGCTAAACAATCCACTTTCTAGGGAGAATACAAGATTGACCTCTCATGAAACAAAGATTGATTCTTTTGCTAGGTGAATAGATCATTAAGCAAAAATGAACGACTATAGTCTAGAATGGATGAGAATACAGTTATTGAAAAGTTTTTATTGAAAATCATTTTAATTTTTTATTTTCAACAAGTAAGAATCAACTAAAAAGTGTTGTCAAATTATGAAGGATTCGAGAAAAAGTATATAAGAATGTGGTTTCTTTCTGTTGATATATGTATAATGCTATGAATTGTAGGAATTGAATTAAGATAGTGTATAAATTCCTTACAAAATAAAAAGGAAGAGAAAATGACAAACAATTGAGAGATCATTATGAATCAAGATAAGTGGATTTGATTAATTGTGATGTAAGAAAGTATGATTTATTTTCAACGTAGCATGATATTCATAATGCATGATTTGTATGTTTTGATATTATGATACACAATGAAAAAAAGATAAAAGATAAGTATGTGACATGATATATGATAAAGATAACATGGTTACATGTCATATTGAAGAAGAAAAGTGAACTTTTCTTTATGATTCTATAATATTTGAGCTTTAGCACAGGATGCTAGCATTATAAGCACTGGTTTTGTATAGGGTCATGGGTTGCTATCAGAGATTTCATCCACTACTACTAGCACTTGATATAGGGTTAATATACTGAGATGATATATGATTGATATGACTGGTTATCTATGGTATGTTTATGAACAAATGTCTAGAGATGATGTGATGAAATGTCACAAATGTGATGAATTATAATTGGAATATGGGAAATACTCTTATGAAAAATATCTAAGGTCAATTAAAAAAAATAATGTAAAGAGAAAAATGAAAAACATCAAATATGCAACATGCAAAAATAATAAAAAATATGTGTATTTTGATATATCCAACATGTTTCTTATTCCTATTTTTAGTTTATTATTTATGAGCATTGTTAATATGTTATGTTGATATTATGTTTATTGTATTTGATATTATTCTTTTAGCATACTTTTTTATTTATTCATGTAAAATTCATTTGTTAAACATTTTATGCTCATCCCTTCTTATATTATGAGACATGCCACAGATTCACACGATTATTAGAGTAACATGTGAGGTTTGTCTATTTGATATCCTGTACAAATTGATAATATTGTAAATATCATGTCTTTGAATAAAAAAAATATATATGCATGTGTTATATTTTGATGTAATAAAATTGGTTTGAATATCAAGATAATTTATTTATTATTTTCGACACTCTCGTCTATAGTGATTTTATGCCTTTATATTATATTGTGATACCCTAATGTTTTACTATTCTTTAGTTATGATAGTAAATGATAGAGAGCATGACAAAATAGGTTTTTGAGTGACAATTAAACAAGAAGTTTTTAGAGAATTATCCTTATAAACCAAAGAATAAGATAAGGTTAAAAAAAACTTTGGAGATTGAAATAGTTTATATAGGTGCTCAACTGCTCATTAGTAAAAAGGTTTGTCTCTCTGAGTTGATCGAAGATTCATGAGATTTTTTTAATAATGACTTGATAAGCTGAACTATCACATTTTGACTTTGGCTTCTTGGTTATTAGTTTATTATGGAATTTCTAATAGGTCTTTTTCATATGCCATGGTTTTATGCAATTGTTCACTCCTTGGTTTCCTACTCCATCTTTTCCAGTAGTGGGTCCTTTTGACACAATGTTTAAGCTTTAAGTTTTAGGTTGAAGGCAATTTCATTGTCATGTAACATAGTTTTCCACTTGGCTTCTTCATATCTCACTTTAGAAAACACCTCCTAAATAGAAGGCAAATGTTTCTTACTAAGAACCTAACATCATACCTCATCTAAACTCCAATTAAGGCTGGCTAAAAACATATTGATTGTCATTTTCTCTCTTCTTGTGATGAGCTTAACCATTTGAACTCTTGCAAATATTGTCATAGTACCAATCAAGCTGTGACCATAATGTCATTAGTTTATTATAATAAGTAGTAACATCATATTCATTTTTCTTGAATTTCTAAAATCAAGTTTTCAACTCAAATATTTGAGAAGGATTTTCAAAGTTTGAAAAAAGATCATGAAGGACTTCCCACATGTCTTAAGGAGTCGGAAGAAAAACATGTGGTTTCTCAATGATTGACTCCATTGAATTGATGAGCCAAGCAACAAAAATGGAGTTTTTGGATTGTCATTGTTTTATGTTGAGAACTCCTACATTGTTGTAGTCATCTCATAAGTTAAGTGTCTGATCTTTCCCTTGCTATTGATGGCCAACTTGATTAATTGAGCTCATTTAAGATAACTTTGCCCATTCAATTTGTAATTGTGAGCTACATGGTGGAATTCTACAAATAAGATTCTACAAAAATAAGGAAGAAGGGAATCATAGGATTAAGGTGATTAATCTTAGAAGAGTTGGAGTAGTGTAGATCGTTTCCTCCTTGTAGGAAATTGTAAAAGGGAGTAACGTGGCTTTTTCTTTTTTTTTAGATTTTTTTTGTGTTCATGCCTTGGTATCAGTAGAGCCCAACAACTCTTAAGGAGAAAAACCTTAGTGTAAAGAAGAACCAATGGATTGAGATCAATGAATTAGAATAGCGACAATTAGATTTTTTTGACATCCTTTGTGGTTGTTATTCCCTTCTAGTTTTTGTGGCTTTGATAGCATGAAGGTTTTAAGAAGAGAAAAAATAATTTATTCTTATTTAGTTATGATTGATTAAATACAGGAATAAACGATTAAGAAATACACACACAAATAATAAATGTTTATTAAATCATTCATTTAATAATAAAGTAAATTTGACAAAATATTTTAGATTTATTTATAAGAATAGAAAATCCTAAAATTACATAATTAATTCTTACAAATCTGACAAACGTCAAGTTTCTTTGTTGAAATTGACTTAACAATCCCTCATTGTACTCTTTAGTTGGTATCTGAGCTATAGTTTGTTTTGGGTCTGTCTAGATTAGGATAATTAGAAGTGTCTTCCTTCTTATTCTAGGTTAAATGAGCTACAAAAGAGATTCTTATTAGGATCCAAAGAGAAAGGAAAGTTCTGTTTGCCAAGAATAATAGGTAGTTAGGGAACTTAAAAGAAGAGTAGATGCTTTACATAGTGGTTGGCGTATACTTCTTTAAATCCCAACCTTAAGATGTTCGTAAAGGAGTGACAAAGCCATAATGGGAGAGCTTATACCTCATCTTCCTACGGATTAGAAGACACCGATTGATCCTACGGTAGAGGATGAGTTATATTTTGAGAGTGTTCATGCCTATAAGTTGGGAGAACAATCTTTATAGGAACCTAGACCTTATCTTGGGCCATCTCTTCCTAAGCATATACTTTTCCATGTGGAGGATTTATGCATCGATCATGACCTATACCAATAAGGAAGTAATGGATGTTTGCTTCATTGCATTATTACCCAGACCCTTCACTTGGACTAATGGCTTATCAAAATAGGAGAGAGAGAAGAAACGAGGGAGACCTAGACAATAAGCTTAATAAGAAGGTGAATGTTGACTTGTTGATGCTTGATGGTCAGTTGGTTCTCAAATCTCTTATGTTTTGGTTAGTGAACTTATGCATGTACGTCGAGTGACTGCCTAAGTCAAAAGAGAGAAAGGTGAGTTGCTACTAGATGAAACTAACCAATCATGTAGATGTCTTTTAGGTAACCAAGAGTGATGAATAAATTAGGACAACCTTTAGTATGTAGTTGTGTAGAAATAAAAGAAATTATGAAATCAAAGTTTCTTCTACTAATGTATCAAGAATGATTGCTAGATGAGTTGGCTACCTCTCATTAAGATGACTTGGTGTTTTTGATTATATAAGCCTATTTCAATGATCTTATAGTCTAATGTGATATGTTGGACTCTAACAATGCTAGATCATGCTTTACATCTAGTCTATGACCTGTGAAATTATGGGAGTTGTTGGCGCACCAAGTCTGGTCTTCACTTAGGAAGAGGTTTTCTATAAAGGCTTCGATCTAGAGAAATACTTGATGCATTCATCTAAGGATGGTTCTGGTTTTCACTTGGTGTCTCTTGCCAAAAATAATAGTTTAGTGCATCTAAGAGTGTTAGTATTGTTATTGACTATGATAACAATGAAAAGAATGGTGTGGGAGGAGCTTTGGCTTCCAAGACTATTAGTGGCACTTGCTTTGCATGTGGGATTCCCTTTGTAATATATGAATGTGTCTAAATAACTTATGTTATATGCTTTTGAAAAAGAATAATGAGTAGTTGATCAAGATATCATTTTTAAACTCATTGAATCTAGAATAAGATGAAAAAAATCAAGAGGCAAAATGACGAAAATCGCTGATGCAACATGAAATAATAGGACTGCTTGCTGGGCCACGTGTGGAGACACACTACAAGCGTGCTTGAGAGCACATTGCGGCTGCTTGCTGAGCACTCAGGTGAAATAGGTGCACCTACAATGCACATGTGCTAGTCAGCCACCTATTGCACTGTTGTGGTCAATGCGCACATGGCAAGCTGTTGGTGCACAGGAATGGTACATACTTGCACATATAGCCCCTATTGGCATGACTATACAAATTCGTATTGCATAGCTCGTGAGGGAGGACTAGTGTGGACTATAATTTAAAATTTTAGATCAAAATCACATGTTTTTTTGTTTTATAATTAAAAAGTTGTGTCCTAACAACTATATGAAGGGGTGTCAATGATGTATAAATTAATTCAGAAGAATTCAAAGAAAGTCAGAACTTGTAGAAAATCAGAGCTTGGGAAATTGAGAGGGTTCTAGGAATCAGAATTTTGTAAACTCATAACCCTTTGAAGAGATTTTGTTTGAGAAATTCAATCTATTTATGACAAAACTCGTTTTTCTTTTCTTCATCTTTCTCTGCTTCTATACATTTTCCTCTCTTCTATTTCCGTTGCTATTACTCTAAAAAAACATGATCTACTGACGAGGGCTTGGGGTGAGAACACTTCATAGACAAATTAGTAAAGCATCAAGATGAACAAGATGATCTCATGATGTGGATCCTTGTGATGATTCTAGTGTTTTCAAGGAGGCCTTGGAAGTGCAACCTTTAATTATGATGCATTTTATGTTGGTTGCTTTATTTGTCAACGTATATTGGAGGAAAATTGCAATAGTTTACATAATATGTGTGAGGATAAGCATGTAATCTCATTATAAATATTGGGATCTATGAATCTTGCAGATGTTTTGGCATTGTGATACATGAATTTGAAGCCCAAGGCCCATCAACAACCTTATCATGTGGCTTGGATGAAGAAGAAATGTTCCTATCATGTAGTAGAGCCAACCTCCCAATTAGTTAGGTGCTTAATCTCATTGCATATGGTGTGATGTCCATTTCTTATTAGGATTATTATATCTTTTTGACTTGAAAGCTATCCATTATGGGATGTTGAATGCTTATGCCTTCAAATGTTAGAGGTTTACGAGGGATGAAAAGTTGATTCAAAAGCCAACAAATCCAAAAGGCCCTTTGACCAAGAATATAAAGGAGTCATTCACACCAATAAAGAAGAAGAAGACACTCTTTAACTCATTGAACTCACATCAATTTGTGTGAGAGCCAAGAAAGTGATATTGTTTATGCTTGTGTGGAGTGTGACATGGATAAATATAGATCGACTCACATTCTAGTAGATTTAGCAAGGTTTGGATGAGTTTAAATATATAATTTTGTGGAGTTGGATGAACTAGCTCAAGAGATTAGATTTTCGGTTATTCTTATCTAGTTTCTCTCATTATAGGAAGAATCCAATGAAACATGTTAATTTCTTGAAGTTCATGAATGCCTTCAAAAAGGATTTAGTCAACTAAGCCTCTCACCATGTGTGATTTGTATTCTTATTATTTGTAACTTTTGAATGAATAAGGTTCACAATATAGAAAAAGTGAAATATAATTGATTTTAAAGATGAGGAATTGAAATCCCTTATAATAGGAAGTTAAAAAGTTAGAAATAAACTCTCTAATGACTATACAATAATCTATACACGATTTCCTAATAATTGGAATCACACATAGAAATAGAATTAAAGGATTCCTAGTTCCTAATTTATTAAAATAACAAATTAAATAAATAAACTAATAATAACAATAAATGTTGAGATATTTTATAATAAATATTACTATATTCTATATTTCTTCTCAAGCTTGTTGAAAATAGTGAGCATGTCAAACTTGGAACAGACTTCATTGAAGTTTTTTTCTTAGAAGAACCTTGTTCAAGATATTAGCAACTTGAAGACCAATTAGAGCATGATGAAATGAAACTATCCCTTTCTCAAGTTTTTTATTTGATGAAACAATGATCAATTTTGACGTATTTCATGTGATCATGATGGTCCTTAGCAATGCAAATGACTTATTGGATGTCAGACATAAGTGTTGATCTAATTTCTTGTGAATTTCTTCTAAGGTCTTTTTTATACAAAATCTTTAATAGATCCAATAAGTTAAGGATTTGAATTCAGCTTCAACATTGCTTTTTAGGTTACTAAGTTGCCCCAAACACATGTGTAATATGCAAAACCTGATTATCTACCATGAACTAACTCAGTCCAGCATACATTACTGAATACTTTTATACTCTTTCTTGAATCCTTTTTAAAAACCCATCCCTTTTTTGGTGAAAATTTCACCTTATTTATAAACTAACTATACTAATTGAAAAACTAATTTCAAGTATTATGTGGGAGGAATAGATTAATCTTTCAACATGATTATGATATCAACCTTTATTAATAGGAGGTGATTCCTCCAATTTTCCATGCTTTTAAGTGGAGTCCATTGGCATGTCTTTTGGCTTACAATCTAACATTTCACACTCATTCAAAAGATTAAGAACATTATGAATCATTGATGCCATCTTTCCATCTTTATTCTTAGAAAAACCTTAGATTTTTTAGATATTTGATAGTAAGTTCTTTAGTTTTTTTTTAAATTCAAACAACTCTAATTATTACTGTCCATAATAATACAATTTATATAAACAATCGAAAAAGCAAATTACTTCTCATTGATATCTTTACAAATATTATATGATCAGCCTAGATTTAGGTTTTTATAACCTTGGTAAACTTTTTGAACTATGCACATAAGATTTTGCTTGAAGTCATAGAGAGATCTCTTTAGCCTTCACGCCTTACCCCTTGTCTTAGTCTTTAGACCCAATGAGTTGTTCTTCCATTTGATAGAGGGGTTAAGCAAGTTTGTTAGGAAGAGACAAAACAAACTTGATGGTATTAAGGCGACAACAAGAATCTTCTTAAATCAATCCACATTATCATCATTTTTTTATTTTATAATAAATATCTACTTACAATTGATGATGTTTTTTTCTAGTTAGCAAAACTATGATTTCTCATGTCTTGTTTCTTTCAAGAGTTCGAATTTCTTTTATAATAGCTTTCTTTTATTTGGAATCTCTAAGAGCTTATCAATACTTAGAAATTTAGATATCATCAAGATTGGAAATAAAAGCGCTTGAAAATTTGGATAGGTGAGCATAATAAAAATACTTTGGAATTGTATATTGTGTGCAAGATCAGATATCTTTCCTCAAGGCAATGGGCCAACTCAAGTTATCATTAAGTAAATCATCAAAAGTATTTTTAGAATAAATGTTGTGTTTTGGGACTTGTGTTCGAATGAGTTTTATGGCCATAATTAAAAGGCCATTATTGATTGTCTATTGAGTATGAAGTCTCTATGAATGGATATTAAGTTTCAAGTTGTTAAGTGATCTCCATGAGTAGACAATATCTTCTAAGTTGTAGGCAAAATATTATGAGTCCGTTAACTTAAAGTATGATGTGACTTAGTGTTAGGACTTTGAGGAGACCTAGGCTTGGGATTAAAAGTGGATATTTTAGTGGATTCAGACTAAAAAGATGGATTTTTGGTGTTGAAAGACTTTTTTCAATATTTTGAAGATGAGATTCTAGTGTATAATCAGTTTTTCCCTAAATCTTAAATTTATGATAAAAAGATTGATTCCCAAAAACATGATATTAATGGATAAATAATATTTTTCATTGACTAGAGAATAAGATTTCTATCCCTATTGGCGTGATGACTAACCCAAAAAAATATATTATGTAGTGCTAAGATCAAGTTTACTTCTAATGACCATGAAGATGTCCAAAAGCACAACCCTCAAAATTTTTTATGAGTATAGAAGGAATCATCCTTGGATGGGGGTAGAATTTTTGTAGTTTTTGGCACATGATTTCAAATTTGAGTGGTTTAAAGGACATCTAATTTATAGATAAGTGATTGTAAGAATGACATTCCTTAAAAAATTTTTCAGGAACATTGATGAAAGCATAAGTGACACATATCTTTGAGAGATGTCAGTTTTTTCTTTCAACAATCTCATTTTATTGTGGTATATAATATATGAGTTTGATGTATAATGTCTTGTTTTGATAGATATTTTTTTAAAATAAAATTGAATACTCTTCTTATCATTGATTCTTATAATTTTCATTTTGGTTTGAAATTGATTCTAAATTATGATGTAAATTTTTTTCAGAAATTGAACCAACTTATTTTTTGTTTTATAACAGCAAAGTTAGCTTTGTAAAAAAACATATCATCGTGACTCAAAAACATGTTTTACTTCAGAAGGACTCCAGGCATTTCTCTGAATTAATTAAAAAGATAAAAGGAATATGTGGTTGACATATTGAGGAATTTTATATCAAAAAATGTTCAAACTTTATTTTAAATAATGAAACAAACAATCTTTCAAGTTACTTGAAATTTAGATGTTCTAATCTAAAATACAATTACATCATTTGACAATTATTGAGAGAACATTGAATGAACTTTTTGGTAGATAACTTTTTGACTTGAAAGTGCTAACCTTGAGTATCATTGCTCTTGAAAAGCTACAAACCTGAACATTATTCAACACTTTGAATTACTTTTCTTGACTTCAAGTTCTAAAATTCACACATATTACTAAAACTTTTAGTGGTAATTCTTCATCAACTTACTAATAGACAGAAAGTTGAAATCAAATTTATAAATAAAAAATTTAGAGCGATGAGTGAGGTTGATAGTACTACAAAACTTGTCCATGTCACTTTTGACTTTGATCAATCAATAACTTTAACATTTGCTTCTCTAAGCATGGCTTGAAGTTGGTTAAAAGTCGAGGATCCTTTGTTCTATGATATGAAATCTAGAATCAATAATCTTTGGGTTAGCCTCATTATTTTTCATATGACAAGCTTGAATAGGATTACCTTTTAAGCTACTAATCCAATAGGAATCCCATTAAATTGGGAATGGTGTGGTGACTTGTGGGGGAGTTTAAGTTGCTCGAAGTTGTATCTCTAGAGATAGTAGAGTTATTTTAGTGACCTTAGTTCCTAAGAGGTTTTGCATCAATAGCTTTGCTGATTATGGTCCAACACTTCTCATGAGCGTGTCTCGACATGTGGCAATGAGCACCTTAGGGATAATCCTTCATGTTTGTTGTTTGATATCTATCCTTTTTACATGATGAGCACAAAAACTTCTGTAGTAGTTGGGTTGTGGTTTCTAACATGATTTTCTTTTGATTCTCTTTGCTTCAAATCTCAACAATGCCCTCTTTAAGACTTGTCAAAGGCTTGGTGGAGAGAACTTTGCCATAAACATCATCAAGGCTCTTGTTCAAGCCAATTAAGAACTTGTACAATTATTTCTTCTTGACAATTTTGTTATTTTAATGCTATCTCTAGGATAACTCCAATTATAATCTTCAAACTTGTCAAGGTGTTGCTATTGCCTATTGAAAATATTATAGTGTTGATTCACGATCCTTGGTCATGGTTACTACTATCAATGTTGAGTAGTTCTAACATATTTCAATATGAAAGTAACTTTTTTGGCTAGAAGGAATTATAGAGTTGATGCATTATGACATGACTACATTATTTTTTGACTTCTAGACATGGAACTTCATTACTTATTTATTCTTTTGCTTGAATGCAATGCTAGTGAGGTAGTCATCTTTACCTTTCCCTTATATAAACATCATAATAGATGACATCATTGAAGTTAATTTTTTTTATTCAATTTATGAATTATGATGGTGAAGGGCACTCTCTTCATTGGACTAGTATTACTACTTTGATGTGGCATAGTTTTGATAGGGATGTTTGTTTTCTTATTAACTATGAAGGGTTTTTGAGTGACCTAATATCATATAAATTTTGAAAAGAATGACATTCACCACATTTAAAAGTAAAAAAATAGTTAACTTTAAAGAGATGAAACTAATAAGAAACAATCTCCTGAATAAGTATATAATAACTTGCATGCAATCTCTTAATAATTAGAAACCAATAAACAATTAAAGTTAGATAATAATTCCTTTAAATAACAAACCTAATAAATAGACTAATAATAACAATAAATATTGAGATATTCTACAAAATAAATGTTGAGATATTTTAAATTACTCAAAATAAGGATAGCACTCGGCATATATGTATCGATAGTCGGGTAATAAACACTAATATGATGTTAAGAATAAGTTTATGGATCATTCAGTCAGATGGCCATGTTGTTACTTGCCATGGATGTGATGTCATAAGGTTTGAGAAGATGTTGATAGAGTATTTGTCATGTATAGATTTTGGAGGGACTTATTCTCACCTCATTGGGAAATATAGTGTTAGAGTTTTAATTATGTTAAGGATTTTATTCCAAAGACCACACCTATGTATTTCAAAGTTATCTAGAAGAAGGATCTCGATTGATAAATTGCATTCAAGTGGGTTAATTGGACACTTTGTTAGGGAAACAATGATTGAGATGGTGAAGGATATATTTTTTTGGCCCAACATTGAGAAGGATGTTTAGAGGGTTTGTCAAGACTGCACTTATCTACTTTCACTATAAATTAAAAACAATATATTTAACATAAATAAATAGATAATTGAAATCTGAGAACATTGTAAATTCTTAAGTGAAGATCTGATTATGAGACAACTCTTAAAACCCATTTTATACTAACACATTTTTATATCAAATTTGAACTGTTAATAACTAAAACATCTAAACAAAAGTTTAACTACAAAACTCAAATCATAAGAAAACAGACCAAATAAAAATTATAATATCACAACTAATATACAACAATCTTTAATATATATAACATACCTCAAATACATTGAATATCACTACTCTATTACCCATCAAATCATCTAGTGAGTAAGAACTCATGCTATTTATCTTAGTGTATAATGTATAGATGATATACGATATAAATAGTTATAAGACTATAGCATTCAATAGTTAAATCACCATAATAACAAAATATAAAAATATAATATAGAAGAATAAATCAATAATCAATAGCCATGAGTAAAACCAATGTGTAAGAATGTTTTTTCATGTTTTTTTACTCATTTTAATTTTTCATTCATTGTGTTTCATAAGATCAAATTTTGTCTTTTGACTATTGTCTTCTAGATCTAATAACTAATACTTATATACATGTGAAATTTGCTTATAGACATTAATAAGTTGGCATTCATTCATAAAAGTATATCTTAACTTTAGCCATCTTATACAAAATATTAGTAATATTATCTAGATCATCTATATAAGAGTCTCTTGAGTATATCACATTGTATAAAGTACTAATAACATTATTCAACGAGGTTTGATACCAATAATAAGGGTATCTTGACCTTAGGCACTCTATAGAAAGTTCTTTCAAGACTATATCATATAATGTGAGAATAGTATTTCAAGAAAATTTGCTTTTTTGTTATTATCACTTTTATCCTACAAAATATATTTTGGTTTAAAACCATACTATAGCTAATATAACGAATTATTTTTTTCCAACATATACCAAATTTTCATTTAATATTAATTTCATGTATTCACATCCACTTTCGTGTAACTTGATTATCACAAGAATAAGCACATGCTCATATGATCTCAATATTTTAAGAAAATAAAACAAATAGTAAACACCATGTGAAGCATATAATTTAAGAAAAATATCATATGTTAATTTATTATTGTGTTTACATCACAATTATCAGACTTATCTACTTGTATTTGAGATGAATAATTGATTCTTTAATGCTTTTTATTGCTTCCTAAGCTTTGTCTAACATAAATCTCTTCTCCTTGATTTCCTTTCTCATTCAAACTTCTTTTATCTCTGTTCTTTCTTAGCTTTCTAAGTAATCGACTTCTCTAATTTCTTTTTGCCTCAACCAAGTTAAAATTCCTCTTAATTATCCAAATTGAGTATTTGCAAAATTACGATTATATACTTAATATTTAGAGAAATGGCATTTATATCATTTTTTAAAAAATTCATAATTAATTATTTAGACTTTTAAAAATTACAAATTTATCATAATTTTATTTTTTATGGAAAGCTTTTTTCAATGGTATATTCTAATAAAATTTTTTAATTCAGTTGATGACATGACAAACTTCTCAAAATAAAACTAATATAATAATTTTTTAATCAAAATTAATAATATTTTACAAATTTAACTTTATTTCTTTAAAATACTCATAATTATAATTATATATCGACTTAAACTTAGGGTTAAATTTTCCAGATGTTATAAGATCGCATCACGATGTTAAAAATGTCAATCTTCGAAATGTTTTAGGTGGTTCAATGTTTTCAGCATTCCTTTGTGGAATCGTTATCGACTGTGGGAAGATCTAAGCTTGCATTTCATCTTAGATTTTCATTGCAACTGCACATACACAATCCAATTCTAATCGTGGTGATTCGCTTTCTAAACATGGTCTTATTGGTTCTTGTTAAATTCTTATTTATTTGCTTTAATTATAGATATTCTTATAGCAAAATTTGAGTTTTGTACCTCTATGTTTTTTGCAAATAATATTGTGTTTGTCAATAAGATCAGTGAAGAAACAAATCTAAGCTATGGTTGTGAGGAATTATCATGAAGTTTAAGGGATGTTTAATAAATTTAAAGTAGAATATATGAAATGCAAGTTTAGACCATGTAGTAGTATAAATAATAATCATAAAACATTGAAGAATTGAGAGATTTCATTTTTCCTAGTTTATTATTGAAAATGATGAAGGTATTAGTAAATATATCAATAATAGGAGTTAATTAGGTTAGATGAAATAGATACATCTTAGTTTTTTATATGAACAAACATCACATTCAAGATTAAAGTTAAGTCTTAGAAGATTATAATGAGGTTAATAAAGTTATTTGGTAATAAATGTTATCTTGTAAAATTCAAGTACTAGTAGAATGTTATTTTGAAGAGATGATAATTGAGATAGATGATTAGTTATATGCTAAAGTATAAGATAAGAAGTTAGCAAAAACTAGATAAGGTTAGTATGACATTGATTGAGCTTCAGCTTGGAAGTTTTTAACTTAAATGGTTTTGGACATTTTAAAAATGTACCACTTGATGTTACTATTAAGTGATGTGAATTTTGGAACATTCCCTTGTAAATTAAACAATGAACTACCAAAATTGATTTGGCAAAAACTATTGAAATGACCTTGCATATTTATTATGGAGAAGTTGTAAATTGATAAAGCATGATTGCAATTGTATTGTCTTGTAGCTAATCTTAGATAGTTTAATTAAGGACTTGTAAATAACTTTGATGATCTTGATTAAAGTAATTATTTCTGATTTACTTTTGTAATGAGGAAATCAATGTAATTTAGGTTTTCAAGAATGCTTGGCCTATTATTTTATTATTTTTTAGGGTTTATTCTCTCTCCCTCTTCCATGAACTCGGACTAAAGTTTGAACCATGTAAATCTTGTTGATTGGTTTGTGTGCTTAATTTATTATAGTTGATGCTTTGTCTGTTCATCAGATCTTATATATTTAGTGCATCCATGTAAATGCCTTTTGTCTTACCAAATTAGTACCAAACTTTTGGGAATGTTGACAACGACTAATATCATTATCAATAAATTTGCTTGCCATAAGAGGTTGTGACTTCTAAAGAACAAAGATGATAGCATTATTACTTTAGCTAGGATTCATGATTGTGCTTATCAAGAGATCAAATATGTCAAAAAGCATAAGTGATATGGAGAAAGAAGGGATGGATAAAACATTTTGAGTACTCAAATTTTCTTAAAAGATTAGATTTTTTGGAATAAATTATTGAAGGTTGTGGCTTAAGCTATGGTCTTTATAGATTACTAGGTGGCTCTTTAATATAATAATATGAACTAGAAGCTATATTTCCTCAGCATGTTCAAAGTCATTCACATTTAATGACATCTACATGAGTTTAATTCAATTTTTATGGTTTTTAGAAAATATAAATTTGATAATAGAGGATGAAGTCTCTACTTTATTTCCTTACATTCCTCTTATGCTATATGGTAGCTATAAAATTCATTTTTGTTGAAGAAAGTGGCCTAAATTTGAAGGTGATGATTATGATTTGTCATCAAAAAGAGATTTATTAAATTGATTATGTTATTTGGTAGCTATAAAAGTTATTTTCATTATAACTTGCTCCCTAATTGCTAACTTTTTTCACATTTTTAAGGTTTTGCATTTTAAGAATTTTTTTAATATGTTTTGTTAATCGAAACATATTTATAGATAAATATAATGTATGTCTTAACTAAACTATATAAATGAAAAGAGAGTTTGATAAACTCTTAATTCATTCACTTAAAATCTCATCATTTTCTTAATATTTCAAGAGTATTATCATAAGTCTTATTTTTTTTTTGAAATATTTGAAATATTATAAGTCTTACATTCTAAAATAAATAAAGATAGACTCTAAAAATATTTTTCAAGTTTTTTTTAAATTCATATTTTGGTATCATTTATGTTCTCATTAAATGCAATCAATGAAACATTTAAGTCAAGAAGATCTTCAAATAATGTATTTGTTTATTTTTGCGATATATAACCTAAAGCACTTAAAAAAATATTATTAAAATAAGAGAATAATTTTGTTGTCATCATCACATATTAATCAAAAGTTTAATATACTTAATTTTGTTATTAAAAAATCAATTAAGCGATGAAAGGAAAGGCATTTTTAGGATTTAGTTTTGATCTTAACTATTTAATGAATAATAAAAAGGATAATCGAAATTATAAAATAAAGAAAATATGCCCCAACTAACAAAATTTACAAGTTCTTGATTACAACAAATTTTATATTTTTGTCTAGTTCTTTTAAATTTTTCCAAACTTATTGGAATTTTTTAAAATAAAAAAATCAAATTCTTATAATGTAATGTAGCTTGGATCTATGTAGGTCAATATGCAATATATACTTTTTTATTTTAAAATTTAGAACCTTCTATTTCTTCCCTCTCAAACTGTAATTGGATTCGCCACATCAAGTCCGATGAGGGGAAGAAGCAATGTTAACTAGAGAGTGTTAGTTGATAAGAGGATACTAGGCATTGTGAATACACCATGATCATTTTCTCTTGAAGAGAAAAGGGTGGTAACAGCTTGGCATTGCGACATGTTTCATGCTAAGGTGAAATTGGCATGACTAGTAAGCTATTGGCCATTTGAAAGTTGAAGGGTGACATTCTGAGAGCATCGAGCAATGAAGAGGCCTTGGTCAAAACTAGGTTTTTTGGTGAAAAGATCAAGTTGGCAAGCTTTTTAAATGGCAAGGCCATACTATCGCATTTGTAATGGTTAAACTATAGAGATGACTAACGATTGGATTGTATGTTGGAAGCAATGGCAAATGTCCATGGCAATTGATGGGGACAAGGGCATCAAAACAGTTGAAGAAGATGACACGTTCAAGATCATTGATGTCTGATGACAATGAGCTTTTCTACAAATTTATGTATAAGAAAAGGGAAGCAAAGGAAGTTAACGAAGGTGGAGATAACCCAATGAGTCTCACATGAGGAATTTTTTACCAATGTAACTTTGTCTCAAGTTGATCCTATATTGAAAATGTTCACAATAAAGGAAAATAAAAATTTCATCTATCACTAAAATCAATTGAATATACACAACAAGATTCTTTAAATATAGTTTTTTCATAAGTTAAAGATTTTTCTAGATAAGGTTTCAAAGGGTGAGCCAAACTCAAATTTCAAATTCAAACTAATAAACATCTCCAAGTATACAAATTAAAATAATTAATGACTTAAAAACATATGCTTCAAATAAAATCTAAATTTGCTCATCGTTTGAACTAGTCTATGAAACTTGTTTTTAACATCACAAGCACACTATTTCATGATCAAACATGAAGGGGGAGACCCTTGAGTGTATTTCATTTACTCCTCTACCTCTTTCCTACATTAAAGAATCTAAGGTTGAGAAGTATATTGCTCATAGATAGAATTGTTAATTGAGGTATAGCAATAGAGATGTCTTTAGTGGTGGTTTCTTTGGGATTTTTTCCACTTATGATATTGTTATTTGTTCTTTAGATGCGAGTGAAAGAGGAATGGTTCTTGTCTCTACTTCATTGACTACATAGGTGTCTACATCTTCGGCTCTTTCTTTGTTCATTGTAGATGCTTCAAACTTGATGTACCACTTTAAAAAACACTTTTTAGGATTGATTGCAAAGACTTTTGCCATGATCACCATTGCAGTACTATGGGTGAAGACGCAAGGTATGTTAATGATTCTTGTGCTAGTTATTACTGATAATAACTTCCTAAACCAACATAAATGATGTGTTCTCAACTAGACTATCCCTGTGTTTTTTAACACTTGGAAAATGTCTTCTTTTTTTCATTTCAAGGAAAACCTACAAAGCAGTTTTACAGTATTTGAACATACGAAATGTGTCACATGTATTGGATCTGTTAAAGTACATGAAAACACTAAAGTACACGTAAAGAGTCTAGGTATTAAAGACATCTATCTATCTAAAATAATGTATAAGAAGTTAAACTATGACTAAAAAATATATGGTATTATATGCATATCAAGTCTTGAACTTAACGTATTCCTAAATAATAATTCTTATGTGTTACTAATATTGAGTCAGTAATTAATACATTGCTAATTGAGTGTCTATGCTATGATAAGCACTCAATTATTAAGATTTCTTGTCTTATCCAATCTTCTAAGAACAAGGCTTTTAGAAAGATGAAGGATAAGGACACAAATGGTGTTAACCATTGAAAGTAGCCAGAATAGCCTACAATAAGCATGGATACGGTAGGCAGATGTGGCCAACTCTCAGCTAAATGGACACGTGTTAGTTATGCAAGCATTTTACCACAAGAAGTAACATGTTCTTGTTAGTTGGATGTGAAACATCTAATCTACTTGATTGGCTACCAATTTCCTATAAAGCTTATCTATAATTCCTTATTGATTGAGCTTGTGTAACTTTTGTTTTTGTTTGGCAATTTTTTTCACATTTAAACTGATACTCAACTCTTGTAAATGGATATTTACATTTTAAATCCATGGCATAGCTCGAATGACTTATCCGTATTTTGTTCTTTTCTTCATCAATTATATGTGTACTCTGCATAAGAAAATAATGGATAGTTTTCTATCATATCATCAATGTGATTTTTTTTTTCCTATTAATGAGTTTTTCATTGTTAAAATTTCTTTGTTCATTACTTTTCTTCATTTGATGACATTCTTGAGATCATACCAGGTGTCCATTTTTGTAATCAACAGTGATTTGTGCTTTAAGGCATTTACTGCATCAATATAGCACCACATGACAAAATGGTTTCTTTTTAAGCTGTGTTAGGAACTGCTAACTGTTAAGCGAAGAATGTGAAGTTATGCTCAGCCGTAACGCCATAATTGTGGGCTTACTATTTGCTTTTTCTATTTCTATTTAAATAGATAGCAACAGTTTAATTTATAGAAAAAATGCCAACATCAGCAGTTTCGGGATCACTTGCCCATTTTAGATATAATGATCCCCTTTTCTTCGTTTGATTAAATTCTTTATTCACCACATGTTTAGGGTTTCAATTCGAGGACAACCTGATGAAGATGCTGTACTCTGTACACCTTCTTCCACTTATGCTATGAAGTTTGTTGGCACATCCAATTCCGTCTTCTTGATTCCTCCAGGAGACGTATCCACTTCAAATTGCAAAGATTCGTGTGCTGATGGTGACATGAACAGGCCAGTGATTGCATCAGTTTATACTGTGGCAAAAGGCAACATCGAACTGATACAAGTTGCTCCAAGGCTTGATAAATTAAAGAACCTTCTCCGTGAGAGGCCTTACAACCTAGACGAGGATTTGATCGGCGACCCAAGGCAGGAGGTAGGACTCTACAGCTGGAATGACCTCGTTCAGCTGATTCAGGCAAGTGAAGAAGAGTTGAGAACTGCACTGAAGTCACTATCAGCTCTTGAAATTGATGGATACTGGAGGATCCTTGACGACAAGTCCATGGATGACACCTTAGATATGATCTTACGGAATGCAGTCTTGCATGATTGGCCTCTTAGTGCTCTCAAGGAAGACAGTGTCCTCTCCGTTCTGGAGGCTGATGGTTTTCCAGGAACCATAGTTTCACACTGCCTTGGAACTCATGGATGCAAGACCTTCGTTTCAGAAGGCACCTTGTGCAGCCTAGATGAAAAGCAGGTATGCCTTCGACTCGCCCAACGGGTTCTAAGCAAAGGGAAGATGAGGCTGGAGAATTTCATGGAGAAGTGGGAGCCACTAAGTGCCACCTCAGGGATGAAACCAGACTTGAAGATGCTCGAAGGAGAAGTTCTGTATGAGAAAATAGGCGTTGAAGACTGGATTCGTGCCTTCAGCGTCTCATCTCTTTCTTCAAGCCCAGCAGAGCGCTTTGCTACATTGTTTCAGGAGAGACCAAAGTGGCAATGGAAGGACTTGGAACCATACATAAGGTATTGAGACATCTCATTCTGCAGTAACTTAATGTTTTACTCTATATATGAATTCTCATCTTAAAGTGGTTCTTGTTGATTGAGTCATTCTTTGTGATTAAGGGACGTACATGTGCCTGGTCTCTCTACAGAGGGTTTGCTCATCAAGTATACACGTAGAACACAACCTAAGGCAGATGCTGAGGTCATATTCAGTGCGAGATAGAAA
Organism: Vanilla planifolia; assembly: GCA_023846275.1. Classification (NCBI taxonomy): domain Eukaryota; kingdom Viridiplantae; phylum Streptophyta; class Magnoliopsida; order Asparagales; family Orchidaceae; genus Vanilla; species Vanilla planifolia. Next base: position 31,074,660 of record CM043869.1, on the reverse strand, counting down.
TCCATAGGTTGTTTCTACTTGCTCATGTTAATGTATCATAAGTATGACTTTCCATACAGTTCAAGTTGTGTTTCTTATCGTTCTAAACTCAAATGTTTGTTTATGTGAGCGAAGTTTTAACACATCAGAATGGAATGAAATGAATTCCACATTGGCCTCATCTTTAGTTGTTCTGATAAAAACTCACATTGTGACTTCATTGATGTGAAAATGAAAATCCTGTGATTTTGTTGTTTCTGAAATAATGTCTCTTTAGTATTCATAGATATTTCTCATAGTTGTTTTTTAAAGGAATTTTAGGGATTTTTTTAATAATGTTTTAATCTCGAAGTTTAGATAATTGGTTTGATGTTTATTAAATAGCATTATTAAAAGTTGTATCTTATTATTTGAAAATAACATTTTGATGACATTTATGTTTAAAAGTCAGCCATTTTTTGTTAAACAAATATGAAGTAATTTAAATAGTATTTAAGTAAAAATTATTAATTATTTTGTTAGATAATATTTTCTTCTAAATAGTTTTGACTTAAAAATTAATCATATCTAGAATAGAGTAACTCAACAAACGATCTCTAATTTATTGTTCTTGAAAAAAGTGAGCAAGATACACATTGTGAACCATATCAAAATCATGATATTGATAAAACTTTATTTTGTGTAGATGCTACTTAATGTTTTAATATTTGTATATTATTTCATAAGATTCTATTTTATATTTATTATCTATTTTTTAATATTATTAATTTATAACTATATATTTAGTATATTATCATAGTCTTACTTTTTACATATAAGAATTAGCATTCTTCATATATCTAATTAGTCCACAGTTAACAAAATAGATTATATAATAATATGACATGTGACAAAATTAATATTTAATCAAAATGACTATTTATTTAATATGATAATAAATTTTAAAATCTGTTATCAAACAAAACAAGCAAAATGAAAAATTGTGAGAGGAGTTAAGAACTAGAAACATATAATGACCCGTTAGATAGCAAGTATTCTTATCGATGAAAAAACTTGACTTGTAATAATCCAACTCATCTAAACATGTTTTAACTTATATTTTACTTTTTTAGAGTTTTGTTTTTTTTTTATATTACTTCTTTTCAAAATTTTCTTACTTTTATTGTGTTTCTCCCTTTTTTAAAGTTTCTTTTATTTTTCATTTATAAAAATTCTTCCTCGCTCATATCGAGTATGCCACATTGAACTTCACCTCGTGCCCTAATACATTCGAGACACAAGAGGAGTTCCTTTTTTACATTTCTATTCTCTTTCAAAGCAACCTTTATTTATAAAATATTACTTTTATACCAATTTTAATACAACACTAATTTAAATAATATATTATTGATTAAAATAATATTTAGCTTAAATAGTATATTATTGCATATAGATTTACTATTTTATGAGCAAATATATCATATTTTAAAATCTAAAAATATTTAAATTGTTATTTTTAATCTTCAGTCAAATAACAAATAAGCAAAGAAGTTGAATTTATAAATAAGAACATAATTTTTCAGTATCATATTATTTCTTAGTTTTAGTTATAACAATTAGTGGATAATATCTAAAAATCATTTTATCATATATTGTATAGTTTTTCTTGTTGTTTTTTTTATTATAATTTTATTAAGATATTTTTTTCTTTATTTTAGAATACTTTCATAACCTTGTTTACTTCATTTTCTTTTAACCTTATTTCTAAATTAATCATTGTCACTCTTTCTTCAATCTTGATCAATGAATAGAAGTCACACTTTCATTATGGTCATTGTTATCTTCTTTGATCAATATTACATTATATATCATTACTATATCTAAGATAATGAATCAATCCCAATTAGGGTAATTATCATCATCTTTGAGTGATTATCATCATCATTGACTAACAACATGAAGTTTAAGAGGTAAAAGTCTTATCATCATTATGATGTTCATCAACCTTGACTAAAAACCTAATAGTCAAGAGCTAGAAATCACACCATCACATTGCTATACCGTACTATAGCTTGCAAAGGCTAAGCTACAAATTATTTGTAAAACCCTTAAAGGCTAGATCATATAACGAGCTTTGTTTAAATATTTGTATTGTGTTTAGTTCTTTTTGTTTTATCTTATGCACAATTACTTAGCTAGGAAAGGAATAATTTTTAAAGAAAAAATTATTTTTAAAATAAAAATCTTGCATTTCTTTTATAAATACAAGTTTTAAATTTTAAATTTTAAATATCTAATTTACCCTTTGTCTTTGATATGCCTAAGAGCCAATACTAATATTTTTAATATTAAAAATTATAATTAAAAAAATTTAAATATTGATTTTTTAAAGATATGTTCACATAAATCAAAAAATAATTTTTTGCAAACATGATTGAAACATAAAGTCACCTAAAAAAACAAACCTAGATGAATCTTTGAGTGAATGTGACATGAGTGGATTATTTTACAAGTATATACCATTGTCTTGTTAAATTATAACAAAGAATACACTAGTTTGATGCATAAGATGAATTTAATGTATAACACTTAAAAAAATAAAATACTAATAAAAGGAACAACAAAATACCAAACAAATTATATTTACAAATCTATATGACACACAAATGATAAACCATTATTTTCTACAAAAAAAAATTGGTAAAGCTTTTCTTAATATAAAAGTCGTGTGATCTAGAATAGGAATGATTTATGAAATGCATACAAAAACTTCTCCATTTGTATTAATACGTCATAAAATAATTAAAATAAAAATACTAATGCGTCCTTAATGTCAATCTATAGAAATTTTATATGACTAATTCTTTCAAGAAGAATTTTTGATGTATTCACTCAAATAAAACATATAAAAACAAATCAACAAAAAAATCATTAAAGAAAAAAATTAAAAAAAAAATAACAATAATCATAATTTTCTCCTAAAAGAACTATCAACAATTTAGTATTTAGGTTCACTTACATAACACAAAGAAAACTTGTTTAGTTAAATTACATATTAAATATTTATCGTTACTATATCTAAAATTCCTTAGATTACTAATATAACATCTCCTTTATAGAACAATTAAAATATCTTTATTGTTTTCACACTAACAACTCCCATTATGTTATTGTCGTGCAATTTTTTATGCAAATAAGAAGAGGGGCCATCGATTTGCCCCTAACTCTAGCTCTCTCTCTCTCTCTCTCTCTTCCCCTCCCTCTTTTCTATTTTCTTGTTTTTATGAAACTGGTAATCGCTCTTTTTTATTTCACTCCTTTTCTCACATCTTTCCCCATTTCTTTCTCTTCACACTCATACTTCTCTCTTGAATAAAAAAAAGAATTATAAAGATACACAAAAAATCTAAGAAAAGACACAAAAGTAAGAAAGAAAAACTTCACAAAAAAAAAAGGAGAGAATGATAACCACCTTCAACATGGGTGACAATAATGATTAAAATTATTAAAATTAAAAAATAAAATATGATGATATTTTTATGATTTCAATAAGTGATATTCTGATGATTCAAAATTTTGATTATTATCCATATTAAGAATTAAGTTTTAAATATAATTAAAAAATTTAGTTTTAAAAGAGGCTTCTCCATTCTGAAAAGAACTAACAATCTTCGTTACATTTATGCATTCTTAGATATAAGGTAACCATTTCTAAGAAAACAATGGAGAGAAAGGGACATTGAATTGATAAATTTACATTATTTGTTTCTATTTTATCTAAACAATTATTTACTTTATTTTTTAACATGAAGATAACACATCTAGGCATCTCCTAAAGAGGAAAATTGTTAAACAAGATTACATAAAATAATAATAATAATAAGTTAAACATCCCTAACTAATTCACAGTAAATTAAAATACCCTAACCCATCATATTTGCTCTAAGAAAAAGGTGAACCCATTTTTGTTCTTCTGAAGACAAGAATTTGGTAAACCTAGAAATTCACACTATCACTTGCTAAGAAATACTCTTGCATTCAACATATAAAAAGCATATTAAATCCAAAGGAACAATGCCATTAATTTCTCCTTGAGGAACAATCAACAATTTCACGTAGAATAAGCATTAAACACCACAACAGCTGAGGAATGTGGAACAGAAACAATTTTGAGAAATAAGCAAAACAAGTACCATCCCTATATACTTTCTACTTATTGAAGGCAGCTTTCAATTGCACACAAAACAAACCATGATTGACAAATCTGCAGGATGGATCGAAAGCCAGCTGATTTGTATAAGTGAGAGAAGTAAAATAAACAAAACTGCAGAAAAGATTTCCCATACCCATCAAGACTTACGCATCGAGAACTGCAGGATTTCAATTATCAACAGGAGAGGCAGAAATGTTCTGCTGTGGAGTCTGCTTATTTACAAGGAGCGGTGAGAGTGCCTTCACCACAATGCTCATGTTTGGCCTGAACTCTGCTTCATACTGCACACATAGAGCAGCTACTGCTGCAAGCTGCAGGAAGAATTGCACGAAACAAACAAATAGTAGAGTACAAAATGCAAACATATGAACAGCAAATATACAAAATGAAGCAAACAACAAGATCTGTTAGAAGGAAGGAAAGACCTTGGCCACTCCTTTTGGTGGATATTCACCCTTCAACCGAGGATCAACACACTGTTTCACCTTATCCTCGCTTAAACGTGGAGTAGCCTTGATTACAAAAGCAGATAACATAAGAAGGCAGGCAAAGAACAGAAAGGTACTATTTGTGAAGAAAATATTTATGAATATAATTTCAGTTAAATTGGACAGTAGAAGTTTGCTAATGTGGGAAGCTTACCCAAGTAACAAGACTTTGCTGTCCTCTAGGCATTGTGTGATCAACAGGCTTCCTCCCCGTGAGAAGCTCCAAAAGTACAACACCAAAGCTATACACATCACTTTTCTGAGTCAACTGTCCAGTCATGGCATATCTGCATTAGTATGCAACCTTGATTAGAATAAGCATAAAACGTCCCTTATATAACGGTTAAAAGCAAAAAAAATTACATAGAGAATTGAGTTCAAAATAATTACTCAGGAGCATGATAACCAAATGTTCCAAGAACACGGGTAGAATGAAGACGAGCAGCCATATCAGGAGATTGATTAGAAAGGTTGAAGTCTGCAATTTTTGCTCTGAAATCCTCAAACAATAATACATTGCTTGATCGGATATCCCTATGAATAATTGATGGATGAACCTTCTCGTGAAGGTATTCCAAACCCTTAGCAGCATCGATAGCAATCTTTACACGCTGCATCCAGTCAAGTACAGGACCAGGTTGTGCACCTTGAACACCTTTTCTACCTAAATTCCCACGATTAGAAGAAATGTGAAGATTAAATTCAGGAAAGGAAGATTAGAAGAAATGTGAAGAGAAGAGAACAGCTCATAATGGCATAAAAATTACCATGCAGGACATCGTGCAATGAGCCCATAGTTGCAAACTCATAGGAAAGTAGACGAAGATTTCCCTCTACACAATAACCCAATAGCTCTACATAATTATCATGCTTCAATTCTGACACTTTAGCTACCTGATTTCAGGAAATTAGCATGTTCAAAATATTCCAAACAAACGATTATGGATGACTATATCTCATTAAACATAAAGAAATCAAATATTTTGATGCTGCACCTGGGTAAGAAACTCAGCGTTGGTGTCAGGTTCTTGTGAAACATCAAGTTTCTTAATTGCAACTTGTCTGCCGTCATTTAAAACTGCAAAATATACTCTTCCATATGAACCTTCACCAACTAAAGCCTTTGACCCAAAATTGTCAGTCTTTTCCTTCAGTTCATCAAGAGATAATGCAGGCACAGTTATAGGCAATGGCTTCTGGAGCTCAACTTTTCCAATAACAGCAAGCTTTGAACCTTTTTGTAGTGCTGAAGGCAAATGAAGAGTTGGAAACATCAAATAAAGAAAAAGAACGAATTGAATAATGGAAGAATAGTTAATTCATCAAAATTTAAAAGAATAGTTAACTCATCAATGTCACACTAGAGACTTCAATTCCTTACTCATTATGCCTACCACTTTTAGGAGGGATCAGGAACATTTGCAGCTGTTGATTCAACAAATTTGAGCCCAAATTCCCTGACTTGAGCTGGCTAACTTTAGGAGGCTCATACATGCTAAATATTACAAAAATTATGAAATTCAAAGCCTTACATTATTCCCATTCAATGAAGTACCATCGAATGAACCTTTTCTTCAAACTTTGCTTCAGGAAACAACATATATCATAACTTTGGCTTGCATAAAAATTGAGCCATGCAAATCCATTATAACAAGTACACCTCCTAAACGGCTTTCAAATTGATGAAAATGGCATTGGTCATGTTCACTTTTGTGTCATCTTAAAAGTGGGTTTGGACCACTAAAAACAGCCAAAGGAAAGTATTAACAAGCAATTTCTAACATAGAACATCAAACATTTTCATTTAGATATCACATAGTACACTTCAATCGCAAACAAGAAGTGCATGAAAAAATATACCAACAAAAGTATGATAACAGTATAAAATATAGAACCATTTTCCATGCAAATGGTGTTAAGATCAAAGAACTCCAAAATTGGAATAAAGTTTTGAACATAATCTACCATTACAAGCAAAATACAAAGGCTCAAATACATTTAAACAATTGAGAAAGTTAAAATCACAATAAAGAAAGAAATTAGAATGATACAAGAGTGCTCAAAAATTATGCTTTTTCAAGGATATTAGATCAAAGTCAATGACCAAATTTCAAATGATAATTTCAAACATTGAAAAACAAATACAATTCTGTGCTTGTATAAATTGTTTTAAATATCGCCTCGCTATATAAAAAGTTCAATTAACAAAATCAAGCCTTTTCATCTTGAGATAACTATCAATAATGTAATTTAAATAATCATGGTATAGTTAAGTGGAGAAGATAAATACCATCTTCCAAAGTTTTGCTTTCGTAGTTCAAAGACCAAAATACATTGGAAAAATACAAGTGGAAGGAAAGGAACAGCGCATTTTTCTAAATGTGACTACAACGGAAATGGTCAGTTCTATGATCTTCAATCCCCTACCATAAATTGAACAATTTTTCTGATAGCTACAAAAATGGCAGATGACAAAGACAACCTTGACCAATAAATATTTAACATAAAACAAAACAAAAGGGTTATTATAGATCTTAGCAAACAATCTATTGTCATCCAAGCTCTACTATCACCACCTTTGTATTCTCTTCCGGTCAACCAGGCAAACACTTCATCATGTAGCTTCAGTTCACCATTATAGCCATGCAACCATTTACATGAAACCAAATCACTCATTTCCCATCATGCATTGATTGATCTTGACCCTGATTGAGTTTTATGGCAAGATTAAAAACCTCACCACTTAAAAGTTCCATAAGAGCCAACAAGTTTTACTTGGAATGTCTGTTGTACATGTTTCATAACTAAACATTCAAAAGGGGTACCATGAAAAATATTCTTGAAAAAACACTAGCTAACCAAGAATCAATAAAAAATCTGGAAGTTTATTTTTTGTCATGCATATCTCCATGATACTTCGCAAATATAAGAATAAACGTGCACTAGGGATGCTTTATACATGAGATTCAATTCAATGAAAAACTTTGAGAGAAGAATTGTAATTCTGAAATCTAAATTCTTATCCCAAAGCTTGGTGACAAATCACATGGACCTCATCAAATCAGTTGGCCAAATAGAACACTCAAAGAAAATAAACTTTGCAAAATGCTTTTAAGCTTGTCTGGTGTGATCCATTGCTCTATTCACATGGCTCATCCTCAATTTGACTGTCTTACTTTAATGTTACGAAGTACCTAAAAACATATGGCATCCACAGAGTATTTTATTCTTTCCTAGCAAGTAAAAGGAATCTAGAGAGCTGGATAGTCCTTTCTTGTTTTAGTAAGGCTGGTGCTAAGTCATAGATAACCAAAAAAATATCAAAATGTAATTTGACTTCAAACATAGAGAATTCATGTATGACAAACATTTTTGATTCTAAGCCTGTGAATAATTCTTAGATTTTCCCTATCTTGTCAATAGCTATAGAAGATCATCTTATTCGTGCCTGACTTCGTTCCTTTCCAATATTGTCAACTCCACCATTAAAATGTGAAGCACACAATATTATTCCTGATTTCAGACCATATTTACTCAAGTAATTGACAATTCAGCTAAAGACCTGATAAATTTATCTAATTTTTGAAGCCTTGGTTTGGACCTTGGTTCTACTTCGAAAATTTGAGATTTGTTATAACCAGAGATTTACCTTGATGTTAACTTTTCTTTCAATTTGATGGTTGCTTTAATAGCTCTATAATCTAAACTGATGAATTTACAATGACAACTATAAGCTCAAGTCAGGTCTTACCAAGACAAGGAAAATGATGATGGAGAATACATTATTGGGGAAAAACAGTTCCCAAAGTATTAGCTTTATTTTGTTGTTTGATTTGAAAAGTTAAGTTGTTTACTGTGTAAGATAGTCGTTACCATTGGTGTTATTTGTGCTTATAGTCGATTTTTGTTGGTTTTCGTTCTTTTAGCAAGTTTTGATTGTAAAGTAATTAATTGAAGGATGCTATTCTGTTAGCATCTACCACATACTAGAGTTCAAGTTGTCAACTCTGGAGAAGTGCAACAACAGCTACTAGGAAGAATAATTTGAAACCTGAGATGCAGACGAGTCCAGTTAGCATCTACCACATACAATAGAGTTCAAGTTGTCAAACTCTACAGAAACACAAAAAGAGCTATTGGAGAGAATGCTATGAAAACTGAGATGCTGACCTGGGGACAATCCGATCAGGAATTATGATCATACTCATTTTAACTTTGCTGTGACCTCAACATGATTGCACCGAAAATTTCTCATGCTGTTATGGGATCTAGAATTTAAGTAGCTGGAAAACTATATAAGTAACAGAATACACAAAAGAGAACATATTCTTTGCCATGAAGTAAAAAGCCAACCCATAGCAGATCATCCATCCAAGAATATACTTTTCAAATTAAACAAAAACTACCTAATTTAAAAATGATATGAAAAAGGAGCTCCACCGAAAAAACCCCTTAGTCCTGCCAAATCAACTGACGAAAGATTTAAGAAATAGTTAAAATTAAGAAATCATATTTAAATGTAGCAGTACCATCTTTTTCCAAATAATAATTGGCTTTCAAAAAAATAAACTAATTAAAAAATCAACAAGCCCCACTACCACTAGATGAAACCAACTACATGAATCATTTAATGCCATTTCACTTTATCCATTAATACCTCTTTACCTCTTTATTTATACCAAAACATGCCAAATCTTTTCTAATAATTTATTACCACAACTTTCATAAAGAAATTCCAACAACTTCATCTCCCAAAAAAAAAAAGGACATAAATTATATCCATTAAAAATGTCCAAAACATCCAAGCTGAATATGTCTAAGTTCATCGTCAATTGATACAATACAAACTTTCTTCCAAATGCACTCATTTTTAAGTATATCCTTTTGAATATAGGCATTCATCCATCTCCACAACTTCACCTCTACAAAACTGATTTTATTCATATGTTTGGAACTCAACCAACATTGTACTATACAAAATTGTTGTCCTAGTTACAAGCTCATAAAACTTATCTTTAATCTTAAATGGAATGCTTTAATCACAACACACTATACTAGTCATCCAATTCATTAAGCATGCTTGGAACCTATTATTAACATTCCTATCAATTTCACAATCATTTTGGAATATAAACCCCAAAAAAACAAAACCGTGTTCTTCAATATTATATCATCCCCAGTAGGTAATCACTATGTTATCTATTCGCACACTGTAATTGAACTTGCACCCATATCCATGAACTAATGAACAAAGCATTCACATTAAAGGCTTAATGCAAAATGATTACTTCAATAAAATACAACTAAGTTATGTAAGGTGGTTGAATCATAAATGAAAAATTTTTCCTTAGTTCCATGATTTGTGTAGCATTAGATGTGAAAAATTGAAAGGAGACTTCAATTGATCTACAAGAGGCACCTCAAATTGAATCATCCATGGCTGTGGAATCAGAATGTCATAAATTTTGTCTACAAAAGCAATACATAAAAGCACTTCAATCCTTAGGAATGTGGATAAAAGATAATCAAAATTTTAAAAAAAGACAACAACAAATATCTAAATCTTTGCTCAAATAACAAAAAACAACACATAGTTAACTACTAAATCTACAAATTTGAGCTCATTCTTCCAAAAGAAGTGCAATTATAATACATTAAACTTCAATTACAATTGTCAAGAGATTAAGAAAATACATAAAATAGACCAATCCTACCATCAAAATTATGCTTTGGACTCCTCAACGCTTCATTCTCACGAGAGTAGTCAGAACCATCCACCTTACATAAACAGCAAGACCACAGTGGCATCTTGGACTCTTTATCACAAATTCTATTTGTAGTGCATACAAGTCTAGATAAAAAAAAAGTTAAGAAAATAAGTAAATCAGCAAAAATGCAAAAATCACTATGTAAATTAGAGATACATTAAACAATAACATCAAACCACATTTAGCAAACATTCAAAAGAAACTCAATCTATTACATCTAAGGAGGTCTAACCAAATACATGAGGCATAGATTCCCAAATTGGCTTTGTTGTATGTATTCTATTAGACTTGATCTTATCATGAGCCACAATGCAAACCAATAACTAGATTGTAAAGCAAGGTCATAGCATCCCAAGATTGGCCCACCAATCAATTTGAACATTCATATTTGCCGATAATTAAAGCCATCAAAGAGAAAATAGGCACCACCTAGAAATTTGTAAAGATCGATCAATTTAAAAGGAATGGTCCAATCAATCGATTTCAGCTTCAGAATGATTAGCACACATTCACCTAAATAATGTAATGTGTGGCAAAAGAGGAATTTTGGACACTAATGCAGAACAATTCATGGGAGATTTGAAGCAGAAAGAATGGATGGTTTAAGGCTTATAAACAAAAAATTTCAGAAAAAAGGAGTTTGATTTCTTATGAGTGAGAGATATTAAATAATAGACTCCAAAAGAAAATAATTCTTCTTGAGTTTCCTACACAGTCAAGAGAATTTTTTGTGGAGGTTGTAGAGCCACTATATGCTGCCGATTGGATGTTCGTGGTGCATGCATTTTTTCCCCAGAGACACTTGGTTCAGATTTTCCTTGAGTTTCATGTTATATCCAGAATTCTAGAGTTCCAGGTTGTTCAAGTTGGAAAAGTTATTCATATTGTTATTGATTCCCTTGCCTGAATTGATGTCCCATTGTCATCATGTGCATCTCTTCATCATCATAAATGAAGTGCCTTTGAATCATACAAAATAACACAAATATTAGTTTTCTTTAACTTAGGTTAACAAATTTACTACATTTTGTTCTTTAGTACAATTTTAATTTCACATGCTTAAGGATTAAATTTCTTGATAAATGAATATCAAGATTATAGTTTTAGGATTTGTGTTTCTAATGCAATTAGGCTTTAATAATTCCCTTCCATTCATGCAGTTGGAAAGTTTTGTATCAGTTTAATTGCAACTAGTGTCAATTCCCCTCAAGCATCTGCTTTTTGTTTGTTTTGTGAAGAAAAGAATTCGGATGTATCAGTGATGGATGCATGGTTTGAGGGAACATTGCATTCAAAGATTGTTATCCTTCTGTCGCATGGGCATCAAATTCCGAAATTGCGGGCTAAATCGACCAAATATCCATAAATTGTCAAGGAACCTATGACTTTATTAGTGCTGTTTAGACATTTCTTTAACATATTTGAGAGCTTTAGCCTTCTTAGAATAGCCCAACCTAGAGTTAAATCATATTAGTTAAAGATTGTTATCTGTGATCTTGCACTGAATTAGGTTACTACGAGACAACGGTTCAATGCCTAGGCTACTCGGTTAGTCATCTTTACCATGACTACAAATTAGTACTTGGTATCAAGATCATATGAAAACTATCGCCAATGGTAAACAGACAGGTCAAGTAGATGCTTAAGTATCAAAGTATGCTATGGCTCCCAAAATTTGCAAAAAAGGGGATGATTTTCCATGTATGATTGAGAGCTATAGAACAATAGATTTCATAATTTCTAATTTTCTTACACAGTCAGTGGGAAGATTTTATTCATTAAGGCTATAGAGCTATAGTACATTGACAGTTGGAAGTAATGGCAATTTGTTTCATCCCCAAAGTTGCTTTGTTCAAGTTTTCTGAGTTCTTGTCATTACCAGATCTCTAAATTTGAACTTTGCTCAAATTGGCAAAGTTATTCCAGTTAGTTTTGGTTCCTTTTGTTTTAATTAGTGTCCCATATCAACAAGGATCTTTCGTCATCGTTGTTGGTGCATTATTGTTTCAATCATTGTGAATACAAAAAATGCAAATTTTCCTTAAGTTCCAAGACTAATTAATTTTGATTCTTATTGTACAATTTTAGTTTAGCGTGCTTAAGGATTAATTTTATTAATACTTGATAATCAAATATCCCTTCTGTACTAGCATTTGTTTGCATCTAGCACAGTTAGAACTTAGTAATTTCATTTCTATGTTCTGGTTTTCCAGTTTATGTTAGTTTAATAGCAACTAGTACCAATTCTACTAAAAACTTTATGTTGTATGTTTGTGTAATAAAAAGCATTCGAATTTAAGAATGTTGCATGCTTGGTTTCAAGTTTAACATTGCATTAGAAATTCAACAAACCTGAGTAGAATTCTGAAAGTAGTATAACAATTTCTATCCTTCAATTGCATATATCCAAAACCAAGAAATCACGAGCTTCCTGGAATTTTTGCCTTTTGGTTCTACTACTTAACAATTTCTTTCAGATGTTTTGGGAGCATAAGCCTTAGAGTAGTCCATCCTAGAGTCAAAATAATATCAGTAGCTCGAAATTGCTTTTCATGAACTTGCAATATATCAAGTTCATATTAGAACACAACTGAGCGTTCAGATTACTTATTTTAGATGTCTTTAGCATGATCCAAAAAAACATGTTTGTTATTACGACCATTTGACAAGTACCTGCAAGATGAGATATTGCTCCAACTTCAAGAAAAAAGTGAAGAAATTGTTTGTTACTTTTGGCAAGCATATGGTGAAAGTATGAAGTCAAAGGAATGCTTTGGCATCAGGACATCTTATGGCCTATTGTCCCTCTTTTGAACCCAGTTTGGATGGATTAGATGAGCTTCCTCAGGGTGATCTACCACTTACCCCTCTTGCATTATTAAGGCTCCACTATGGTGTAATAGAAACCATGCAATCCTGTAAGGAGATGAGTCCTTGATACCCACCCTATTGGTGATACAATTGACCTCTAAGAGATCATGTTTAGCCATATTTTCAACCGACCCATTGAGAAAACAATTGTTCCATTACAAAGGCACTCATCAGAGTTACAAGGCTTAAATGGAGAAAGCCAAGGCAAATACCCATTCATTGCTAGGTGACAATTGCCTTGGACCAATACCTAAATGATTCTTATCATCATTATTATCTTGGACAAACACTTAGAGAATGGTTATCATCCCAAATACCATGCGCATCATCACCTTGATTATGGCCTCACCAATTGCTTGATGATTAACCCAGCCACCTACATTTGATAGTTGTTTTCACTAAAAAGTTTTCATAAACTACATGGATGGCGCTTTGACTAATAGCCTATTTGAAGGAATCTCAAGTCAAATTTACTTACATGTAGTTAATTAGGAATGTAAAAACCTTCTAGGTCAATCAAAAAAGACATCATTACATGAGATCACGTTAATCACTAGAGGGTAGTCAGGTTAAGTTTGAGAGACACCATGCAATCAAAAGTACATCCCACTTACCTATAAAGATAAGCTCCTGGATTGATGCAAGATGTCATGAGAGGTGCATACTATAAGTTTTGCTTTGACCAGTTGGTTAGGTAAAATAATGCAAAAGATGTCCATTACACCATTTCACAGTGCCAAACAAGCCTTCTCGTGGCACTGTTGTGAGAAGATAATTCATTAAATGTACTCTCTTGAGGTGGCTCTTCAATATGGCCTTAATCTTGAGCAAAGCCTAGAATCCTCATCCTATAAGAAGTTTACACGAAAATAAAAGCCAAGACAAGCAAAGTCTTCATCCATGCGTAATAGTGGTGGTAGTTGCCACTAAACCAACAAAAGGAAGTTGGGATTCCTCTATTTCCAAATCCAATAATGCCAATTCTTTTGTCTAAGGAAAGCCTGGACATTACAAAAACTAAATCCTATGGAAAGAATTACTATTAAGCAAACAAGAGGAAAGATTAATTAAGAGATGAAGGATTATACAAAAGATATAGTTGATCCCTGTTAAGAAAACAGTGACAAAAGGAATGATTTGGATTTCTCTTAGATAGGCATAATGCACAGTGTTGAGATGGATACTCTTGTGTTAGGCATCATAACGATTGAGGAGATGGAGGCCCCCCAGCTTGGAAAGATGCAACAAGAGGAGGTGTGGCCTTCCCATCTATACAATATGAGATGAATGCTAGTCATCCTAAAGACTTACACAAAAGGAATGGATACCAGTTAACTTTCACATTTAATTTTTGTATGGAAAGAAGATCAACAAGTCCCTGACAAAGAACAAGAATTGGTTGAATATTTTGAAGGTTTTGCTTTCTATTGAAAGCATATCACTCCCAAAACACATCCCCAATTTGACAGATTAGCCAGGGTCAACAAAACTATAATTCTAGTGAGCTAATATTGCTTGTGGGTCATTATGCTTGGAGCCTATATAGAGTGAACAAGGTCCTCATGGAGGTAGCCAATGTGTTTCTTAGGTTTTATTGGGGTTTGTGATTGGAACCTGACTCACTTAGGCCAATCAAACACCTATGTATTCTGATATGAATGAAAGAGAATAGTCTTAAACCCAACCAAGCCTAACCAGCCTTCAAAGATCAAGGCAATAGAGTCTTTTGCACCCATTATGAAGAAGCCCTTTACATTCTACACTTGCATTAACTTGAGCTAACGAATGTTTTGGTATGCTTTGTGGCACAAAAGACTAGAGTCATGACGTTTGAGGCACATCATCCACTAGAGAATGTGAGAGTTAGTTATCAAACTTTTAAAACCTATTTGCTGACAAGTTTCCTAAGAGGTACCCAACATTGAGGGACATATAACATGTGGTCAATTTGATCCATTGTGCATCTCTACTCAACTTTGCACATTAAAAGATAAAACCCATTGAACTAATTTAAAGATGCAAGTGGATAAAACTTGAGGAAAGGTTTTGTCAAAGAGAGTTTGCTCCCTTGCACATTATTTATATTTCTTACTCCAAAAGAAATTGCGAGTGGAAATGCATTAACAGAAGATCCATCAATAAAATAATTGTCAAAAATAAGTCCATATGCCCAAACTTAACAACATGCTCAACATGATTAAAAGAGCAATCATATATTTTCGATCAACTTACAAAGCGGTTATCATTAGATATAGATGAGAGTTGAAAATGAATAATAAAAAACATCTTCATGGAAAAGGAAAATTCATATGAGTAGTTGATCATGACTTTTGTCATTGCATCGAGCACATTTACATGAGTTATGAGTCCCATCCTTTATTTGGAGTCACTTTTTTTATAAAATTTATATTTTTTTATTACGCATTCAACAGAATACAAAAGATTCAATATGTATGTACTGACAAGATAACACTACAACGAGCAAAACAAGTCACATAATATCTAACAAGGAACAACAAAGATTAATAATTGACCCTACATGAGTTTCTTTTTTTCCTTTGCACTTATATTAACGAAATTGAAGATTTTTTACTATAATTGGAATAAAGTAATCTTCGAAAAAATTCGACAAGGCCAAAGTTTCATTAGACTTGATCACTACATAGTTTGGTGCTAATAAAGAAAATCCTTATGCAACAAGTCTAAGTGGGAGTTCTTTTTGGAAGTTTTTTAGTTCTTCGATTTTTATATTACGTTTAATAGTTATATACTTCTTATAAACCTGATGAAACCTTGGGTGAGGCTCAAATGAAATGCTTTCTCAATAAGCTTATTTAATAATACATCACTAGCTAAGAGATCAATTTAAGCAAGAATCCATATGACATTTTTCCTAATAAAAATGTCAAGTTAAGAAAAATCAACTCTCCGAAAAAAATCTGATATAGAAGAAAGAAGATCAGAGTTGATGAACTTAGCAATAGCAGGATCAATAAAGGCTTTGGAGTTAATGTTTTAATCAAAAAAAGATACCCTCGGTATACAAGAAACAAAGTAATAACACCTTGACCTGAGAATATTAGAGTTGATGAGCTTGGGAGTAGCAGGATCAATGGAAATTTTGGAGGTAATATTTTGATCAATAGTATAGACATGAAACGAAACAATAATACCCCAATCTTCAGCCATCTAAAGAGAAGAAATATCCTGCTTATTGTTAGTCTATATAGTTGAAACTCCAAGAGACGTGTGGCTTAAACACATTTTGCTTGGGTTGAAGATTTTGTTTCCAGATTTTCTGCTTTTTCATTCAGAAATTCTCAATGAGATATTGATTCCCATAGACATGTTGGGGGTTTCGACAACAATTTAGTTACTTGAAGTTGAACATGTAAGAAAAGGAATAGAAATCAAGAAGATTTTTGTACTCCACAATCTATCAATAACTGATCAGACCATTTATAGCACATATTTTACCTGAGAGCTCATTTTAAAGATTAACACGTCCTTGTTAACACTATTTGCAAAGGATTGCATTGACTGTGTCGCAAACCCACCAATAGAATTGCAAAGGGTTGCTACAAGTAGTGGAAGTCGAAACTCCCTGAACCACGTGAACAAATAAGGCAACTATCGATGGAGTAAAAGAAATAGAGACTGGAGGAGAAGGTATAATGACTAGAGGAGAAGCCAAAGCAATTGGAACTGAGACCGAAGGAGTAGGACCAGATAACTCAACAAAAGCCAAAACCGACAGCAACAAGGCCAATGAGGCCAAGAAAGAAGGAGAGTAGAACTTCGATCGCAACAAGATGCAGGCACTGAGGGACTGACCAAGGGAGGAATCCGTGAGCCAAAACATTTTGTCAAAGCCATGACAAAATTGGTTGATTGTCAATGGCCCTGGTGTCGAAGACGATCTAACAAGAGAGTGAGAGAGCAAGAGAAATGTATAGTAGAAATAAAGAAGGAGATGAGAAATGCTCTGCTAAGATCTATAAATTGATTTTACAAGTAATGCTTTTAACAATGAAGATTTAGTATTTTAGAGATAAATTTAATGAAGTAACTTCGTAAATTGATTCTAATGCGGGTGAGTCAATGGTTGTAAAGCTACTTGAAGGTTTGGTTCTAAAGTTTTTTGAAATTGATTGTATTTTATCTGATGTGATTTCTTTAAGCAATAATGAGTCACTAAAGTTCTTAATTAAATAAAGTGATCAACCACGTTCAATGGATACATGGATGACTACGAATGATCTATAGAGACTAACTCCATATTTAATAGAGAACTAATATAGGACAAGTATCAATAGATAATTCACATAAGTGAAAACATATCCTAGGCCTGCAAATTGAGCTAGAAGAAGATTTAAATAATTAAGAAATGCACAAATACTAAATGATGCATAAGATAGTTACTAAGGCTTAGACTAAGGACCTATAACATAACAAGAGATGAGCTAAGATGTCTCTTTTTTAAGATAAATTTTTTATCTTTATGTATTTATTTTATTTTTATACTTTTGAGATATGTAATAATTTAACAAAAAACTATAAACATTCAGAGTCTTTGTTCTTTTCTAAATTAATTATAATAGATAAATTAGTTGATAGTTAGTATTTGGTTTAGTTAATTAATGTCTAATGAAGAATAAATCTCACTTAGATAGAAAATTCAAATTTTAAGTATTTTATCTTTATAAAGATAGATTAATTGAGTCTTTCTTATCTTTTAATGTATATTCTATGAATAGTATGAAAATCATGTAATAAGGAGACTTTTGATGAATTTGAAATAAAACCTTGAAAAATTTTGGATTCTAGAAGAGCTCACATGATGTCGAGAATAGCACAACTCTATCTAAACAAGTAGGTTTTATTTTATCTCTTTCTCTCTCGTTTACCACTTTTTCTCGTTCCTCTCTATGTTCATCTCACTACCAAAAGAGTCTAAACCCTTAGTTGAAGCCATTCATTACCTTCCCAATCCCACGTTGTAGTACATTTCATTTATTATCACATAGTCCTAAATAAAATGTAATGTATGATGACTGATCATGGTATATGTTCTTCAACTCATCTAGACAAATCTCACAATATTTTCCTTCATCTTTTAACTTATACTGTTCACACTTAACATAACATATGGTACCCTTCCCATACGATATGTACAATTCAGCATTACTATACATTCCCTCAGTCAAATAACACGTACATCAACTCCAGCCTGAATGCATAGTACATTAGGTCTAACATTCAAGACTTTCCAATTCATCCAAGAGAAAAAACAATTCAAATCAATACAATTTTCACTCTAACATTTTCTAATATTTGAAAACATATTTTGACACCATGCCATAACTAAAATCTTACTTATTCTAACATAAACTTGATTGAACTAACGAAAAGAACCAAATTCTACCTACCTCTTCAACCAATGTCTTTTCCTTTTGATTTTCCTCATGACACCACCTCTTTTTTAGCTTCTAATAATAGTCCTCTTCTCTTCTTTTTTTGCTCTCTCTCTCCCCCCCCATCTTCTTACACCTACTAAATCATACTTTTATAAGCTATCCTAACCACATCTCCTTTAATCAACCTCCCACAAGATGACAATCATGATAAAAATTCTTAAAATGACCTTAATAATTACTAAAATTGTATTTGAGTTATTTTCTTTAAAAATTTATAACTAATTATTAAAATTTTAAAAATTATAAACCCAATGTCATTGAATTACTCTCAGTAAGCTCTTTTTAATGACATAAGTAAATAAAATTTTCATATTTATTTGAAATGAAACTTTTCAAAATAATACTCTTGTAATAATGTTCTAATCAATAAACATAATAATTTAATAAATAAATTTTATTTCATTATAATACTTATATTAATCATCTTACTGATTTAATCTTATGATTTATAACATAATATATATAACAAAATTTTATGATGTTATAATTATTATGATTAGATAAGGATAAAATCTGATTAGATTAAAGCAATACTTTACTAGAAAGATTGAAATATTATAATATGAGAGTAAATTGGTATCTCTTTTAGTTTGATGTGATTCAAGAATGAAGCATATAGGATGAGCCCTTATGTGAAGAGCAAAAGCTGTTCGGGTCAAGCCGAGATAACCCAATAAGACAATACCTCAACATAGTTAAATAGGACATTAACTCTTCTTTTATCTTTTCTTTTCAATTAATGTGACCTACTTTTTATTTTCTATTTAAACTCATGAATCTTGAAACCTTTTATTCAACCTTTTTCTTTTTTTTTTTTAGCATCAGAGACTTATTCTTTGAAACAAAGGCTATATATCATGTTAATCCTTAAGTGCACACCTCTAAACTATACTTCAGAATAAGCTACATCATGCCATTGGTCTTTTTATGCCCTGCCTCACTTCAATGTCTAGTAATACCTCTAATTACTTCATACTAAGATAAATCAAAATTTAAAAGCAACTAGAACATTATTCATCTAACAAGATAGGAAATGATGATAAACCTACTAATCATTTTTAGACCAACTATATTGATAACATAACCCAAAAATGTTTTAAAAATCTAAAATTCAAATACATAGTCTCTCATAAAGATGTCATTTTTCTCTTATATACATAGCAACATTTCATTACAATTACTTAACAAAAACAACATCCACATTTAACACAACTTGTTGGCATTCCAAATAACAATATAAAAGATCATGATACAGATCAATTATAAAAAGGCATCATAACATACTACTATAGAAACCTCAAACAAAAGCCATATATAGTCCAAGCATCATAAAAATCTCTTGTTTAAAAAATACTTTGCTACCTAATACTTAGGAACCTATCTTATGCACCACTAAGTTCCTCTATTCAATGAGTACTTGTCATACCTTATAATATAAGTGAATGAACATAACAAGCTCGTTATATAAACTGATAACTAAGATAAATAAACTAAAATAAATGCAATAAAAGAGATATAACTAGGTATCAAGGAATGTAACAAATACATGACATCTAGAAAATATTAGTATGGAATAACCTCTACAATTCTGTAGGAATATCATGAGATATTGCTTATGCATGTGCACACAATCATCTTTTATGCCAATATGCTAAATGCTTCTCTTTCTCATTATCTATATGTATATATTTATTATATCATTTGCATATTATTTATACATTCTTATCTTTCTCAAATTATTGGGTCATATTTTCCCAAAGCAACTCTTATTCTTAAAAACCCCAGTTGATATTGATTGTCATCTCATCATATCAACTGTTAAATCACACAATAAATGATAGCATTTGATCACATAATAAGCAGCTCTAATCATGATATCTGATACTAATAATACCAAATACTACCAGATCACACAGATTCTTTCACATTTCTTGCTTTAGGTAGCATTCTATTACATTCCATGCAATTTCATACAATTCGTCTAACTTTTTTTCTTTCTTTTTTGCCTTTTTCTTTCCTTTCTATAGCTTCAAAATATTCTTACATTGTGTTAAGATACACATAAACATATTCTTATACATATATTATGCCATCACATCATTTATATGCATATATTACCATTACACTTCATATCATGTTACACATGTTAAGATACATGCCAATTATTTAAGATATATACATATGTTGATGATTCATTGCCAGCCTACTCTAGTCCATGTAATATACATGGTACAAAAAGAATAAACAATTGCATCACAATAATTCTAGCATACCTGCTTGAATCCTTAAGGATGACTCTTGTACCAATTTCTCCATGTCGTTTGCTTCATATACAATTTGAATGGCACATAACTAATGATATTATTCATATTTCTTCTTTCAAATTTACATTGAAATGCTCGATTGTCATACAAAATTTTCTTTAAACAAAACTACAATCTTTTCTAGAAGTTTCCTCCCTCTTGCTGCTTCAACCCTCGAAAGTAACCAAAACTATAGCTCTTTCAATAGCAACATAACCAAGAACATAAGAAAGATTTAGCAATCCTAAAAGAGCACATGCAAATGCTAAAACCATACCTTAGATATCTTGTTCATGCTTTAGCAATACCCAATTTTCTTCTTTAAGACCTCAAAAAGGACTTTGCAACAACTTTCTACTCCTCCCCTATTACTTGACTTTGCTTCTCCCTAGAAATCTACAAAAATAATCACAAACTCTCAAGAAAAAAATCCCAGCTTCAACAAACAGTTATCTAAATAAATAAAATTCATTACCTTAACAACAGCTTTTCTGCTTGATCTAATAGAAGCAACAATTTTTCTTCACAAAACCTAACCTTCAAGATCAATACTGATTGATGTAGCCCAATATATAAGAAAACATAAATTGAAGCAACCTCAAGTAAAAGCTTGTTGCTAATGCATACCTTGTTGATTTATCAATATCATGACCACCTCGTTCAAATCTAGCTCATGATGGCACCTTTTTCTTCCACTTTAATCCTCACTCCTAAAACTAAAATTCCTCTCTCTTTCCTCACTTGGCTCTAACTCACATTCCTTACCTCTCTCATATTGAATGACTATCAAGAATTGCCATATTGCTCCTCTACACCCACCAAACATTCTCAAATAGTCAATCTGAGAGATGCAAAAAAAAAGTCCCTAACTCCTGCTTTGAACATAGGGTTGGGAAAGAGTACTTAAAAGCTATTGATAAACAAAATAAGAAAAAAACATTTATAAATAATATGTATTTTTCTTCAATCCCTATAGCTTAGATAATTCAAAACAAATCTAATTAGTCCCTAAAAACATACAATATCCATATTATGGATTCCTCGTGACAAGCTCCATCTAAAAACATATTCATCGATGAATTTCAGATAATTTTTTCAAGCATTCTTCTTGAGACGTATAGCCAAAATATTTTTTTTATCTAATCATCATCAACTACTAATTTAACCAATTCTCTAGTTCTTGAATCATAGTATAAATTAAGAAAAATAAGAGTTATCACAATCTAACCACTTTGAAAAAACTTAATTTTGGAAATAAAGATCTCGTATCAATTACCGCCTTGATTATTCCATTGTACTTTAACAATGAGAATTACTTTCTTCGAAGTTTATTTTGTCACTCTAATAAGGTCGAATGCTCAAAATATGACATATCAAGTTGAATTCATAGTAATATTGGATAAAATGTGATGGATCTAGAACACATTTCCTCATGAATGATAAATGAAATACATTATGAACATCTATACTTTAGGAAGACAATGTTAACTTATAAGCAACTTAGTCTACTCTTTCAATCATCTGAAGCAAACTAATATTTCTATGTCTCAACTTTTTAGCCTTGCCAAAGAAAAATACTCCCTTCAGAGGATTCCTTTGATAAAACACATAATCATCTTCTTAAAACTCAATATTTTTATGCTTAACATCAAAATATTTTTTCTACCTATCTTGAGTAGTTTTGATTCTTTCTTTTATCATCCATATTCTATTAATCTCATTAACAAAATCTATTCTTATGTCTTTCTTCTCGCTACCTTCAAATCAGCATAAAGAAGATCGACATTTTCTTCCATAAAGAGCTTCATAAGAAATCATACCAATACTAGATTAAAAATTGTTAGCACCATTTATCAATGAGTTGAGTAGTTTCCATGAGTGAATAACATTACCACTTGTGGTTATGGATCTTGTCACAAATTGTTAAAAGAAAAAGGAGTTCAAGTCGATAAGGACTACTAATAAGTCTTTTGAAGATATCAAGATGATGTTGACCAAAGTAGTACTAAGTTACTAGAATTTGATAAGATAATTGAGACAACATATGATGAATCATAGCCATTTGATAACTTTCTTTAATGGAAAAGTAAATATGCTTTTCAAAGGCACCATCTATAAGATTGGGAGTTTTACACATTGGCACTAGCTTTGCATTGTTATTGATATTATCTCTTACCACAAGATTTCTTATTGGATTTCAATCAATATATATTACAATATCTATATGCCCAAAATAAGTTGTGTTCTTGGCATGCAAATTGGGTTCAATTTCCATAAAACTATACCTTCATTCTCAACCAATTTTCCAAAGTTGAAAACAAGCTTACAAGCACCATCAGTCGTATACACTTTCCTTCACATTATTGAGTATGAAAGTGTAGGTTTCAAAAAAGTGATCACATACTAACTCAAATGCCTTAATTATGATGATGCCAATTGCATATAATGGATCCCACTACATAGAATTCCAATTTTGGGCTAAAAGATGGAAATCTATTCAAAAAACTTGGCTATATATTCTTGAGTCTTCACTTCAAGAGTACATTATAAGAAAGATACATTGTATCTACTTGATAAGACACCTCAAGTAGGACAAATCTTTGGTCAAAGTCAAGACCAATGCTATTACCCAAATCATCAATGAGATATCACTCAAATAGTTTTCCATTAAAGGTTGGGCCAAATAAAATCTTACAAGAGATTAAGATCTTGTACACCTTTGTCAATTCTTAACAATACATGAGAAGACTTATGCATGGATTTCATTCTTACTACAATCTATGCGAAGTAATGACATTATCCTTATTGTTAATCAAGTTTCTAAGATGACCAACCTTTTACTATGCACTAAGTCTTCAGATGCTTCACGTGTAGCAATCTTATTCTTTTGTTAGACTCAGACTAGACACTTACATGTGTTTTCAAGTACTCTATTATCGAGTTGGATTACGCAAGTATTAGCTATTTTATAGAAGACCTTGTAAAAGAAGTGAAGACAACATTTGTTCTCTATTGCATACCTCCCGTAGATGTACAGACAAACCACAATGGTAAATAGAAGCTTGGGTCACTCAATACATTATTTGGTCAGGTATCACATAATGAGATGAGATAAAAATATTTCAACTAATGAATCCTCTTATAAAAACTTAGTAAATATGTTAATTGGCATGAGTCCCTGCATGATAGTCACTAAGTACGACATTTACTTGATTTATTTAGCCAAGTATTACAAGATTGGTAATTTTGCAAATTCCTTCGCACAAAAAATTTATGACTTACATGCAAGGACTCAGAAAAAAATATCTGTAACATTCCAACCTTCATGGTAAGGTATTATCCCGAACTAATAGGGTTTTATCCTTGGTCAAGAGGCCTTCTTTACATGATCACATCTAAAGACTACTCTACCCCTTGCCTATTTAACTATGTTTTCATGAGATTTCATACATTTTTCTCCCTACAAAGCATTTCATTAATTCAAAACTTATGACTTCACTAATAAGCTCAAAATCAACACTTAGATAACCTAATGTGATACTTGATCACTATACTCCTCTACCTAGAAGCCTACTAGGAGCTACTCTTTGCCCGATGATTCCCTTCTCTGGGACATCACCCGAAAATCATTCTTATCCTCTTCAATCATAAATGTTACAAACCCACCAGCTTCTAATTCATTTGTCTTCAAACCACATCGAGCTAAAGCAAGTATTACTTAGATACTATATTGTAGCATCCTAGCCTCACGATAAAGTATTGTGCCAAACCAATCGGGTTTTGTCATTCATATAGGGGCCCTTCGCTACATGCTTAAACCTCCACACCCTCCAAATGATTCATCTCCACCAACCTCACTAATATTTTCTATTATTTCTGACCACACAATCTAGAACCACCAACGACACTATTTCCTAATGTTCCTTAAGAAATTATCATGAATAAATCACTTTTGACCCCAAAAAAACTGTTATGCATGCATCTTATTAGATAAAGAGATCTTTCTCCATCAAAGGATTTATGGGTTACATAAAAAAAGTTGCAATTCCTATATTTGAGATCGCATGAGGACTATGTGCATCATTCTTTGATAGAGTTAAATTATTCAAAACCTAGGAGAATTAAAACATAGCATCATGGTTCAAATCAGAGGATGCTTCATTATGACCTATGCCTTTATGCATAGATACCTAATTTGGCTTTATTCAATATATTATGTTAAATTTGTGTTACTTCTATAACTTTTTTGTTTTGTATTTGTGTGGGGAACCACACTATATGTATTGTAATGAGCTGCAATTGTATGGGTTGAATTACCATTATCTAGTTATAAAGTTGGGTATTAGTCGACTTTACACATCTAGTCACTTTCAATATCCAAATTGATCAATGCTTAATATCCAAATTAATCAATTATCACACACCATGGAATTTTGAACATTGTTCGATTTTAAGGGAAGACCTAATTAGTCGACTTCAACATCCAAACTGACCAAAGAACAAAATCAAAAGACAAACAAATGTTTGTGGAAATGGCATGGCTTGCAACAAACTTGGAGTTTTGGATGCTAATTCATATCAATTTGTGGTATGACTTTGGCTTCACAAAAAGCTCAAAATTACATAATAAGGAATGGAAAAATTGATTGGCAAGAGTTATTAAAGAATGGATTAAAGATTTTCTACAATAAGGAAACATTGCTCTTGGAGGCATAAAACTATTGAACACTATCAATTAGATACTTGCGCCATTTGCTTTGTTTTTAGAGTCAATAAGTTAAAGTTCTCTTTAAGTTTCTCACTATTTCTAGCATTCAATAGTTGTTTTTAGTTAGTAAAGCTATTCTTGTGTTAGTGTTGGCTTCATTCTCCAAACTAGTAGCCCATGGTCATAATATAACATTCTTCATAATTGTCACTATAATCTTGTTTGAATCATTGTAAATACCACAAATGCTAGTTTTCCTTGCCTTAAGTTTTGCAGCTTATTAATTTTTGTGCTTTATTACAGTTTTAATTTCGCATGTGTAGAAGTTTAGAGAAAAGAATCACATTTTTTCTTACTTCATAATTGAAAATATAAGGAGAACATATAACAACAATCCTAGGCTACTCTCATTGTCATAATTTAAAAAAAAAATCTCCCTAAATAAAAAAATAAAATAAAAATAATAATTGTGCTAACAAGAAATCTCAAATTATCTTTACAACCACAAATATCACAGTTAAATTTAACAAAAAATTATAACTACTATTACAACTAATTTATTCTAAATAAGACTAACTAAATTTAGAATTTTATAGCAAACTTTGGGATTAATTCTCTTCATATTTGATAATTAAATATCCATGTTATAGTTTTAAGATTTGTTTGTACCTAACATAATTCAGCCTCATAATTTCCTTTCTTTCTTGTGGTTGCAGGTTTATGTTAGTTTAGTTGCCACAATCCTCCTCAAATACTTGTGCATTATTTATCTGTGTGATTAACAGTATTTTGATGTATGAATGTTCCAAGCTTGGTTGCACGGCAAATATTGCATTCAAAACTCTAAAATAGAAACCTCAGTAGAGTTCTGAAATTAGGTTTCCTGGCTGATTTCTGTCCTTCATTGCACAGGCGTGTGACACCAAAATTTTCCAAGGCCTAAATTAACCGAGAAAACTTTAGTTTCCATTGAAATTTTGCCTTCTAGCTCTGCTGTGTTAAACGTTTCTTTAGGATATTTTGAAAACCTTAGCTATATTAGACCACCCTAACCTAAAGCCAAAATCAGAATGGTAGTTCAAGATTGGCATCCGTGACCTTGCACTGCATCAATAAACGTAAGGAAACAGCAAAGGATAAGTAGATTACAATCTGCACAGCAGCATTTTAACACATTTTGAGATGTCTGCTAAATAAAATGCCACTTCACAACCAACTTAGCCGACAGATAAAGTTCCATCAAGTGCGTCTCAATAACATTTTTTTTTCGAAGTTCTTGCTAAACCAAGCACAAGTGTCGCAATATAATAGAAACATACAGAAAAGGATGTCATATTTTCGCCAATTCCCAAACAAACTCATAGAACAATCGAACAGGTTTAAGGCAAAAGAGAAAAACCAACGTGGTCTAACATGCTTCAGCACCTCCCGCGTTCAAACGCCGTTAAGGCTAAAAAATTCAAACAAAATCCATAAATTCAAGCAAAGAATCCAGGATCATCCATCCACAAAATCCATAATTAGCGAAGAAATCAATCCCACAAGCAGAAACAGTTCATGACCTAACCATGCGACAAGCATAGCGAGCACAAAAACCTATCTAAGAGACAGAGAGGAGGGTCGAGGATCTCACCTGCAATCCACGCCAACAAGTAAAAACTGGTGGAAGAAAGAACCCTTCCTCCCCCTATTAGAAAGGAAGAGAAAGGACTCGAAGAGACGAGGACAATGGCAAAAATTAGGAGCAAAACATGTGGAAATGATATCGCACTCGGCCGGACGCCAGCGATGATCGCACCTTCCCCCCTTGTGTCGCCCGCTCCCGTTTTGTAAAAGTAAATTTACTCCACCGCGTTATTTTATGCACATGAGACGGGACCCCGGGGCGGTGACAGAGCCGGTGAGGGCTCTGTTTTCCCTGTAGACATGTACAACTGGACTCAAAAGTAGAAGTAGCAACCGCGAAATAGCTAATATTGTCAGTTGGGAGCCAATGCCAGTTACGCCTGTTGTCAGTTTATGATGACATCAAACCTTTTTTTTTTACTAAATAATTTGCATGTTAAGTACTGTTTCAAAGTATTTTTAACTTTTAAAAATTCTTTTTTGAAACTTTATTTTTATAAATAATTTTGCAAAATTTATTTTTGCTCAAAAAAATTTTCCAAAAAGTTTTTTGGTTATTTACTTTTTAATTTCCCTCCAATGCTAAAAATATAGGTGTCTTTTTTGTTTTAAAATTTTAATTATTGTAATTTTGATAAGATGTATTTAGATGTAATTTATTTGAAAAATTGAGTTCCAATGATTAATGGACTTCATATGAGACTTATCAATAAATTTTTAAGAAAAAACAATATATATATATATATATATATATAACTATTATCTTTTTATTTTAATTTATCTTAAAAAGTAGAATGACAAATTTTATTTTTGTTTAATTTATTTTTGATATCACATTCCAATCATAATTTTTTTAAAATATTTGTGATTCGACTATATAATTTACTTTATCAATGTTAATGCAATCTGACAACTGTTAAGACCAAAATAAACAAAACTCAATTAAAACAAAATTAATTTGGATGTACTGACATTTACGCAACTAGTAAATAGATATATATAATAAGTCCTAGTTCATGATAAAGAACCAAAAAATCAGGTCTTAACCTACTTATAGGCATAACAAATATAACAACAAAATGGATGATGATGAAGCATGTAAAACAACACTTGTTTGTAAGTCAATTTTCTTAACAATCAAACCATAAGGTGATCTCACCAATCTCTAGCATCAACATTAATGATTCTTTTTTTACCGATTAATTTGCATGTTAAATACCGTTTCATAGCATTTTCTAAATTTTAAAAAAAATCCTTTTAAAAACTTTATTTTTTATAAATATTTTTGCATAATTAATTTTTTCTCACAAAAAATTTCCAAAATTTGTTTTGAATATTTACTTTTTAAGTTTCACTTCAAAGCTAAAAATCTAGGATTCTTTTTTGTTTCAAAATTCTAATTATTGCATTTTCGATAAGATGTATTTAGATGTAATTTTGTTTGAAGAATTGAGTTCCAATGACTAAGGCTTGAAGTTAGTCATGACCAATGCTCAAAAGCTTTTCACTTATTACATATGTTACCTAGATCATCTAAAGTAAAAGATAAGATCAAAATAAGTAAAGAAGAAAATGTCAATAAAAGAAGGTCTTGCACATTACAAAGATAAGAAACCTTACACACAAAAGAATTTTCAAACCCTATTCTTTGAGTTACTCTATGCATTAAATTATAATTAGCCACATTATTCAATAAGAGAATTTAGCATTAACATATCTAGAGACTCCACTCTTGCATAAAACACTAGTAAGGAGATGTTTCCAAGATGTGATCTTTTAACTAATGCTTACCAATGATGCATTCCATCCTTAAACAACTATGGTTTTCCATATCTTTGTTTTCTAAATTAGAGATCTTTTTTATAATTATATTTTCAAGACAAGTTCTTGCAAACACCTTCATAGCCCTCTCTACTTGAGGTTGTACATTAAGCCTTTTGTCCATTTGCAAAAAAAAATATTGAATTAATATGTTTGGCATTTTAGTAAAGGACAAGAGGACTAAAAGAAGCCATGGAAATGATCATTGATGGAGTTCATTCCCTATGCCAATGATAACATCTCAAATAATGACTCACAAAGGTCAAGCCTTATTTATTATTGGGTTTCATCCTCTAACTAATACAACAACAAATAGAATTTTTCAAATCCATCATATCCTTCATATCACAATAATTCTAAAATTTTAGTTCATGATCCATCTTAATCTTCATAAGATTATAATAAAAATCATCTCTCACAAAATCCTCATAAGGTCCATTATTATCAAGAAATCAACTCAATGCATCCCAATAGTAGAAACACATTTTTAAGAAGGTATGTCTATTAAGGACATCAACTCAAGAGCAAAGGTTATCTTGACTAACTAAATTTCTACTACAATCCATATAGAGTTCACATGCCTCAAGGCTTCCTTCTCTAAGACCCCTTATGCCCTTATGCATTGTTATGGAATCTCTCTCAAAACGTAGGAGAGATGACAACAACAGTAAAGAATCGCATGGCCTTAAGGAGAAAAAAGAGTTATTTTCCCTCAAGATTTATTCTCAAGATATTATATGGTCTAGAGGAGAATAAGCCATCACATTCGAGAGAATTGTTTTTTCTTTAATGATGCATACTTGAGGCATCCTATTGTCTCAAGAAAAGCTATTCTTTAATGAATGGGTGATTATTTGATTGCTATATGTGTTTGTTTAGCTTGTGTTTAGCTCACATAGATTTTTGGTGCTCCATGCCAAGTCTCCATAGAAGTTGTTAGAAACAAATGTACACTTTGTAGGAAGACTTGTTGCATTTTTATCCATTAATGTTACTGAGCTTAATTATGCATCAAAATAGTCAACTATTGATAAAGCAAAACTTTGTTTAATGTAGTCAGGATGCAATGATCGTACTTCATCATCATCACTTATATTTTTTTTGCAAGGGTTTTAATTGTTCTTAGATATATTTAATTCTTTATGTTATATATATTAGACATATGAGGACATGTATTTAGAATATATGTATCTATTTGGAGTATTATTGTATCATCTACAAAGTATAAAGAACAATTTTAATAATTATTTCATATTATTTTAATTTCTAAAAATTTATTTTTTAGTTTTTTTTTTCAAAAATTATATATTCTCAAAAAGGGGATATAACATTGAAAAAAGAGGGACAAATTATTAAAATAAGAGTACAATTTATTAGGGATTAATTACAATGAGATGATAAAATTGAAGTATCTAGATTATAAAAACAAAATATTAGAGATTAACAATAATTAAATTATAATTTAATTATTAGAACCAACACCTATCATAAATTATTAAAAATATTAGTTAGTATAAAAAATTATGGAATTAAATTGAGAGATAAAACTTGTAGAGAAGTTTAACATAAAATTTTCTAGGTATGAAAAGTATCATAATCATAAAATTAAAGGATTAAAATTGAAAATGAAAAATATAAAATAATTCTTATAAGGATTTATATATATGAAAAATTATTAAAAACATGGATAATACCAACAATTATAAAAATTGGATGACATATAGATCTAGTCAAGTAAAATTATACAAAATTGGTTGACAAATGTTTAGGGGTTAATTAGATAAAAATAAATACAACTAGTGTCTAAAATTCTAAAATTTTAATTAAAATAATTAACCTAAACATTAACTAGTGAATACAGAGAAGTCGTACATATGAATGAATGGTGACTAAGCAATGAGAAACCTTTAGAAGGGGAGGGGCATGATCATCCCAAGAAAAGAGAGGGTTAGGTATGCGAGGAGGTGGCTTGTAAAGCTTTATAAGGGTGTGAACCACTATGAGTGGGAGAGTTTGACCACTCAATAGCTTGAAGGGATTCAAGGAAAATATTCTTGATTTAATTTATTGTGTGTATGAGAGAGAGAGAGAGAGAGAGAAAGAAAGAAAGAAGGGAAGGAGTTCCTATTAGCTATATGAAGAAAACAAAAAGGAGAATTTCAACAAATTTGAGAAAAAGGAAGGAAAGTAAAAGAAGGGTGTGAGCTCATGGAAGGGCAGTGCAAATAAAGGAAACAAATTTTATGATGTGACTACTACTTATAATATAATAATGGTAAGGAATCCTATATAACTTAGGTATATCTATGTAATGTGTTGATGTATTCAGTTTAGTTTCTTAAATTTAGAAAGAATACAAATGATTAATTTTGATAGATGATTGATAATTTCTTTATAGGCCTTCCATGCTTTATTAGTTTGTTATGTGATAAAACTAAAATGTGTTTCTTTATTATTATACAAAAAGCTATCATGAATGTTATTTTAATGTATTTTACTAACATATTAAATTGTATCATAGTATAAGAATTAATAAAAGAACTTGGTATTTTATTTTGAACTAAATTGATTTTAGCACAAAAATGAAAAGGCAATGGAAAAACTAAAAAAAAACAAAGGTTTAGTTTAAGAATAAGGCATTAATTTCAAAACAAGAAAACATCATGGTTACAAAGTGAGTGAATCTTGCTCCAAAGAAAGGTATGGAGATAAAAACTAACTATTGATAAGTTACATCTTGTTTTGATGAACAGTCCAAAAGTGGAACCCAAAGGTTTAAAAACTAGATTTAGCTTATATTTTATAACTAAATGCAAATATAACTAAAAAAGAAATAGAAAAGGATAAATAAAGGAAAAGGGTTGAATTTAAAAGGTTCAAATTAAGTTTAAAATAGAAAATTATAAAGAAGTCAAAATAACTTTAAATGAGTTTTAAAAGGTTAGTTTAACAAAATGAGAGCATATTATTGCCATGCATAACATATGATGATGTGATGATAGACCCAGCATATGACATGACCTCAAATCTATAATTCTTTACATTTTGATTATATAGTTTTTGACCACTGAGTTGTTGTTAACTAGCTTAGTTTATTCTATAACAAAATACTTTCACGCAATGAGGATTCACAACATGAGACTCCAAGGGGGTCATGAGAGAGATTGGTAATTGTTATTACATGGTTATGGCTTAGATGAGTGCATTAGGTTAATCTTATATGATGTATCAAAGTTGTTACATCTAATTTATATAAATAACTTTGGAAAATATTGTATTTTTATTTTTATTTTTTGCTATGATAACTGCTTGTATGGACTTCATTTATTTTGAAATAAAAAAAATATAAGTTAATTGGTTATGTTATTATTCATTTGGTTTTAAGAGTTCGTTAAATTATTTTAAAATGGAAATGTTGTATAATGTAAAGGACTTTTAAACACTAAAAATTGGATTTCAATTTTTAAAAAAATGGTTCAAATTGAGGGAAAACTTGTGGTTATAGGGATGTTGAATGGCAATAAATTCAATAATACTCTTCTCTATTTCCAATATATGTATTGACCTAAATTTCTCTTCACATGTATGTATACATTCTTTTATTACCATGGAATTTAAGATAAATTTGAAAAGGTTTATACAATAATATAATACTAGTTACATATTAATATTAGAGTAGCATACTCATAATCACTAAAATTGAAAACATTAACTGGCATTTAATTATTACAAGTGTGAGGATGTCAAGGGAACGTAATGGGCAAAACATGCCAAGGATAATATAAGTCATTCAATTATTACTTAAATTCAACTCGACTCATTACTCTCCCTATTTCCATGTTGTTTATCTTATACACTTAAAATTATTAATGCCAAAATAAGTTAAGCTACCCTTGCAAACTTAATAAAAATAATACATAATAATTATCATATCCTTTGATGTGATGATCACAAAACCAAGCTAACTAGTATTAATACCTGATTAAACTTAGTATTATTTCAGCTCAATCTTAAGGTGTTATTATACTATTTGAGTTTGTAAGAATAACAACTGTAACATTTGAAAAGGATAGAGATTAGAAGCTCAACTTATTGATTTTGCAGTCATTGACCAAGCTCTTTGTGGTGTGGCTAATCCACAAAGAATATATATTCTTAATCATCTATGTGGTTAGTATGTTAAACTTTTATTTTCTTTATAATTGTAATACACATGATCATAATCATGGTTTTTTTGTGTTTTTTTAGCTGATTTTTGGTGATAAATAGTATGCATTATGCGTGTTATATTTTGATTTGAAAATTAAGTCTTTTAATTTTAAATTTAATATAAAAATGTTTTAAAAAAATTAACCTAATCACCCACCCCTCAGTTAAGCTCATAGGCTTGGGCCATGTGGTTCAAAGCATTATGCATTTGGCTTTGGGGAGTTATGGGTTGGGACACTAGCAAAAACTAAGTCATGTTAAGCCCAAGTCTTAATAAAGGCATAATCTTGAAGTAATTTGGGTTAAATTAGGTTAGAGCATCACTTTTGAACCAAACTTAGGCTTATCAAATCAAGTTAAACTCAAAATAGTCAAGTAAGAAGATTGGATTAAGTTGAACCCATGTATGCACACAGATGACTTAGATCATGACCTCCCAAAAGCATATAGAAACAACCAATCCCTTTAGGCTACTTGACCCATGTGAAGGAGCTAAGATAAATAACAAAATAATTATTCTTTTTAGCATGTGGGACTAAAGCCATCAATGCCTATTTCTTTCAAGCTAGAAGTAATTCAGTGTTGCTCGATCATACAGTTTTGTAATCGAAAGATAAAAATCACGTCTACCTCTTAAACAAGGATCATGAACCCATATGACTATCTATTTATTAAGCCCAATCAAATGGTCACGATCAATTCATGATTTTGAATGTTAAATCTTATTTAACTATTAATCTTATATGCATAATCAAACATTAACTACTTTTTATTTCTAATAATGGCTTCATTTTGGGAAAGGTTGATTCCAACGATTAAAATGTTATTATGCATGCTTTTGCATGGACTATAAATAGAGATCATTTAATTATATTTAGGATTTATGAATCAACTTGAAAACTCAAAATATTGTTCAAGAGAAGTCTAAAAATGAGTTGCATGCTTGCAGAAGCTTTGAGTTCTTTGATCATTTCTTACATCTATAGTGCTTCTCTTCATTCATTTCACATCATTTGTAGTATTTTATATTCAGAGTTGTTGTGTCACTCTTGAAGAATTTAAAGGTATAGAAGCTTTGTAAGCATTATTCTTATAAAGATTTTAGACTTTCATACAATTGAATTTCTTATGATTTTAAATGTCTCACTGAAGCACCAAATTGATCTTGGTATGCCACATTAGTTTGACAAAAAGGTGTGGTTAGTAGAAGCTCGATTGAGTGATCTAGGGTGGATGTAGACATGGGTTTGACCAAACCACTTAAAAATTTTTGCACCTCTTATATTTTAGTATTATACAATTTTTGCTTTTTATTTTATCAAATAATATTTCTTATACAAAATCTTTATTACCAAGCATGAGATTTTTCATTAATTGAAAAAAGTTTTTGAAATTAAAAAGTTTATTAAAAGCATAATTTACCTCTTCAACATTGAATGTCGCACAATTTACATTAAATGGTGTTAAAGTAATGTTTCTATCAAAAGAAAGAAATTTTTAAGATAAGATCCACATAACTGTTTCTTGTGTTGTGGATGATGTGATTGTATTTGAGGGAGTTTTGTGACATCAACCACTTTTGTTTAAGGGTAAGTTTTTTTATTAAAAAAATATGTTGCATTTATTTTTAGAATTAGTTGATTTGAAAACGTGAGACACTGTTGAATATTTGCTGATTTTTCAACTAAGATCATTAGTAAATAAAAAGTAAGAAAATCATTAGGTAAACTCACTCTTGAGGATAAACATATAATTTAACTTAATTCTCATATTATAAATATTTTGTATTATGATTTGGGTGCTTTTGAGTATAATCGAATCATGAATTTGAAAGTAAGATATGATATTTTGTCAAAACTAGAAGTTACCTATGATGGTACTTCTCAAGTTAAAAAGACTAAAATTAATATGCTCATTTATGAGTATGAATTATTTCATATAAATCGAAATAAGAGCATTAAGATTATATTTACAAGATTTACAAATATTATTAATGATCAATCTAACCTTTGTAAGGATTTTTCTATTGGTGAATAGGTGAGGAAGATTCTTTAAGTACTTTCTCAATAGAATGATCCTTTGGAGACTTGATAGCAGTAAAGAATATTTTAATTATGTCACTAAATGAGCTTTTAAGAGAGTTCTTAACAAATAAAATTAAGCTTACAAGGAGAAATGATGAAAACTTGTGGTCAAAAAGGAAAAGAAGAAGAAGAAAGAAACAATTTCCTTTATAGTCGGCTACTCCATAAATTCAGTTGTTTTTATATCAAGTGAGGTAGCTTTTATTTCTAATGGTTTATCTTGATTATTTAATGAAGCAAATTCTTATAAAATATTTGATAAGAATAATAAGAAAAAGGATAATATTTTCTCATGAGAAAATAATTTGTTATGAATACAAATTACATAGGCATACAAGGCACAATTGTCTCCATTATAAGAAGAAAGTCAAGAAGTTTTAGAAATAAAAGAAAAAGAAGAAGAAAATTATGAAGATCTTATGAGATGATTCAGATAACTATTCTTTTAATGTTGAAGATAAGAATAAGTGTTTGATTTCTCTTATAGCAAATGACAACATTTTATTTGTCAAATGATGAGGTTTATTAATCTTACTCTCTTCTTCATCTTATTCTATGAATCATTATGAAGAATAATACTATTCATGTTTGTACCAAGTACAAAAAAAATTAACTTCCAAATATCTTAAATTGAAAGAAAAGTATAAAAAAATATTTAGGTTTGTGTGAACATTTGAATAAATTGAATGCTAGTTATTTGTATAAGATTAAAAATAAAAAAGATTAGAAAACTTTTTTTATCATAAAAAATATATTCTTAGTTAAAGAATTAAATAATTTAAAAAATTTATATGCTTATTATAAGACTTCTTTTCATATGTTTGATAATACTAGAAATGTTATATATTATTTTACACAAAATATTGTTTGTAATTATTGCATGACATTTGAACATATTTATTCTTATTGTAAGTTTAAAAATGTTATGAATTGAAAATCTTTTCCGATTTGTTTGGATTAAAAATAATAATTTAAATAATTATCAAGTTAAGATATGTAAACCCAAGAAGGTTTACGTTTTCAAATCTAATATTTGATTATTTTTGTAATACCTTTCTTTAAGGAGCAAGGAAGATATATGATACTTGGATAGTAGATGCTCAAGACACATGATTAAATATACATCTTTATTTGTCTACTTAAAGTCTCATGATGAAAGTGAAGTTACTCTTAGCAATAACTCTAAAAAAAGGTTATTAGAATTAGAATTATAAGCAAATCACACACATCCAAAAGAAAGGTTCTTATTATGTAAATTTTAAGGTATAATCTTCTTAATATTAGTTAATTATATTATTCTAATTTTAATATTTTATTTATTAAAAATAAATGTATCTTTATTAAAGATAATATCTCTTTATCATAAGATGTATGAAAGACAATACTTATGCTTTATTCTTACATAATTAAGAATAGTGTAATAGAATGTCTTATCTCATATGACAATAACTTTATCTTTTGACAAATGATTGTCACTTAAGAATGTTAAGTTTAACTTAGTTGGAGGTTTGACATACCTTAGTTGGTCAAGTGATCAATTATGTGGCTTATGTTTATTAGGAAAATTGATAAGAGATAGTTTTAAATCATTTAAGAATATTATCACTTATAAATCATCTGAGCTTGTTCATCTAGATCTATTTGATTCTACTTATTCAGAGATTCTAAGAAAAAGCAAGTCTGAGTTGATAGTTATAGATAATTTTATTATATTTATTTGGGTTCTTTTTGTTAGAAAGAAAAGTGAAATATTTTAAAAATTTGTATGTTTGATTGCTAGGATTAAAGAGCATGAGGTTAGGTTAGTCTTCATTTAAGGTGATAATAGAGAAGAATTCAAGAATGAATTATTTGATAACTTTTATAGCAAAAATAGAGTGTTCATACCTTTTCTTCATTAAGGATCTCTTAGTAAAATGGTGTAATTGAGAGAAAGGATAAAACTTCATTAGATATTACATAATATATTTTTGAGTAGTGGTAAGTAATACTGCCTATTATGTGATTAATAGAATAATATATAGATCTTCATAAGATTTGTTTTGAGTTACTTTATGATGAGAATCTCAACATATCTTATTTTTATATATTTTGATGTAAATATTATATTCTAAATAATAGAAAAAAAGATTTAGATAAGTTAGATGCCAAGTCTAATGAAGGGATGTTTCTTAGATACTCATCTACTAGTAGAGCATTTAAAGCACACAATAAGAGAATATTAATATTGAAAGAGATAATACATTTTAAGTTTGATGAATCTCTTATTAAAACATCTAGTAGTCATCATCAAGTAGATCAACTAGATGAATAGAATATTTAAGTCTTAGAGAAGAAAAATTAAAGGATGTAATCGAAGTTAATAAATTAATAAAATGAGAAAATTAGATTACAAAGTAATTGAGATATTTTAAGGATCATCTTAATGAGTTGGTCATAGAAGATATAAAAAAGTTAGAATTAAAAACTCTTTTAATTATGTATCATTGGTATCAAACATTGAACCAAGTTTTGTAAAAAATGTTTTTGAAGATGAGTCATAAATTATTATAATGAATGAAGAGTTAGTATAATTTGAGAGAAAACAATTATAAAATCTTATACTTAAGCCAAATAATAGAATAATCATTATTATAAAATAAATTTTCAAAAAATAAGCTAGATAAGAAAGGAGAACTTATTAAGAATAAGGCTCAATTAGTAGCCAAAGATTATTGACAAGTTGAAAAGGTACATGCGAATAAGACATTTGCTCATGTGGTTAAACTTTAGATAATTAATATCTTACTTTCTTATGCACATCACAAAAGTTTTATATTATACCAAAATAGATATTAAAAGTATATTTTTTTAATGAATATATAAATGAAGAAGTGTATATTGAATAATCCCATAGGATTTGAGATACATGATAAGATAGATTATATATTCAAACTAAAGAGAACACTTTATGATTTGAAGTAAGTTTTTAAAGCATGGTATAAAAGATTATGTATTTTTTATTATTTCAAATAGATTTTATAGGGATAAGATATATTATATCATATTTTTTTAAAATTTAGTTGAAAGTCAACTAATATGTCAGGTGTATGAGGATAAAATACTCTTTGGAGCTTCTAATGAAGAGATGTGTATGAATTTTGCTAATTTAATAAAGAATAAGTTTGAAATGAGTATAATGAGTGAATTAATCTTGTTCACAAGACTTCAGGTTAAGCAAATAAGTGAAAGAATCTTTATTTCTCAAACCAAATATTTGATAGAATTATTAAATAAATTTGGTGATAAGAACATGAGTAAAGGAAGAGTCCCATTTATATAAGCACTATCATACATAAAGATAAATTTGGAAAAACTATTGACATAAAATCATGTAAAAGACTAATTAGATCATTATTGTCTCTTGCTACGAATAAGTTTGATATTGTGTTTAGTGTAAATCTATATACAAGGTTTTAGACAAATCCTAAGGAATCACACTTATAAATAGTCATGTATATCTTAAAGTATCTTATAAGCACTAAAATGTTAGGCTTGTAGTACCTTAGATGTGAGTTATTTAATAGTCTATATAGATGTTGACTTTGATGGTAACAAACAAATATAAATAGTACTTTTGGTATGTGTCAATTGATTGGTAGTTCACTAATTTTTTGGGTTAGTAGAAAACAAATTTATATGATATTATCAATAATAAAAGTTAAGTATGTTACTACAATTAGTTATCTTGCTTAAGCTCAATAGATTAAACTACAACTTTTATATTATGGCTTATAATTTACCTTAGTTTTAATTTTTTGTGATAATTCAAGTATAATTTGTTTAATTAAGGATTATATTCAACACTCAAGAACAAAACACATATAATTAAGATATCAATTTATTAGAGAACATATATATAAAATAAGAAATTTAGCTATCATTTATTCTATTTTCTATCCAATTAATTGATATTTTTATTAAGCTATTAGCTATCAAAAATTTTCATAAACTTAGATTTAGATTAAGTGTAATTAACTACTTTAATGATTATAGTAATAGAGAGAACTTAAAGTATGAATTTAGAACATAAGCTAGACTTTAGAGAAAGTATAGGTTATCAATCAGGGAAAATCATAATATTGAATATTATATTACATTATTTATAATTTTCATAAAAATTAATTATTTGTTATTATATTTTTATTTAATATCATATTTATAATTCTAACATTAATTTTGTAATCATCAAGAGAAAGATTATTATATCTTTTGATTTGATGATCATAAAACTAAGCTAATTATTACTAATATCTTATTGAGCTTAGTTTTGATTCAATGAAATCTTAAAGTGTTACTATAATAGTTAAATTTATTAAAGTAAATAGTATAACATCTAAAGTGGGTAAAATTGAATGCTCAATTTGTTATTTTTGGAGCTATTAATCAAGCTCTTTGTAGAGTGACTAATCCATAAATAATTAAATTCTTAATCATCTATATGATTAGTATATTAAAGTTTTCTTTTTTTATAATTATAGCACCCAAGCTCATAATCATGGTTCATGAAATTTTTAATTGATTTTTGGTGATAAGTAGTATGCATTACCTATGTTATATTGAAAATTAAGTTTTTTTAGTTTTAAATTTTATATAGAATAGTTTTAATAAAATAATTAGCATAAACACTTACCTTCAGCTAATCCCATAGGCTCAAGTCAAGTCACTCAAAGTGCTATGCATTGGGCCTTGAGGAAATGTAAGTCAGGAGACCACTGAAATCAAGTCGAGTCAGGCCTAGGTCTCTATCAAGGTATAGTTCTGTAGCAGCTTGGGTTAAATCAGGTCAAGACATTACTATTATACCTAACTTAAGCTTATCAAGTTAAGTTTGACTGTAACTATAAGATCATATAGTAAATAGGTCATCATATATGATATTTGTGTCATAATCTATCTCATCTATAGTTATAAGATCACATAATAAGTAACATATTATATATCATGTTTGTATCAGAATGGGTCTCATCTCTAGTTACAAGATCACATAGTATGTAATTTATCATATATCATGTTTGTATTATAATAAATCTTATATCTAACTATAAGATCACATAGTAAGTAACTCATTATATATCATGTTTATAATATAAGAGATCTCATCTCTAACTATAAGAGTACACAACAAATAAATTATTATATATCATATGAGATTTAATGTCAGTGGTATCATATCATAATATATTATCTCATCTCCACTTATATTGGTAATAGAGTACGACAACTAAAGTTAATCTTCTTAAACAAATATCATCATTTCATCTTTACTCATTTTAATAATAATATATCTATGATATATCAACATCATCACTTATAGAATTATCACAACAAAACACATATAACCTAAATCATTTAAGTTACATAATCTCAAGTCACAAGAACTTATCTTTTACTTTATTATTTTTATTTCTTATTTCTCATTTACTTTTTTTTTATTATTCAATTTTCACATTCCACAACACTAGCATAACTAAATCAATAAATTATTTTTCATTATCTATTTTTATTTCTCATCACATGGTATGTTATAATGATATAAAATATGATACAAAAAATATATAATAATATTAAATACTTAATAATTATTACATAACATTATACTTACATCATAGTTATTTAAAATTTATCTACCAGTTTTTCTTGAAAAATTTGTTATATTAACTTTTATTTTCTTTAACTTCTCATAAATAAATGATTAAGTACTTAATTAAAAATAGTTACAATTCTATGATTACTCAATATTGATTCCAAAAATATTTGTAAATCTATGAATTCAATGTTACTTACATAAACTTCATTTTTATTTAATTAAATAATCTTACTAATGACCTTACACTATTTTGTAGAAAAACTTTCAAGATTCTTCTTTTTACAATAAAAATTTTCTAATATTACCCAACAACCTTTAAACATTACATAATTTTTCCCTCATGTATATTGAAGATAAGAAAATTCTTAATAACTCACTAATTCTCTCTTCTTTGTATCCAAAAAGCACATTGATCATACCATGATACTCAACATCAATATTTTTGCTTTATGTTGTACATTGAATATATGTGAAGTTGTATGTCAAATATATATTATGATCTTATCATGCTGATATGACCATTGTTCTTTATGTGATAGATAAATTATAACATGATAGTACATCAATCATATTTATCATTGGCTCTGTATGTTACTGCTCACTATTTTGTATCCTAATTAATTTCACACATCATATAAAGTGATAAGTCTTATCATACCTATATGTTCTTCTTCTCCCATAAAAAACATAGATAAACTAAGGAAAAAATAAAATAAAAGTCATCGTATATATATAATCTTATATCATCTAAGTATGGTTCACATAAGTATAATATAGTAAAGCTGGAAAAAAATTTATACAAAAAATGATGTATCTATTATACATGTAAGAAGTAGTTATAACCTTGAGCTTAATAAGTAAAGCTTAAATTTGAACATCTTCATAATGATATTATATCGTTATTATATTTCTACAAAAACCCCAAAACCAGAAAACATTTGAATTGAGCTCATAAATGCATCATGCACATATGATTTTATTGGAATGTTCAATAAGAATTTTTGAAAACCTGAGAGTGAGTTTAACATTATGTGTAATGCATTTATTATATAATACAATATCCATTGTCATTCTTGTATGATACTTTTTTAATAACCCAAATAAGCATGTCATATAAAAGGTGCATTGAGTAAACATTTATTTCTCTATATTATCTTGATATGACCTTTGGATCATACTTGTATGAACGAAACTCGTGAACTATAATGACTAGTTAATATTATTACAAATATGATTTTAGCTATTAAGGACTTTCTAAAATGCTTGTATAATCAAATAATGAGTATCAAAGAGATTAAAGTTATTTGAAAAAGAACTAATACAATTGTTACATCTCACACTAAGAATCCTTGTTGCTTCATCCAAGCTTAAAGTTATGCATCAATGTTGGTGAAACTTCTTTGTTGCTTAAAAGCAATATTGAGCAGATCTTTTACATTCTTTCTTCTTCATATTTTTAGTCTTCGTTAACTAGTTTGCATATTTTCATATATATTAGTGTGCTACTTAAAGATATTCCCTAAGTTATGGGTTATATGTAAGAATTTGATTATTGTTAGAGTTGTAGCACTTTGTGTCATTTACTATTTTATATTGTTTATGCATTGATGTTATTATTAGCCTTGTTTATGAGCTTTTTTTAGATACTTTTAATCTATGTAATCTTTGTTTTGTGTGGAGTTTTACTTATGATAAAATATTAATATTTTAGTGTGTAAGCTTGACCTTAGATTGATGATAGAAGTAACCTTTTATTTGGAGTCAAATCATTTGAAATATTTTTGTCATTTATTCTTTTACTTATAGATAATTCAATTTAACATTAATTAAAGATTTTTCTAAAAACATTCTTAGATAAATTAACCATAATTATAATAATCATAATCCATTACTAGATTTATTATTATAAAAATATTGTAAGACACAATCCACTACACTTTAATAATAATGCTTAAGGTTTACTATTTCAAGGAATGGATGGA
The DNA here is from genome assembly GCA_023846275.1 of Vanilla planifolia. NCBI lineage: Eukaryota > Viridiplantae > Streptophyta > Magnoliopsida > Asparagales > Orchidaceae > Vanilla > Vanilla planifolia. The sequence goes on along the minus strand of CM043869.1, from coordinate 31,031,523 downwards.
TGAGAGGTTGGAGATCACTTGTTACCACATTCCATTGCATTTTATTCTCTTTCTCTTTCTTTCTTTCCAGCAAAAATGCATGCTTAACCATAACTATAAATCACAAAATGTTTACATTCCTAAACCAAGATTTGACCAATCAGCTTAAATTTGAGAGAAACTATGCCAATTTAATATGATAGATGACTTATCACCAAAAAGAAAGATAAGTAGCTAAATTTTGTAGCATCTTTTAATTTGGAAGTCATTGCACTAAAAAATAATGTTAAAATTCTAAATATGAAATCATTAAAAGATTTTTGGAAGGAATTTCAAGAGAGATCAAATAACAATGGATTCTTTCACACAAAGCAAGATGCTTTTGCCCCTTATTTAGACAAGAAAATCTAAAAGACAAACTAAAAAAGTCATGAAACAGTGATTAAGTCCCAAAGGTAATCAGAGATTAGCAAAATCAGTGAAAATTATTAATCACAAGTTAATTAATGATTGTAAACTTGTATGAAAAGTCAAAGATGATGTGAATTAATAATTGATGGTGCATCTAAGACCCCTGGTTGAAACACAGTTTATCATTGGTGGTTTTGTTGGAACCAATGGTGCATGCAAGTAAATTGCAAAACTTGGCAATATCACTTAGTTTCAAGCATTTCATGAGAAGCTCCACAAATAAAATCCTAGCTCAATTGAATGATAAGATTAGTTATGACAATATTTAATAGAAGAGCAATATTTACACTTATTAGGTTGAGATCTAAATTATCTATCTAATATGTATGATACTTTTATATATGTGAAATGCAATAGATATCAAAGATGTCAACTTTGAAATGAATAATAAAGGTTAATGAGAATATGAAACTCACTTGGTTGGTTTGGGAGATTTTAATCTGATAGTTTTTTTATTAAAGAATATAAGGGAAGGAAGCACAATTCCATTTCTAGAAGCCTCACATGATTTCAAAAATTATATTAATGTATGCAAGCATATGGAACTATCCTTCATGGGTTCTCCTTATAATTGGGTTGACAAAGGGAAAGGAACCTAGGTTTAGAAAAGAATGTATAAGCTCTTGGCTAACAAGAGTGGATGGAGCTCTTTCCAACTACAAAAGTTCAACATTTGCTAAGAATGAGATCTAATCATTCTCCAATGCTACTAATTTCCTTGTGGATCAGCAAATTAAACTTAGGCAATTTAGGTTCCAAAACACATGGACTTCACGGCCAACTTTCTACAAAATTGTCAAAGAACATTGGGTAATTCCTTCTCATCAAACAGGAATGAAAGCATGGAAATTCAATTAAAGAATTTAAAAGATTTTCTAAGACATTGGAACATTAATATGTTTAGGAAGAACAATTTTAAGGAAGGTAGGATCAAAGTTAATGTGGTAAATCAAACTCTTTTGAGTGTAATTGTCAAAGAAGTTTATTGGTTAAAGAAATACAATTTTTTTTCATGAGTTGGTAAAAGAGAAAAGAAATCACCCATGCATCATAGAGATTATTGATTTTAATGGAGTTAAACTCTCGAGGCATAGGCAAATATTGGATGGTGCAATTAGGTTTTCCCAATCCCTCCTCTCTAATAAGGAAATCACTAATGACGAGGGTATCTTAAACCAACATCTCCTAAAAACTTTCATAGGATGACAATAAATTGCTTGTAAAGGATGTCACCTTAGAGGAGATTGAAGATATTATCTTTCAGTTAAAACAAAGAGAGTGCTTCTGGTCTAAATGGCTTTAATGAAACTTTCATCACAAATTATTGAAACATAATTGCCTTAGATCTTTGTTTTGGTAACCATGGATTTCTTAAGAGGCAATTTTATTCCTAGGCATATTTTAGTGTAAATCTGGTCCTTATACAAAAAATGTAATTATCGCATTTTAAGACTTTTAGACTAATAGGCATATGTAATTTTGCATTTAGATTCTTATGCAAATTACTAGCTAATTGATAGCAAGTAACCTTGTTTAATACTATTTCACCATTGATAGCATTCTTAATGCTTAGGAATTGATAAGATCGATTAATAAGAAAATTAGAGCTAAAAATTGCATCATCAAACTTAGCGTTAAAAATGCTTTTGGCATCTTATCTTTGGAGTTCCTATTTAGGGTCCTAAAAAGGTTTCAATTTTCATTCAAGTTCTCAGGTTTATTAACAAACATTATTGGCATCACTTAGGTATTTATAATATTCAACAACCCTAAGAGCTACTTCCAACTTGAAAGAGGCTTATAATAAGAAAAACCAATTTTGTCATTACTCTTTAACATAACAATGGGAGCATTTAGTAGGTATTTCAAGTACAATTTGAGAGGCCAAAAATTTAACATTATGCTACTTCTTGGGAATGTTCTATAATTACTCACCTCAATATATGATGATGTGACTGTTTTATTTTTTTTATATCTTTATATATTTTTTTTTTACCAATTTTCTTCTTCTCTTTTCTCTTCCCTATTATGTATTTATTTCAAATCTATTTCTTCTTTTTTTTTTGTACTCTCATTTTTCATTTACTTCCTTAACTTTTTTTTTCTAATCTTATTAGTTCTTAGACTTTTAAAAGTACAAATTCATCTAGAAGTATAAAGTAGAGAACAAAAAAAACTCATTTATTGAAATGATAAAAATATAAATTTTGATAATTTTAGATTAGCAATGTTTTTTGATTAATATAATTGGAGAAGTCTACTCATGGCCCAAATCAATTATATTGTAAGTTCTTTTGTTTAAAGTTTTACAAGATCATTTGCTTATTGTTTAAAAATATTTTAATAATATGTAATATGCACTAATAATGACTTAAATATTAAATTTTTGTTTTGTTATTAGTTTATAATATATATGCAAAAATGTTTTTTTTTTGATGAAATATGGATGCTTTTTTTGGAATTCAAAAAAATTCCACAATGTTGTAAGTTGCATACCGAATGCTCATAACATTATGAATGCTATTGGTTTATGATCTTTGTGACAGCTTAAGAAAATCAAATAACGTTTTCTCTAAAACATCAAATCGCAATCACAAGCAAAACACACCCATAAATGCTGTATGCTACATCACTGTTTTTAGAAGTAGGGCCCGATAGGAAAACGAAAACGGTACAGTTGATAATGAAACACAGGCATGATAGCCACTTGCGAGCTACTATTCTGCATGGTTGGCTGAGAGACAAGATAATGCAGCATGCTGGGTTATTCGAAGTCTCATGAATCTGTTTTCTTTTACCTAAGATGTGTCCTTCGAAAACCCGCCGGGAGAGAGATGGTGGAATCGACACTCAGTTCCCCGACCGACCGCATCGACCGGTGCATTCCTCCGGTCGCCGTTGACGGTGCATGCGGAGGATCCGCCTTTTGATTTGCTGAGAATAGACTTAAGGATCCGATCGTCTGGCTCAGTGAGAATGAGAACCTTCTCCTACCCTCCTTTCCCACTCGGCCGCAGTCAGCCGCCACGGGCCTTATCTTCGCCTTCGCTGAGACCGTTGTCGTCATGTAGTTGCGAGCTGCTGTGGCTGAATTAGTGTTCGTGAGGCGTGAAGCCGTGAACGCGGGGCAGCTTGTGAGGCTGTCGGTGTCCCTGAGGGTTGGCGTCGCTTGCATTTCTTGCCACCTGTTCGACGAACGGTGCGAGTCAATTTTCTTGAGGGAGCGAGGGGTGGATGGGATGAAAGATGTTTTGGCTGGCTTGCTGTGGGTTTCCGGTAGGGGAAATTTGGCGTTGGCTGTAGGGGTGGTGGTAGAGGTCGTGGGGGTGGGCGGTGCCGGAGTCTTGGGATGGTTTGGGTCTGAGTTAATCTGTCGCTCGAGCCAGTTCCACCATGGGAACCCTCCGGACCGAGTGTCAGTTAGCGCAGAGTGGGCGGTCTTGGGCGTTACCGTCAGAAGCTGCAAGGCAATATTCAGGTGTCATGGAAATTGCAAGTGCAATACTCAGAGCTTGAAATAGGGACATGTAACTGAGACGAATAGTTAACATGGATATCTTTTTCAATACCAGGTATTTATAGTGACAAATTGGTATATGATTTTTTTTTCTCAATTAGGTTTGTCAAATTTGTCTTGTGGTAGGTTTGATGTCTGAAATGTATCAGGTTTGCTTTTTTTTGGCTTTCATGTGCATGTTTTTTTAATGATTGTTTGTCCACCAGTTTCTTTTTTTTTTTGTCTTGGTAACTTTGCCGTACTTCCACATTATTGGTTTCATGAGGCTACTGAGAATTTTGATTATAATAAATTTTATATCATAGTAACTAATCCTAAGTGGATTAGAGACATCATCATAAGGATAGGCAGTTAAGAGTAACCATTGGCTTAGGTGTGGATTAGGACATCACTAAGGATGGGTTCAACGTGAAGAATCAAGCATAATGCACGAAAGTTTAGTATAAGATTTTATTATTAAAACTTTCAAATTTGGCAAGTCCAATAATTAAATGTGAACTAAGCTTTTTATTCTAAAATTTGAAAGATATTCATATTCAAAATAGTTTTAATTTACAAAATATCTTTAATGGCATGAAGATCTTTTCTGCTACTAAAATTATTCATCACATTCAGCAAAGTTTATTCCACATCCCTTGGTTTTTTAACATCTTTTTACAAATTAGTTTTTAAGCAAAAAATGTTAACGAAAGCTTAATATTTTCATGACACACAAAACGGATGATTCAATAAAATGTTGGGTTTTTGGATGGCTTCATTTGATTGTGAAATTGGATGATGAGTGATAGGCATATGGCCACACTGGTGCATTTTTTTCATTCTAAGGCAGACAAATGTTGGATGGTTCGATGGATGAAATTGGTGGTGATAACAAGTTACTTTTAGAGGACATGATGGATTTATGCATTGAAGAGTTCAATTATAAAATCAAACCATTGTTATACTAAGTTGTTTTCTAGTATTTGAGATAATTGAACAATTTAATCAAATGATTGAATGATTGGATCTATATTATAAGACTTATAGTTGATTGAAATTGGAGAGTGATGGCTATAATTTTGCCTGTATGGGATTCCCATTGAAAAAAATATCTTAGAGGATGCTATTTATAGGGAATGACATACACCCCTTTAAAGACAACGCTTATAGAGATTAAGTGTTGAATGTGTGTCACAAAGGATGATTACTACAATAAAAAAGATCTTAATTGTTAATCTCAAATCCTTGAGCTAGTGCTATTTTCATAAATTACAAGCGTTTAGTGTTTACTTTGCAAATTCTTTGTCGTATTTTGTAAGATCATTTCTTATTACTTGTTCTCTTAGTTCTAGGAATTTGTAGGTTTAAGTCTTGTGAGTGCCTTCTTTGGGGTCATTGTATGTCTCTTCTAAGGCTTTTGCTCTTTCCTTGACCAAGGTTGTTTGAAGTTTTTTTCACTTGCATTTGTAAAAGACAAGGAGGTGTAGCCTGTACTATGGCATGGGGTTGATGTAGGCTTGTTTGGGCCCAAACTATTTGAAAATCATTCATATTCCTACTTTTTGCATTGTTTTAATTTTTGTCAAGTTTATGTATTTTGTACAACAATTATTTCTGATTAAGTTGTTGCTTTCTTCCTTTTTCTTCATAACTCTTTTACAAGAACATTAGAGCTAAGGATTGTTAGGGCATGCATAGTGATTAGTGATTCTGTTATACTTGGTTAAGATAGCTCTTCACATCATCCTCCACTCTTCATTGGTGAGTTTTATAGGTTGTAGACCTCTAGTTATAGGAAATTAGAGTAAAGTCATATGAATGAAATGAAGAAGGTATTACAATTTTTTCATGGAACTTATTATTGAAGAGAGAAAATATAGATACTATTTTATTTGTTAATACTTTAACAGTAAAAAATTTGGCCATATAAATTTATGAAGATATATTATTATGAATCATTTAATGAAAATCTTTGCAAGGAATTCTTAAAGTTCATGAGCAAGGAGTTTGAAATGAAATCGAAGGGCTGAATTTCTTTGTTAGATTGCAATTGAAGGAACAAACAAAAGGAATCTTCATCTCACAAACAAAATACATGGATGATGTACTCAAACACTCTAGATTTGATGAACTCAAGATGAAAAAAATACCATTAGTCTTGTTATAAGGCAGACAAGGATGAAGGAGATAAATTTATGGACCAAAAGCTATTGTGAGGTATGATGCATTCTTATTATATCTTATAATTAGGTGTTTTGGTATAATGTTCATTATGTATATGTGTGCTAGTGTTTAGGCCAACATCAGGGAGTCATATTTGATTATGGTAATTATGGTAAAACACATGTTTTCGTATTTATTTGGTTCACAATAAAAAAGTAGTACCCTATGAAAGCACTTGCATGTTACCTTGTGGCTTATTCTGATGTTAAATATGCTAGGTACAAATTTATCAAAAGGCATATTTGTTACATGCTAATTTTTGCATAATTCATTAATCTCATGATCAAATAAAAAATAAAATTTGGTTTCTTTGTTGAAGGTAGGAGTAGAATATGCCATTATTAGTAGCTAGCTTTCGACAATTTAGATTAGAATGCACGAAATTCTAGCTTGGTGTGATAACATTATTGTTATGTGTTTAACTAAAAGCCTGATTTAAAATTTGCAAATTAAACACAAACATTCAACATTATATCATTTGTAATAATATTATGTTTGGAGATGTAATGTTAGACTTCATAAACACTAAAGAATAGTTAGTGGGTATTTTTACAATCTATCTTTAAGCTCTTCTAGTAAAATTGGATGAGAATTATACATTATAGATCCATTTGGATGAATTGCATTGCAAGTTTTTAAATTCTAGACATTTTTGTCCTTCCAAACAATTTGGATGGATCGATTGAAGAGGCTTTTTTGGTATTTATTGAGCCAATAAACCATTGGGTCTGTCTAATGCAATTAGGTAGACAATCTTATAGCCTTTAGAGACTTTAATGAGTATGACAACATAAGACATTTGTTGTCAATATGACAATCAAATTCTGATCCAATGGTCTAATAGCATGATATGATAATCTGATGTCCCAAAAATTGCCTTAATAAACCAAATTAGACTTGACTATTTTCTTTCAATCATGCATTTTACTAGAAGGACATCTCTTAAAATGGGTCTAAGGGTCTTTAAATTGAGATGAGTGACGTTGGAGTGTTATCTCAAGTTGGAATCTTTGAGTTGCCTTGACTATTTTCTTTCTCAAGTTTTTATTATGGATTCTTTCTTTGTTGTTCTCATTTACATGACTCTTAGAGTAAAGTGCCCATTGAAAAGTCACCCATATTCTATCACTCATAATTGGTAGTAATGTTCTTGTGCTTTTCCATGCACCATCAAAGTCTATTCCAAACCTTAATGTCACATTTTTCATTCATGTTTCCATTGGAAGAGATTTGTATTGTATTTCAATTTCTCTCTTTGAACTACACCATTTGTATCATTATTTTTTTTTCTAATAACAATATCTTTCCCTAAAATGCCCAATTAAATGAATTATGACTATGAAATACATGATTTCTTTCATGTAACACTTGGCTTATCAAATTAGTGTATTTTCACTTTCATTTGTATGGATATGCTGCATATCATTTCTATGTGAACATTATTTAATGTCCACCCTCGAACTCTTCAAAATCTTTCTTAAATGACAAAGAACTTGAATTCTATGTTGAAGATTTAAAAACCTCATTGGTGTTCCTAATGATGATTGTAATACCTTGAATTTTAATTTTTTTTTTTTTAATTTTTTTTTTTTTTTTTTTTTTTTATAATTTTGTTGTAAAGATTTGTTTTAGTTTTGTAATATGTACTTAATGTAACAAATATTTTAATCATATGAGTTTGGGTATTGTTATTATAAGAATTTTGTTTGAAAAATAAAATAAAATAATTTTGCGGCATGTGTCTGACACTTGCGATGCTTGAAGCTCTTCTTCTTGTGTGAAGAATTGTGGATTGAGAGGTAAAACCTTGATTCTTTGTGATTTTGGGTTTCCTTTTGCATTTTAGCCATCAATTTTGAGGTATAAACCATTCTTTTGCTCGGGTTTTATTTTCTATGTGGTTGGATTTGAGGTGGAGGCTTTTTGCCGCGAAGCCAAACTTTTGCAAGTGGAGCTAAGAGTTCTTGAACCTTAGGGCTAGACTTAATAGAGAAACGGTAAAGGAATAACATCCGCAGATTTGGTGGAATTAGAGCAAGGTTCTTGCAATAGTGAAATTATGGAACTCTCAAAAAATTTGTTGAAAAAATGGAGTTAGGTAAGAAATTGAGCAGTATTTCCTTATTGTGAATTTAATTTCATTTATTTGCTTTAAAGAATTTGAGAAATATTGTATTTTATAAGTTTGAGTGTAGCATTGGAAGGTTGTGGTTAGTTGAGAATTGTGAAATGACTTTAAGTCTTGAGAAATTATAATTTTTGTTGTGTAGGGTTGAAAAGGTAAGTCAATTCAATAAATGTATTCTTATCACATAGATCATATGAATAAATCAAATAACTGTGCTATAAGTATTAAAAGATTCCTTGAGCATGTTGTGACAATTAAGCATATATATCTATGATTCTAATATATAATCAATATATGCACTGTTTTATTAATAATATTTTTGCATTATACTTTATTTTCTTCACATGATTATTGATTTAAGCTATTCTATTAATAAATAAGCATGATTTATAAATTACCTTGTTGAAAAAAAGAAAACAATATGCAAACTATTGAGAGATCATGATTATATTATTTAACTTATATTATGTGATATGGTACCATGATTTGATATATTATAATGACAAAAAATATATGTTTTCTATGACATTATCACCCAGTTTGGGTATGGTACTTAGGACCATGTTATATTTGTCTCTAGTTCTTCATATAAGGCGACTAAGTATGGTTGTAAATTACATTGTGATATAAGATGGCGCTAGATAATATAATGAGTTGTGTCTATAAGATGCTAAGGCCTCATAGAAGATTGTCATTAGCTGTCTTTGGATTAACAAGGTGGTGGGGTGTGGTTTCTAAGGCCATATCGGTGAGGGTAATATGATGTCAATTGATTAATATATGCCTACGGGTGAAGGTCTGCCAATTGAATATCTCTTGATAGGTATTAAGATAGATATGTTATGATATTTGATTAGGGGTAATAGTCAATAGGAAATAGGAGCTTAATAAAGAAAAAAAATTGAACAATAATTGATAAAGGCATAAGAAGAGAAATATAAAAGAATAAACAAGATTATTTTATTTGTTATTACTCATGCATAATACTTGTTTCTCTTTATTTATGCTACTTATTATTTAACATATTTTGTTATTGTTGTCACTTTTATTGTTATATTGCATTGTTTATTATTAATTTATTTAATGAGTTATGTAAAGACTTACTCCCTATCTTTATATTATAGACCAGTTAAGTTCATAATACCGAGTGGGGGTTCAGAGTAGAGTTAAGGATTTAGCCATGTATCGAGTGTATGTGTTTATCTAAGCTTAGGGTTGAGATCTATCATGTGGGTGTATGGTGCTAATTGCATTGTATCATTTGATGTTGGATGTATTAGTTATCTATTACATTTGAGAGTATAGTAGATATTATGGACTTTGTCGATTTGGTTGACTGTGAAGAATTTGTGGATTTTGGTCTTTGTGGTTTGTGATTTTAGCATTGTTTTTAATTTAAATGATTTTGTCATTATTGGATAATATTGTATAAGTTGTATATTTTATGAAATTATACAATTGTTGTTAATGTTATATATGAAAAATTGTTGTGAATGTTATATATGATTTTGTGATTATCCGTTTGATTTTTGGATTTTTGTTAAACTATGGCTTAATCTTGGTAGTAAATAGATTAGTAGTAGGTTGTAGTTGCTTTGATTGTCATTCCCCTACCTAGGACGAATGGGGTTGTGATAATGATCTTTAAATCTAGTATGATACAGATGATCTTGACTACAATTGGTTGACGGTTAACAAAATAGTAAGGCTAACTATGAGTTAAAAATCATATTTTCAAAGTCAAATATGTATACTGACTTGTCTGCTTGGTTTAACATGATTTTGCACCATTCTTATCCCCAAGTTTGGATATAAGAATCATACACCCAACTTTATCTCTTGTGACTTACTATTTTCCTTTGAATCAACAATTTAATATCATACGAACTATTTTGTATCACAAAAACTTGAAAGTCCAACCAAAATGAGTGATTTCTTAAGTTTCTATGTTTGGAGATTGAATTGAGTGCATGGATAAAGATTGCTCTCTACACTTGCAAACTTAGCTTATGCCATTGATGTGAACTTTCATGAAGGATGTTCTATAAGAGCTTAACAATTTGTGATCTTATGTTAAAGCACACTTCGATCAACTCAAGGAGTCAGCTTATGGTTTCTTTGAAAAAGATCCTCCATGTGCATCAATGTAAATTGTTAGATCTTTTGGTGACGTGAAAAGGTGGGAGTAGTTTGGCTCGTTATTTTACTAGGGTCTCTATTTGAGGACTTGTAATTTATTTTGGAGTACTTGCAACATTTTATATCTATGGATGTTTGTGCAATTTCATTTATTTTATGATATGATAGTTGTTTATGATATAATGGATGCTTATCATATGATTGCAATTATTCATGTCTTATGTGTTTGTCTTGTATTTTCCATGCATCTTCATTCTTATATCTTGGTTATTTTTTTTAGCCTTCTTATTCCCATGAAGCCATATACTTTATGTTTTGTGTGGGAGAGATCGACATCCTCATCATTTTTTTTTATGTTATAAGTGAGAGTAGTCTTACATGTTCCCTTCTCATAATTCTCATAGTTTTATCATCCAAAAGGGAGACTATTAGTCATGTGACTTAGGGTGTTTGATTTAAACATACTTGGAATGTTGTAACCAATGGATTATCCTTTGTGAATTTTAAGGGTCTTTTTATAAAGATGTATAATTATAGTTTTATGTGACAATTGCTTTCAGAGTATACTTGTACATCACTAAAGTTGGGTTCATTGTGAGAATCAAGCATGAAACCAGAGGTTTCAGTTTAGTTCTTTTATTGTAAAAACTTTGATAATTAGTTAAACTTAGTCATATTACATGCAATGAACTGTCACCTTAAAATTTGAAGGTCCTCATATTAAAAATGAAGATTGGAAAAGTAACTTTAATAGCATGAATATATTTTCTACTACAGGAATTATCTATTGCAGTTAGTTTATTGAATGTTCCTTAATTTGATTTGACATATTTTTATAAATTAGTTTTACGTTAAAGTATTTTAAAAAAATTTAATATTTGCTTAATACTTGTATATCAACCGTTTGACATATAATTGGACAGTTTGATAAGCTGTTTGTAGTTCCAACGATTACATCTTATTGTGGAATTAGAAAATGTGCTGTAGACATACGGCCATAGTGGTCGTTTTCTGCTGGATCCACACATCAGTGGGTCCATAGTGACATTAAGATATTTTTGGAGCAGAGTGGATGAGCACATTGGATGATCCAATTGCAAACTTGGAATGCAACTGTAATAAGTTGTTTTGAATGATTTGGACTAATTAGACAATTTGTTACTGAATTTGGATGCGTTTTTCCTGCATTTGGTTGGTCTGATTTGTGCAAGGACAGCTAAAACAGTTAAAAATGGAAAGTAAGAACTAGAATTTTACTTTGTTGGATATTGCCAATGCGAAGCTAATCTTGAATGCTGTTTACTAAGGGAAATGACATATTTATTACAATTTCTTGATTCTAAAGTGAGAAAGCTCATTCTCTACAATTAACATGAAGAGTTTAATTGATCATTGTAGATCCCTAAGAAAGTTTTTTGTTGAAATCATGTTGATTTTGAGAATAACTAACACTTAGGAAGTTTATCTCTAACTTTTTCTTGAGCACAGTGTTAGAAAATTAGATATTAGATCAGAGGAAAGAAAGCGACATACTCGAGGCTTGGTTTGACTTTGTCAATTATGACTAAGGTTTTTGCATAAGCAAGCACACATCACACTATATAAGTCTTATGGGATTGGATGATTTTAAATTGTTTATGCAAATTGTTTGGGCCTACTCCACATGGCTAGTCATGATCTTGTGCGAGTTGACCCTTGTTAGCATCCTTGAGAGGGTTTGTTAGCCTATTGTTAGTAGTTAAGTTCCTTGAGGGCACAAGAGGAAGTTATTAGTGGATTCTAAAGATTTCTTATCGCGGACTTAAGTGTCAATAAATGCAAGGAAACTATCCATTGTTCAATTTCAAACGTTTGAATGTAAATGTTTTATTCTACAAAATGAAATGGAACATTGAAAAATTTGACTCTAAATGTGATGTTTAGCATTTTCCTTGATCATTTTACAAGTAATAAACCGTAAAGTTTTTAACAAACGATCTAGGTCAAATCATTTGGAGATCACGAATACAAGAATTCATGGGATGTATTCCTTTTTGCCTTAATCCTCACTTCCATGGAATTTGATTTCTTGAAGGAGTTGGTTGTTAATATGGTCACATCTTTGCCTATGGTAACATTCTCTTTTTGGGTGTACATATAAAGGTATATTGGGCTCACATAGGGCCTCATTTAGTACAATCCCCTTAACAATTGGAGTCAATAATAATTAAGAGGACTTTTGCTTGTTTTAAGTTCATAAGTATGGGTTTTATGAGATTGAAATGCTTAATTCATCAGCTTTGGGAGCTTGACAACTTTGGTTGGAGAGGAAGATCAAAAGGAGAGATACTTATGATGTAAAGCCATAATATTGAGTTAAAAGAGAGGATAATTAAGATTATTTTTGTTAAATAGTTATATATCCATATTTTTAGATTCAAAATATTATTTTATTTGGCTAAAACAAATCTTACATTTGGATGCTTGGATTTGATAATATTACAACAAACTTGAGAGATGGGCATGACTTAATACAGCACATTAGGTGCATCAGACGAATAAAATGAAGCATAGGACTAGGTGGTCATATTTTGCCATAGGGTATGGACTTGATTGTAGACAAAGACTTGCGTTGGATTTACTAGCATTTTGTTATATAGTATTTTGATTCATTAGTTAGTTGTAATAGATTATATGTGAGAGCTGTAGACTTATTTGGTGTTTTAGATATTTTTGACATTTTAATTTTTTTTATTTTTATTTGAAGTTTTGTTCTTTTTAAAAATTATTATTGAATAAAAGAAAGATTTTTTTTTGCTTGGCATCTTTTTTTCTTAGAAATCGTAGCTTCTCCTCATGCATGCATGCACGACATGGGTTGCAATCCAGGGTTTTTTGAGTTGTGATATGAACATTTGACTTACGATTTGGATCCTCCATCATTAGGTATTAGAGACATCTTTGCGATGTTCCAACCATCGCAATGATTAACCACTACAACCAATTGGAAAGTTGCCCTTTTGCCCTTGGATTCACCATTCTTTACTAGTTGTTTAACACTTTGCTTTTCTTGATTTTTGTGCTTGTCTCCATTAGTTTGTTTGGCTACCATTACTTTCATCACCATCAAGTTTCTTTAAAAAAATAAAAAAAAAATTGCCTTTGGTTTTGTGTTATTTGTCACTATCTCTGCATGGCAATTAGCCTCCACAACCAATTGTGCTTTCTTGCCATTGCTCAGCCTTTTGCGCCATGCATAGCATGCTCGCATGCAAATTACCTTCGGCTGCACCACCCTCTTATGCTGCACGCTTTCTTCTCCATTGCCACGTGCAACAACTCTATCTAGTTGTGCCCATGTGTAAGCAATTACACATGATCTATGGGAAAACCCTACACTTCTCCCGTGTGTATATTTGAAGCGACAAACTGGGAGGAGAGTGCCCTAGTGCTTGAGCTGATTCAGTCCAGTGCCCAAGAGAACCGATTTGTGCTAATGTTAGACTAGTTGTGCATGTGCATGCCCGATCATGGACATAGCACATTTTATCATGAAGGCTATGGTTGTATTAGTTTAGTGTCACAAATTATGGGAGATATAACGCGTATTCAAATACAATTGGAGAAGTCTTATATCATACCTATTTGAACCAACTAAAAAGATTGTCTTCCAAACCATCATTTGAATTGAAGCTTGTTATTTCTTAAAAGAATATAAAATAATTAATTACTCTTTTAACTATTAGAGGAATAATAACTAATTAATCCAACTACAGATGCTAAATCAAGGAAGAATTATGCTTGAGATTTAAGGGGTTGGATTTGATATGATGGATAAAGAATTTTTTGATAAACAATTCTTATACTTGTTGTATATCAAGGAAATTTCTATTAATCGTTTTGAGGCCCATATTTCTTCAAAAATTCTTAAATTATTAAAGAAATTTACTAATATCTGTTCTAGAGGATTTATCAGATGAGTTGTCATCAATGAGGAAAATCCAATGTGACATTGATTTAATTCAAGGTTCACAATTGCCAAATTTTTTATATTGTGGAATGAATCTTATTGAATATGTTGAATTTAAAAGACAAGTTTATGAACTCTTTGGAAAGAGATTTTTATGAGAAAGTTTTAGCCAATGTGTTGTATCTACACTGTTAACATCTACAAAGGGCAAAATTGGAGAATGTGTATTGATAGTAGAGCTATTAATAAAATTATAATTAAATATAAGTTTTTCATGCTACAACTTGATAATGTGTTACATTTGATTTTAGATGAAAATTATTTTTCAAAGATAGATGTTAGAAGTGAGTATAATTAGAATTAGATTTAAAGATGAATGAAAAACAATTTTTAAAACTCTTGATGATTTATATGATAGTGATACTTTTTAGATTATTAAATGCCTTCAGTGTTTTTATGAGGTTGATGAAGTTAATTTTGAAGCCTTTTATTGAAAAAGTCATTGTAATTGATTTTGATGATATTTTGATATATTGTCTTAATAAATTCTCTTATTATGTAAGGCATCTTAAAAAGTTATTTTAGGTATTAGGGGCAAAAAACTTATTTATTAATTTCAAGAAAGGTTTAATTTTGTTAATTGAAGTGAATTTTTTTAGAATTTATTATTGCTATTGAAGGCTTACGACCTAATGTTGAAAAAAAATAGAGCAATAATTGATTGGCCTACTCCGAAACGTTTTATTGAAATTTAAAGTTTTTATGGGTTAACTATTTTTTATAAGAGATTTATTAAAGATTTTAGTGTACAAGTGGCTCCAATTATTGATTTATTTAAGAAAGATAAATTTCTATGAACTAATATAATAGATAAAGCCTTTACTCAAATCTAGGAAGATTTTATATGGGTTGAGATAAGGTTATTAACCTAGTGGAATCGAGATTTTATTAGCCCTTACTAAAAAAGTATGTACATAGGATCATATCTCAATGTGAATTCGCAAATTTGTTAAGATCATTAAACAATAATCTGACAAATATATGTTCTTGTCTATTTCTAGTGAACTATAGAAGGGTTTATCCATTGATTGTTTTAAGACTATCACGTATTGCCCACATACTGATAATATATTTGTATTAGTTGATAGGTTTTCTAAAATAACACATTTTATTTCCTACTAGAGAAGTAATGGTGCATTCCATGTTGCCGATTTTTTTTTAAATAAATTGTTAAATTGCATGGGATGTCGAACACTAATGTTTCTGATAGGGATGTGAGATTTATCTCATATTTTTGAAAAACCTTTATGAAAATTATTTGGAAAAAAATTGATGCATTCCACCCACAAATTATTATTGCGAAGCCTAGTTAATAGGAGTATTGGAAATTGGGATTTATATTTGCTCCTGATAGCATTTGTTTATAATAGCATCATTTTTAAGACCAACAAACTATCCTTTTTTGAAATAGTTTATAATTAAAATTTCAAAAGACTTATAGAGTTGTGCATTGTCTTGTTTATCTTCATTTTGATTCTATATTTTTATTTGAAAAAAATTTTCAAAATTTGTATGAAAAATTGAAGCAAAAAATTGAATTTAATAACTTAAAATATGTTGAAACTGTTAATTGAGATAGAACCTTGAAAGAGTTTAATGAGTAAAATTATGTTTTAGTGTATGTTCATCTTGAGAGATGTCACTTCAAAATTTAAAAAATATTTTTGCAAGCTTGTGATCATTTAAAAATTATTAAAAAAGCTAAGTACTAATGTTAATATTTTAGAGTTGTTGTCAGACATGCTTATCAATGATGTTTTTAATGTTGAAAATTTAATATTATATAAGGGTGATTCATGTGATGCGAGTTTGTGGGTTTCCGTAGGTAATTCAATCGATAAATAGTCTCCTCTACCTTCTAATGTTAGGTTTTTTTATGATTAATAGTATTTTGACTAATGTCTCTTTTAGTTTTTATATTCTTCGTAGGTTGGTTTATTGGTGAAGTTTACCTTCTGAGGACACCTGATTGACTTTGGAGGATATGGAAAGATTTGCACCATATCTCTAAAGAGACTATTTAGAGTTCTCTGTGGAGAAGAGTTTTGAGTGGCGGGAGTTTTAGCACATCAGGTGCGTTAGACGAATCCAATGGAGCCCATGACACAGGAGGTCCCTCCGTAGGATGTGGTATCGATTCATATGCAAAGCTTATTGCTTGTCGATTTTGTTAATGACTTGGAGTCATTGTCTTAGTATTTGAGGTTTCATCTTAGTATCGTCATCGTTGCATGCTATTGATCTTTCTTTTTGATTTAAAAGTTGAGATTTTTGTGATTGCATTTGTGTGAATCTTGTTCTTTAGTGAGTGTTAATGATTAGAGAGATATCTTAAGGGCTTATGTTGTGGTGAGTTTTTGTATATAATTTAGATTCTGAGAGAGAATCTTGTATCTTTGTATGCTCTTTGTCGTAATAGATGTAGGTTACTTGAAGATGTTGTGGTCCTTTATATTTTTGAATGTGCATTGAGTGTCATCATGAAGGTTAGGTGAGCTAGTGAAATCTATGTTCTAAGGTGCAACTATAGAGAAAAATGTTTTGGTTTATTTAAAGAGTTTGTTTTAAAGTTGCTATTGTAATTTATGAATCTTTTTTGAGACTTCTCGAGAAGGAGACTTCGGAGATAAGGGTGATAAATTTTGATGTGAAATGTTTGTTTTAGTGCTAGATTGAATTTTAACCAAATTCAAGGCAAGGAGAGAGCTATTTTTGAGGTACAATAATTCCATGGCAAGTGTGCTTAAGAGGCTTCTTATTAATGTTAAATTTAGAAAGAATGAGGGCTGTGTGAGATTAAGTGGTGGCCCTTTAGGGCTATGGAAACTTGATAACTTTGGTTGAAGAGGAAGAGTCAAAGATGGCATACTTTGGATATAACCACAATATTTAGTCAATGGAGAAAATTCTTGTTTAGGTTTTGCTGTATTTGTTGGCTATTTAAATTGTTATTATGCAATGGAGGTGTTTATATAACGGTATATTGGGCTCACAAAGGGATCCCATTTGATAACACTTCTTTAACAAGTGGTATCAGACAATGTTTTGATCGAGATATCATGATGGAGACATTAGTATAATCCATACATAGTATAGGAGTGGTTGAGCATGTAGATATCCTAGATTCCTAGATCTTTGGGATGACACTTGACTCGATTATTGAAAGATTTTAGAGTTGAAGTGATGAAAAATAAGCATAATACTTTCAGATGAAGATTGCAAAGTATGAGTAAGATTGCATTCAGTTCTATATTATAAGTTTGGTATAATATTAGAGTTTTAATATACAATTAATGTAACTTCTATTTATAAGTAAAGGTTCTTTGGTTATTGTGCACGCATCCCAACTTAAGGGTATATTGTACCCATCTTGGTCTCACATTTGGTATATAGCTTCCTTAAAATGTAATATAAACATATACTTATCCATATAAATGTCTTGTGATATGTACATTAATGTATACAAACATATATATGACATTATTTTTGATTGTATCATAGGTTTATCATCTATTACATAATGTTATATTATTCTATAATATATATACTGTTTGTATATGTATATTTATGTATGTGTTATATGTATGTATGTATGTATATATATATATATTTATTTATAGACTATGAGTTAGAATCATCGAAACAACTCAAGCAAGAAAGAAAAGATAAGGTTGTGTGGGTTGACTTGTACATACATGTTGGTTTTTGTAGAACCAAGTAACTTGTACATACATGTGTACATATATTTGTGTGACCTTAACTTTTTCTGGTCCTACATGTTAGCTTTTGTAGAACTGAGCAATCTGCATGCATGTGTGCTTGTGCAAGGTCCCTTGCCCATGCAGTTGCCCCACCCTCCCTGAGCCCAGCCCCACCTCCCTAGCCCCTGCCCCCGCCCCACCCCACCCGCACGCCCAACCTTCATCCCACTTGCTGGCACATTTGTATGTATGTTACATTAATACATATGCATAGCAATATATAACCTCATAGTTTTTATGATACAATATTAGATAATTGATGCATTAATCTGTGTTGTTTATATTGTATTAAACTTTGTTTTCCTATGCATATTGGTGTCTATAGTTTTGCTTTGATTTTAACTATATACACGTGCTTGTAGTGTCCAGTTTTGTTGAATCAAACCAGCTTCAAACTAGTCATCTTTCATTAGGCAAGCCCATTCGAGGCAATCAGATTTTGAGCAACCATCAGGCAAGTTTTTAGTTTCAAGCAAAAGTAGCTTCCCTTGCTATACCACCAGTATGATAATTGAAAAATTAGGTTCTTCTAATGTGACTACATTAAAGTGCTTGGCTTAGATTTCCCTAAATGCTATTGGTAATTTTGGAAATTGGTGTTGCATTGGTTTTGTTTTGTTTTCCTTTTTCATTTTGTTGGTTAGTTGCCATCATAGTTTATTTTGATCAGGTGGATATATATTTTGGTAAAGAGTTATGAGCATAATTTTAATTTTAGTAAATAATATATGAGCAATTAGATCAATAGTCCTTCATAATGCCTTCTTGCTAGGAAATTTAGGAATTTAGACAGAAAATCATCATGTACCTGGTGAGAATGTGCATAAGCCAAGGCTCTTTCTCTCTTTATGATGGCTTCAACCTTTCTTCTTATATTTGCATCCCTTTGTTCCTTCGTAAGGATGCTATCATCCCATTGACCATGAGCTTCTTTCTCCATCTGCTTCAAATTTCAACATTGAAATTGTTAATGTCCAAATATGGGTCGGTTCAAGTTCATTGTAAGAGCCTTTTTATTGGTGTGAGGGGGTTTTCTCTCATGGTTCATGACAAGAGGCACAAAGTCATATAAAACTTGGTTTAATTATGTAAAATAGGAACGAGTTACACTTGAAAAATAAAATCTATTTTCAATTGAACTCAAGGAAACTCGTGGCATTGCATCTTACATGCTTTGCTATCTTTTCTTTTATGCAATTGAAGCTCATCTGGATGATTCTTATGTTATTATATT
Source organism: Vanilla planifolia (assembly GCA_023846275.1). NCBI lineage: Eukaryota > Viridiplantae > Streptophyta > Magnoliopsida > Asparagales > Orchidaceae > Vanilla > Vanilla planifolia. The sequence goes on along the minus strand of CM043869.1, from coordinate 31,012,083 downwards.
AGGAAATCATTTCCTTATAAAATTATGAGTACGTACTACTGTATGATATAACTTTCATCATATTTTTGGGTAAATTGTTTCGATTGGTGCTCCTATGTTCTTCATGATTTGTTTCCATTTTTCAAAGAAAAGCATGGGCAAAATAGACATCAATTATTTTTGAATTTATTAAGTAATTAAAGCACAAATTATTGAAGTCTCTGATTTAAATCGTTGTAGCATGTGTAACAGCATGATGACCTATTACTTCTTATTCATGATGAGTGCAGTTATTTAATTCTTCCTTAATCAACTCAAAAACTCAATTTAAAAAATATAATTCATATTCCTTATACTAATATTTGAGATTATAATTTTGGTGCTATATCAAAAATTACTTCACATTCATGTGTACCAGCATTATGGCCTGTTACTTCATATTCATGATGCGGTGCAGTTATCTAATTCCATAATCGACTAAAAAGCTCAATTTGAAAAATATGTTTCATATTCCTTATACTAATATTTGAGATCATAATTTTGGTGCAATATAAAAAATTATTGTCATTTTTCTTAAGGGTTGTGAGTTCAAGCTATGTGCTTTCAAGAATTTTGCCAACACGAAAAATATAGTATTGAACTTCCCTAATGCCCACGTGTGCAGGATTTTGATTTTCATGACTTCCTTATAAGTTAGGCATTAAATTCAATACAATTGACTTCCATGTCTTGAAAAGTAAAATGATTCCTTCACCATCATTTTAGAATTGAAGCGTTGTTGGTGCCCGCTGTTTGAAAGCATTCATCCTAAAAAGAGCTTTGATTATTGACATTTGTTAAGTCTCATTTCAGTTATCTTGAGCATAGTTGGTGGCCTTTCTCAACAATATTTTCCTTCCCAATGCTGTTGTGCCCTTTTGGATAAAGTCAAGTTTTTCTTTGATAGCCTCTAGGGTGAAATATACCACTATCTCCAAGTCCATTTTTAATTCTCTTTTAACTTGTCTTTTGAAAGAAGCCTTCTGCTTATCATCGTCATACTTCCATTCTTTGATGCGGGCCACATCTGAGTATTCTAAACATTAAGGTGGCCATGTAATTGTCAAATATCCAAGAACCTTCAATAATTATGCTAGATGTGAATGCCTAAGTTATCTTTGGACATCTATGTTAGCTCATCCTTGAGAGGCCTTTGGATCTTTTGTAATATTGAAGCAACCTACCATGAGAGACTTTTGGATCATCATGTCTTTTAGACCTTGTGATACCAAAACAACTTATCAAAGGATGATAAATAACGTTGTTTGAAATTAGGAAGGAAAAAACACCGAAGATTATGTTGACGTTATTTTGGTAAAAATTATAAGTTTCACCTAGAATGTTGAAGATTTGAAGGAAACCACATGTGCATTTTTGATATACGATTCTCAGGTTTCTCATCTTGAAAAAGAGGAAATGAGGTGAACCTTATAATGGTAAAAGCCATCATCAACATGCTCTCTCCTTTTACCACCCCTGATGTTTGGAGGTTAAATAAAAGGATGGAAAGAATTTGTCAATTTATTTCTTGACTCAGGGATCAGTCCCTAAAGTTTCACAAATTCTTTTGGGCTTGAGTTGATAGTCAGGTGTGAAGTCCCTTTCAATCTCTCATGGGATATTTTATTACATTTTTTCTTAGCAGCCCAAAGGTTGAGGAATCTTCATATCTTTAACTAGTAGCTTTAGCTGTCTTAGCCCAAGAGGATGGTAGGGTTTAGAAGCTTATGTATTATGCAAGTTGCATGTTGAAGTTAACTAAAATCCTGTAAACTCTTCTTGAGAAGTTGTTTTGCTTTCGTAATGATGGGAATTTTAAAGCCTTAATTGAATTCCACAAAATCATCATAGTGACCAATGCATCAACATGACAAATTCTTGGGTGCTAGAGCTCAGGGAATATGACATCACCTATACCCTGCAGTATGTTACTAAAACTCAAGTCATAACTGACTTTCTTCTCAATGGAATTTTGACTCTTAAGTTAAAGGCTGGGGCTTTGGTCACAAGTTGGATTTTGTTTGTGGGTGACAACTCAGTGGAGTGTGATAGTGATATTGGGCTTTTTCTCATGAATCTCAAATGTATAACTATGCATTTGGCTATAAAGATTGCTTTTATGACAACAAACAATCAATTCAGCCACGAAGCATTGTTGGCTATTTTGAGTTTGCTAGTAGTTTTGAGATAAAATGCGTGATCATTAATAATGATTCTTAACTCATTGTAAGCCAATGTAGAGAGGTTCTTGAAACGTATGATAGTTGAAGAAAAACTAATAACTACCACTTGAGAAGTTTTAAAAGTTTGATTATGCTGATCTTTTTCATATCCAAAATAAGAGAATCATGTTGGTGATGTTTAAACAAAATTTAGGAATCTAATTGTCTATCTAGTCCTTTGATAATTTGAGTATCAAGTTCCTCAGCTCATAGAAATCTAACCACAACTAAATTGGGTTGATACAATTTATAAATTTCAAAGCTTGGGAACCTTTCTCATTCCTAAATAAAAACAAGAAGACATGTTGTCATGCTTGTTGATATCTCTTACTTGACTTCATGTTTTAATAAGGATCTTATTTATAGCCACTTCATTGATTCTTCTTTTGATTGAAGCTTTTACAATCATGGAGGTTATTCATCTTTTCTTGGGAGAACGTAGGAAACATTTCTCTAGGAGATCTATCTCAACAAAGATTATTTGATTGAGGTATTTATCGGTTAACCATGCACCATGATTCCATCTTTTTTTTGGTTGGTGATTTAAGTGCCAAGACCCAACTATCTCCATTCAATATTTGGTCTACTTTATTGAGTTGATAACTTTTTTGTGGTCATTTTCATTATAGGGCATTGATTTCCTCAAACCTTTTCCCTTGTAATGGGCTATCTATGATTCTCTCTCATTCTTGTGGATTATTTCATGAAATGAAGCCAAAGTGGTTGCTTACCAATAAATCTCTATAGCCAAGAAATTACAATGTTTAGAAATCTTCTATTATATTAATATCCCCATTGCTATTGTTACCAGAAATGGAATAATGCTTATTGTTTAGGAGCTCTAACAATTTTGAATATCTTAAGGATGTCATCTAAAATATGCCTCTATTGTTATTCCTAAGTCAATTTGGAAAATGAAAACTACAACAAAAACATCCCTAACTTGATGGAAAGAAAATGAAAAATGGATTGATAAGATACCTCGAACATCAGATTATTCTTCCATGACTACATGGGAAACTACTTGTTCACTATGATGTCAAATTTATTCTTCTTGTGGAGTTGGAGCATATGACTTCACTTGTTTAAAACATTGTTAGATTTATGTAGGATATTCTTAAGCTCAAGGTTTAGGTTTTGATCTCCTTAAATAAATTTGACTAAATCCTGATGTAAAGCATGATTAAAAAAAATAGAATTATTGAGAGATATTTCAAAAAGCATGCTTGGATGTGAATTTTTCAATCAGGGGATCTCATGTGGAACAAATGAACGGGTTTAAGGATGGAAGAATTTAGGCAAGTTGTCTCAAATTAAGAAAGATCTTAGCTATAGGTTTTAGGAGGAAAAATAATTTTTCAATTACAATTGGTTAAGTACAAAAATAATAGTTTAAGAATATTCACACAAATAATAACTACGAAAATAAAAAAACTTAATAGAAATAAATATGACAATATTTTAGCAAAATATTCAAGATATAGAATATTTCATATTTGTTTTCAAAAATAAAAAATTCTAAAATCGTTGAATTAACTTTTCAAAATCTAACACTGACTAATTCAAACAATCTTACATTTTGGTAGATTGGTAACACGAAGAAGTTTTAGGGACATAATAGAAATGAATTTAGTTTCTATGTAAAACATGATAAAAAGTTCTTTTAGTTCTAGAAAGACTAAAAGAAAGAATCTAGGGATGGGTACTTTATCCTTGAGATCAATGTTGGCAAAAAGAAGGTTTTAGGAATAGGTTGTACTTGGCCTTTGAGATAATTTGAGGAAAAAGAAAAAAGGTTCTAAGAAAAGATTAAGCGCCCATGGGTGCCATAATCTTTGAGATCTATCTCTAGAAAAAGAAAAGGTTCAAGGTAAAGGTCAAGTGCCTTAAAGTTCCTTGGTCCTCAAGATCTATAAGGCTATTAGGAAAGGCTTGCTCATGGATTCCCTCAAGAGTTGTTGGAAAAGAAAATATTCTAGAGAGGTTTTAAGTATCCATAGTTGCCCATGTTCTAGAGATTAGTTTCAAGAAAAAAACTCCAAGGAGAAGCCAAGTTCTCATAAGCACTATGGTCCTTAGGGATCCATGTTTAAAAGGAATAAGTGACAAGAAATCCTATTAAAGTAACACCAAGGCAAAGTCAAGAAATCTTTGCTACAAGTAGTAAAGACAAATACTCGCATCGTGATTGTTTTGTTTATAACACACGTTTTTGTCCCTTTTTGATAGTATTAGAATCTTGCACATGTATAGGAACATCAAAACTAATAGAGATCAAAACTTTTATTCTTAGTTTTTTGATGTCACACATGGCAATGATCTTCAAAAAAGGGTCATCAAAACTAATAGAGATTCCACAATCTCTTCTTTTCAAAGACATAACAAATATAATAAATTGCAACCGTCATATTTGAGGACAACTGAATCGTGATTATTGAAGTGCTTGAAGAGTTGATAATGTATTTTTATTATTGGAGGAAAGGATCACAAAGAAGGAACTCAATGAATATGCATAGATTCTTTGCAACTTGGTTATTAGGTCTCTTGTAGGGGCCTCGTCATGGGCTAAGGTCCAGACAACAGGAGCTTCGCCAATGCCTATATCAAACCTACACCCTAGAGATAGCAAGCCTAGTAGGACTTATGTTGTACCAAAAGACATCGACGACCAGCAAGAAGAGGTCGTATTTATGACAAAAATGTTTAAATCTTTTGAAAGCCCTAAAATAAAGGCATTTGCATAATAAAAAAAATAATTGTAAATCCTTCATAATTTGGTTATTTGGTTATTAGGTCACCCGTCCGCAGCCTTGACCTTGATGTTATAGTGACACACAAACCCCTTCAACCCCTCCATGATGTTGCCAAGGGTAATAGTTGACAACTATCAATCCTCACTCTTACGAAAGCTATTGGCTATATTCTTAATCGTTGTTGTTAGAAGAGGTGGAAATAAAGAGCAGAGAGCAAAGGCTAGAAGTAGGAAGTAAGAAGAAGAAGAGGATTCAGGAAGTCGAACCTTCACTTCAAAGTAGGAAGTGTTCATGTTATCACGAGTCAATGTGTGAGAAGGATAAGACCTTCTAACAACTATCATTTTAAATTTTAAATTTTAAATTCTAGTTTAAAAAATTCCCAATAAATTGTTCTTGACTATGTGATAGGAACAGTTTCATGGCTATATTTCGAATGACTAGTCCACTAAAACAAGGTTTTATTAGGGTATGATTCTTGAAGAATTGGTTGTTGTAAATAATGAACTTCAAAATTCCCCATCATGTTGATGAAATTTTGACTTTCAAAGTGAGAATTTTAATTGTTTTTCAATGACAAGATTGAAAAGCCATTAAAATCACCTTTTGGATGGACTATTACTAGAAAACTTGAGTTGAAATTCTAAAATTGCCTTGTGAAATTATTCATTTAACTTATTTACTAATAAATTTTTCACTATGGTTAATGCATGTTGGAAAAACCAAATTACAGGAAAGAAATGGGAAACTTTATTCATTGCCAAAGAAATAAGATAATCGAATCTATTTTCAGCTTTAGGGATGAGTTGGATAGAGTTTCTTTCAGCTTTTTTGATGATCCACCTTGAGATTAATAGTGCTAATGTTGAAATGACCTAGCAATTTGGTTAGAGATGACATTAAGAGGATGTTTTGAGGAAGTATTTATTCTTGTTGTAAGATTATAAAGACTTTCTAAAGTTTGTGGTGGATTGCTAATGTATCCCAAAAATCTATGGAATGAACCAATCAAACACCAATCGAACTAATGCTAATTTCACATTTCATTTCCCTTTGAGCTTTGGTCATCAGCCCCTTGACCATCAATAGGTTTGTTTTGTTACGGGTTCTTGATGGTGTGTTTCATCCTCATGGGGGTAACATTCTCCCCAATGGCATCCACCCACTTGAAAATAGTCTTTTAGTCTTTTGGTAAGCCTTGTAATTGAATTGAAAATAGACACTCTCTTGGAGATCAGTTTTAGTGCAACACCAAGCCTTTTGCATCTTGAGAATGCTTTTGAATTGATCTTGAAAGTGCTTTTGTTGACTTACTTTGAAAAGTCAAGGATGAGTTTTCTCATATTCTATAGCATCATGAAATGTAGGAACTTGACTACTTACATTTATTATCATCTCTCAAGATGCATGAGCATTGAATTTAGCATTAACTTGGCAAATCTCTTCTGTGATGACCTCTAAGCAGAGAATAGCTTTTTTGACTACTTGTCATCAAAAAGGATATTTATCTGAGTATTGTTTGACGTAAGATAGGTTGCATTATAATTATGATGATGAGATGATTCATTGGGTCCCATATAGGGTTTTATAATTTATTTAGTTTTTCTATTTTATTTGGGTTTAAAAGTTATGTAAAAAGCCCTCGTGGAGTTTCATTTTTTTTCATATTTTCTTATTTTTTATGTTTTCTTTATTAAGAATGATATTTTTGTCATTTTATTTTTAGGTTTAGAGTTTTGTATTGAATGTTCTTGAAGGAATTAGAAAATGAATCAAGAGATAGATTCACATATATATTATAAGAATTGGAAATAATTCTTGAAAAACATTTTAACAATGAAGAATCTTTAAATAAATATTTAGAGGAATTAGAAGAACCCTATTTAAAGAAAGTGAATAAAGAATAATTAAAGAAATTAGTTGAATCTGTAAGTAAATTGGATGAAGAATATTTTAAGAAATTGGGTGAAGAACATTTAAAAGATTTGGAAGAAGAATATTTCAAGAAATTGGATAAAGATTTAAAGAAATTGGATGAGTTCGATCAATTGTATGATTTCGATTGATCAAAACTCTATTTAAACATTTGTCATGAAATGAAAAGAAAGAAGAATGATTTTTGCTTGACATAGACTCTTTTCAAAATTATAGTTTTTTATCGTGCATGTATACATATCCATGAGTTATGATTCAAATCTATCTTCACCATTGTTATTATCTTTGTCACTATTATCTGTTGCACTTAATCTCATTGTGCGTTTTTTATTCTGCTCATCTTTTATCAGTTTGGTATCAGAGCTTGATACAGATTGACCTACAGTATGTTTATTCTGCACTTCTTCATCATTATGTCTGGAGAGATGATTGTCAAAGTTTTATTCTCAATGACTATTTTTGTCCCCATGACCCTAAAGGAAAAAGGTTTGCGTTTCTTGAAAGATGCAAGGCTTCAAGTGAACATCCTTAGCATATCAATCATCTCAAAGTTAATGTGCACTAGGGTATCAATAGAGATCTCATTCTTTGAAGCCAATTTCTTTGTTGTACCTTTTTCAATAATGTTCTCCACATCTTTGCTATTGGAGTTATTCATGGTAATTGGCTCCTTCATCAGTTGAATCGGTTTGAGCCCATCACTTGAGGTAGAGGTAATAGTCATCAAGAATTCCTCCATGATAGCATCTAATATTTGTGGTGATTAACAAAAGAGTTTTGATAAACATGTTGCCACTTCTTAAGCAAGTTTTCAAGTGGTGTTGAAAAATAATTTAGGAGGTTCAAATAGGTCAACATTATGCTTACCTTTGCTACCCCTGGTCATTTTGGTTTAATTGTCAAGGATGTAGATAAAAATTTGACCAAAAAGTTTCCCATATCTTCTGTCATCACCTTTAATGATGCTGGAAGCTTAAACCAATTTGAATCATAGGCATGTTATAAAATGAGACAGATTGCATCCCAAAACCATCTTTACAGAGAAGGGTGCAATTCTTCAGAGGTCTACGTGGCATTATTAAATTCCAAAACTTGGATTCCACATAATTGAGGAGTCGAGTGGCCAATGAGGATGTTATGATTTTGTGCCCCCTATCACAAATACTCGTACTTAGAAAAGCTGTGATAATAAACACGTGTGAAGTCTAGATTTGGATTATCTCAAGCTCATTTGACAACTTTCCCCAATAGTGCTGTGCCTATCCGGTTTAGTGTCAATATTTCTTGACAAGACAAAGACACAGCCTACTAATCCTTGGATTAGCCTCCATGCTCATTCCCTGAGTGGCATTTATTTCCATTCACAGATAGGCCCCACATTTGAGAATTCTTGATCATCATGTCGCCAGACAAGCAAGGCCGTTAGGCTCTTTAGTCATTGAATCTTTGTAAACCTTCAATAGTTGTGCAATGTGTCAATGTTTCAACTATTCTTTAAGCATCTATAAGTGGCCCATTAATGAGTTTAGCTCTTTGACGTCCTTGTACCTCAGAAATTGTGAGAGCACTCTCATATAATCATTGTATATTTCTTTTATTGTGGTAGAATTTTTCTCTCTAAGTTTTTTTGGTTCAATTTTAGCAGTTCCTGCACTTTTCAAATAATCCCACTCAATAAAAATCAAAGATGGGCCTCTAACCAAGCCTTCATGATGGTTGTATGTATGCAAATCTCATGGGGATTGGTATGTATAATTTTGTATACTATACATACTAATGTATTTGCTGAATTTAGTTTTGAAATTGAAGTTGGTTTAAGTTGCATAAGGATCTACATGGTGATGGTTTGCTCTGACACATTTTAGAACCATATACTATTGATATGTGCATGTTTCGTGCAATATCTTCCAAATTTTTTCTTTACATGAACCCAAAGTTCTCTGATTCAGGAGTTTTTCACCATGTGAAATTTTTGAAGATGTTTTTTGTATGAAAGTTGATGAGCAGCATGCTAAAAAGAATGTTTTCCTCTTACTTGGTTAGCGGTTTTCCACTTGCTCAAGTTGCTGAATATTTCTTTGTTGCTCCATGATGTTTGCTGGTGATGATTCTCCACCATCTGTATCCTCAGGGCATGTATTTGTGTTTGAATTCTCACAAGGAGCTGCATGCTTCTTATTGCATTTGTTGTCTGACGTTTGACACTTTGTCCATTCATCATTTTCTGAAGCCGCACCAATCCTTTTAGTGTTCTATAGCTTTTCCTAGCCTGCATCATCATAGAATATTTTTATTCTCATTATTTTGCACAATTTTTAAAAAAGAAGCTTAGCTCGTATGTTGACCCAAGACAATTAGTAGGACTCCAGGTTTTGAAAATTTTAAGAATCAATATGAAAACTTCCATTCTATATTATTTCTATTGCTAAAACAGCTATCCCTGATGTTTTTACTATTGTTTTGAATTTGTTTGGAGCATTGTTCTGAAGATGATGGTGTTCAAGTTATTGAAGACTTCACATTGACTAATATTTGATGTGCCGAGTCTTCAAGCATCATAGTCCTTTACATTTTACTAGTAAAACAATATTGCAGCTGTGTTTTTATAATTATTCAAGCATCATAGTCCTTTACATTTTACTATAAAACAATATTGCAGCTGTGTTGTTATAATTATTTATATACATTTAAAAAGGAGTTATCTTCAGCTCTCCTTAAATTGCAGCAGATTTGTAGATCTGGCAATGGGGTCTTGTGAAATAATCACTGCATTTTTTTGATTGGGCACTTTTGCATCTAATTTTTATAAAAGGGAGCATTTATTTGTGATTTCATGTAAAATCACAAAAATTATTATGAATAGAAAATTCTATGACCTGTTTTTTTTTTACTGAATCTTAGTCATCTGCTTAAAAAGTAGTCAATTTTGTTAAACGTATTTGGACAATAATTGTATTTCATTGATTTGTTATAAACATTAGCTCTTAATTCTTTTTTTTTTTATCATGATCTGTATATTGATTTGTTTGCAATTTTTAACTTTTAACCATTGATTTTTAGGATTGTAGTCACAACCCTTCAAAGTCTAGGTTTTTAAATTTTTTCAATTTTCTTTTTTCTTTACTGACTTCTTTGAAGGTTATCAAGCTATTTATGTATTTGAGGTCATTTATTGTTAAGTTTAAACATTGGTTATTCCAAAGTTTATTTTGTTTCTTTATAATTATTGAGAAAAATCCAATCAATATGTGATGTTATTGATATAGTTTTCTCTTGAAACAGTTTTGGTATGCTAATTGCTTTTTTCAAAAATTCATTATAATTTTCTTTAATATATTTTGCATTGAAGAATTATAATTCAAAGTTTCTTAATTTTGTTTCTCTTTTTATGACCTAGTTATATTTGATAAAGAATTTCAGTGTTTTCAATGCACTGTGATTGTGGACTTGATCTATGGGTTTTGTCAATTATTGTAGTGTAAGTACTTTTTTTGGTTTTTCAGATATTTTATCATAGTTTGTGACTTTTGATATTGCTAGCTGTATTCTCGACATGTTGATTTATTTTACAACTGCTTGATTAATTTTTTTTTATTTTTTATCTTATTTGTTGTAATAATTTTTCTATTTGGGTTGATTGTAGATATCTTCATTCCGAATGCTTAAATGTTGAAGTTGGTCCTTTGGTTTTCAACATTAGTTTGGCTTTAGGATTTAGATGCTTCACTTTGGTCCTTAACCTTTTTTTTTTCTAAATTATGATTCCTTTTTTTTTTTCTAAATTATGATTCCTTACAAAAATTTTATAATATTTTACAAATCAAATAGACGTATATGTCTACTTTTTACTGAATAGTTTATGAACAATAATGTTAACAACTAAGTTGTTTATGTTTATGATATTATCAAAATCTTTATGTACTACAATACTATAATTAATTATTAATTATAATTTATTTTTCTTTATTATATTATAATTATTTTTATTGATAATTTATTTTTATTTAGTTTAATATATTATTATTATTATTATTATTATTTGTATTAGTTTTATATTCTTTTTATTTGCATTTGGGAATTTGGTATTTGTTTATTTTTTTTTTTTTTTTTCATATTCTATTTCATATTCAATTCATATTCAATTCATATTCTATATATATATATATATATATATATATATATATTAGATTATTATATATTTATATTCTTACTTCTTATATTATTTATTATTCTTATTCATATATTATTTTATTATTTTCTTATTTCTTATATTATTTCTATTTCTTGTAATATTAAACTCAAGAAATTAAGTAGGACAAATAGGCAAACATTAAAGATCCATGTACAAGTATTCCCTTCTATTTTGATGCAACTCTAATCATTGAGTTGTTCTTTTTTTGTCCTTAAATTTTAAGCTATTTTGGATTATAAATCTTGCCTTAAATTTTATTATAGAGATCAAAACTCATTGGTTGCATGCACACACTCTACGTTCATTTTAAAATATGATATTTTCTGAAGTAGTGGTGTGGTTTTACTTCACTTGAACCAGCATGAATTGCTACAAACTTTAACTCGAAATGTGCATGTTTTGTTTTTTTCACAAGCTTATGCAAATGCCAAAGATATTCTCAATCACTCTACTAATATGAGATATTATGAAAGTTGCATGAGAACCTTACCATATAACCCTTGAAAGCAGCCTGAATCTTGATAGCAGAGGCATTAGCATAATTTTTGGAGATGAATTTACTTTTGCGTGGGAGTTCCTGTTTGCTTGAAATGATGAATTTTGCTTTATCTGAGGCAGCTGTATTCTTGCCAGTCAAAGCAAACGCCGCTGCTTTGTTGGAAATAATGTTTATTGATGCGTCGTTACTTGCATTTTCTCGTATACTTGGAGATTTTTGTTGCTGAACCATCTTAAAAGGCATTTGAGATGCCTCAGGTTGCACTTGGTAAGCTTTAGGTTGCTGTTCTTTCTCAACATCGCCTAAGATCTTTTCTATGCTGCTGGGCTCTCTATAAAGTGGGATGAAGGAGTTTTTCTCCCCATATCTTTTCATTGTTAGCCTCCATTTCTTCTCCTCGTATCTTTCGGTACTCTGCACTCAAAACAACCTACTCAGCAATCAGCGCCAATTTAGGGTTTGCAGAGCATTATACTGCTTCTAAGATTCAAGTTTAGTAGCAACCTATAAGTTGTAAGTTGTAGGTTTTATGAAAGAGTGATTTGTCAAGCTTTCATTTGCAGCACATATGGGGATAGTTGTTAATACACTAGCAGTCCATAAGTTAAGGAAAATACACTCCAATTTTTTATGCTGATAAGAAAATGAATTGTTATTTATCCATGAATTAATAGTTAACCAAAAAAAGCCTACAATAATAAGATTTTGCAAGCTTTTATTTTGTTTAAAATACTTACGCCATATGCCTTGTCTTTGGATGATGGCAAGAATGCCTTTTTCAAAGCGGATATCCAACTTCCTTTCTTCCCCATGATTTCAGAGTCACTAGTTACTGGAACAAGCCTGTATTTGTGAAGGTAAAATATAGAAGTTGGACAAACATAGAAATACATGCATTTACAATAATACAAACTAACCTCCTTCATTAAAATTTTTCATTTCAAGTGGGAGATATGTGCTCGCTTTGTTTATTAAAGGTCAATGGCAGCCAAGTGGCAACCCTGCAAAAGTCAACGGGAGTAGATGAACTTCGTAGGAATACTTGGGGTATAGATTGTTACTAAATACAGAAAAAGCTAGTCAAACTAACAATTTCTTCCTTATCTCCAAAATAGTGCCAACCTCTAGTTTTAGCATAGGATTTTGTTCCTTCAGCTAGAAAACTACATCAACAATTCTTGCCCACTATATAATACAAAAAGAGTTTTGTTCTATTATATTATATGTGTGCTTCCTATCATGTTGTGGAGTGATCATTGTGATGAAAGCCTCACCCAAACTTGATCAAGGTATAGTATATTCAAGGTCTTCCATCACAATGATCGTGATTGCAATTATGATTACACACGAGTTGATAGTTCACAAGTCCTTTCCTAAAATGAAGCCATATTAAATATTGTTGGTCGAATTTTAGGACATACAATATAAATGTACATACTAGTAGATCATGCATGTGTGTGCAAGTTAGATAGTTTTAATGGCTTTGTTAGTGAGATGCATGTGGGTGATGACACGTGGCTGAGAAGTCAATAAAAAGGGGGATACTCTCTCCAAGAAGATGTGTAGAACCTTTTAAAATATTGCAGTTGTCCTGAAACCTTAATTCTCCCCTTTGTATGCTATCATAACCGAAGGGTGTGAGGGCCAATCACTATTGTTGAGAGAAAAGCTTGAGGGAAAATTTTATAGGAGTTTTTTTCTTATAATTTTCTTGAGTTATGGTGAATGTTTTCCAAGTGAAATTGTTGTTCTTTTGGGATTTGTTTTATGTAAAAACTTTTTTGCTCTCTCACTATGCTTTCTTGTGCCTTAGTTGTTTTCATGAGATTTGTGGGAACTCTTAACAATTCTTTTGCTATATGTTGAGTTTGGGAGAGAATGTTCCTATGTTCTTGTATAAGAGTAATTTTAAATCATATTGGTGTAGTTTTGGTGGTGTTGCAAGATTTGAGCAAAGCTAAGGTTGAACATGGTGCCGTATTTCTTTTGAAGTTGAAGGACATGGACGACTATAAAATTAAGGTATCAAAACTTAGCAAAGAGATGGCATGACTTCAAGCCTTCCAAGAAAAGCTAGAAAACAATATGTGATTAGTGATAGCTAAAATGCTATTTGTCTTGTAGTGAGATGACATAGCCTAAACGTTTTCCACTTACAATAGAGATATCTTCACATCAGGTCGTCAATTGATAATTGGGTATTGCCTTAAGCAAACATCCATTGCAAAAAGTATCCAATATCTATATTTCAACAAGCTGAGATTATGTATTACCTTAGAAAAATAAAGAAAAGGCAAGTTGCACTAAAAGAGTCACAATATTGATAGATTAAATTACTCAAAGTTCGTTATTGTCAAGCATAATTGTCCAAGACATCATTGGCTTTTAGTGGAAGATTGTTGAGGTGTGGAGTTTGGTAGAAGTCATTGACTACTTGTATGAACTTGTTTAAGTCATGGATGTCGAGTTTTATGCTAAATCATATCATATCCAATGTCGTATTCAAGTGATAATAATGACTATGTTAGTAGGATGTGTATGAAAGTGGAGCTGATTTATTCGAGTGTGCAGAGCTTGCAAAATATCCCGAGCAGTTGTTAACTCTTGTTCCCTACATTTATCTACCATTGAGAGCAAGCAAATTGTTTAGAAAGAAGATTGAGATCAGATGTTGGAAAGGTTTTTTATTGTAAACTATTGGGCTTCTAGTGAAGATCTCTCTACTTGCTAGATTTCCACAAAATATTTTTGCCTGCTGTCATTGTGCTTTCTGTGTTTTTCTTTGTTGGATTTTGAGTTTCCCCAGAATCCTAATGTACTTCCATCGTGTGCCATAAATTGGTAGATGAAAGGGAAATTTGCGGTTACTGATATTGGAGGCATAGTCTCCTTGTGTTATTTTGAGTGTTCTGTTGGAACTACCAATGGGAATTTTAGTTGATTAGAAGGGATATTTCCATCACTTGGCATCACTTCACATCTCATGAAAATTTGTTTCTTAGCTGACTTTTATGTGCCCAGTTTAATGATAGTGTTGGGCAGGTTCATAATAAATCCTAGTTATAACATTAACCAGCTAGGTATTTATTCAATGTTGAAATGTTCCAAGGAACAAGTGCAAAGATCAAGCAACATGATGCCCAATAAGGTAGTAAGGTTTCTCTCGAATGCACCTCACCTTTATCCTTTTTTATTCTATGAAAGAAATAGAAAGCACCAAAATTTTGGTGCGTTTTCAAATAATTGACTCCTATTCTTTGAAGTATAAATTGTTATGAAAAATGACAGGTGGTTAAAATTTCTAATTCTCTTTTGAATCTTCATGTATGTTCCACAAGCTAACGAAAAGTAAGATCAACATTGGTTTGGAACTCAACTAACCTATCAAAAATGTTGATTTAAACTTCAAAAAGTTATCTTTTATTCCTCATAAAAGTGGAGGGGAATTTCACACTCTTCAGAAAAGAGGGGTATAAAAGATTTTTTTTTTTGAAATCTAAACCAATGTAGTTGATAGATTGTTTGGGCTCTAAATGTTTTTCACATGGAACATGTATAATTACACCTTTTTTTAGCTATGGATGTATGACTTGCTTATGTTTGTTCAACCTCCACTGAAAGAGGACATGAAAATATCAGAGGACTATGCTATTTCCATTTGTTTTCTGCCTTCGGCATAAAATGCACCCTAGTATTGAAGGAACTTGGTAACCCTAATCCATGGAAGTTGAAACAGCCTTGGTGAAAAGACACATACCTCTAGAGGAACCAAAAAGGCAAATATCTAGTATAGTATCATATTGTCAACTTCATTGGGCTTCGTCTCTATTCCATTAGCCTGAAGCATTTTCACTACCTGGCCTTCTCCTGCAATCTTTGGATCTGTTTCTTGCAAGGATAGGGTTCTTTGTATGTCTTCTCTTCCCAACCCTTTCCTTCTCTCCATTTTGGGAATAAAAAGCCTCCTAACCCACTCTTTTGGGTTAATGATGGAGGGGTGCCCACTTCCACACTCTAGGTCACTTCTTCAACCAAACTTTACTTGACTGTGAAGCCTCCTAGGGCAGCAAACTACTTGATTTGGTTTGATTGGGTCCTGTAGATAGAATATAAACATCCAGGATTGTGCTTAAAGGTATTAAAAAAAAAAAAAAAAAAACAAAAGGTTCATTGCTCCATCAGGAATCTGGACGAGAACGCAAAGCACCTCCGTTTAATGAGCTGATGAAGGAGCATCTGCAAACAAAAGCCAGTGGGTTGCCTGAAAAGTGCCCCTTCAGATAATATTTCTTTTTTCTAAAGTGAGTTTCATCCTTAAGTTTCCCCTTTTTAAATTTTTTTTTTTTGCTTGCTAAGCTTAGCAGGTCAATGTGTAACCCCTCGTGTTTCATTTCAGCTGAAGCATCTTAACATTTTTCCTACAGTTGTTTGCTGCAGAAGGAGCAGAAGCATAAACTAAAGAAAATAATGGCAGTGCAGCTTTTCGCTCATTGGTGAGTAAAACTGCTCACTTTGCTCGATTTTATGTTTTATTACAGGTTAAAATTAGGTTAAATAGCGGGTCATGTGGGAATATTTTCATTCCTGAAAATATTACAAACGCATACATTTAGCTTCTTACAGACACACTTGCGATTCATCAAATCAATAATGAAACCCCTTGTTTTGGTGACCGTGTTAACTTGATTTAACCCTGTTAACACATTTAAGTACACTTAATGTGTTATCGGGTTAACCTGTCTAAGAAAATTTGGGTTGGTGTGATTAACTCCCAAGTGAATTTAACAGTAAGCTTGATCAAGACAGTGCTAAAGTTGAAAGGGTAATACTAAGTTTCCTTCCAAGGTACTCAATACAGAATGAAGCCAAAGAAAATAATTGGTTGATTCAATGATACGTTAGAGCGGTTGTCGTGGTTGTTAGTAACAATCAGTAGGCCATCATCTGGCTTTTAGATTCACTCTTGCTGGGAAAGCTGGACACGTGTGTTTTAGATAATTGTTGTGATGAAAACAAAAAGACTAATTGTAATAATGTGCGAAGCTTAAAAAACATAGATCTTTGTATGACAAAGATGACATCCAAGTGTCTCCGCATTGCATCTAAGTCCTAATTATTTATTGCTACAGAGTGGAGTTGGAGCTTTGGAGTCTTTTCATATGATATTTATGCTGTATATATACAAAATTGGAATTTACACAGTTTTGTTTCATAAGCAATCATTTGCACGTGTAATTGGTACCATTCATGGCAAAACATTTGATCTGATTATTGTTTTGAATTATATTTCGATTTTTATAATTCTATTGGAGCCAACTAGGCAAACTTTTTCTTAAAATATATTTTCCATATCCTCCAACAATGTTTTATTATCATGAAATCTATACTTCCAAATAAAGGTTGTGGATATATTCTCTATAATATTTTGTATGTATGTGTACACACACACACACACGTGTGTGTATAATTTTATATACCCTTCATCAATCTTGTTATAATGAATGCACAACATTTGAAAATAAATAAATAAACAAATGTGAGTCAACTAATAATTTAATAAACAATTCTATAATAATTTAACATCAAATCTGCAACTTAAGAAGGTAAAATTATTCTTTATTTTTGTTATCTTTACAACACAATTTTGTACCAAATCATCTACCACATCTCGTAGGGTTTGTTACCTCCCTTGGTTTATTTTTAGTGACTACTGATGAATGATATATGATATCTTGGGGAGCACAATAGACACTTCTTAATATATCATGGGGAATAATTGAAGGTATCGTCACTAATAGTCGTCATCACAAATATGGTTAGCCAAAACTACCATTAAATATTGTCGTTCCAAATATTATGAGCAAACCTCAACTTGTGGTAGCATGTTGCACATGGAACAGTCCTAAATGGGTATTCGAAATGTTTGGTCACGTTAATATGGTGAGGTAGCTAGTAATTAGGTTAATAACAATCGTGGCATGGGCTTAGGTGAGACATGTGATGGAGAGGTTAGCTTTAGATTATTAGTATGGGCTAGTCGAGGCGGTCATGATAAAGAGGGATTGATGGGTTCCATGATTGAAATGGGAAGTGTGATTAGAGCCAAATCTCAAAAGTAGTGACCATAATTGGCATCGTAATATGAAAGTAGGAACAAGTGGAGGCTAACTCTAGCAATCAAGTTGGATGTGGTGGTTGAAGGTATTTGACATCGAATCTAGCTTATGGGAAGGGAGCCAAGGTAGGGAGCAATAGGCAGCCTAGAATGGGTGTAAGGATCTCATGGGTGGAGGCTTTTAAGGATGAGAGCTTGGTGTTCTCATTAGCATCTTGGGTGGAGGATCAACATGAGAGTTTGAGGATCACGATTAAGTAGAGGTGTGATCTAAATGGAGTGGCGTGATGATGGAGCTAACTAAGTGTAGTCAAGGTGGGAGAACTTGGTCGATGATGTGACAATCAAAGTGAACAACAATGACATGCGAATGTGTGGGATTGTAGTGTGATCAAAGAGATTGGGGTTACAAAGATGATGATTAGAGGCGAGGAATTGGTATCCAGAATTAGGGGATTCCTTATACATGCATCAAAGCAATTTAATGTTGATTCTATTTCACAACAACCAATGATTTCATTTTATTTCTCATTATAGAATATTAAATATTCTACAAAATAAAACTTTTATTTTGCATGAAAAACAAAAAGGACCCTCAAAATAAAATAATAAAATAATTCAAAAATAATGGAAAGAAATCTATAAGGTCTAGATACTTGGGGTAATATAAGAAATATTTTCGAGTTTCATAAATAAAATATTACAATTAAATAACTTAAAATAAATTTTTTAAAATTATATTTTGTATTTTTTTAGGCTTTTATTTGAGATCTATCTTTTGCATTGTAGATTTTTCTAGATCTTTTTGTTATGTTGCATCAATTCTATACTATTAGAATGAACTCTGTTTTTAGAGCTAAAATCAAAATAAAACTTTATTAGGCTTATTTCCATGATTTTGATTTTTTTATGATCAATCGAAGTTTTTCAAATAGTTGGTGTTCCAACCAATAAACTAAAAAATTGTAAGAAACATCAAAATTAAAATATACATTAGTTAAGATAATATCAATGATAAAGAACCTGATATTAGAAAATACCTCTCTTATTTATAAATTATCTCTAAATCCTAGTAGTAAGGATGGATATACTTACTTTGTTAAGCAACTTCTTGAGATCTATAATATAGGGCTTCATCTTTTACAAATTTCTTTCATCCAAGTGTAAGGATAGCCTTAGGTTTGATTTTTTATTTTTCTAACCCTACCTTTAGTTGGACAATCCACCCTTGAAAGGAGATAAATCCATTCTCAAAGCTCTACTTTGAGGCTATAAGTGGAAAGTTTTCATCGTATTAGTCTTTCATATGCTTCTTCATCTCGTTCATAGTTTTATCAAGAAACTTGTGAAAACCTAGCCAACAAGTATTAACACTTTTAAGATCTTTTGCACCTCCCAAAGTCTTTCAAGATTTTGCCGCAAGGACTTCAAATCTTTTGTGATGTCAATAAGGTTTTCATCAAAAGTGGTAGTAAGAGAAATCATCATGCTTAGTAAAAAGTTATCTTCTTCATTAATTAGATTTGTTTCTTCTCTTTGATAATCTAGAACCTTAAGATGAGCTGCATCCCCAACTTGACTAAAAGACAGCAAATCAATTCCAACTATCTCTTTATTCTTTATTAAAATAATAAAATGTTCAACCTTCTTGGATGCTTCTAACATTCTCTCACCCTTCTCTTTGTATGTCTTCAAGATCTTTGGTGATCTTGAACATAACATCTTCAAAATGGAGCCACTTCCCTCTCATTCCCCTTTTTAATGTCCAAGAAAGAAATAAAAAATGAAAGAATGGGATGGACAAAATCTTAAAGGAATCTTTGGCTTTTTCATATGGTCATCGAGATTGACAAAAATGGCTTTTGAATTATTCATCACAAATTCTTTAAAAAGTGAGGGAGTTTTTTTGGTTAAGCTTTAGGAGTTATCTTCGATCATTTTCCTCCTGTAACTCTTGTTCAACTTTGTTCCATTTTATTCTACATTTAAAGGACTCTTTTGTCGAAGGAGGATCATCCCAAGCCCTGAGCACTATGCAATAAATTTGTCAATGGTAATGATTCTTCTTCTAAAAAACTTGTACAAATTATCTTAGTAAGGGTTAGTCTTTTCCTAATTATCTAAAATTTAAAAGGCAATAAACAACCATTCCAATTAGATTAGTTAACTATTATATTATTTTTTTGAATTTTAAATCTTATGTTATTTTTTATTATTGTGTATCCCCTGAAGTAAGTAATTGAAGTAGAGGGAGCCCTTCATTTGAAATAAAAAAAAATAATATGAAGAGTTTAATTATCAAATGAAGATACGATTCATCTATTAACTTTTAACCTTTGATCCAGATTTCAATTATGTGACAATCGTTAAAAACATGATTTAGAGGCTAGTTCCTCAAGGTCAAGGTTAGACCTTATAAACTTGCTGAGGATTGACCCTCCAACCACTTGAGATTAGGCCATTGATTAAAATCAAGGGTGGGCCTTTGATAATAACTCTACTATGTGTTAGTTCTTCTCATGACCAACTTTTCAAGGTTTATCCCTTATAGCTTACTATTGAGGTTTGCCCCTCAAGGTCAAACCTTTTAAAGAAAGGCATGTGAAGATCATGTGTTCATCCTCCTTTCAGTCGTATTAATTTAAATTCATCAATCATTTGTAGTAGTTTAGTGAGTTAGATGATTATTATCAACTCAATTACATCATCATTAGTCTAAGTGTAATTTCTTAGCAATTATGATTAATTAAAATAAGTCAATGAAATGCGTCAAGTATAACTAAATGCTATTTGTAATTATCCATGATGGAAGTTGAGCTAACCTATTTCAACTTTTTTTTAGCTACAAATAGAATTCCTAGGGGTTTAGATTGAGGATCCATTCTTTGGATTTTGATTCAAGGAATATATATGGAAAATGCTCATTTTATTAAAAGTTTTTTTTTTCCTTTTTCTCATAATTTTCTTGACAAAGGTTGGTCTTCTTCTTTATCCCTAACTTCTTTGGTCACGTTCTGCCTAAAAGGATTCCAAGCTTCCATCATTTCCCTTGTAAACATTTTCTTCCTCTACCTCAAAGTTAGCATGTTTTCTTATATTTCTATATATTCATTATTTGCATCAATGGGTCCTTGTTCATTTATTTAGTTGCCTAAGGATTACTCATTAGTTATGTATTGATTTAAGAGGAAGGTATCTAGTAATTGATCTTTTATTTTTTACACTTGAAATGAGATATACTCTTATCAAGAAACTCTTTTTGAATCAGGTCATATCTATTCATTAACTCCTAAGTACTTTCATGCTCATAATCATCATTGTGAGGATAGACTATCCTTTTTAATGTGTAATCTAATAGATAGAAGCTTTGGGCCACATGTCAAAATAGGTCAATGAGCTCAGTGAGTATGAAACTAATTTTATTTCTAACTCATCTTTGAAATAGCAAGATTCATCATATTTTCTTGTAGTAATAAAATCCTTTGAGGATGTGTTATTTTCTTCTAACTTTAAATCGAAAATTAGATTTGGATGTTCCTTGAGAGAAGACAGTAGGCATTGGTTTTATTCTCATTAGTTCAAAACATGTCAAGCATGAAGGAGCAATCAAGATGACCCCAAATGCTACTAATAATCAAGAAAAATATAAACCTCTCATCCCAATCTTTGTTTCTCTTAGGCTTCATGTTAAAGTTTTCAATGTTCTTAGTGATGCTTAACTTATAATAGATCAAACCAATGGATTCTTTGAAGACTATTCTAAAGGATTATCACTAGTTGGCTCTTTTTTTAAGCAAGAAATTTGAGCATATTAAAAAATCCAAATCTTGTATGAGATAAGACTAGAATGTAATATTTCAGTATATCCTATATATGTATATAACATAATTGAGTGCAATTTCATTATATTTGAAATCTTGAAATGAATGAAATGCAAGAAAAAAATATGAAAAAGGATACATTTGTAAAAAAAGGGGTCTTATTGGATAATATACTTGCAACTCCTAAAATAGAGAAGAGAATATGGAATACAATAAAATAAAATTCACGAAATCTAGTGAGTGATTTTGTGAGATTGGAAATGATTTGGTGATAAAATGAAAAATTGATGCTGGTTAAAGAATTCTAAGTATATTTAACTAATTAAAGAATATATTAAAAATATTTAATGAAATGTGTTAAACTAATGATTGTTAAATGAAGTCTCAAAATCTTAGTGTAGTGAGTGGAAGATAAGAGAAAAGGAATTTGTGCATCGCAAGATTTTGGAAAGGAGCTTCATTTGAAGGAGATAGCTTGTGGAATTTTGATTACTCAAACTAGAGTGAGTTTAAACTATGTAATCTCGATTTTCATGAGATCTCATGGAGATTTGTGTTTTTATGCTTGTAATAGATTGTATGTAGTGAGGAAAAACTTATAATTTGAGTTTATGGTGCTATTATGACTTGTAATGAGTTGTAAAAATGAATTCACTGTCTAAAAGAATGTTTGGTTCCATGTGATTATTGAATGGTTTGATCGAGGTATTGAATGGTTTACTAGGAATTGAAAATGAGACATAGTCTTTGTTAGATGCTCATTGGATGTTTTAATGGTCATCCAATTTGGAGTGATCAAATTATCTAACAAAATAGCATATGATAAGTTAGGGGCTAATGGATGATATATGAATTTTGTTAGAAATATTCCAAGTTTGTGCTATATGCAAGCCAACATTTCAATGAATACTCAATAAGGATTAAAACGTTTGATAGAGAGATTAGATTGTTCATTGGAGATCTACAAGTGAGTAGAACAAGGGTTGGGTAGAGTGAATAGTTAGATTTGAGGTCTATTAGAGACACATTAGGTGGTCAAATAAAATGGATCAAATGGTCCAATCAGTGCAAAATTTGTTATGTCCAACGAGTCATTTGAAGCTTAAAAGATGAAATTAATGGTTGAAAGCATAAAGAAATAAAAACAATAATATCTATAATCATAAGAAAGAAAAGAAAAAAAAAAGAAGAATTAGATACTCAACTCTTTGATAATCAGGTAAGTGATTTGATACTAATGTAATGTGTGTATGTTTGATGCCTGTTTACTTAATTACTTGACGTAGTCTTTATGCTTATTTATAGATGTTATTTGGTAATGCCATGAACATGATTTCATATGACATGCATATTACTTACATGAGACATGGTCGAGTCTTGTGAAATAGGCATGCTAAACATGTATGTGTGTGTGATTGGTAATTTAGCTTAGGTGGTGATGAGTTACATGAAATATAATTTAGATGATGATGAGCTATCTAAAGGTAAATATAGTTTGGGTGGTAATGAGTGACATAAATATATATAATATAACTTAAGTGGTGCTAAGTCATATAAAAGTATAATATAATTTAGGTAGTAATAAGTCACAAAAAAAGTGAATACTAGAAGGATTGAAAAATGCATAAAAAAATGCATAGTGACTAGTATGTGACATAAACACTAAATTGGTATGTACATGACTATCTTTTATTTGACATCCTTCTATGCACATGCTTGTTTATTTATTTTACTTATTTATACTTGGCATATGATATGACCCAATTTTTAATGATGTTGAATGTGATATTGCATAGTGATCACCTATCTTTTCAAGTGTTATGATATCTTCGTTTGAAAACTATGTTTTTTTATATAAAATCAAATCACTTGTTATAATGAAATCCAAAGCGATAACAACATAAAATAATTACCGATCTTTTTAAAAGTCAAGTTCATATATCCAATTCTCATAACATAATATAAACTACATGCTTATATCCATAAAAATAAAATAGTTGACACAATAGCTTCTATTGTATAACATATAATCAATGAACAATTATAATGTGCTAGAGCAAATGATATATATCCATCAAATCTCTCTTAAAGTTAGTGATTGTCTCTTCATCACCTAAAAGTGATGGGTCAGTGAACAAGTTAGGCCAATTGACATTAACTTAGTGAAAAAAATTATATCATACATGTAGAATATTACATCTTTAACTCATATTGTATGTTGGGTTAAAGTATCACGTAATAGCATGTTCAAAATGACAAAACTAATCATGCAAATATGTTTAGTAGTAAAATATTTTTATTAGATGAACTAATCTAATGCAAATAATAATTTTTTGCATGTTTTATATTTTTATTGATTTTTTTATCTTTCTGAAATTCTTAATTGTTCATTAATCTTCAAGTTTATAAATTTCTTTTTGGTTATTCAACTTTATCCATCACAACACGAGGTGCATTCTCGGGAGCCCTTTCTAACCTAAGTAGCACATTGTGATAAATTGATAAAATATATGATGCTCTCACGAGGGTTTAATTTAGCTTGAGTAATATCCTTCAATTAGTTTCTTATATAATTTAAATTTTCTTTCTAAGAAATCTCATATTAAATTTTTCTTGTTTTGATTCATTTATTTATGCTAATAATAATGTCAAAGATTAGTATAAAATAAAACTTATATAACATCAAGGTATGTAAAACAAACCATGATATTTTTTATCACCATCAACAAGCACATAAACATTATTTGCATCAAACATTACCTTAGAAATTATTTGGTTTATGATGAATCTTCTTTAATAATAAGTCACTAATAATAAAAGCATCATGATTCTTTTTTAATAATAAGTCATTATATAGAGTATGAAATTTACATTTAATTCATTGCATCAAATATTATCTCTAATTTTAATGTCATTGTTACACTTAAGAGTTAAATTGCTATTAATAAACCTCTCACATGTTCCACTAAGCTCACAAGCTTCATTTCTACCATGGTTTCACTTACAAAAATTTTCAAATAAAAAAAAAAAAAAATTCAAATTTGAGTTTTGATAAAACTTGATCATAAAATAATCTTAAATTCTTTCACAATAGCCAACAAAATCTTCCTTTCATTAATTTGTAGTTTCTAATTTAGATTGTTTATATTCTTAGTTATTCTTATGCCCTATGATTTCCCAAATCAGCAACATGACAATATTCCATACGTTAATATATCAAATTTTAATTTGAATGTTTCCCTATGCTCAACGTTCCTTTCAAGCATCTTGACGGTTCCATGGTTAGTTCATTAGCTAGCGCTAGAAATAAATAGGATTTTTTTTTCAAATTTAAAAATATTATATTTTTAATTTAAATTTTAAGTTGAATTAAATTTTTTAAATCTTTAAATCCAAACAGTCTGAAAAATTCTTCAATAAATTTCAAAATAAAGTATTTATGAACGTTTACCATCATTAAAGTTTTATTATTTTTTACATTGTTTAACGTTTTTTTTTTAATTTTTTTAATCATTTAAATAGTTTTTCCTATAAATTTGACTTTTGAGGCATATTAAATTTCTACAAAAATAACACTAATCAACTTCAAATAAAGTATATTATTGTCATAATTTTCTCAAATTTTTTCTTGAATCATTTAATAATTTTAATAAAGTTTTTAAAAAAACTATAATAATATATGTCTATAATTATAACTCTAATGATTCAAATTTTAATTTTACAAAATTTGTACTAAATGATTTTTAATAGTTTAAAATTTTATATTTGATATTCATCTCTTCTCTTAACACTTATTTCCCTTTTAGGTATTACGAAATAATTTTAAAATTTTTAATATTCTAATTACTTAAAAATTATTTATAAAAATTTATTCTATCATAATTAAAGTATTATAAATTCTTTCTCTTATCATAAAATAGTATATGTTTTTTAATTTAACACCTTAAAAATCAAAATATTTTCAAATAATTATTGAAATTATTATTTTTATTGTGAGATATTATAGCTTTACACAAACTTAAGAACACAATAAGTTATTTCACTTTTTCTTGTTTAGTGAATTTCATGATTACAAATGTTTAGAGATGTGTGAATATTTGATTCAAATGGTTCAATAGTTAGTAGAAGTTTATTAATCTAAGAGGAAACTAAGCATAACAGTGTTAAGAATTTGTAAAAACTCTTATAGCAAAAACTTCACTTAGTCATTTGTTGTCCAAGAGAAAATAATAGCAAGGCTAATTGGCCATTATTTTCACTATTTCAAATTATCTATTTCATGGACAAAGAAAGGAATATATTTTGAAATAAATTTTATTAAGTTTTTTTTTTTTCATTTAATAGTATTATATTATTTTTAACTTAATTGAAATTTATTCCTTAAAAGTTTGTGAGACAAAAATTTTCTAGAAAACCTACACTTATCTGATGGATTGCAAGTAAATTTGCTACGTGATCATTCATTTGATGCATATTTTGATCTCTTGGTTTCCCCTTTTAGACCAAACCATGGATATATTTTTAAAATGAAAAGTATATAATCTAGACCACTGGTGAACCACGTTTCCGAGGATTGGAGGTATCAATTAGCTCAAAAAGCACTAATGGCTGTTCTTAAAGAATGAATATTTGATGCTCGTACAAATAAAAAAGATGGTTCGATAAGATCATTAGACTACATTCCGAAAAAAATAGGTTATATAGCTACTGCGGCGGGTCGTCAATCTTGCAGTTGTCAGTAGTCTTCAGCTTAACCGACGCTGGTGCTGTGGAGATGAAGCGGAAGAAGTGGACTGAGGCGGAGGAGGAAACCCTAATCAGCTCCTATTCGGAGATGCTATCCTCCGGTAGTGGAATCTCGCAACTGCGCACCAGAGAGAAGAAATTCCAGCCCATTGCTGACCGTGTCAACTTGCTATACCATCTCCGTGATCCTAACGCCTTCCCTTTTCGCTGGTCTTGGCGAGACGTGTCCATCAAGATCCAGAACATGCGCCATCAGTACCTTGGTGTCAAGCTCAAGCTCTCCTGTTATTCCTCCGCTGCTGAAGCTCCCGATTGGGAGCACGCACTCCACCTCTGGCCAAACTTCCTTCGATACAAGGACGTCTTTGGAGATATTGACCCCAGTCGCTTTCCTTCCTCATCACCTCCTGCATCGGACGATCTCTCCGCTGCTTCCGAGGATGGAAAAGTCAACGATCTGGGCGAAAGAGTGGTGGAGTTCGGAGAGCTGCTGTTGGATAGAGAGGAGAATCGGAGGGAGAGGGATTGCATAGACAGGGAGAAGCGGCAGCGGCGACTAGGGGAGATGCAGGCGCTGCAGGCGGTGGCCATATTATCGGAAGAGGAGGAGAGGAGGGAGAGGTGGAGGCGGTGGGAGGAGAGGAGAGAGGAGGAAGATATGGAGTGGAGGGAGAGGGTGCTGGTGATGCAGATGGACCATGAGAAGTTGGTAATGCAGATGCATGCAGAGTCTTGCCAGGCACAGATGCAAATGATCGGAATACTTGCTCGCCTATTCTGTCAGTTTCTGAGCCCTACTGTGGCAGGTGCCGGAGGAAGTGATGGTGGGATTAATGGGCTTCATAACTTTATGATGCAAAACTTGCAACAACAGCAGCAGCAGCAACACTCTCCTGGAAGCATGGTTGGTGATAATGGGAAGAACGACGGGCCTTCTGGAGAAGACTATTTATAGGTTCTTTATTGCTATAGGTATGCATTCTTTCTAGTTATTCCTTGCAGCGTTATTAAGATTTTAACGCGTGCTTTTATTTGCTTATTGCTAAGAATGATACATATGTTCATTTCCTTGGGAATGCCTTAGTGGTGTCAGCTGCACTGTACAAGGGTGGGAATGCTGTTGTCAGTTGGATACTAGTTTAGTTTATTCTGATGTGATAGTGCAGGAGATTGGTGGAGGGGAGTGCCTGCGTGGTTGTGGGAAATTTGTGGTTCTCTGTGAATGAAACTTTGTTGCCTTCACTGCTGCTGGATCC
Organism: Vanilla planifolia; assembly: GCA_023846275.1. Taxonomy (NCBI): domain Eukaryota; kingdom Viridiplantae; phylum Streptophyta; class Magnoliopsida; order Asparagales; family Orchidaceae; genus Vanilla; species Vanilla planifolia. Next base: position 30,984,526 of record CM043869.1, on the reverse strand, counting down.
ACTATGTTCTTTTCTTTGTTTAGAATTATGGGTTCTATTGTTGACCTCAATATCGAAACTGGATATCGGTGAGTAAGTTAGGTGAATGATGTTTTACTCTTTTAGGAAATAATTTATGAATGTCCATGCTTTTATAATGGATAAGATGAAGTGGCACTTGTTATCATAATGTGATGTTAGAGGTGTTGATTTGGGTATTGAATGTTATAATTGTTGGAATACACATAGAATTATTCACATTGAATGTTTAACAAGTAATATTGATGTACAAATAATGACTCTTATCCACTAGTTTAGACTTTTAGATCGATGGGCATTATTTGTGTATTAGACCAAATTTGGGTCCTTATGGTATTACTTCAAAAAATGGTATCAAAGTCAATGTTTCAGCTAGATTAATGGTCTTTGGGTTCATATGGGTCTTGGCACTACCATGGTTGGTAAAATTCCACGAGAGTTGATGATTTCTTTATTGATTGCATGTTATTGTGTGGTTTCTTGGTGTGCATGATTTTATGGGTTAAAATGACTCATTGGTGTGCATGACTTTGGCCTCCATCTTATTATTTCTCTAATAAATGGTATCAAAGTCAACGGTTCAGCTAGATCAATTGGTCTTTGGGTTCCTATGGGTCTTGGCATCTTATACCATGGTTAGCAAAAATCCAGGAGAGTTGATGATTCCTACATTGATCGCATGTGGTTGTGTGGGTTTTTCATTTGCATGACTTTTTATGTTAGAATGACACATTGGAGGGGGAATGGACATGATTCATTGGCGAGTCTTAATCGCCACTTTTAATAATTTCTTAATTTGCGAACTTTCAGGTTTCAGTATTTTGTAAAAATTAGAGTTAAGATATTGTTTTTTTACTAATGTAATCTTCGTTAGTGGTGAATTATAGAACTTATATAATGTTTTACCATAATTCAAACAAAAGACGAGGAGAAAGAAAATAGAGGGAAGTAATTGGAGAAAATTTTATGAGAAACAACTAATCCTATATTTTGTTGATCTACCTTTGGAATGAAGTTTTTTTGAATCAAAAGTGCATGATTCCTAATGTTTATGCACCTTGGATATCTATAGACAATCTTGAGGTTAGGAAAATAAAAATACCTAAGATTGTCTTAATAATTGTTGTATTATCAATTTGTGGGTTGAGGGTTACCTCCACCTTTTACATGCCTTCTTACTTTTATTATTAATTTATGGTTTGAGGGATACTCTTAATGCAATTATATTTTTCCATTTTTCATGAAAAATTAACTAGTGTAGTTATTTTAATTGATTTATCCATTTGAGTTTGAGGAATGCACAACTACCTATCTTTCATCTACTTACTTTATATGTTGAATTGTTTATCATGCTTTAATTTAGAGTTTGGTAATTATCATCAACAATTTTTGAAATGGGGTGGAATTATATGAAGATATTTAATATATGCGAATATTTATCTTATCTATGCACAAATAAAAAAATGTGTTGCTTTTGGCAATCACAAACTAGATGCCAATAAGATATGGCTTGAGGTTCTAGTACTACTCAAGATGTTTGCTTTTTCATTTTGCCAAATATGTGGATTTGAGGCATTCTATTGTACTTATTTTTTATGATTTGCCATTTTTGCCTTTCAAATGTTCATGGTCCTACTGCTCTTGGGATTCCTATCATCATTGTTGAACACATGATGAAGTCCACTCACAAGAAGTGGTAGCCATTCATCTTTCAGTGCCTTTTACAGTTTAATCAAATCGTTTATTCTTTTAAGGCTTTTGATAATGAAATTTCTATAAGATGACCTGTGAAATCTATATTGGGATCCCAATTATCACTTTCCTTGCTCTTACTAGGCCTAGGCACTTGACTTTGGCGTTGTACAACCTGTTTGGATCTTTTCACCTTATTTTTTTTTTCCTAGGTTTGAACTTTGTTAGAGGAGATTTATTTGCTAGCCCTTGGTTTCTTTTGTCCAACATGAATTTAGATAGTGCATTTTTTTATTGTTTAGCTCTTTTGAGACTACTTGTATGTATTGCCTTATATTTTCCATTACGTGCATTTGTTTTAGTATGGAATGTACCCAAGACAATACCAAATTTTAAAAATTTAGGGATATTTATAAAATACATATGACAAAATTTGTACTTAGGAATTACTTCAACAATTTAATGTTGTTAACTGGGCATCAGATGTTATAATAGTCTTATCTTTTGAAGAATATAGCATATCCTTTAGGTTTATGAACATGCATTTTGATGTAATTTATGCAAGCATGATTTTATTCCATCTCACATGCAATTGTATACATTATTGTGAGCTTGTCACTTTGTTATATTGCCTTAATGAATTTTATATTATAGGTAAACTGTGTAAAGTGTTTACAATAAAACGTCTCAGTGTTTTGGATGGCAGAGAAGGTAATGTAAAATATAATTTGCTATAAATAATACTATAAAATAGAATTTAGTTATGGCCATAGGATTTTTACATGCTCTTTGAATTGTTGCAATCAATCCCATGATCTATTAGCATCTATGTGGCGATTGATAGAGCTTAAGAAAAAATTATGTGAAAAGATCTCAAATGTAAAAAATTATGGCACTTGATGAATACTACATATTCAAGTGATTAAGAAAATATAGTTCCTCACACTTTATTATGTCCATGTTTTGTTCATGGGGACTTACGAGAAGAAAAATGAGGGTACGAGAAGCCTTATTCTAGTTTCCTCTAGGAATTTCAAGATTAGATGCATGACCTCCATTCAATGTCCTATTTGAATTTTGGTTTCTTTACAAAATTTATTGATGATTTTTAGTGATGGAATCTTGTTTCTTGGAGTTGTTTTGCCTTTTCTCTTATGTTCTAGAGTTTTATATCCAATATAAATAGAATATTCAAAAGGCTTAATGAATATTCTTAAAGTTTGGCACAGAAAAGTTATTTTGTGATTCTTATGATTTTGTGATTTTTTATGTGACTCTCTAAGAAACATGGTCATCTCTATGTACCTTGCCATGATTGTGTTTGACGCTTTCCAAAGCATGACACTCAAGGACATTTGGGGATACCATGTTGGACAAATCACATGGGCATGTGAGACTAAAAAAATAATTAAAAAATGGTAAACACTTTAAGAAGTTGTGTTGGCACCTTCAAGATACTGCTTGGCTCCTAGAAACCCATTTCATGGGCACAATGCTTAATTTTTCTTCATTTTTAATTGATGTTGCTTGGTCATGTCTTCTATTTGGTGCATTTCATGATTAAGCTTTTATAACTTTTTTGTTTGGTCAATCTCTTCTCCACTTATTGCTCTTTTTTTATATAGGTGATTGTGTTGGTGCATGCTCCATTATTTATGGACTTTTTATTATAGAAAAATATTAACATATCTAAAATTATACATTTTATTATTTTTTTTTGTATCTAGATCAAAATGTGTCACAATTTCATTTTTGTGCTTTATTGGTGATTCGTAAGGTCATATGGTTTCATTATAACTTTAGGCATAGATCATATTATCATATCATATATGTAGTTAAGGATCGTACAAGTCTATCTATAAACAACATCAATTGTCAATACATCAAACATTTAAAACATGTTCAATAAAGCTTCCCTATAGCATGTTCTATTAAAACATTGCATCATACTTATAATATAATACTGAATTGAATTCATCCATCTCAAGGTTTTCCTTGGATCCAACCCTATCCCATGCCAATGAGAAAATCTTGGCTTCTCTTTCTTTGTTTCTCTCCTTTTCATCTATTTCTTTTATATTTTTCTTTCATTTTCCCTTTTATTCTTTCTTCTCTCTTTGTTGTCTTAGTTCTCCACTTTATCTCTCTGCTTGTTTTCTCTTTCTTCTTCTTTTTCCTTCTCTGAGTGCATTTGTTCTTTCTTTTTTCCTCTCTATTGAGCCCTTTCTCTTCTCTCAATTTCTCCCCGTGGCATAACTCTTGGCTCTTTTTCTCAAGAACGTCATCATTGGAGCTTATCCTGATGGAGATCCTATTGGAAGATCAACGACAAGATGACAATGATCGATGTCAAAAGAGGATTAAGGTTTTATTATGGTGGCTCCTGACAGATGCAACTTTCCAAGTCCTACTTTTGGTGAAGCCTGTGGCCTAAACGACAGTGATGCAATGAGGGGAATTTATGGTTAGAGTTTCTATACTGACATATGTGAGGGAGAGATCAAGAATGTGAGGTGTAGGAGTTGGGCTAGGAATGAGGGATTCAACTAAGGGCTATTGTTTATATATATATATATATATATATATATATATTAATTAAATAATTTTATTTTTTTATTTAAATTTTAAATTTTTATAATTTATAATAATTTCAAATAAATCTCAATTAAGAGAAAACATATGTCATTGGACTTGTCTAGATGAGTCAATCCATCAATATATTTATTTTCATATTTTGAAATATCTTATTTTTTAATTGATTTTGACATGTTTTATGAGATATTTAGCATACTTATGAATTGATTCATAAATATTAATATAATTCAATTATTTTTGAATTTTAAAGATGTTATAATTCTCCTCTCATAAGAATTGTCTTTGAAATGTAAAATAGTTTGTGATTTTTTGTCCTTAATTTCTGCAAATCTAATTACTCTTTATGTGACATACTTTCAAAAACACATTTTTTTGAAAATCTATTTTCTTATGTTTGGCATCAAAATATTTGCTTTGGTCATCTTGTCTTATACATTATTTCTCTTTGTAATTGAATCTTTTGGGTATTCTCACCAATTATTTTAGTCTTACCATAGTTCTTTCACTTCATGCAAGCATAGTGTTGATTGCCATTTTCTCTTGTGTAATGCAGCATGTAGTGGTCCATCTGATTTCCTTCCCATGCTTCTTTTTTTTGTCTTAAAATTCTACGTCTTTATCTTTTATGTTTTTCAAATCATGCAACCAATCATTTGCTATACCTAATTTGGGAGGAAATTTTATTATTCATTAAGAACAATGCATTGAGTCATATTAGATAACTTGGTCTTTCAACACTGAGCATCATGCTACATATATTAGCCTTCTTATTGAAGGCATTGACGACCACATTTGTTTTATTAGGATGATGAATAATTATTAAATCATCTTGAATTATTTCTAATAATCTCTTAAAAGCATAGGAGTAAAACTTCTTAATAGATATAATTCTTTTGATAACCACATTTTCTCCAAAACTTTGATCTCCTAATTCTATCATGTCACACTTCATTTAAGTGCAAGCATTTTTTTATTACATCTAATTTGTATATACATATAGATATAGCAAGCATTTGCAAATATTATTTACTGTAATGATATTAAATGTGAATGCATTTCTTATTGTGGCAATCTATCATTTGCATATTTCTAGGATATCAAATAAAATAATATATATATATATATATATCCATTTTTATAGCGGAGATCTAACTTTTATATAATGTCATATAAATATTTGTTTTTAAGATTTCAACTATGATAAAAGATGTCCTTATTACGATATGAACTCAAGACCTAAATTTTTGATCTTATGAACACAGGGATTACATTCTTGATCCTAATAGTATTTAATATTATATAATCTAAATATTATTTTTTTAAATGGACAATTTCTTTTGTATCTCATTCATTTTCTGTATACATAAATATCAAACTATAATATATTTTTATTTTTAATAATATCTACGTAGTTGTCTACTACATATATGTAATTATTTACATGTGAAAATTGATAATTTATTTTTGAGAATCATCTTCAAAAGAATCATCAATTATTAAGAAAGTGCAAAATCTCAGAATTCCAAGATTAAAAATTGATAGACATACTATATGATTAACACGAGTATAGGTGAATAATAATTTATGCTTGAAATTAAGAATTGATGAACAATCTCGTCACAGAACCCAAAAATATTCAGAATTTTTAAAACTAAAAATAATGTTCAATTATTATAGTGTCATTGTATTACAAAAAAAGTTTGTTACTCTATTCTTTGTCTGCACTCTTTCCTATGTTGTGACCCTTATGTGCTTGAAATGTTTTAGTCAAATATGAGCTAAGTCAATCATCACAAGTTTAGTTGACAAACTAACCAATACAATATTGAAACATGCATCATTATACTTGAGAAGTAAAAGAGCATATGACAACGTATTTAATCTCAATCACATAAATGTGAAAGCAAATATATTTGAAGTATGTTGAATATCATAATTTGCATTTAAGTTATATTATATGCAATATTATACATTAAAGTCATGTTAGATGTAGTTATGTATAATAAATATAACACCTTATTATCAATATCAAATAGATATGAAATTGTATATACAATTCAAACTTTAAACTAAGGACCCTATTTTGAGGTATTCCATAAATAGGATGCCAAATTCTTTCGTAACTGTTCCAATTTCCAATGATTGTAGTCCTAACTAACACATGATAGAGGACCTCAACCAACTCTTGGGTGTTTGCCCTAAAGTTTGGGATGTCATATCCATCTATTTACATTATGATGAAATCATTATAAGGAGAGAAACTCGACAAATTATGGGATGACAACCCCCATGGCCATGGCTACTTATCCATCATCTCCTTTTTTCATATTAGCTAGAGCTTAAAGAGCTTTGTATAATCAATATGTAATATTATTCTTTGCACATTACTTCCGACACATCAATTCACAATGTTTGCATGCTTAACATGCATTGCACAATACTTACATTCTCAAGTTTTCATTTATTATTCACTTTCATAAATAAAATGTATGAAAAATAATCTAAATTTAGGCACATCACATCACCATATCATATACATAGAAATCATGCAAGTCTATCTACTATAAACAACAATAGTTATTATTTAAGTATTCACAATATGTTCAATAAAGCTTTCTTATAACATTGTGTATTAAAATATTATATCAAACATCAATTATACTGAATTAAATTCATCCACATCAAGGTTGTTACATTATTAATTTTCTCTTAGTTTTCTTGCCCATTGGACCATAAGTTGTCCTCGTTATCAACCAAATCCCCATACTAGTGGGAAAAATATGGTTTGCCTATTCCTTTGCTTATTTTATCTTCTTTTTCTTTTTTTTTTTCATTTCATTATCTCTTTTTTTTTCATTTCATTATCTCTTTTTTTTTCTTGTTTTTCTTTTTTCTCTCCTCTTTCTTTCTCTCAAGCCCTCTTTTTTTTCTCTCTTTATCTTCTTCTTTGTTTCTCGTTTGTGCCTTTTTTCTCTCTTTTTTTTTCTCTGTTGAGCCATTTTTTTTCCTCTCTCTCTCTCTCGTTTTTTTCTCTTTCTATTTCTTCTTCTCTCAATTTCTCCTTATGGCATAGCTAATGGCTCTTCTTCTCAAGTACCTCATTGGTAGAGCTCCTCTTATTTGGGATTTCACCAAAAGATTGACGGGACAATGTTCGATGACGAGAGAGGGAATAGAGTTTTGTCAAGGTGGCCGATCAATGCATGCAACCTTCTCGCATCATTCCACCTTTGGCAATGCCCATTGACTAAACGGTAGCAATGCGATGAGGGGAATTTAAGGTTAGGGTTTCTACATTGATTGACGCATGGGAGGGAGAGATCAGGAGTGCGAGAGGCATGGGAGTTGGGTTGGGAATGAAGCATTTAATTTAGGGTTATTATATATATATATATTATTTAAATAATTTTTTTTCTTATTTAACTTTCAAACTTTCATAATTTATAGTTACTCCAAATGAATTTTGAGACAAAATGAATGCATTTGGACTCACTTCTATCTTTGAATATTAATTTTGACATATTTTACAAAATGTCCAACATATTTATGAAGTAATCTCGAAATATTAATACAATTTAATGATTTTTGAATTTTGAGAATGTTACAGAGAGGATAATGTTAGTGTTATAATGTAGTATGTTGAAAACGGTGTTCACACAACAATGGGGTGAAGTGTAATCTTTGTAAATTTGTGAAAAGTTTAAGTAAATTTTTTATAAAAAAATCTTAGTAATTGTTTGAAAACTTGTATAAAAAGCTGTAAAGTGAGTGCAAAGTCTTTTAGATGGTTCTACTCTAAACAATAAAATTATGTTGTCATGAGTTTTAAAAATTGGTGTCTTTCACAAAAATGGGTAGATAAAATACTTACAAATGATTATCATATATCAATACCAGTTTAGAAGAGCCTACACAAATCAATCCCCATGAATGAAATCATTGTTCAAAAGAGCCCATTCAAGTAGTCACCATGGATCACAATCACAAGCATAGGGGTGTCTACACAAGTTGATCATTCCACATCAAATCTTTGGTGCAAGTTGATCATGATGGATAAGAAAATCAGAAAGCAGGAAACATAGGAGATACAAATAAGCTTTATTATTGATTCTTATAACTATAGATTTAATTCGGGATGCACATTAAAAATGTTAAATGATTAAATGAATGTAACCACTTGGCATGTAAATGATGCTCAATTTCAATGATTGTGAGAAAGAAACTTGAAGCAGTTTTCAAGTATTTGATTAACTTCGAAATATATGATTGATTTGAAATGTGAAGAATTTGAAGTGTCAAAGCATAGAATTATTGCAAGTTAACTTCTATTTATAAGCAAAGATCAACTACAAGTTTTAGTAATGGCAATATAACCATTGAGTCATTAAAATGAAATGTAATATCAAAGCATTGACAATTTGGTGATTGTTGCAAAGTTTTTATGAGCATGTTAGACAATTTGATGAAGTAAAGTTTAAACTGTCTGTATTATCGAATAATTTGTTGGATTGAACAATAAGCTATTTGATGGCTATTGAAGTGTCAATTGGGTGGTGTAATGGTCATTCAACAACACTTCCTTTTTAAATCTAATTTAATAGGATGTTTGTCTAGTTATGAGATGGTTTGAAGAGCATCTAACGGAATTTTGTTTCTGGTAGCCCAAATAATATGTACTTTTCGATAGTTTCGGATATGTCATTGAGTACTAATCAGGTGGTTTGATACTTGACATTGAACCGATTAGATGACATAAATTATGATACATATTGGATCCTTTCTCAGATGGTTCAATGCACTTTGGATGCATCATTGGATAAACATTAGACGGTTAGATGATTGACAAAGATGCCATTTATGATTAAATTAACCCTTCTATCAAACTAAGAATTTGTCCTATATATATATATATATATATATATATATATATATATATATAGAAAGCTTGAGTTTAAAACGTTTGTGTGGATCTCTTTGTTTAAAATTTGTTGATATTTTATGTACTCATAATTTTATACCTAACCCTTAATCTTACTATCTTGAGAGATTAAGTTATAGTTTCATATTTTATTATCATAAAAAATGACTTAAATCTTCAAGTTCGGTCAAATGTTACGTCATTTTCTCAGTCTTTTTCATTAAGTTTTTAATTAAGTCCTATACTTCAGTTCGTCATCTCCAATTCGATCAATCACCCCCAAGCTTCTTCATTTGTTGGTTGCATCTAGATCTATACAATCACGTAATGAAAGGCATTAGTACCGATGATTATGGTTTTATTGTTACCAAATAGCTTAGTGAGCCTACGAAGTTAACGATGTTTGCTTAGCAAGACAAACAGAGGAACAAGAAGGTCCTTTTTTGCTCAAAGGAAAAAAAAATTAAATAAAATGAGGAAGAGTACCATGCAATAAACAACATTCTAATTTTTTAACATTGCAAAAATATTTAACTTTTCACAAGCTAGAAATGCCACATGCAAATGCTTTTTTCATTTTATTTTTAAATCTTTAATCATTTTTTTCATTGGTAAATATTCAGGTTTTATATTTATATTTAATATCTGTTATCTAATGTTTATTCATATATTTTTATAAGATTATCATGTAATCTGCAAAGAAGTTAATTGTGTGGTTTAGAACTTTCATGCTAACCAGGAGTTTTCGTGTCATATGTAAATCTATTCTGTAAGCTCTTTGAAGTATTCTTTCTAAATAGGAGACAACTGAAATCATATAAAGATGAATATGGAACTTTGCTCTTTCAAAAGTATGGGCTTTCAATTGCTCTGGGATGTGATATGGTAACATAAGTGCAATTCTATCTGATGTCGAGGCTTCTGTTTGCTGCAATGTTCAGCTAGAGTTCAACACCTAAATTGAGCTCAAGGCAGTGAATGTCTACATTGCTTACCATACTATTAATTTTACAATTCAATTATTTGTTTAGTTATGCATTCATTATTATTTTACAATGTTAATTCATTGCAGGAAATTTTGTTTTTGTTTAATTATCCAAGGTTATTCCATTTGTTAAACCAGCTTGCTGCAATGGACAGCTAGAGTTCAATTCTTGAAATTGAGCTCAAGGCAGTGATTTTTATGTACATTGCTTACCATACTATTATGGAATTTTAGTATTCAAATATTTATTTAGTTATGCATTCATTGTTATTTTACAATGTTAATTCATAGCAGGAAATTAAGCATTCATTTGTTAAGCCAGCTTGGTGCACTGGATTATTTTCTTTGATCTCAACTTTTTATACCTACATGGATTATTTTTTTTAGTACTTTTGTAGGAGAATTGTTTGTTTTTCATGGTTGAAAAGCTTGAAATCATTTGAAAACTTCAAATGAATTGAATGTTTGGATGTGTTACATCCTCTAGTTTAACATTCAATCTGTTGATGCTCATCATTGCTTCAATTAATGATCATTTCCTATGTTAATATTATTTTGCTGTCTTGGTGTCATTGTTCTTTCTGTCTCTTTCCTCCACACATCTGTCCCCCCTTTTTTGTTTTCCTCAAAGATTGTCTATTTTGATAGGATGCACATGTCTATAATATAAAATCAACAAAAACCAAGTACAAAAGCTTTCCTTTTGGAGGATCATAGCAAAAACAGGGTGAAGAGATCTATCCTTTTCTCACTAGTAAAATAAATGTCACATCAGAGGGACAGAAGTCATTCGCATTGTTTCACGTATCTAGTTACGTGAGAGATATGTGAATTATAAAGAATTAAAAAAATGTAAGTCAAATTCACCAACTTGAAGTCAATCACCACACAAAAGACTATAAAAGAGATCAATCACAACCCTAAATTCATCAAACTTGATGTTATTGTTGTGACTTTTAGCAAGAGAGCGTAGTAAGAGAGATGGTCACATGGGTAACATGAAATTTGGCATGTAAAGAAGAGAAAATGATCATTTAAAATCCCATTGTAGTGACAAAAGGAGCAAAAGTATCACTAGCAACCATTATAGCATTAGCCAAACCATTGCTAGACATCTATCCATTGGAGTTCAATTTTATCCAACCTAAAGGTGGGGAACTCCATTGAGAGATGGGATAAGGCTATCCAAATGTCATAAGAGTTCTTGATTCTTCAAGCTAGGTGAAAGTGTTTGAGGGAGACAATCGTGTGGATGGACTTTAAGATAAATATATTGGATTGTCATAAATCTTAGAATTTTGGTTCTTTCATATCCAATAAAAGTAGTGGGTGCATATGAGGCTAACATAAATGAATGATTGCAAAGCATATAGATTTTCATATGAAATGACAACTGAAGAGGGGCTTGTCAACTAATGATTGATATAGCGATCAAAGTGTGAAGTATGAAGGATTTGAGTAGTCTTAATGCTTGAAAAAAGGTCTTGGCCAAAAGATTCTAGGTTTTGGCATCCAAAGAGCAGAGGATATTAAAGATAATATTTTGATAAAAACAAAGTTAAAGGTATGTGTTGCGTTGTGACATACTCTCTATAAGAAAGCATGAATTCTTGTTTTAGTTTCAAAACCTAAGCACATAAGACACCATCCACATTGGTTAAACTATTATATAGGAGAGATAATGAAGACTTGAACAAAGTTTGAAAGATGTCATGAGAGCATATTCTTGATAAGAATAGAAGAACAATATAGAAGTGATATCCTTCCACTCAAAGAGTAATGAAAACAAAGAGTGAAAGTTTTTCCTTTTGTCATTAAGAAGAGAGGAGATGTCAATCGGCAGCAAAACCTTCATGTTAATGAAGATAGCCAATGATCAATGTAGACAAACTCACACCGATTGTCTTTACTGAACTGAATACTATATTAATTATTAATATTTTAGATGTTATTATCAATAACAATAGGATCACCTAGATAAATCAATTGTCAAGTAAAAGAATCATCCCTTATATTATTAGAAGGTTATCTCTCAACTTGAATATTTAGATTGAAGACAATTAACCTAAAGGGAAGAGTTTTACCAAGGAACTTAGTTGAAAGTTTGGTTATGCAAATGTTCTTCCAATCCTTATGGCCATGGATGCCAAGACTACCATAGGGGTTTACATAAGGAGACTACTTCTCAAGAGAGGTAGTGAGAAGGAATGCTTAGATTCTCTCACTAAAGAATGTTATGGATCAACCTTTTCAATAATGTCAAGGACATTAAGGGGAACAAAAGCATGTGAAATAAAATATATATGAAAAGAGGTTATGTTACTATCAATCAAAACGATCTTATTTGTTATGGAGAGAGCTTTAGCACCACATGAGGCAGTTTTTGAAACCTTGAAGATTATGTATTAAAAGTCACCAAGGGTGCAACTCATTCATAAAATAGCGATCTTAAGCACATGTCTGTAGCTTGTTAGTATCATTTTGAAAAGAAGATTTTTTTTATTAACATTTTGGCCAAAAATAACACAATAAGTGCTCAAGATCTTCGTGAACTCTCTCACTTCAAAACAAGAGCTTGGACCAAAAGAGGATATTATCTATGAAGAAGAGGTGGGATGTAGATGGTGCCATAAGGGATATGTAGAGACTCTTAAGTGCTCTTGCCTCCATACATTATTGGATGAGAAGGGATAACAACTCCAAACTTAGGATAAAGGGATGAAGGGATAAACAACATCCTTATCTGAGGCAATGATCATCCATCCATCTTGGATTGAGTAACTAGGATTGGGAATGCATTCAATGGCCCAATCACACAATTGTTTAATGAAACCAAAAATGTTAGAACATGGCCAAGAAGAAAGGTTTATTGATCTTATCATAACTTTGTTTTATATCAACTTTAAGGGTTATGTGACTATTGGTAAAAGAGGAGGAATTTATAAGGTGGAAGATTTTTTTTAGCCAAAAGATAATTATTAGTGATTTCTCGGATAGGAATAAAAGCTTCTTATTCATGATCTACAAAGGGACATAGGGTAATTCTTCATTTGATTAATTAGTAGTTCATAATGTTAGGTTGATGGATTCAAAATGATTTGATCAAGGTGCACCATCCCCTTCTAGCTTGTTGGTGTCTTTTTACTTTTGGGTCTCTTGTTGAAGAAAAGGAATATTTTTTTTTAACATTTTGGTCAAAAATAACACAATAAGTGCTTAAGATCATCTTGAACTCCCTCACTTCAAAGTAAGAGCTTGGACCAAAAAGAGGATATTATCTAAGAAGAGGTGGGAGGTCGATGAGGCCATAGGGGCTATGTAGAGACTCTTAAGTGCCCCAACCTCCATACATTGTTGGATGAGAAAGGATAACAACTCCAAACTTAGGATAAAGGGATGAAAGGATAAACAACATCCTTGTTTGAGGCAATGATCCCCTTGTGTTATCCAATCTATCTTGGATTGAGTAATTAGGATTGGGAATGCATTCAAAGCCCAATCACAAATGTCTAATGAAACCAAAATGCTAGAACATAGCCAAGAAGAAAGGTTTATTGATCTTATCATTACTTTGTTATATATCAAGTTTAAGGGCTCAGTGACTAGTGGCAAAAGATGCAGAATCTATAAGGTGGAAGATTTTTTTAGCCAAAAGGTAATTATTAGTGACTTCTCTTATAGGAATAAAAGCTTTCTATTCATGATCTACAAAGGGACACTGGATAATTCTTCATTCGATTGACTAGTAGGTAATAATGCTATTTGATCAAGATGCACAAAATGAAATGTCTTGTCTACCAATTGTAAGGTAAAACAATGAACCAATAATTCCTTTATACATCTTCACATCAATGGCTTACCCATTCTTATCTTTATCTAGTGTACTTGTAGTCATGGAAGTGTTTTAGCTCGCACCATTTCAAAGCCAAACTTTTTAAGTTCTTATAAGCTTAGTTTGGGGGAAGAATATACTATTATTAAATTGTTTAAATTAAAGATCTAAAAAGAATATTAACTCTCATCATTAACTTGACAAGTGTTCACAAAACTCCTCATTTGTTGACCCAAAAACAATATCATCAATATAAACTTAAGTTCATATAATGTCTTCTTCAATTTAAACACATGATCTAATTTATCATGAACTTTAAAACCCAAGTATTGCTTTATATACATTTCTTCATTAACATATCTATTAAAAAATGTATTCTTGACATTCATTGATAAATCTTAAACCTTTAGAATTAGCTAAGTTAAGAGAATTTTAATTGCTTCTAATCTTGTCATTGGAACAAAGGTCTCATCCACATTAATACTTATTACTTGATTATAACCTTTGGGTATTGGCATACTTTGTTCCTAATTATAATCCCATTTTTATCTAGTTTATTTTTCTCAATATCTATTTAGTACCAAACATGAGTTGTCATATTGGTCTAAGAACTAATTCCAACATTTTATTCATAACAAATTGATTCAACTTTTCATTCATAATAAAACATTCTTTTATCAAATTTATATAAGTCAATTTTTTATTAATCAAAATAAAATATTTAAAATCAAAGACATGTAAGTGAGATATTTTTGGTTTCAATATATAAGAGTTCACAAGGAGAAACTTGAAGTAAAAATTATATAAGAACTCTATTGATTATATAACAAAAATAATATTAACTACTTCAGATAAAAAATTATTTGGTATATTATAAGACATTAAATATACACTTAATCATGTCTAACAAGTTTTTGTTTATTTTGTCAATTACACCATTCTTTTGAGGGGCTTTAAATAAAGAAAGTGTGATATTTCATTGTGGTTGCAGTATTCTATAAACATTTCATTTTTAAAATTTACCCCCTGGTCATTTCTAATAGATACTAAGGTTAAGTCGTGTTATTTTGTATTCAAGTGATTAACTATGTAAACTATGTAAACTACACCTCACTCTCTTCTTAATAAACAATACCCAAGTAAACATTGAATAACCATAAACAATCATAAAACTATGCTTCATCTTTATTAGACTATGTAGATGAATAGGTCCAAACAAATCTAAAAATAGTAATTCTAATGGTCTTCTAGTCATCGTAATCTTTTTATATTTAAATAATTATTTGGGTTGTTTTTCTAATTAGCAAGATGCATACACATGCTTATCATTCCAATATAAATTAGGTAGACCCCTAATTAAATCATATTTAATGATCCCAAATGTAGATGATTTAGGATGACAACCTTTTACGTCATAAATATGTACAATTCACCTAGAGAATTTAAGGTATTCAAATCCACTAATTTTAACCATCTTCAAATCTAATGCATGTGTTATTCTCACTAAGTGCTACAATAATTGTTTCATCTCTCTAGAATTAAAAATAACTAAAAAATCAAAGTCATACAATTGATTAATGCTAATAAGATTGTATTTCAAGCCTTGCACAAAAAGACCTTTTTGAGAAATGTGTGAGTTATTAATTGTTTTGGTTTTAGTGACCGTCTTCTTACGATTGTCTCCAATATAACTTCACCATCAGGCTCTTTCATGTGGATGTATAAAGAAGATTCACTAGTCGTATACCCTTGAACATTTATTATTTAGATACCACATACCCTTTTTAATCCTAAAAGGAAGGTGTCATACTTATATAATTTAATCACTTGTTTGATTTGGGGACCCATATCCTTTTGGGTCCACCTATTTTAAATTGCAATGATAAAGTATTGGGTTCATTTTCTTTATCTCATCATCTAGTTCTCATGTAGCTTCTTAATTAATTTCATTTTGTCATTGCACATTGACCATAAGGATTGTCTTCTTTCTCAGTGCTTGATCTCTTTAGTTAGGCCTCTCATTGGCTTCTCCTTATAGCTCAAATTTGCTTATAATTTCATATTATTGGATCATTGTGTATAACATGGGAAGGATCTACAAAATTTCTTCTTTAGTCATAAATATTGAATATGTTATACATGTTAGTCAATTGTAGATGTAATCTTATCCTATTTCAACTTCTATAATTTTATCCAATATTTGGAAAGGTGTAATGCATTTTAACTTCAAATTTTCTCCTTTCTTGAACCTAGTTTTTTTTTAAAACATGTTCATTTTTTGAATGTTGTCTTTTTATGATTTATATTAGAGTATTTCTCTTGACAATCTTGTACTTTCTATATTCTTTCTCAAATCATTTGAATATTTTGAGTAGTTTCATCTTTTAATTTTAGTCATCTACGAATTCTATCACTTGCTTTATACTAGTGTTATGGTGATTGATACTTCTATGTAATTCTTTATAAGATATCATTCATTATTAGATTGATAACTATTATTGTAAGTTAACTTATTCAATGTTAGATGAGTATCCTAATTACCACAAAAGTCTAAGATATAGAATCATAGCTTATCCTCCATGGTTTTTATAGTTCATTTGGTTCAACCATAAATTTGAGAATAAATGTTATGCTGAATTTTAATTGACTATCAAATGCCATATGCACCTTTCTCCAAAAGGACAAAGTAAACTTTGAAAGTTTATCAAATAAAATCACATTTAACATTCTATGTAATTTCATAATTTGATCGATATAAATTTGTGCTAGTTCTTCAAATGAGTAAGTAGTTTTAAAAGGTAATAAATGAGATAATTTGGTTAACCTATCTATAACTATACATATGACATCATTCCCTTGACTAAACTGAGTAGTTCAATTATGAAATTCATGGATATTTCTTCCTTGTAAATAAGAATAAGCAATAATTGTAGTAATCCACTTGATCTCTATTACACACTCTTTACTTAATATTATATTATACTTTTTCTTATATAATTATTTACATCCTTCTTCATAGCATACCATCAATTTCTTTGCCTCAGTTGATGGTGCATCTTTGTCATTCTTGGAGGTACTACTATCTAATTAATTTTATGATCTTCTTTCATTAAGTTTAATTTTCTTCCTAAATTGAAGGAATGTTCATTTTGCTCTTTTAGAACAAGATTTCATCTTCACTTAGATTGAGGTCAATCTATTTTCTTTTAAAAATTCTTACCTTTATTCATTATGTGTCATCATCTCTATCTTAAGCATCTTTCAAATCCTATAGCTAATTTATTATGATAGCTAATAGAAAGAAATATCTTATGGTAGCTAATGATATTGCATTTAGTTTCAATTATTCATATTAATAATCAGCTAATCTTTATTCGAACTAGGTACAATGCTATTAAGACTAGCCCACCTACTCAATACATTGACTATAATGTTAGCTTTGTCAGAGGATAAATGATCTCTATGCTATAAACTTTGAGTAGTTCAAACCATCTTCATATCTAAAATTTAACTCTTTCTATGTAAATGATAAATTAGACTATGGTGA
Organism: Vanilla planifolia; assembly: GCA_023846275.1. Classification (NCBI taxonomy): domain Eukaryota; kingdom Viridiplantae; phylum Streptophyta; class Magnoliopsida; order Asparagales; family Orchidaceae; genus Vanilla; species Vanilla planifolia. Next base: position 30,966,939 of record CM043869.1, on the reverse strand, counting down.
TCAATAAGAATTTGAATTATCATACCATATAAATGATACCTCCAAACCTTGATTGCGAATATATTTGTAGTGAGTTTAAGATCATGTGTAGGATCATTTCTTTCAAGAGGTCTTAGTTGTCTTGAAGTATATGGTATCACTATTGTTTTGTATTAAGACAAACACCCAAGTCCTTGTAAAAATGGATTTTTAGCATTATTAGACACCTAAAATTTAAAGTCACTTTCAGGTAATGCTAAGACTGGTATTGTGATAAATATCTCCTTTAAAGTTTGGAAATCCTTTTCATAATCTAAGCTTCACTCAGAAGGTACTATCTTTTGAGTTAAGCTTATCAACTATAATGCAATTTAAGAAAAATCCCTTAATATTTTTTTTTTAAATACCAATCCAAACTAAGAAAACTTCTCACTTCATCACTTTTGTAAGCTTAAGCCATTTTACCATAATTACTACTTTTTTGTGAATAAAAAAAATTCTTCTACATTGATTACCTCTATAGGAATCAAACATTATCTTATCGAAAGCTACAATTTGAAAACTTGGCTTATAATTGATATTCTCATAGTTTTTGCAAAATTATATACCAATGCTTCTTGTACTCTACATGTCTAAATTAAATTAATATCATTAATAAAAATAATAACAAACTAATCTAATATTGCCTAAATGTTCTATTCATTAAGTTCATGAAGGCCATTTAAGTATTCATTGATTTGATACAAGAAATTCAAAGTAACCATATTTGATTCTTAAAGTAGTTTTTTTAGATGTCTTCTTTTTTAATTTTTAGTTGATAATAATTAGATCTTAAGTCAATTTTTTAGGGTACTTTAGTACCCTTAATTTGTAATCTTATTCAATTCCTTATAATCAATATATGTTTTTACACTTCTATATTTTTTTTCATGAATAATAAGATATACCTTTATGATACACTAGTTTAATGAAGTACTTTTCAATTAATTCTTATAGTTGCACCTTTTGTTATTGTAATTCAGAGGTGTCATCTTATATAGTGTTGTAGACATTGTTTCTATGCTATATGCCAATTCAATCACAAATTTGATCTCCCTATTAGGAGGTAGTCCCAACAAGTCTTTAGAGAAAGCATTTAGGTATTCATTTACTATAAGAACTTATTACAATCATAATTCAATATTTACAACTTGTATAAAAGCTAGGTAGCAATCACATCTTTATTGATCTTTTATTCTTGTGTCATTGCTTATATTAATCTTTAATTCCTTCTTCTAATAGTCAATAATGACCTAATAAGATGTCAATAAATCCATCCATATATGACATCAAATTTTGACAAATTTATAATAATCAACTTGAACATAAAAGATCTCCCATTGAGTTAAATTTTTATTACAACCTATAATAATGAGTTAAATTGTTATTACATGTCTTATTGTTGCATGAGTTTTTTTAAAATGACATAATTCAAATCCTCCCCCCCCCCCCCCCCCCCCCCCCCTCCGCCCTGTGGCTATGTATCTCAACAAGTGACATTAGAGTAAGGTTGTATCAAAGGAAGTATTTCTTAAGGAAAAATCCATTTACTCTCAATAGGTGTTGTGGATTATAGGAAAACTTGTTTTACATTATGGATTACTCCTCTTTGTTTGCAAGGAAGCATTTTTCTGTGGTAAAGCTCTTTCAAAACTTTTGTTTGAAATATAGGTTATGGTTTGTGAAAGTTCTTTGAATAGCTTTGTCATTTCTAATGTGATTAATGAGAGATCACAAATGATGGCTCAATTAAATGCAACAATATTAATTTTTTTGTATTGCATAGTATCTATGGATATTTGCATGAAAATTTCTTACTCACCTACATGTTTTGAGGCAATGTAAGAGCTAGAAAGATTGTATGATGAAAGGCAACCTCAAATCTTTGATGAAAACAAGAAGGAAAAGAAAAGTTAAAAAAAAGAATAGAGATGTAAAAGAAAGATGACTCAAAGTATTTTTATATCAAACCTCTCAAGCAAAGGTGCAAAACTTACATCTTACTAAAGTGATGATTAAGTTTTGATTTAAATGATAATATATCTAATTGCTTTGATGGACTTACATTAGAGCACAAGAAGTTGATTAACATTTACCTCGAGTAAGAACTTTACACAATAAGATCATCATTTTTAGTTAAATAGATAAGTTGTTGCATGATCACACATTGGTGATTTCTATTATTAACATTAGATAATACTATTGTATGTTCTATATTCTAATATTTTCATGTATCATTCAATGTGAGGTTTCTACTATACTTATATGATCTCTTTCCTAGATAGAATAGTTAGATTTTAGGCTAAATTTATTTTAAAGGCATCATTCAAATGTGATTATGTTGTTATTCATATAAGCCAAGTAGTGCAACTAAACTTGTATAGCTTCATACAAGTTTGATGCCCGTATCATAGTGCAAAGTGAGAATAATCTATAGTTTAGTAAGTTAAAGCCCTAAAAGGAACACTTTTATATTGATATGTTATAGTTATTATACTCATATGAAGAACTTTAAAACACAAAAGTGATGCAACTAAGTGCAAAGAAATATTGCAAACTAACAATCCCCTTATTGGACTCGTATGATCCTTAAACAATCTAAATATAGGTAAGCCTTAAGGGTATCATACTTATACAATCGTCAAAATTATTTACTACAAAGTTTTTAAAACACAAGACTATTTTGATAATGTCTGGTGAATATACATCATATAATATGATGTCATGTTTTGTATTTGTACAATATATTTTATGTAACCAAAATATGTGGATCATGCAAGTGTGCCATGGAGAGATTAGCTTTATTCATGCATCGTCTTTGTACAATCCTTTAGTCATAATTGTATGAATGTAACCTGAGAATTTTAATAGTTAGTTAATCTTATCAGAAATATAAGTTTGAGTGTAACTTCTTAAATTATTGTAGTCACTTAAGTAATATAAATATGAAGAAACTCATTTAAGAAGAAACTAATGGAAGCTAACAAATGAGAGGGTTTGACTTGTATATCACTAGAAAAATGAATGAAGTCTTAAGCTTGCTAAAACAAGTTGTAGTTACTGACACATCTTCTTAGCTATTATTATTGTTACTTTCGTGCATTTTGATCTCTGATTTGTGATTGTAATACTCCTTTTTTTGTTAATTTTTTTATATCATTTAGAATATTTATCATATCATTTTATAAGTGAAAGGTATAGGATTTCTGATTATTTTCATATACAATGTGCTAAGATTGTATTTTATAGCTACTATTGTAGTAACTCTTTTGAGTTTTTTTGTAGCTTCTTTGAGCACAATAGATTCCTTCATGGATCCTTTATAATGTTTACCCCTATTAGATGTGGCAAAAGAGAGTGATATTTTAGTGCAAGTCTAGTCATTAAATTAAGGGTGGATATTGCCCTTGCTTGTGCTAAACTTTACCTAAGTTTCATTGATTGTTTATCACATTAAGATTTTAAAAAGTTAAAAATATTATTTATTAAAAACTTTCTTTAATTATAAACTATAATAGTGAGTTAAATTGTTATTACATATCTTGTTGTTACATAAGTATTTTTTTATAAAGGTAAAATTCACCCTCTCTCTTGTGACCTCACAGCACAACAAAACCAACATCTTTCTTTTCAACAAAAGGAATAGATGCTCCCCTAATGTGACACATTAAGACAAATAAAACTCTTTTCTAATAATTCTTGAATTTAAAATTTCGCTGTTGCTAACTCTATAAAGATCTTTAGATGTGAACTTAGCTCATAGTATTGCTAAACTCAAACTCAATCACCTTATTAAGTGGAAGACCAAGAAAATGTTTTAGAAAAATATATTGATATCCATAGATCTTGAGGATATCATAGAGCTCTCTATATATCTAGTCAATAGATATATTAGATAACAAAAAACTCTTTGTTTTCCTTTTTTAGGGGATTCTAGGCCTTAGCATAAAGATGAGTTGGATTCCTCTTCTTTTCTTACAATAAACTACCTCCTCTCCATTGCAGCTATCAATTAATTCTTTTTTTCACATAATCAATGAACATTTGATATTCATGTAACCAATGCATACCTAAAATAAAATCAAATTCATATAAGGGAAAAATAAGCAGTTTAACAATAATAACATTGCATCACATTTTTATCTCACTAAGAAAATTTATCTACCTAAAATTCACTCACATCAAGAAATTTACAAGTTAAGGATTACCCATTTTTTAACTCAACTATCAATGCATCGATTTGATAAGATATAAATGAACATGAGGCACCAAAATATCAAAGAACAATTATTGGTAAATGTTGAAGGAACACAAGACCTACTATCACATTCATCACATGGAGAGTGTCCTATTAGTTGATGGCATACACCTTACACTGGATATCTCGACCTACTGATTGAACTTAACATGTACTCTTTTAAGATATCACTAAAACATTAGCTCAGCCTTTATTAGTATATCCTTTACCAACACCTCACTTAGTTCTTTATAGTTGAAGCAGCTGGGTTTGCCTCCTTTCTTGGACTAGTAAACCCCATGATGAAATCTATTACACTCTACTCATTGGGTATCTTTTCTTTAGATTTTTTATCCATCATAATACTAGTAGTTCTAGAGTCCTATTGATTATGCTAAGAATGAACAAAATGCCTATTACCTTTTCCTTAATAAAAGATTTTCTTGAAAGAATTTGAGGTCTTATGTGGCATAGGTGCTTTTTCTGATACTATTTTACTAGTTTCAAGTATCTCTAGCTCTTACTCCATTATCCTAGATTGCTCAACAAGCTTAGCATAGTTGGTACTTATAAAGGAGGTCAAAGTAGCACTAACAGATTCCCTCAATCCATGATGAAAAACAAAACATGTATAGTCCTGGAGACTTATAACAAGAGGTATACAATGAACTAAACAAGGATAATTTTCATTCATTGTCAATCATTGACATATCCTCTTGCTCTATAACTGTTAATTCTTCCCTTATCTTCATTCTGATAGATGGGGACTTCTCAAAGTCATCAGCAACATCTTCCTTAAAAAATTCTCTGATTAAGCAATCTCTGAAGCATATGTAGTAACAAGGTTCCCATAAAAAATAGTAACACCATCAAGTACCAACAAAGCAAGTGACATATTTTTGCCTTCTAGGCATGCTATATCATCAAATACCCTACTTATTTGATTCAACCAACTTTCTACCATTAAAGAGTCATAATGAAGTGAGGAGGTTGCATTTTATGAAATTACACTCTAACTTAACATCATCGAAGCTCTCTCTATGGCTTCCCCTTGGTCTTAATGAAGAGGATTGCATTTGAGCTAAAAAACTCTACTCTTCAGACCATCTTCTAAACCCTGCCCCATTCTTGCATTAACATAGGATTCTACACTCTGTGAAACCTTGTAGTTCTTCCTTGATTCAAAACTATATTAGTTTTTTAAATCATCAAATATTTAACTTTCATAAAAAATATAGAATTTATTATAAGTAATAAAATCATGTGCATGCTCTCTTAATGTCTTTATTTTAAATTCTCTTTAATGTTCTTAATCTTGAGCCCTGATATCATCTTATCATACCCTACCCAACAAAATAATAACTAAACATAATAAAATATTAAAACATTCCAATTTATCTGATAATATAAAGTAAGGAATAAAAATCTCGAGGACATAATTAGAAATTTGGTAGAAGTCATGAAAACATTTCAAAACCACATGTTACATCAAATATAATAACTGAACAAATAGTAATACACAAAGTCTCAAAGTTGTTAATCAACAATAAAATGTTTTATAAAGCTCTTAAATAAAGACATCCTTTCTCCCTCAGGGTCCCATGTATTAACCTTTATAAATCCTTATAATTCTATATATATAATTGAGTCTTATTTTATAATTTAAGTAGGTATGTTCATAATATGCTTAATAAGTAAACCACTAAATATAAGAAGGTAGGATAATGTGTCATGTAAATAATAAAAGAATACTAAATATATGACAATGTGTGCATGAGTTCATTATTTAATAGTAATATCATATAACACAATATTATCTCTTTCATTTATTATCTTCATATTCATATACTTTTTCATCTTTTCATATTTCTCATTTCTTAGATAGGCCCTTAATTTTCTTATATGACCTTAATCCTTACTCCAAGGGATCTCATGTCATATCATTCATATATGGCATAAATCATACCTCAAGACCTTTATCGATAACTGGCCAAGCACTAAAGTCATCTATCTTAACACTATTAGCTTGTATCAAAATACTAATAAAAATGGATCTTTATTTTTCCTTACTCAATATTGAAGTTCTCATAATAACAAAAATGAGATCAAATGCCAAATTTTCATGAAATTACCAAACCTAACCTTGCGCAATATAATAATAATAGTAAGGTCTCTATATATTGTGGCCTTAAATTAAGGTGTCAATAATGACTGCATGATCTCATCATATTTAGCAATTGTGAGATAGTCATAAAGAAAATATCATCTTATTTTAACTTTTTCATGACTCTACAAATCAATAAGATTCTTTAATAAATCATTCTTTTTTATTCATTTTTTTTCATTTTATTTACTTTCTTTCTTATCTTTTTTTTTTGATAAAAAGAAATTTGTTCCATGAGACAGTTTTTATATTTTCGTTGATAGATATAATTTGATGATTAATTAATAGTGAGGACACTATCAAGAGTTTTGATGCCTTAGAGCTAGACAGATATTTGTTGACACTTTTAGATAATTAAAGAATATACTCTTCTTGTGTAGAGTTCAAATGGGGTTTAAAATTGCACTTCAAAATTTGCAACAAAAACCCAAAAGGGTTAAAAAAGTTTTCATTGGGCCTTCTTTTGCCAACTTTGAAGCCCATTGTTATCTTTGTTGCTCACTATAGGCCCAACCTAACCGATTAACCCTGATCACATTCAACCAAAATCGATAGGCAAGCAGGTCTTCAGAGCCCAATTCGGATTATGGGTTGGTGTAGCTACGATCAATCTATCACACAACATTGAGCTGTTGATAGAATTAGCAACACACTGACTTGACTCTAATTTGCAATGCTACATTGACCCACAAACCTTCTCCATGGCATGCAAACTTGATTCTAACTCACAACTCTACTAATTCCATGTTAACCCACAAACTTGCTTTGTGACATGTTGACTTGCAACACTATTGACATTGCACTAACCACCAACCCAATCAGTGACAAGCATCATGTGAGGCCCAAGTAGTGAGATGCTATAGTAGTTTGCCTACAACTTTATGACATTGTTGTACTGTTGCCACCTCTTAACGATTCTTTCAATTTGCTGATAGCTTGCATTATTATTTCCATTCACAATGTCATTCTTGTTTCACTTCATCTCTTAAGATTTCTTGGCTTGTCAATTTCACTTATCGTCATCTTTTGCTACTATTTTAATTTAATTTTTGTAACTCTTTCAATTGCATTTATGAGTAAGTTACTTCATTATTTTAATCTTCTCCAAGGCTTAATAAAGTTTTCAGTACTTTCAATCTGTGTCTGTGTGACCTTTACTTTGTTCTTCTCTTTATTGTGACTTTAGTTTATCAAGACCTTTTTAAATACTTATATCTATTCCATAGAAATGGTTGTGAGCTTAGCTTATAGAGTAATCTCTATGTGGTGCTTGGCCCCTTATTGGCTAAGATTGTCTTAGATAGGTAGCTCTTGTGTGTTACCTTTTTGGATTTCTCATGTTTATTCATCTGCATTTTATTTCTTCTTTCATTTTTGACACCCATTCGACATCAACTTGATCCAATTTGATTTAGCTGCTATGACCGAAGTGCTTTGGTTCAACTTGTTCCATTGGTGCACTCATAATTACCTATGAAATGCTACATATTTGTCCAATTATGTGAGATGTTTAGGAATGATAATACAATAATATTGTTAATGTGTTTGAACTACATTGAACTTATTTGATTTGATAAAAAAGATTTTATCAAGAAATGATGCGATGCAACTCAAAGCAATAATGACATGTTGACAACGTATTTGTATGATGCAATAATTGAAGAGTATCATAACTTGCCAAAGCATCATCATAAGAGTGATTTGTCATATTAGCTTGATCTAATGGGATGCACAATTGTAATATTACAATCATGTTGATTTTGTATTCTTTAAGCATATGTGTCTGATGTAAAGTTGTGAGACATTTCTGTTGTACAAAAATGTCCAGATATATATAGTACAAGGATCCATGAAGTGTACTTGTTTGGTGCAAAGGTCAGAGGCACTATCATAGATGATGTCCTAATATAAATAATGAGGTTGTTGATGAGACGTATTTGTCAGATGCGGTTACTAGAAGCATTTTCATAGAACGATGATGTCCATGGTTGAATAGTAACAAAAGCATGGGTAATACTATCTGATTTGATAACTAGAGATTATCATAGCTATTTGAAGAGTAGTATCTTAATTGGTCTAAAATACTTTGCTAACTATGGGGAAATGCTAAAGCTACTATATGATTGTAGTGATGTTGTGAGTATTGAATGTATTTATTTAATATAGAGGTGGGTTGCAATGTCTTGAAATAAAGATATGTCATTGTGAAAAGTAGAAGCTTTGCATAGTATGATGATTCTTATCATACTATATGAACAGTTCACATATAGTGAAGTTATCCAATTTTTCTTCATAATACCAAGGCTAATCACTATGGTAGATGCATTGTAACTTGTATAGTGTTTGAATTTATGGATGTTGAATTTTATCTAATTTTGTGAGTGTCTCTTAGAATTAGGGAAGATGTTGTGGATCCCATATGTTGATTGAGATTTTTGCTATTATTTTTCCTAGGTAATTTACCACTTCAATGTCTTCTTTAAACATAAAATTTCAATATATGATTGTCATTCCTAGCTCTCAATTTATTTGCGAAATAATTTTTAGAGACTTGTAAGGGATGTTGTCCTAATGCTGCACTATTTTTGGGATACCTTTGTAGTAATGTTAGCTGAATCTAGGTTGTTACACAATTGACTTAAATAGTGTTATTCATTTAGCATCTATCATTGATTATTGTTAATGAAATTGGAGAAGCTACCACTATTTTTTCATAAATGTTATGGATAATTCCTTCATAGATAGCCATTATATCATTATAACACAAACCCATCAATGTTAAGTTTAAAAATTTGTTTTGGAAGGGTGACCATTTAACAACTTTGTAATTTTTGTATTGAAAGAGTGAATAGCAAGGAACCAAAATGAGTAGAACTAGTTGATGATCTATTTGAGATGACTAAGTAAGAAAATGCAATGAAAAATTTTATAGCAATTAAGGATGATTTTATGAATAATGTTGTCTACTTATTGGTTGTTTTCCTGAATTTTTTTATGTCTAACCTTCCATATGCTCCAATAGATGATTAGTGGAAGAATTTGTATGACCTCTCCTCTAGAAAAATGACTATTTTCATGCTTTGACCAATGTGAGAATAATGTGGTTATCTTCGTAATATTGGTTTCCTTAATGTTTAGACTATCGGTTAAGTAGACTAAAGTTTACTAGCTTTGTAATAGCTTACAAATGCATGATCTATTGAATATTTATTTATATAGTGTGGACATTTTGGTGTCATTTGTAAGTTGAGTTTTCTTAAAAACTTTGGGAATGGTAGCAAATTGTGGAATATTCTCCATATTACAGTAGAGATTTTTAGAACATCTTGAGTTCAAGATTCATTTCTCATATTTCAATATCAATCCTTTGCTTCTGATAGCTTCCCAAGTCGTCTGAGTGCTAAAGTTTCATTGGATATGAGTGTCTAGTAGTTTGTTTTCATTAAGTTGGATATTTAAATAACTTTCATGACCATATCTCTTATCCTTTCCATACATTTTCACATATCAAATATGGCATATTTTTTACCTGAAGTCATGTATTTTAATTTCATGTATCTAGACTATAATTAGTTAGTTAAGAGAAATTTTCAATTGAATTTTGGAGAAAAAAGCTAGCGTTAGTTTAATTTTTTAAGACCAAGCCATTCTCCTCAATAGGTACAATAACTCTCTCCTAGTTAATCTAATAGCACCTATGATTGCTCTCCTAGTTAACCCAAATTGATGTTAGTTCCTCTAAAAAAGTCTTCCTCTTTAGTCAACAAATTCTTCTTCTAGCTTTTCTCCTTCTTATTGATTATTTTAATCAGATGTTAAAATGAGTTATTTTCTTTATACTAGTGAATAGAGGATAACACAAATAATTTAAAGGGAGTTTGTTTCTCTTAAACTCGATTCTCTAGCTAATTCTTCAAGCTTCACCTAGTTTTATTTTGTTGCTACAAATAAATTTGATTTTGTGAAGGTTGATGTGCTAATAAAATATGCTTTGAAAGCCTATTAAGAATTTATGAATATTAGAGATTAACTTTATGTCTCCCTTATTAAAGGTTATTATGTCATATAAAAAACCTATATGAGATGAAATTGGGCAAGATCTGGGTTGTGCATGTGTTAAAACTTTTCATGATCAATGAGCTTGTTCAACCCACAATTAAAACCTTCCAAAGATAGTATGAAAAGTAAAGGTGAGAGTGCACTATCTTGCCTTTAACTTTTCATTGACCATGATTGAAATCTAGGCATTGCATTAAACATTTTTTTATCACCATATGAATCGATATACAAAGTTTGATATGGTGAGAACCTTGCTTAGAAATTTCCATGATTGACAGTCAGAGATACATTTAAGATCAAGTTTAATTATGTAGTTTTTTCCTCTAGCTCTTCTATTTAATGCTTCAATCAATTTTTGTGCTAGAAGAATATTATTCGTAATCTCTCTACTTCTAACAAATCTAGGGTCTAGGGACATAAGAAGAGGAAGGATTTTTTGAAGTTCGAATACCAAACATTTATAGATAAGTCTTTAGATATGTTTGAAATCATTAAAAGTTATTGGGTTCTCATTTTGGAAATTAGGACAAGATTACTACTAGATATTCTTTTAGGGGTTGAGGGCCTTGCTAGAAAGTCCATTGTTGCAACAAAAACATCCTTTGAAATTATATCCTAATAATGTGTGAAAAATTTACCATTAAATCCATCAGGTCTTAAGTCATTATAGCAGTTTATCTAAAATATGACGTCTTTAATTTCTTTCATTAGGACTTCCTATAGTAACAACTTATTATCTTCATCTTTTACTAAAGGAGGAATACATATAGTGTCAATGTCTACTAGTTTAGAAGATGACAATAGTTTCTAAAAATGCTAAATTGCAACTTTTGCTATTTTTTCTTCTTGTCAAACCAAATTACTATTGGAGTTCTATATATTGAGTGTTTTTTATTTAGATCTTTTTTCTTAACCATGGATTAAAAAAAGTTTCTACTCTAATTCACTCTGTCTAGCCATCTAATACTAGCCCTTTTGATCTTCCTCTTTTTGCAATAGCATCAAGAAGGATCTCATGTTCCTTATTTAGTACCATCATTGTTTCCTCATTTTAACTTTATTTAGATTGATTTTCTTTTAGTTTGACTTATTCTTCACCTAAGTTAATTGAGTTGAATATGTTTCCTGACTTTGCTTTGTTCCATTACTTGAGAAGAGCATTCAATTGTTTCGGCTTAAGAGCAAGAGCTTTCATCTCATAACAAGTAATTGGTAACGTCCAGTTGGATTCCATAGTTTGTAGAAAGGACTATTTCTTGAACTACATCTTGTGAAACTTAAATTGTTTAAGAGTTGGAGATTTATTAGGAAAGTACATAAGCAATAAAGTATGATCTCAATATGTTTTGTAAAAATGTTGAATTAAAATAATAGGAAGTTGATCAATCCAATTTTGATTCACTAAGACCTTGTCTAGTATTTTTTTTTACTTATCTTTCTTTCTTTTGACTTATCTTTCTTTCTTTATAGCAAATCAGCCAAAAGAATTTCCCAAGAATGCATATTCCATAAGGACACATTGTTTAATGCAGTAAAAAATTTCTTTGATAGATTTTTGTTTTATAGTGGAATGCCTTTTATAATCATTCAAAGACACTATTACATTAAAATATCTTCGGATTAATGATGATAGGTTAGAGCTCTCAACCATTTGATAAAGACTATTTCAAAGAGCTCTTTTTTTATAAAAAAAATGAGCTCTTGGAATAGGAAAATGAGCAATTTGCAAAATTAGTCCAATCATAATGCCTTACCACAAGGTGAATTAGTTGCTCTTCATCCAGTATGACTTGATAAGAAAAAATATTTTTCCAAAGGATCCATACCACATTTGACTTGTTGCCTTCATAATATTTAGAATTCATCTTTTTAGACATTTGTTTATTGTGTGTCATGGGCTCTATTAATATAACTAAGGGAATGTTTTGTAATTTTATTAGGTTTTTTAAATAGTTAACTAATCTTTTATTCAATGCTCCCTTTATATTTCACATACGGATGGTTTTAATTCTTATTTACATATTTTATAATTTATATTACTTGAGATCTATTACGAATTTTATAGTACTAATTAGTTTTTCCTAAACTTTCTTCTATTTTTTGCTTGGTTTATCTACTCAAGTCAGGAGTGAAGTCTTCTTCATCGAATTGTAGTAGGCCCAAGCCCTCACTCTTTCATGGCTCTTCACTAAAATTCTTTAGTGATTGGAGATCATACTGATGATGAACTTCATACTTTGATGATTTGGAGTAAAAAATCAAAACTTCTTATATACATTCTCTTTAAGATTTCCTTAATATGTCATAACTATCCTCAATCTAATGAGTAAGATTATTAGGTTTTGTAGCTTGTATAGAGCCTTATTAGATGTAATGAAATCTTCAATTTTTCTTATTAAAGGATTCCTCTATTTTTGGGAAGGAGATAGACAATAAATTGGAGAATCAATTTCTTAATCTCTAGAGACATCTTTAAATGTTGATTTGTGTAATGACAATTTCTTTTCACCCTAGAATTCCAACTTTTCATCTACCTCTAGGTTAAAAGGATTATATTTAGTTGAACTAATTAGAGTCTTCTACTTTTTATAACTAGAGTTGGGTTTATTACATCTTTATTGTGTTTATAATGAAACATGTCATGGCCCTACTTGAAACAACCTCTACAATTGTTAGGAAGACTATCATATTGGAGTTTATGCCAAAATCTGTTGTTGTTGACTTCTTTTTTTGAAATTCTAATCTTGGTTGGAAAATCCTTGTCCAAACCCACCTCTATGCAAACCCTTGCTACATGTGGCTTAGTTAGATTAATTGTTGTTGCATCCTCCATGAGTGTGGTTTCAATTGTTGATACTAAAGAATAGAGAACTACCTTATTGAAGAAGTGGATCAGAAGATATTCTATTGAAACAAAACCTGACATCAGAGAAGGTTCTGAGTCTATATGGAAATAAGAATGCCATTTGAGCAAAAAAATTCAAGAGAATTAAATTGATAAAAAAATTCAAGCAAATTAAATTTCCTAATTTTGGTTAAATTAAACTGTAATTAATCATATCTTTCTAATTTCTCTAGTTTTAATGCACATTTAGGTGGAACCAAATTTATGATAAGAAATTGTTGGATTCCAAGAGACAAAAATCTAATGAGTCATTGAACCAAAAAGGTGTGATTGTTGGAGGGCAATGGAGCACCAAGTAGGAGATTCAACATAATATTTTTTATATAAGAGGATATTAGAGGGTAATGTAAGAGTTTTGAGAAAAATTGAGATATTTGGGGCCTAGGTGAGAGTTTAAAGGAGGATTGGGAGAGAGGAGGTGTTGTTGAAGTGCCAAAGAAAACCTTTGAAGTTAAAAGAATTGTGACAAACTCTTTGTGCAACTAAATGAGGAATCAATGAAGTTTAATGTAACATTATATAGTACAAAGGAAAGGGAAAGTTCATCGAAAGGCACAAAATTCAAGATTAATTCTAAGATGAGATGACTACAAAGTAGTATTCAGGTAAGAAAGCATCTATATCAATGTAAATGTTTGATATAATAATGCATGATAGTTAGCACCGATGGTTGTGATCTATGCTTGATTTGCTTATGATTTCTTATGTTTGGCTCATAATGGTATGTTATTTTTTGTTTAAAATGTAGTGAATGACTTATTGTAATAATAACTAATTTTGTGATAATGGTTCCTAAAAGAAAAAGAAAAAGTAATGGTTATTATTAAAGCAAATTGGAAAGGAAAAAGAAACAAAATGGTTTAAGAATAAAAGTTGTTAAGGGCAAAGATTTGTTTCTAAAGTGCAATGATGACTAGTTGTCCAAAGAAATCATTACCATTCCAAAATGATATGCTCTAGAGATGAGCCAAAAGAACCATCACAAGGGTTATTGTACTCAGAATGATGTGTTCCAAGTTTGATGATAAGAGAACTTTGAAACAATCACTTTGCTTAAATCATGAGGCCCATTCTCAAGTTAATGAATCTTGTCTCTGAAAGAGTCTTTTCTTTAAAGAATGACTTCATAAGAAAAAGAGAGGATGAGATGAAGGTAGCTTTATTTACAAGTTCCACTCCATGCTCTACCTAACTGAACATGTTATAAATTCAATCTCCTTGAAAGTAAAGTAGCCATGCTCGACCAATCTCAAGACCATTGAGAAAGAGCATAATCATAGAGGCAAAAAGCCACTAAACTAAAAGGAAAGGAGAGGTTTTTGCATAATGCACTTACTTTACCCATGGGTCAAAGTTAGTATACTTTGTTCAAGGTAGAGAGGGGCATAGGATCACGAAGAAATTTTCATTATAATGAGAGGTTGGATGAGAGTTCAATTAAGGAGAGAGAGATAGGAAATTAATTGAGTTCTAACACTCCCAACAATCTCACTCTGAGGATATTCACTCATTCATGTTTCCTCCATTCGATCCTTGATCTCACTCACTGGATCAAACAATTTGTATCTCTAAACATGATATCAAATTCATCTAACACTCCTCTCTACAAGGTGTTAGAATAGAAGGCTTAAATCTTAGGGGTATGCTTGCATACTACTAGTTGACTAGGAAAAATTCCCAAGTGTGTCATTCTTATGGGTTGTTAATACCTGGCACATGTGTAGCACGGGATAGAGTGTGAATTTTATGTGACAAAAAGATGGATGTAATTTCTTGGCACATGTATGTCATGGGGTAAGATGTGAATACTTGGCGCCTATATAGCATGGTGTAGGTTGTGAATATATGGCACCTATATGGGATTTGGTGTGAATTGTATGGTGTTGTAAAAGACCCATTCCTAAGCCAACAACAAACCCCCTTGGCACCCCACCTAATAAGACCTTACAATTGAGACTAATATTAAGTGAATTGGAGCTCAAATGAAATTATGGTGAATTATGGGAATAAATTAATCATGTGTGTGTAATAAAAAGCATCAATTGGGTAAAAAAAACTTGGTGATTTTTCTTATAACTATTTATAGGTGAAAAGTAAAGAAGATTCTGGAGCTAGCTTATTAGAAAAGAATAAGGAAAGAATCAAGAAATCATCATTTTAAGAATAGAAAATCATTAAGCATAGAAAATGTAAGGAAGGATTAAAGCAATAATTGATAGTAGAAAGCTAAAATGGTGAGAAGTATCGGAATAATAATTAGAGAAAGAGAAGAGAAGAGAGGAATCCATAGCAAAAGGTTACTAGAAAAAGAAGAAGCCAAGGGAAAGAGAGACAAAACCAACTTGAGGAAATCACCAAGTGTTGTTATATAATGAATCAAGTATGGATCTTGATTGTTTTAAGCTAATTCTTTTCAATTGTAAACAACCACATTTTTTTATGGGGAAAACACAAATTTTGTGTGATGACTTAAACTTTGTTTCCATAAGGGCTTACAAGAAGTTAAAAAATACAACTTTTCCCTTAATATAGTGTTGTAAACATTATAAAAGGGAATTGTTGAGTTCTACCTTAGAAGAAGCATTTTTAAACCTAACATACAATAGTTTGAATGTAGTGTATAATACATTAAGTTTGGAAGAGGTAAGAATAATGTTTTTGAGAAAAATATATAATATGTTAATATTTTATATATGAGGTGATTAGTTCATGAGCAAAGTGTGCATGGTAGAATCATGATGTTTGATGAATTAAATAATTATATGAGACCTCAACATGTTGTACGATAGTAACATTAGATGATGCGCTTTTTTAATAAGAGAAGCTATGGTATAAGGAAAGGATTGTTCAATTAATAGAGGTTGAATTTCTGAGAGTAACATATAATATGTTATAAATACAATATAGTATGAACAATATTCTTATGTACATAATCATGGCATCTTAATTACATGGCTCAAAATTATGGAAAATCTAGATAGTTACATACATAAGTAATTGATATTTTTATATGCATATCTGAATTCTTGCTATGTCAAATAAGATATATAGAAAATAAAATATAAAAAATATAAAAGAAAGAAAAAATATATAATTAAGTTAAAAAAAAAGTCTTGTAATATCTCATTTTGTGTATATTATAAGGTAATAGAAAATAAGAAATGATGTATGATTTTCCTCAATACATTATCCCATGATAAAGGAAATAAGAGGAATATGATCCTAAGATAGAATGTAGGGTGCAATAAAGCACTAGGTATACATCAACATTAAAGATCTCATTTTTCAAATTGCTATCTTTGATATATAGATATATTGTTGTATGATAATGTACAAGAATCACTTATGCTTCTTGTAGGATAAATGTACTAAGATGATGATAGAATAATATACTAGCATCATTTATGCTTTATGTTGGGTGGATATACTAAGATGATGATATGTTGATATATAATCATTATTTATATTTTATGCAAGGTGTACATGGTGAGACTGACCATTATTCATATTATGCAGGGCCTTAATATATAGATATAATATAATATCGTACGATTTCTAGCCAACTACAATTTTCTTATGGCCTGACCAAAGGTTAGTTATTGTGTAAAAGTCTAAATGATGTTAAGACACCAATGAAAAAAAATGAATGATGGAAAAATTAAAAAATAGAAATATGAAAAGAAAATGATAAATGAAAAATATGAGCTAGTAATATTGAATAAAAATAGGATCTTAATAATGAAAAAATAAATATATAGATGAAAAAGATAGAAAAAAAGAGAATAAGAAAGTCCTAATAAATATAGAGAAGAGACAACTACATGTGTGTTTATTTATAATCATATATAGCGATAGATAGATATGAAAATATATAATACTAATCTCTATCTTAATTTAGTAGGACAATAACCTGTTGGTATACATTGGGAGTATATTATGATACTAATGTCATGATATTATTTAATCAATTTTATTTAATATTTATTAATTTATATTACTCTTATTTAAATTTATCTATTAAGCATTATTCTTATATTACAGGATATGCTACAAATACACAAAGTAGAGTAGATTATGGTGGAAATAAGAATAAATAGATTTCATTAATATTTTGGGTGATGTATATTTGTATAGTTTTGTGATGTATAAAGTGGTGGATGACTTTCTAGCATAAGTTAAAATTATAACTGATGGTATTACAAATTCTATAGAATATATAGAAAAGAAAAATTAAAATTAGTACCATCATTTCAACCTTGAAGAATGATTTGTGTCTTATTTTTTTACATTATTACTCTAATAAGTGATAATTATCAATTATGTTCGCAATTAGTAAGTTAATCCAAGCACGATGTGAGAGGGATGATACTCTTACTTTGCCTACGAAAAAGCTTTACCATAAATCAATTAAAAGAAAAGTGAATTAAGAAAATTTAAAGAAAGAATCAAAAGACATTACAATATTTCTTACATGAAAACTATGTTTTTTAAAATAGCATTTAATTTTATCATGTATCATATGTTTTTTACATATTTATTGTATAAGATTGATCTAATATATGGCATGACTCAAAAGTTAATTATTATATATATATATGAATAATATTTTTGCCACTAAGATGGTGATAGTTGGACTCAGCTTATTTATGACCTAACATTTTGGATAGAATGAACCACAACACAAAATTGTAAAGGAGCAATAAGAGTTTTAAGCTTAGGATCTTTACTTATATGTTTTAAAACTTTTTTTATTTCATTGTATAAGCTATTGCATCAACCTATTAGGTAAATGATTTAACATGGGCATGTTTACTGTGCCTTATGTACCCGATTTAGTATAAGCATGATTAATATTTTATTTTAGTTGTATAAACATAGTGTTTTAAAAGAATTATGAAATGTTTTAAATTTGTTTCCATTATAATTTAAAAAAATTAAAGGTTAAATTATTATTATTATTTCTATTATAGTTTTAAAATGATTTTCAAATTATAATTTTATTTCAATGGTTTTGAAATATATTTTCCATGGTTATATTTAGAAAAATTATTTTCAAAAATAAAAAAATAAAGAAAAAGAAAGAGACATCGTGGCTCCACTAAGGAAAGATTAAGAAAGATGCCTAGAGATTTTTATATAACATTTTGATTTGAAGTAAAATTTCTATATAGTACATAATAGATAGTAAACATCATATTGTTGTGTGTTAGTGCTAATAGTGCATTCATTTTCCCTACTATGACTCTATTCCCAACTCACATCAACCTACATTGGTATTTAAACCTTGCTCTGATACCAAAGCTATGACATATGCCTTAAGTTTTTCCTATCATAAAAGTATAATACTATTATGAAACAATCACATCGTAAAATTTCATTTTAAATAAATTCCATGTGTTTCTAACTATGAAATAAATAAATATTTACACTCTTTTCAAAGAAACAAATTAAAAATATAAATATAATAGAATAGCAACTTGCAAAAGTTATAAGCTATCATAGATCATATATGATCAACACATGTCTTACTCCATCCTATTACAACACTTAATTATAAAAAAATAAATTCAAATACTAACATTCCTAGTAACAACATAATCTCACTTTACATTATTCTTTGTGTCCTTGATGTGTTTTATTTGACTTGCACATATTAATAAAACCATATTGAGTCAACATAATAGGCTTAGTGAACTACATAATAATATAACATATAACATGAAAACAAAAGACATGATATATAAAATAAGTACATAATAATAAAATAACTAATAACCATATTCCATAGTAGTCTAAACATGGTTTAATAACCACATCATCATACACCTTTTTCCTTAGCTTATACTTCACTAGATTTTTATCACACTTTTCATGCCATCAGTATTACTTAGGTCATTTCACATCTCACCATAGAATCAACACCATTCTAAGTCATGTACATCTTATATCTTGTTAACACCATCACCACTTAATGTTCATATCATCCCTTATTATGACATCATCACCACTTAAGGTTATACCTCACATCATTATGACATCACCACTTTCCAATGATGTATTTCAACTTCTTATGACATGAACACCACTCAAAGATACATCTCACCCCAATGTGGCATCATCACAACTCAATATTATATCTTATCTCATCCTGACATCAGCACTACTCAAAGTTATATTTCACTTCATTGTGGTAATATCACCAGTCAAGACTACATCTCACATCATCAAGTCATTATCACTATTTGAGGTCATTTTACTTATATAATATATTACCTTTCATGTATTATAAACTCATCATAAGATCACATTTAGGTAATTTAATACACAAACAATATACACAAGAATAATGTATAGATGTAACATTATTAAACCACTTATTATTTAGTATTTTATCATGTCATGCACACAACAAATTGTGCAAGATGTCCACATAATTGTCGAAGATTGAATACTCTATTCTTTTTTCTCTACCTCCTTCTCTTATTATAATTTTACATAGAGATTATATTATACTCATATTAATTCACAATTTGGATGCTCTATTACATTCATTTCTCTCTTAGAAGTTAATAAAATTTCTTGAACCTAACCATCTTCCCATTATTGACTATCTATTAGTGTCACCAAACTATCCAATCCCTTTTGTTATGTCATATGATTGTTAATGTGATCTTTGCTTAGTCCTTATAATACCATCTAGCAATATATTTATTGTCCAATGCTCAAAACCAATATTTAATTATTCAATTGTCCTAATCCAACTATCCAATCACCCATCAGACAATTATCAAAGTATCCAATAAATGTTTAATAGAATTATTCTTATACTCCAGACCTTCATCAAACTAATCACTAAATCAGATCATCTAATAGAGACCTTAAGTGGCAAACATCTCCTACAACCTATACTTTTACTTTGCATGGAATTAAAAAAAATTAAATTGATAATATCAAATTATTATACATGTGCTTCTTGTTGGAAATTGATAAGCATAATGACCATAAGAGGTGGATGAATTGTGTCACTTGTAAATTCAATCAATCAAAAGCAATGCGAAGAATACTTTTTAATAATTCTTAATGGCTCTTGTAAATTAGTTTAAAAAATATTGATTACTTTTAAAACCTTTTCTTATGGGAGTGTAATAAGAAAAGTTATGCAAATAATTTAAGTGGTTCATTTAAAACCAAGATCTACATCCATCCAAAAGAAAAAAACCTAGCCTTATATAAAACATATTTCATAGAAGTAAGTAGGAAAACTAAACATTAGGCTAGGAGAGCCTAAAAACACAAGCCCAAAAGAGCATACACACTAGGACAAAAGACTTTATAAAGAAATAGATCAAAAGACTTTATAACACTAGCTTAGAAAAGATTATAATATTAGACCAAAAACCCTACAAGTTATCAAGTCAAAAGACTTTAGAAAATAGTTAAATGACTAATACAAGATCAAATATATGGTCTAAAAAAGAGAAAACGAACCAAAAGAAAACCTCAATTATAAGGTCCTATAACCCAATCAATTTAAGAAAGAGACACTTTAGAATATAATAAAATAATGTAAGAATGATTTTCACTTAGCTTAATAAGAATATGACTATGAAGGTTGTGAAGAATGAGATTAATGCTTGAGTCTAGTAGCCTTGCTCTTTTTGTCTCATTGCGAAGAAAATTTTCAAGTTATCATTAACCTCTCAATATAACAAAACCAATATTTGTAGTATTAGAAACCTTTTGCAATGGTTCCAAACATCACCCAACAACTATAACAAAATTTCATTGAAGTACTTTTTACTCATAATTGTTGGAATAATCATACTTGTTTGTTCAAAGATCATATTGTATTATATTTACAAATGAGTTGATCATCCAATCCTTCATACTAGCCTATCTCAATCATTTTGCAACTAATATATGATCGTAGTTGTATAATGAGACCATCTTATAAGGATGAAGCACTTAGACCTCTATATTATTCAATTCACATCTCTAGGTTTTACAAGGATTGTGTTAGATGATGACAAAAGTTTCACATAGTATCATACAAATATGATTAAAAAATTATATTTCACAAAACTTTTTTAACTACCATAACCACTTAAGTCAAACATTCATCATTATTAAATGTCATTGTATAAGTACGATCAAGATAATCATAATGTATATTCTTAATCTTGCATAAACATTTCATAAGTTCTTATTATTATATTATTATGATGTTATTATCATATTCGTATGATATTTCATTTCATCTTATGTTTTATAGATGTTTTTTCTCATATGTCACTATTTTCAACTTGATCATACTTATATGATACACATTTTCATTTTAGATAATTAGTTAAATTTATCATAATTCATACTTATTAATACTAATTGTATTGATATGATACACCAATTGTATGTATGATCCATTTTGCTTAGTGAACTCTTGCATTCACCATATCTTATACTTATACAATTCCTTATTGTATATACGATATATATTCCTTCCTTCTTACATTGAAACATGATAATTCCCTTATATTATGCATATTATACTTTGATTATACATATATATTAATGCTCATTATATTATATGATTTGTCTATTCATTACTCAACTTATCAAACTTAATTAATTTTTTTCTTAATTGATTATACTTATATGTTACTTTCTTTTATCTTATATGATACTACATTACCTATACCAACTATTTATTCTTATACATTAAGAGCATTGTATGATGTCATGATTGTTTTATACAATCTTTAGTCAACTTTTATATCTATTCATATTTGTCTTAAGTTTATTCTCTCTCTCTCTCTCTCTCTCTCTCTCTCTCTCTCTTTCTCTCTCTCTCTCTCCCTCTTTTACTCCATCATACCATATATTATTCTTTAATCATATTATACAATCATATCCTTACCTTAGCCTCTCACTCATCCAATCTATAGCGATTATGCATTGACTATACTGTATATACTTACATGATTTTGTTGTTGTACTTGTACAATGATTAGCTAGCTTCATAGTTCTATTTTTCTTCCTTATTTTATTACATGATATTCTTATGTTGTATTGCATGATCTAATTTCTCTTCTAGTCAAACTAATATAACCTTCAGTTGACACACTATCATACTTGTACAGTTTAGTGATAATACTTCTATATTACAAATCAAATATTATGAACATATTCATCTCATTAATTCTTGTGCTTAATCATAATGTATGATATTATGGAATTATACTATATGATATCTTAAAAGTTTAAAAACATCCTTATAAGATTTTAGAAAATATATAAATATTCTCAAAATATATTTAGATCAAAATCATAGTTTTATAACTCCTATCTCCTTAAGATTATTAATCATTCTTAATATCAAATATTTTCTTAAAATAAATTATCCTTACTATTGGGATATTACATCAAGCTAATGGTACAAAGATCAAAGGTTTAATAATCTTCTTCTTTTGTTAATAAAAAATTTATTAAAAATTATTTAAATAAAAAGTTATTAAATTATACATGCATACAAATGATCCCTCTAAATGTAAAATATAAACAATTGTTAAACAAAGCATTGGGATAAATGAATTTTTTTTCATTTCATATATCTTTCTCTCCCCATTTTGTCATGCATAAAAAAAGCAACTTGTAAAAATTTGATAACTTATTAAATAAACATGAATAAACAATCAAGGGCTACAAATCTATACCATTACTAAAAATTTAACAAGAACAAGTGTTCATTAAATACATTTATTAAAAACTAATTAAAATAACACTTGTTGTTGTATGAACAATAAAACCACTTATTGATAAAAAAAAACTTCAAGGGGCTCAATTTCTTTTTTCTTATATTTATGCATACATCAATTTCTTTTTTCTTATAATAATTTTCTCTAATTTTCTAATTTAAATAAAGGAAGCATGAACGTAAGCAAAACAACTTAAAATTTAGATTTTGGAACTTAAATAAATTTGGGTTTGACAATCTGCTCTTCTTGTAGATTATGATTAGTTTTTTAATGCAAAATAAGTGGATTACTCGGAATTAATATTCAATCTAATATAGTAATCTTTAAAAATATGACTTTTTTAAAATAATAATTATAAGTATATGATAAAATATAAGTGAAATTTTTAACATGCATAGATTTAGAATTTTGAAATGTGATTTTCTTATGCATAAGATGAGTTGAAGCACAACTAGAATGCAATTTCTTAAATTGATAAAAAAGAATCATTATGTTCTTTTATCAAACCTTTAAATTTCTTAAAAAATAATTTAAATGCATTAAATTAGTTTCTAACTCTTTATGAAAGACTTTACTTACATTATTGCCTTTGCTCTTAGATGAGCATGATGATGTGCCATGAAGAAAATAATCTTTCTTAATCAATTTCCTCACTACTTGAGGATCTTCTTACTTCGTTGAAAAACAATTCAAAATTTTCTTTTCTTCTTCACTCTTCTCACTACTTAAGGATGCTATAGATGATTATGAATTGCTCCAATTGGTCATCACGACCTTCTTCATTGTCTTCTTTTTTTTCTTTTCTTTCTTGAAATTATCCTTCTTTATGATTCTTCTCCTTTTTATGAATTTGGAAAATTGGGACAATAATGTCCCAACCCATGACATTCATGGCAATGCGCCTCAACTTTCTTTCCTTCACCCTTGTAGTTCATCTCCTTTTTCTTTACAAAATTACTTATATTCATCTTCTAAAAAATTTTAGTTAAAAATTTACAAAGAATTTCTAACTCACTATTATTAGAAGAATCTTCATTAAATGTGGATAGTGCAACTCACAACAATATCCTACACTTCTAAATCAATAAATTAAAGAAAAATATGCATGTTGTTTTTTCAATATAAATAATAATCACCTTTAAAAAGAGTTAAACAATAAGATAAAGCCACTTCCACTGAGACAGCATGATTAGTGACCATATTACATTATGAGGATCTTCTTTAGGATGATTAGTCACTAGATGCAACCACACTCTAAAAAAACAACTGAGAATTAGTGAGCATGATGTTCAATTAAGAGGGGTTGAAATTTATGGCCTGTAAATTCAATTAATTAAAAACAATATAACAAAATACTTTTTAATAGTTCTTAATAACTCTTGTAAACTAGATTTTAAAAACTTCTAATAATTTTTAAAACTTATTGTGTAGGAAAGACAAATAATTTTTGAGTGGTTTAATTCAAATTTAAATCTACATCTATCCTCTATTAAAAACTAAGCTTATAGTAAAAATTTCTTTCACAAAAGTAGATAGAAAAACTCCACACCATGCTGAAGGATTGCAAACATTGACTAAAAAAATCCTACATTTTGTCTAGAAGACCTTACAAAGCATTGGTCTAGAAGACTTTATAACATCAATCTAGAGGAGCCTACAACGTTAAGCTAAAGAATGCTACAAATCACCAAGCCTTATGATAATGATAAAAAAAATCAATATAAGATCAAATATAATATCTCAATAGTGAGATAAAGAATCAAAAGGAAAACTCAGTTACTAAATCCTTTAACCTAATCCAATTTAAGTAAGAGCCATACTAAAATGTAGTTGAATAATGCAAAAATAATTTTCACATATCTCAATAAGACCATGAACATGGAGGAAATTTATGAAGAATGAGATCAATGCATGAATTATATAGCTTTACTCTTTGAATCTCTTTGTAGAGATAGTTTTCAAGTTGAATCTTTTTCTTAAATTTATATAAGTGAACATTAACCTCTACATTATGTTTGAACTACTATTTATATGCAATAGAAATCATTTTTAGTAGCTTCAAACATCTCTTAATGGCTATAATAAAACTTCTTAAAATTTTGTCAAACTAATTATTCATAATTCTTATACTAATCATACTTATTTGATCAAGGAAGGATCATACTTATAATGTTTACAAATGAGCTGATTGTTTGACCATTCAAACTTGTCCAACTAAGTCTTTTTACAACTAACATATGATTATACCTGTACAATAAGACCATCGTATATATATGAAGCACTTAGTCTTTCTTTATCCTCATATTCAATTTACATATCTTAAGTTTTAAAAAGATCATACAAAATAATAATTAAGATTATACTTGTACGAAGTCCTTAGCAACTTATTTATTCTCTATTATTATAATATCATACAAGTATGATTAAAAAACATATTGTACAACATATTTTAGCTTCCAAATAATTATCTAAATCAAACATTCATCGTCGTTAAATGAGATCATACATGTAAGATAAAAAAAATTATATTGTGTTATTAGGCAAACATTTCTCTGTAGGTTAAGATTACTTAGTCTGAATGCTTGTTTTATGGTATGAATGAATTATTCATACTTGCATAATATAAATATAATACTATATAAAGCACAAGGATCATACCTATACAATTAGGAGATTGTACCATACAAACATTCAACATATCAACTTTGAACTAGATCTCCAAGTCTGGCTCCCTATTTTATCTCCCAAATGAATTGATAATAAAAAGTATAAGAAAAATATTGTATTATATGATTAGTATAATTTTGACAAACATACTTAACTTGTTTTTATTTTATTCTTATTTGATTAAGCTTTGATAAGTGATTTAGCAAATCATCTTGATTTTATTCTAAGACAAATTTATATGTAAGTAATCTTGATGAAATACATGCCTTAATAAAAAATCTATATAATTGGAAGGTTGATTTTAAAAGAATTTAACATTCACACTCAAATCTTTACTAAATTATAATGCTTCAAGTAAATTATTATAGATCTTATATTTTAAAATAAATAAAAATAACTTAAATAGATCTGCTTTTTTGCTTTGGCTTTGTGTTTCTCATAGTGTCAGTTATGATGAACACAAAAATACTATCAATTAACTCTTTAGTTCAATGTTTAATATCTCTAATTAATTCACTTATTCAATTTTAAGATGCATGATCTTAAGCACTTATGATATAAATATTAGTAAAATAATGTGATAATTTTATTTTCATCAAATTGGTGGTATAAAAATCAAGAGTTTATTTTGTTACTCTCAAAACTTTATTTTATTCATGGAAACTCTTTCTCATTGAAATTCTAAAGAAATCAAATTAAAATAAGAAGAAAACTAACTTTAGAATGAAAATAAGATTCCTTTGTGTTGTTTCCTTCATCAAATTGAATTCTTTACTCCAATCCCTTCTCCCACACATAAATTCTCCTTCAAGGATCCTTGATTTTGCCTTAAGTTGTGAGAACATTCCTCCAATCCTATTTAACCCAATTTGTAACGTTAAAAATCCATGTTTCCATTAATTAAAAGTTTATTAAGGATTTAATATGTAGTTTATTATTTGTTATCAAAACCTTATTGATTTGTAAAATTTTTGCTCTCGATTAAATTATAAATTCAAGTCCAATTTAAGTGAATTAGTTTTATTAGATTTTTGGTAGCTTTCACTATAAGGTTGTGTGTTTTCCTTCTCTATGATCACACATGCACCATGGTCATTATGATCTATTTATCAAAATATACCTTATATATAGTAAAAATTCTCACATTTATGAAAATTAATTTTTTAGATATATTATGATTATTTGATTATATTGTATGAATGAATACATAAATTTTCAAGGTGTTACAATATTTGTTTTAATAACTATAATAAAGAAGTACTATAACAATTTCGTACCTTTTAGTTAAACAATCTCATCAACATAAAATGTTTAGTAAAATATTATAATTAGAACTTAGTTGGCTACTAATTCCTTATAATAGTTATTCAAAGTATTCTAATTCTTGGAATAACTTATGATTGACATCATTAATTGAATCCTCTATTCTGTCTTCTTTGATCATGTCTTCCACATTAATATCTACTTCAACATTATTTACTAATCTACTTATCCTCACCCTATTTATTTTAGCTCTTAGAATTTCAACATACCAAATCCATTGCATAGCTCATATCAGTCACATAAAATAATAATTTTCTTTCACATTTACAATTGTAAAATTATCATATTTTCACGTTTTATATAGAACCATCTCAATCTCGCTTGAGGTCTGGGTGAATTTCTTACTATAAATCTATGAATGAATTTACCTAATTATAACATTCAAAGGGCTTTGAATCAACAACTGACACAAAAGCTAACTAATGAATAGTAATCAATTGTGTTAGAAACACTAACCTAAACAAATAATTAATGATATTTTTCATAAGTATCTTATTTAGTTTCTAAAAGAATGAAGCTTTTATCCTATTCAAGAATGTATAATTTGTAATCAATAGAACACAAGAAAAATTTGAAATCATCTAGTTATAATTCCTTAAGTATGCCCAACCAATCTGACTTTGTTGAGTTTGTGAAATAGGTAAGAGAAATAAGGAGATATGTATTGATGCAATGATGATTGAAGTATACAAATTTTTTTATGAAATGAGCATACAAAATGAGTGTTATGTTGATTGAATATTATGTATTTTCAAATTATACAAATAGGATAATTTAGAAATTGTTATGGATCAACTAATTTTGAAAATTTATAGTAAGTAATAAGTTAAGGATATTAAGAGTTAATTATACTAAGTGACTTGAACATGCATTTGAGATACAAACATTGACCCATTGTAATAATAACTTTTGAACAAAAAAATCTATCATTTAAAACCTAATGTATGGATTAAGTGGTTAGTTATGCTAAATAACTCAATTTTAATGGCATAATCTAAAATTTAGCTTAATTCTAATAAAAGAATTAAGTTGTATATAATAGAATGATCAAAATAGGTATTGCAGGCTGGTAATGTCTATTTGTTACCAACTTAGATTAATTCTCGTAACAACATAATGTCAAATAACACCAAAGGGGAACCTAGTCTATACATTCAATATTCAATTATATTGAACATCAATAATATCAAAATTGTTGAGTGATTCATAACTAGAATTCAAAAAGTACATAGTGCAAACAAATAATATATATTAACAATTAAATTACAAGTGTGCATGAAAATTTAGAATTTATATGTACTAATATTGTAATTTGTTTTATTTACAAATTTTAATGTTCATTCAATGAAAACAAAAAGGAAAACTACTAAATAAAAAAGTATGAAAAAGTCAAGGTTTAAGGGAAGAGAGAAGGGGAAGGAGAGGAAGAGGAAAAAGGTTAGGAAGAAGAAGGAATAAAAGCAAAAAAGATAAAAGGGAAGGGAAGATAAGGGAGAAGAGGGGAAGTGGAACTTATGGCCAATTGATGATCAGGTTTGCCACATCATAGGATGGAGTTCGACCAATGTCAAGTGCTTTAATGGTGGCAAAAATCAATAATTATGAAAATGTTAGGGTTTAAGGGAAGAGAGATGGCGAAGGAGAGGAAGTGGAAAAAGGTTAAGAAGAAGAAGGAATAAGAGAGAAAAAGATAAAAGGCAAGGAGAGGAAGATCAAGAAGAAGTGGGAAAAGGAACTTATAGACAATTGATGTTGAGGTATGCTACATCATAGAAGGGAGGACAACCAATGACGAGTGGTTTATTGGTAGCAGAAATTAATAATAAGTAACAAACAAGTGAATGGCCAAGAGAAATCAAATCATGAGTTATGGATATGGCAATATAAGGAAAGAATGCATGTGGCCAACATAGGTTTCAAGCATTTTAATGTTACATACAACTATCAAACAATTTGTGGAAAATGTATGTCTTCATATACCAAGTTTTCAAGATAGTCCCTATATAAAGTCTTTTACAATATTGGTCATGAATAACTATTATATATAGTCAAAGATTTTATCGTGAGTTTTTTTTATAGTCATTATTAAATACCTCAGACTTCAAAGATTTATGTACTAAAGAAATTTGTTTAACTTTGTTAAGATATTGGCTGAATTATAAGAAAGTTCTCCTAGTAAAAATAAAGAAAAATGTTAATATTCAAGACATGTGAATAAAAAGCCTCAAAACACACAGGTAGGTTAGCTTCTTTTAACTATACAAGAAACTAGCATAAGGAAGAAACATAATCAAGCAATAAGGAAGAGGACAAGATGCTCCCATTATTGACAAAGATGTTGAGATACTAAAGAGATGAGGAGGAACTCAATGAAAGAGCACAATTAGTAGAGAAAGGATTTGTAGTGATTAAAGAAGGGTAAGGCCATAAGTTGGATTGTAAGAAGATCAATTGACCTACAGTACCTAATCGTAAAAATTTGAATCATTCACTTGGTAATTGTTAAGCAAGTCTAAGCCAAAATTTCTAGTTTGAGTTATAAATTTTGCAAATCTGTAATGATTGGTGGATGTGGGGTGGTGTTGATCTTGATCTAACAACCATGAACTAATTTTCTAGTTGTCACACATGTGTTATTATGGTTATTCTCGATAATATTAAATAGACAAAACCAATCCTGTGATTGATAAAAATTCAAGCATGAAAGATGATACTCAAAATCAAATTTGCATTATATATTATACATACATAGCCATAGCCATTCATTATTTCTAATAATTCTCTAACAACAAAAATTTATATTATACTTATGTTTTGTAACATTAAAATATAAAAATTGACTTAAGCTCTCTCTAATTAAATCAAATTTAAACATCAATCAAACTTGACTCGAGAAAACATTGAGCAAGAATTTAGGCAAGTGACTTCAGCATCAGGGAATGAATTTACTAAATAAAAATTTAAAACATTTTATCAATGATTTAATTACTAATGAATGACCATGACCACTCAATGGTGGGCACTTTCCTCATTTTATGATTATATATTAATTTTTATCATTACTCATTCATTGAATCTATATTAACATAGTTTTATTTAATGATGAAGTGCTTCTTTCTAGATGTACAAGTGGAATCATGAAAGCTAAAAACTCACCAAATCCTATAATTGAGATATCGATGAGTCAAGAGACCAATGAAGTCTAAAAGTTTGGTGCACTCTATCAATATTTTCATTATCAACACAAGGTTTATGACCATTTGTCACTTGATTGGTAACCAAAAATTATTTATGCTCATATTCGTTGTTATTCTAGTTGTAGTAGAATCTTCCTCGTATAATGTTACAAGGGTAGGTGGAACTAAC
Organism: Vanilla planifolia; assembly: GCA_023846275.1. Lineage (NCBI taxonomy): Eukaryota > Viridiplantae > Streptophyta > Magnoliopsida > Asparagales > Orchidaceae > Vanilla > Vanilla planifolia. The sequence continues at coordinate 30,936,448 of CM043869.1, read as the reverse complement.
AAGTCTTACAAATTCAACATATCACGTGTCGCCTGTTCATCAAAGGACATAAAAATCGTTGTTGATGATTTGAAGGAAAGACTAGATGAAGCTACTACTATGTTTTCTTCTTGCAAATATTGTTATAATAAAAACTTTGGATGAGCAAGAAAGGTAGAAGATTGTACTAGTTTTTATATCCTTGGTATATTTAATGATGAAGCATTGCTTTCAAAATGTTCATATAGCATCATGAAAGTTAAGCAACTCATCATAATCTTACATAATTGGGATACTAGTGAGTTAAGTGACCAACAAAGATAAAAATTTAGGTGCATTCCAATGTCTTTTTTTGTTCTTTTTTAAATACTTAGTTGATGGACATATGTTTGTCTTCATTCCTATTGTATTGGGTACAATCGATAAATAGTTTTCGACAATGTAATAGTTTCCTGACAAAGTGGAGTGCTATATCATGATAAGCCCTTAATTGATTCCTTAAAATTTCCAAATACCTTGCTCGACAATTATCTCTAGGCATGCCCTATGCAAAAGGATTGCTTATTCCTGAATTTTAGGTCCATTCCCATGCGATGCCTAGTTCCAATCAAAATTTTGAATCTTCAATACTTCTAAGTAAGCATATGGTCAATTGGAACATTATGTGGAGTGTCATCACCTTAATAAAATTATGCATTTATTAATAACCCATTCAACCCATAAACATATTGTCATTTAACTGACCTCTTTTATTGCAAAAGGTTGTTCACCCACTCTCAAAACCTTCTCAAGGATGTTCGATGGTTACTATATCGAAGTGAAATGCAAATAAACCTCTAATTAAAACTGATAAGACATTACATATTATTACATAATGCCATAAGACCTGTCATATGGCCTTGAAAAGTGGAACACAACATATGGGCTAAATAAGCCTTGTTTGTCTCCTCATCCTGTGACAAAATAGTTTCAATTGAAATTAATCAAGTGAAAACTAAACAAACAGAAAGAAGCTTCAAAAAAAAGACAACTGTAGAGAAAAACTCCATTTCATTTAAGCAGCATAAAGTTATTGTTGCCACTATACAAAATTACTGCTCCACAGAAGCAGGATAACCCATCTGAAGAACCCAAAATTAACAGCAGGAGGAGCATTGAATCCTCTTCCTGCCATCACCACCCTTCAGAAGTAATATCATTATAGTTAAACAAGAGAAACATAATCAACTATATATCCTTCCAACGAAGAGAACATAATCAACTATATATCCTTCCTCCTCTCTCCTCCCTCACCCGATTCTACGAATCGTTCCACACCGAGAAGAGAGGAACACCCACCTGACTTGGAACCGCCGCTTGGCCCCATCCGCTGAACCCCCCGCTCTGCTCGTGGCCCCCCGCCGCCTTCACGACGCCGACCGGCAACTGCGGATTCCCTAGATAGGCGTAAGCACCCATCAACCCTTCTTGATCCACCCCAAAGCAGGCACTACTCCCATGTCCGTTGCTCATCGGCAGCACGTATCCGTTCTGGTAGCCGACCGAATCCGACCCCGCGGCTTGCTCCATAGAGCCCGCTGCGGCGCATCCACCGCCCGAGTCCGGTAGGCTCAGGAAGTTGTTGTTGAAGGGCATCGAGGGTTGGAAAAAGTCGTGGGTGTTGACGCCGCTCCCGAGGTGGAGTTGGTGGACGTCCTGCATGGTGTGGGAGGGCACGCCGGCGTCCTGCTCCTGCTTGCACCAGCCCCGCTGGTGGGGGTACGGGTACTGCACCGTGAGTGGCTGCGGCGTCGGGAAGGCCACGGTGGGCCAGCCATACGCGGCGGGACCGGTGCCCACGGTGTCGTGGTAGGGGAGGGCGTGCATGGCCGTCTGACGGTTGGAGTCGGAGAGTTCCGCCGCCTCCTTGAGGCGCTTCGCGGCGCCTCCGATGGGCAGTGTGCTGCTTTCCAGGATGCTCTTCACGTCGTAGCGGCTCATGTCGAAGTTGGTCACCGCGTTTAGCCCGCGGAACTTGATCGCTGCAATGTCGTATGCCTCCGCTGCTTCTTCTTGGGTGCCTGAAGAGTGCCACATTTGTTCCAAATTCAACAAGCTAAACTTCTTCCACTTTGCTGAATTTAGAAAGCAACAAAACAGTGACTTACTAAAAGTTCCCAAGTAAAGATCCTTATTTCCGGCCACCCTTCCTATTCTTGCTTGCCACCTTCCATGCTGGTGGTGCCTGTCGACAACAAGGAAATTTTTTTAATATAAAACGGCCATCATATGTTCCCCGTTCAGGTCATGTAAATAAACATCGCTATGTTATACAAAATCGTATAGCCTATCTTAAAAAAATGAATATTCTTATTGTTATTGATGCATAGAAAAGCTTGCATTGCATACCTCGTCACCCCTCGGTAAATCGATGCACCACGGGAAAACCCGCTGCTCTTTCTGCATTCAAAATTTATACATGCTTACAATCTTCAATAGTCTTGTTCTTTCAGAAACAAAAGAGTTAAACCATATGTATGTACCTTCTAAGAGAGGCAACATATTCCTGTCTTGTCATGTGCTTCATTTCTTCGAGTTCCTTTTCGTAGTTGCTTATCTAAGTGTTACAGAGTTGGAAGATGCATTCAAGAAAATAAAAAACCCTAAAATCAAACAAAAAAAGGAAACATACTGGAAAATTAGTAGTTGTAGTTGGTCCCCAGTACTTGAGGGCAGCCAAATCATAAGACCTAGCGGCCTTCTCTTCCTTGTCGTAACCACCTGCGCGAATGACAATTGCAAGTTTCTACGAAAGCCATGTACTGTAAAAAGCATCTGTACATAAAATGAAACATCGATTGTAAACTCACCAAGATAAACTGCAATCATCGGCCGGGAGGGGCATCGAAGTGAGACGCAAGGAGTACAAATGCAAATACTTAGTAACAATATGTATGTGTATAAAGGGGCAAGAAAAGTTGAAGAATGGCATGGCATACCTTGTCTCCCCTTTCGGCTCTGTCCTTCTCTTCGGCAACTGTTGTCCCAAAGATGAGCCTCGTACCTCCCCGTCCACCTATGCCTGAAAGCGTACGCTTCGTTAACGGCAGATAAAGTATCAACAGTGCATTGAATTATGTATAGAAATCTGAATGGTGGATGCATGCACCCGCTGAAATTTCCGTTTAGCGGAACGAAAGATGGCGCATTCGTGCATCGATTAAAAAACTAGGGAAGTTATTTCAAGGTTTGCATTTGGCAAAACAAGGGATCGAAAGGAATGATTTTGTGATGAGGCGAGAATCAGGAGGGGAGGGCAAATTAACCTGGTAACTCCCCGGTAAATCGAAGTTCTTTGCCCAAAAGTATCGATGGACTTTCTCGTCACCGCTTCGATGGCCCCGCTTTGGGAGTCAAGTGCGCCACCGCTCTTCTCCGGCGAGGTGGAACTATCTGCACCTCCCCCCACCATCGTTGGTAAAGCCGAGCTCGACTGCGAAGCCATACTCATAGAAAGAGAAAGGCTCTGCGAGGAGCTTTGCCCTGCGTTGGGCCCACCCACCACCAACTTGCCATCCCCAGTTGGCGCCGGCACCGGAGGAGGCTGGTTCCTCAACCACGTCTTGATCATGGAGAGTCCTATGGAACTACTGTGGCTGTTTCCGACGTTTCCCATTTCTTTGTAGTCGGAGAAAACGTACTCACCGGAGGAGGAGTGGCTTCCAAGAAAGTCTTCAAGCTTTGGCTCGTCCTCCTCCATGTGGGCGGTTTGGCTGCTGCTTGAGCCGACCAACATGGAGTCCAAACCCTTCATGTTCCACCCTACACACAGAAAAAACCTGTGAGATTTACGCCGAGGGGTGGGTGGGGGTTTTCAGAATACAGGCGCGCGCGTTTGCGAGACCATGGTTTTGGTGGCTGGTTCTGTTGAACGCCTCAAGTATGCCGAAGGGGAGGTCCGGCCTTAGGGTGGGGATGGCAAGTGGTGGCTCCGATGCCGAGTCGATGGAAAGGCCGAAGCAGTCCGTTGCCGGGGCCCCGTCCACGCCGGAGATGAGCCTGTCAGGATGTGGCTGTGAAGGGGGAAGTTCCTGTGGCGAAAGGGAGAAGGCAAGCCAGTTGTTTATGGAGGCCATGGGAGGAATATGTGCTAGGGTTTGGTGGGGGGAAAGGGTAAAAGTGTAGGAATGTTGTTGCTTCCTTCAAAGTTGCATGAGATGGGTTTTTGGAGTCCAGTTCGTGGAGGAAAGGAGGAGTGAGGATTGGGAGTGAGGGAGAGGAGCAGGAGATGAAGGAACAAGGGAGGTGCACAAGGAATAGCAGCTCAAATCATTGGTGTGAACGAGAAGGGAGATCAGAAAAATCTGAAGTGAAGTATTTATCGAACATATACAATAAGTGGAATACCACCTTATATAACTACCAATAGAAGAAGGGCATTCTTCTCTTTTCAAATTTATTAAGCGTTTGAGATGAGTTTGACATTTTGGTTCTCATAAACAAAAATAAATAAATAAATAAAGATGAGGATACAATGTTATAAAGTGTGGTCAAGTTAGGTTGTTTGCAGGTGGGATACCATGAGGACAAACGTTGGAGTATAGTAAATGGAATGAAGGAAAGGCACATGTGTTTTAGGGCGCGGACCATATTTATATTGAATGAATTTTTAGTAAGCCTTTTCAAGCGATTCCTAAAAATAGGAATTAATGTATAAGTTTTCTTGTAGGTTTTGTTAATAGTAAATTTGGTCTTGAACAGCCAATCATATGAAGCTGAGCAAGAAAAGAAAATACAATTAATTGCATCAAAAATAAGAATAACCATTTTTTAGACACAAATTTATGGTTAAAATTTCCACAAAATGGGTAAAGGTGCTTGATGGTGGTGCAACTAAAAACTTATTTTTAAATAACCATTTTTTAATTTTTTTTTTTCTATTGTTGGCATCAATCTTCTCTTTAATCCAACAAGTTAGTGACATGTTTTTCATCTTGAAGATTAATATTGATGAAGATTAATTTGCTTCCAATTATTTGGATTTTGGTCCATATTAAATTCTCAAGTAATATTTTATAGATTCTACATAATGGAATTTATGAAGTTAGTTATTTATTAATATTCACGATCATTGACCATCTATAATTATTTATGTTCCTCAAAAAAATCAACTCTTTTTTATGGTCTAATACTTTTTTGTAAGATTTTACAAACAAGTTTTGAAAATCATCCTTCTACTTATCTAGATTGGGAAAGCATCAGTCACTACACTTGAATAACTCAATTGTAGTTTATGCTTTGGTCCTTTAAGCTACAATCTAGTCCCACAAACATTTGAAGGTTTCTCGACTCCCCACTCTTTGATACATATGAACATTCAAGATCCTGCATCTATTTTTAGAGTTAACAATTATCATGAGAATAATAGTCATTGTATGAAGCTAATAATTATTTATTATGACTAAACTTTTTAATATCTATTAAATATAATGAGTATAATTGATACAAGTTTAAAAAAGTAGATAAATAATAGACATAACCAACGAAAACACTTGCAAAATAAATTATCCAACATAAATATTGACAAATGATAGATATTATAATAAAGCATGATGTAGTCTAAAAGCTATTAATAAATAAAAAATACTCATTCAAAAGAAGTAATAGTAGATGTCTAAAGCAATAGATAATGATAGTTTGAATAAAATTTAAGTTATATTAAGAATATATCATTAGAATCCTATTATCTACCTTAAAATTATTGACATGTTTGAAAATTCAATTGAGATTATCATTGATAAGGGTGAGCGGACATATGTGGATATAAAGGTATAAAGTTTATAGATAATGTTAGCATTATAGTAAACTTGGATGGGTTGAAATAGATATTAGATTGCTTTCAATACTGACGAGTCATGTAAGGCGAATTTGTTATGTAGCAAGATTCAAGTAGAAATAGTAGATAGGTTGTATACTATGCAGCTAACAATTGGTATAAGGTGAGGACAAGTAGGTAATCCATTTACAATATGGGCAAAGCGGTAATCAACGGATCTAATTTAAGAAGTCAACTTGGTTTAGGGCCAAGAGACTTTTCTAAAAGAGATGGTTAGATGAAGGGTATCCAATTTTGTATAATATGGTATTGAGCTTAAGTGATACAAAGGGCAAAGTAATGAGAATGGTTTGGAATAATGACCACAAAAATTAGGATTGAGGCTAAACATATAGAAGTTGTACTAAACAAATTGGTTTATTTTAAGATAACATCTCTAATCAATTAGAGATGTCCTCATATAGGGTGAATTAATGCTTTATTTTTTGTGGAGTCATAATCATTGATGGAGCTTTAGGGCAATTGACATGAAAGTGCATGAAATGCTTACATTTAGAGTATAGGTTTTGTTTCCAATCATAAAGAACGTTGTTGTACCTTAAGTATTTTCCTAATAGATGGGTAAGTTTAGCTTAATAACTAATTTGATGCTTTTAATCACAATGATAATGAAATGAAAGGAAATAGCCAATACAAAGTAAAAAGAATAAGGATTCTAAAATTATTTGAACCAGTAATTGAACCTAAATTCATCTTTGAGCACCTAGTTGCACAACATTACTCATTTTTTACCCATTCTAAGATTTTAAAGAAGCAAAATCCTTTCTTTTCATTGCAAAAGTGACAAAGAAATTTTGACCATCCCTTCAACACTAGGCATAGGTGTAGATAACTACAAATTTGCTCCAACATAGCCTAGAAGAAGGCACTCATGTATTCTCACTAACACAAGACCTAAGTGATGGCATCTCTCCATCTAATGCACTTGCTATAAGATGGCTTTCCCTTGCCCATAAATGGAACCAACAAAATGTAATTTGAATAAAAGAATAACATAAAAACTCAATTCTAATTGATAAATAAATAATGAAAAATCCTAAACATTTAGTAAAGATGTCATCAAATGATCCAACTAACCATTCAATAGATGTCTAGAGTGGACCATTTATAGCTAAGGATGCCTCAAATCTCTTCTCAAACATTACAATATTAGCCAATACAAACTCACCCAATATACTCAAGTGGTCATCGTGTAAAATATTAGTAATTTATTACTTTTCTAGATTGATGATCCTATGATAGTCACACGTCATGTTAGGCAATTAGTTAAAATAGTCCTACAAAATTCATCTTATGAAACTATAATGATGTAGTGTCTCTAGTGTTCCACTATCAATTATTAGATTTCTAAAAGTGATTATTGGGTTTTGAAGAGATATAGAGATTTTTGGTATTTTTATTTTCCCTTATTTTGAATATTTTATCAGTAATGTTTGTCACTTATGACACTTCTATTAAAAAAAATCCTTAGGATCCATTGTATTGGAGATATCTAAGAATTTCAATTTGCATTATATGTATGTATGTTGTATGGATTAGTTCTCAATCATCTTTGACACATTTGTGTTTATCTATGGTTTTCTAATGAGGGTGTCCAGATATTATGTAGACCTTTGTAAATCAATAGATGACTTATGCGATTGGATGAGGTTCAATTGCCCCCAACAATTATTAATCTCTCTTGAATAGTCTAGCTTAAACACAAGAGGTAATTGCTAAATTGTCTTAAGTAGTTTGTCATAGCTACCTCGAGTATTATGTTTTAGGACAAATCATTTTTTATGGCAAGGAAGCCATTCTTCTCCCACATCTTGTGTCTTATATAAAGCCCTACTATGGACATTTTTAAAACTTAATTTGGAGTACCACTGTAGAAGAAAATAAAAGTATTCATGGTTATTCCATTGCTTGATGACTAATATGAAAGTTTTTAAGTGAAGTAGAGGTAATGTGATGCACATCTTCCTCCATCTATGGTTCTTAGCATGATACTTTGAAGGTGGCAAGTAACTACAACTTTTAGAGAGCTCTCCCCCTCAACCAAATTACCTTAACCATCATCCCACCTTAAACTATTTGTACTCACCTAACTTTCATGCTCATTTTTGCAAAAATTAAAAATAAAAGTATGAGCATTATTGATATGATTTTCAAGTTTAGGCAATTCACATTTTTCCAATAATAATTATGAAGTTTTTAAATTAGATATTTTAAAAACCTTCTATCTATCAAAATAAGGAAAAAAAATCTTTTTTTTATTAAAGAACTTTGTATATGTTAAACTCTATGCTCATAAAACATGCAATAAATGATACGAAACATGTTAGGTCAAAGTTTATCTCCTTCTTCAAGAATTTAAGATTTTGATATTTTTGGATTTGACTTACAAGTTTTGAAAGTCTAAATGTAAATTAGAAAATTTTTTTAGGGTTTTTGTATAACTTTTTTGGTTGACCCTTTTTAAATGTACAAAACGAGTATAAATCAACGTAAAAGTTATAGGTTGTTAGACCTTTTTGGATATTTTAGTAGATCTTCCATACTTTATAAGATTCAATCTCAATTTTTATCTCTTTTAGTCTTGATGTAGATTCTTTCCTTGAATTTTCCAATTTTCACCCCTATCTCGACATTCTTTTACTCTCATGATCAATTCAGTTTTAAAATTATTTATTTTAATTTAGTCTAAAATTTAATTTTTTTGATCCATTATTTAATGTATTAGCTAAAGTTTAAATAAAAAAAAATTGGTGTTCTTGTTCATTTTAGTTTGCGTGCAAACTTTGAATTTTTATAATATTGATTCTATTTTTGAACAAAATTCAACGTGTACTAATTTTTTAACGGGAAACCTTCAAAAGTAAGTATGAGAGATTTAATAAGCAAGGATTTAGCCCTCGACGGCAAAAGGGTGAGAATCTTTCTCCCCAGCTCGACTCCAACAGCGGCCACATCACATGGGAACCGTACGAGGCAACGACGTTGCCGGAGAGATTACAGCCATGCCAAAGTCAATGGAAGAATTGTCACAAAGCGACAGAGCGATAGAACAGAGCACCGAGGAGATCATGAACAGCCGGATCCACGTCGGAGGGGGTTCGATCACATGATGGCGAAGGGTGCAGCCATCCGGCCAATGCAAGGAACTCGAGCCAAAAAAAAAAAAGGAGAATGGGGAAGCAGAGACGGTGCGAGGAGAGAGGGAAGGGTGGTAGCCCAAGCCTCTTTTTGTATCATTAATTATTACACTTTTGCCACTAGGTTTGCGTCACTCATTAAAAAATAATTGAAAATAAATAGCTTTATCATAAAAAAAAAATTCTTGATTTAAATCCTTATGTTTTGAATTGTTTGGAATACTTAAGGTTTTTCAATAGATTTTGATTGGACGGCTTAATAGTTTCATGTCACTTCCTATGATGTTTTCCAATATCTTTATTTAGTAGTTAAGAGTATCAAACATTTTTTTGGAGCTTTACTTTAGTGGTTTTGTGCTTTTGTTGTATTAAATGTTAAATGCAATTTGGATACAATTACTCATCTTATGTCACATTTGGGTTTGTCTAGAGGATTGCATAGGTTTATATAATATTTAAGCTTGGATACAATTACTCATCTTATGTCACATTTAGATTTGTCTAGAGGATTGCATAGGCTTATATAATATTTAAGCTGTTTTAGATGTATTCTTGATATTTTATTATGTTTTGTTGATATTTCATGTATTTTACATAAGCCCATGATTTATTGACTACAATAGGTGATCCTAAGATCATTGCAAGTGGTTGTGTGGCTAATACAAAAGTTGTTTTATTCAAATGGGTAATTCGGAATGGGCAACCATCTCTAAACATTAATTAACCATGAGATGAAGGTTAAACTGCCCAAACATGTTGTACGATTAGTCAATTAGCCTAAATTAACTTAGGATTTTGGGTTAAGTGCATTATGCAATCCAAGTGATCTTGAGCATAGGTCTCCCCAACTCTACTCCCTTTTGAGCCCTATAAAAGTTTACGTATAGTTGAGTTTTGGGGGGCTTTTGTTACATGTAACCTTTTAAAAATTTTTGAGATGAAAGTTTATCACTCATTTGAGTATGTGTGCTCATCAAAGCTTATTAGTATGGTGATTAGTGGGAATCTCATCTTCAACTCTTCAACATCTAATAAGATGTCATGATAGCTTTGGTGATCTGATAACCTCCTCAGATTTCTCTTCAACTTTCACCATTTTTTCTTCAAACTTTATTTCATTAATATTCCCATATGTTGCTCTATTAAAAATGGATTGAGCTCTTTTGTGCAAAAATGTCTTGAATGATGATGGTTTCTCTTCGTATTTCTTTCTCCATAAAATTCTCCAAAATTCCAAGTAATATCTCTAATAGATTTAATATATATATATATATGTCAATAGAAATATCCTTAAAATATATCAAAATTGTAGTTCTTCATGCTCTCTTCATAAGAAGAATTTGTACCTAGCAAATTGCCTCCAAAGATAATGAACATAATGAGATTAGTATCACACCCAAGTCCTCATAAGTTTTATGTTTTATGTTTCCTTTGATTGAATAATTAAATAAGAGTTTTAAGTGCCTTAGTCAAAGAATGTGAAATCTTTCTAAGGCACTAGAGAATTTTTTTTTTTTTTTTACTTTTCTTGCATACCAAATGACCACATACTAAGAGGACCCATGCAAAGAATACTTTTGATGTTTAATTGGGTGATACACTATCTAATCAAATTAAATTGACTATAGTTTGATAGGTTCATTGGGGCTCGATGGACTTAATATAATATTATAAGCACCATGAGGTGTAGAAATAGATAAAGATGCATAATATAGCACGTTATGCATTAAATACATGAATGAAAGGCAATAAATGCTCTATGTATAACTGCATGAAGGGAAGGAAAGCAAGATAGAATTAATTAAACAACTCTCTGATATTCATGTAGGTGGTTTGCATAAATTGAATATTTGTATGCTTAATGTAATGATGTCTATTACATTTATTATCTTGTTGACATAGTCTATAAATTTTTGGATGGATGATGTTTTGTTGCTATAAGCATAAATATGGTATGGGGTATGATTAACACTTGCAAGAGAATAAAGTACTATGTTATTTAGTAAGCATGTTATATGAATATATATTATGTACCTTGAATGCAAGTGAAGTATTAAACAATAAAACTAGGGAATGGTGACCCAAAAATTGTAAGATAATACTAGTGATGAGCCACATAAAGGTGAAATGAAGCAAATGTGGTCATAAGTCACATAAAGGTGAGATAATGCCAATGTGGTGATAAACCACAAAAAGGGGAAAGTATATTTAGGAGGTTAGTAAGTCACATGTATTATAGAAAAGGCTAAAGATTGTTCGAAAAGGAATAAGGGTGACTAATAAGGCACATAAGATAATGAATAATCATATATATAATTGCATGTGATACTACTTATATGTAATTTTTCATACACAAATTATTATAGATAATATATATGTGATATAGACCCTGTATATAATTTGACCCAAAATATAATGATATTCACTTATAATGTTCGTGTTTGTTATTCCTTACTAAGCTTATGTTGCTCAATTTATTTTAGCTAATGTAATTTAGGTGTGGGCAATAGACATTAAGAGGCACTAATAGAATATGAGTTGAGACAAGATAAGTCCAATGAATGAAAGATATTATAATATTTTAGGAATTATTCAAATGTTGTATTTGACAATACTAATCTAGTTAGTTGAATATGTAATTTAGTATTTTATGACACAAGATTGTAATAGTTATTTTATTGATGATTATCTTTTATTATCAGATGATACAAATTAATATTATTTTTATATAATTCATGGATATAACAAATGAATGAACTAAAAAAATAAAAAATTTTAGCACATGTGTGAATGAAAGAAAATAATATTGATTTATGTGACATTCAAGTGTGACCTAAGGTCAATGTCACCTCTATCATTTCATGCTATTTTTCTTAACTAGATTTATCTAATTTTTGGTGCCCCTCCACAACTTCTTTATCTTATTTGTACCACTTATGCAATCTCCTAATCATTGTTAGTGATATCATGAGAAAATTGCATATCTTATTTCATCAAGTTGGTATAAGAGCTTTGATATTTTAGCACTCCTTAGTAACCAATTGTCTTAGCTTCATTTGTTTGTTAGTTTGTCCACTTGTTTTCCCCACCTATTATCAACCTATAGCTATTGTAACCTCACTACTTAGAGTGCATCCTTCTTGAAATTTATTGTACCATCACCTTTCCAAGCTTCTAAAATAATATTGGAGAATTATTCACTCATTGGTTTTGAAAAATTGAATACATCAATTTAGCAATTAATAAGCAAAGGAAGGTAATAGATTTATTTGAAATTATAATTTGGTTCAATTTTTGTTTTTAATTTTACTTTGCTACAATAAAGAAAAATCTCCCAATCTATTTACTTTTAATTTTCTCTTCTTGTATTATCAATTAGCCTTTTTTACTACTTGGTTTTTGTGTAACTATAAAAAATTATTAGAAACAAATAGCTCCACTATAAAAAGATTTCCAAATGAACCCTTCTATTTGAGTTGTATGAAATGCTTATGGTTTTGATTAAGTTTGATGTGATGGCTTTGAAGTATTATCATTTAGGGTGGTTTCCATGATCTTTATTTAGCAATTAAAGCATTAGACACTTTTTTGAGTTTTGTTTCAATGGCTCTATGATTTGGTTGGACTAGAAATTATATATTTGGATATAGTTGTACATCCCATGTCACATTTGGGTTCTCATACAGAGGTTGATATGACTTTTCAAGTGTTCTAAATGTGTTCTCAATATTTTGAGTCCATGATTTTTTAACTGCACTAGGTGATCCTCAAATCATCTCGAGTGTATGGATAACTAACATGAAACCCATCTCATTCAAATGGATGATTAGGCATAGGAAAAACTCTACAAAAATTAATTAATAGCATGATATAGTTAAGGTTAAATTCCCACAAAATGTTAATAACATTAGGAGATTATGCAAAATTATCTAACGTAGTTAGTTTAAGTACTCAAGTTGTTTGACTTAGGTTGAGCTTGGGTTGCCTTAACTCTTCTCCTTTTTGAACCCTATAAAAGGTCATTCATGGTTGGATTTTGGGGGACTTTTGCTTCATTTATCTCTATTAAAAATTTTAAGATAAAAGTTTTGCTCTCCTTTGAGCATATGTGTTCATCAAACCTTGTAAGTATGTGGAGATTGGTGGGAAGCTCATCTTTAGCACTTAAACGCTTTGACAAAATGTCCTGGCAACCATGGTGATGTGATAAAGCCATGGGTTTATCAGTATAGCCTTTCCAAAAGTTGAGGGGGAGGTGAATTGTACTTTTATTAAAATTGAGACAAATAAACTTAGAGTTAATATTGAGTTATTGTAGTTAATATTATCTACACTATGATTTTTCTTTAGAAAACTCTTAACTTTGAAAGAGATTTTGTAAAATTACAAATAAAAGACTCAAAAATTTTTAGGTGAGTCAACAAACAAATATGCCTAAGTTCACCTTGGCCACGAAAGGCTAAACTTGTTAAAATCAATTATCTTTTGTCTAAAAATGGGTAGGTGAAACACATTTTTAAATAATATTATAATGATCAACAAGTAGGTCAAAAGAGCCAAAAAAAGGTGGCATGCAATAGCCATAAAATAGTAGCAAATACAAATAACAAATGAAAGATAAATTACAATTTTTTATAACCAATATATTCAAATGGCACCCTAAATATGAATGTAAGACAATGTTACTAATGAAATTCTAAATAAAATGTTAAAAGATTGAGAGCATGATAGCTTGAAGAAGTCTAAAAAACCTAAAAAGATTTTTTCCACGCAATAATGATAATAAAATTGATCCCTTATATTGAACATTTTTATCTTAAATTATTCTCTTATAGTTTAATCCTTTATTGTTTAGGCAATGGGTAGACAAAAGGTCAAATATGGCAATACTAACATCTCAAAAAAAGCTATAATCCTTTTCTTAAAAAGATTAAACTAGCTATTACAAGTTTTGGAAATTGATGTTACTATACTGTTGACATGATTGTACTATACAGTAACATGAAAATGAACTGTTTAAATTATAACTGAATATTATTGTGCCTTCTAAATAGTAAATTGTCCTATGAATGAATGGAGATTACTAAAGGTGATTGAAGGACTAAGATAAATAAATGTTTCATCTACACATGGTAACTTTTCCTATGAAGACACTTCCTCCAATTGATTGAGGGAGCACTGGTTAGACAATTTTCACAATGAAATCTATGCAAATATATGAACAATTCTCCTTATTTAGTTTAGTTAACATTTTAAAATCTTTGGGATTTGTTGTACATCCCAATGAATGTAAACATCTATTGGTCTATTGAGCTTAATGATTGGCTATTATATTATCTTCACTAAATATGTGTAGAAATTGAATCTATTTGAAATTGCTTTCTTGATTTGATTCAATGTACTTATCATTCACTAGGAGATTTTTGTGCTACCCTAGATCATTTTGAGGATTGACCTATTATATAATTCTATAATATTGCTTGAAAGACCAAACTTGTCACATAAATTTAAGCCAAATAGCATCACCATGGATTAAAATTCTATAGTTGTTTTAGATCTTATGTAAATTGAGAAAACTTTGATGACTTTACCTAAATGGTCTTTGATCACACCTCCACAAAATAGTATAACTGGGCTTCTACAAGCCAATTCATCTATGTTTAGATGGGCAATATACGTTGGGGGGAGGGGTCCATCTTATCACTTTTGTGACTTTGCATTTTATCTTAGAGAAAGGAAGAATCAACTCATTATTTACTATTTGAAGATCTATTAAATTGTATTGCATGATTGGATTACATTTGAAAATAACATTGCTATCATATAAACTATTAATTGGAGTACTCATTAAGATTTGTTTTTCATCATAAAGTTTAGAGTTTTTTTTACTTTTTAGATCTTTCAACAAATGAAAGATGAAAGGATCATTAAAACCACCTTGGTTCTAGCATTTTAGAGACTATGGTTCCATTAGTGTTGGAACATTTGAGGAGTGGTGTTTAGTTGGACGTGTGAGATGAAAATCTTCCTAACAAAGCCATTACATACATGTGTAAGCTTAGGATATTAAAAAAAAAGCAATAAATTGAGAGTCCTGGCATGCATAAAAAGAAATTTTATCTAGAAATCGAAATTTAGGTTTCTCAAGTTATCACAAAAAAATTATAAGTTGTTTAGGAGCTTCCATATTAGTGAGGAGATTTTAGGGGGTAGGAAGCTACTCTACATAATTTTCCTTAATTTATGGACAAGGGTTTTTCTTTAGTACTTTTCTAAGCAAAGGTGATAGAGAATTTATTATCCTTGGTGAGACACCAATAGTTATGACCATTCAAGTCATTTGTTTTTGTATAAGTTACAATATAGTGGTTGTAATTTTCTGTATACAAATCCAAGTAGTTGAGCTTACTCTATCGCATTTTTTATTGAGGTATTTATCTTTCATAAATCTAGCTTAGAGGGTGTTTAAATGTAGATCTTTCAATATATGTTGACACTATATGCTTCATTTAGTTCTTTTGATTTTTGGACCCTAATCTATTTTCTTTTAAAGGGAAGAAAACCTTTTTTTCAATTGGTCCAATTGTGCTTTCTCACTTCCCAAAGGAATCCATTCACTATATTTTAACTATGTTATTAATCCTATTAAGGGGAGATGACAATATTAAGGAGTACAGAGGTATTGATTGCATGACATACCTTATTAGCATTAGCATACCACCCATTAAGAATAGTTTCTTCCTCCATCTAGCCATGTTCTTATGAATTTTGTTAAACCAATGTTGAAAGTGAGCCACTTTGTTCCAACCTTTTGAACAAGGTGCTTCTTGGGTAAGGGATTGGAAGGTTATGTCTTTTAAATCCTAAGAGGTCCTTGATATCATTCACTTACCTTAGCTTCATGTTTTTACTTCTAATAAAGAAACTTTTTATTTATTGATTTGGAAACTCAACATATGTTGGAGTCCAGTAAGAAAACTTTTTATGTTTTTGGTGTCTATAACCTCTTAAGAAGAGGATAAAGTCATTAACAAATCTTAAATAGGAGATGCATTGATAGCCTTTTGGAGTGGCATACTGTTTCACTTTTTCTTGCATATGTAGGTTGTTTGAATCTCTACTCAATGCTTCAGCAGTTAAGAGAAATAGCAATAAGGATAGAGGGTTCTCTTGCTTTAGCCCATAGGTAGCTTGGAAGAATCCATTTCCTTTCTCATTAATAATGACCAACAACTAGATTAGTAAAGATAATGCTGAAGTTAAACCATTACAGTACTTGTTTGAGAAAATCTCAAGCTAAGCTATCAAATGCTTTCCTAAAATCAAGCTTGATAATATTGTTATTACCTCTATTCTTTCAATTTAAATTGTCAACCTACTTTTGTGTAGAAAATATATTTTCAATGATTTCCCTTTCCTTCACAAATGTTGATTGCTTCATAAAGACGAGGGAGGACAAGAAATCCTGTAGCCTTATTGCCAAAAACTTAGAAAAGATTTTCTCTAAAAAACTATAGATACAAATTAGTCTAAAATCATCAAACATAGTAAGATAGACCTTAACAATAAATATTATGTTAGCATTAGTGAATTTTTTAGGTAAAGGGCTACAAGCAAGAATATCATTAACCACTTCATGCACATCATTCTAGATTATGGACCAATTTGCTTGTAAAAGAAACCATTGAATCCATTAAGTTTATGTACACTTTTAGAATCCATGCACATCACATTTAGAGTTCTTCTTTATTGTTATAAACACTAAAGCATTTGAACTAAATAAAAGCTATAGGGCTAAAATTATTCACACTTTTAAAGAAATGGTCACTTCAATATGTGGTCGTAATTAAGGGATATCTGACAATGCTAAAGGGAGCTACGCTCAAACTATCTCTAGTTTGTTCTACAAGAAGCAAAGAACAATAATTATAGTTAATGATATTAGAGATCATCATGATATCGATAGGTCTAGAAAACGAAATAGAGGTTTAGGACATGTTGATAAGATAGATGATAACATTGTTAAGATGATTGATAGTCACATGAAGAGCAAAACTTCAAGTATGCCAACTAGTCACGAAATGACCAAGGATTAGAAGGGCCATATGGATGAAACAAATTAGATGGGGACCTTAATTGTTGTAACAAAAAAAACATTTTCTTAATGGGATGGAAGCTTAATAAGATGGGAAATGGGTTGTGTAGTGTAATCCTTTGTGCCAGCTCTAATGCCAAAATGAGGAGATGAGGTTTGGTAGATGATGGTGCATGCAATAATGAAGGAACAAAAGCAAAGCTCTTCCCCTCAGCAACCCCAATAGAGAAGTAGAGGGAAGAGGAAACACAATAGTCGAAGGGAAAAAAGAACCTTTAGAATGAAGAGAGTAGAAGGTGGATAATTAGTTAAAGGATAAACAAATGAAAAAGGAAAAAAGTGCAAAGACTTAAACAAATCAACTTTCAACTTACTTAAAGTTAATGTATAGCATAAGTTGTATCATATAGATTTCTCATTCCAAATTATTGTTAACTCTTTTTGTTCAAATTCTTAAATGAATTAGTCGATATGAATGTGTGCTCAAATTTATTTCTTTTAACATGTTTAAGATATTGAATGTTAATTGATCCATAACAATTTTGAATTGTGTAATTTTGATAACTTAAAAATGTTTAAGTGATTACTTTGTAAATTGATTTTTGTAAGAAATTTTAACCAATATCTATAGTGTTCCTTCAGTATACATTTAGTATTATTTTGAATTGTTGAATATCTTAAATAATTTTGATCTATTGAGTGTGCTATGAGAAGTATATGGGGCTAGTACCTAATTTTTATTCCAAAATAAATGTCATACAAAATAATCATTATAAAGGTTTTGTTTTATGCAAAATAATCATTATTAAAAGATATGACTGATGTCTAAGAATGATGATTAAAAATGTTATTTAACACCCTAATTTGTGTAATATATTTTTCTTTCCTAGATTTTGTTGGTCTTAATGTATCGAAGAGGAAGGTGAATTAGGATTTATTAATTTTTAAGTTGGTTATTGATTTTTTAATTATGAAAATAATTTATTTAAAGATAATTAACTAGTATAAGAAATGAACAAAATAATAAAAAGCATGCAAAAGATTTTTAGATGTTTGATGTTAACTACTGTGCCTATATCTACTCTTAAACCCTTAGTTGAGCACCACTACATTATTCACTCCATTATTCAACCAACGTAGGTAGAGAAGAGCTTATAAATCTCATTAATTCTAGGCTTTAAAGTTGTCATCTATGCTCCCTCCAACATTATGTCTAGAAGCATGCTATACAACTCATTAACACAAGGCCTTAAATGGGCTGGTGGAGGTTGAAGAATAAAATAGGTCTTCAACTAAGGGTAATGATTCCTTGATTAACTTAAGAGGGGTAGAAAGGATGGCTAGTGTCTTAATATTAGAAGGTTTGATGAAGGGATTAAAGAAGAAGGCATTTGTAATTAAAGGGGGATGGCTAAGCCATGAAGAGTTCTTAAAGAGGGAATGAATTAAGGAAGAAAATAAGGTGCAAGAATGAAAGTCCATGGGGTGGAATTTACATCATTGGAAGAGGGAAGATCATTAGGTTGGTTAGGGAAGGAGGTAAGGGTGCTGATTAGAGTTTAAGGAATAAAATGTTTGTGGGTCATTGGATTGATATGAAATACTATGATTAAATTTAGGTTTTGATGTTTAGGATGGGGATAAGAGAGTTGGTTGTTAGATGTGGAGTTCTAAGCCATGAGATGGAAGAGAGAGAGATATGGAAATGGTGAAGGATAAGATAAGATTACCACCTACACTAATTGGTATGTTTGCTTACTCTATTGGGGCAAAATATTGCAAGGCTTCATTTAGGATTTCATCAAAAGTCTCAGTGTCCTTTACATCCTTGGTATTTATTGATTAAAAAAAGGAAAATATAAAGAGAAATTAAATCTAATCCATATCAAGATAAAGATGAGGGACAATGCTTTGAATTCCATACTTTGGTGGTATCTGGAGACTCCTTGGAATGTAACTCCTAATGAGAAATGTGCTTTTGATCACACAAAAATTAACTTAATTACTTGACCAACTAACTCATAAATGTAAAATAACTCAACCTTCATAAATTATGAAGAGCTTACTACAAGACTCAAATACATGAAAATAAAGTAAACTACTAAAAACTAAATCATCATAAAATCATCTTAATGGCATTTTAGTCCTTTTACTTCTTTAAATCTCCTTAGTCTAAGCTCTAGTGATTGGTCTATGCACTATTTCATGTCTATGCATAATCTAGCCATCAAGTTTTGTTTTAAACTCTATCTAGGTATTTGGCACTTTTACTGACTTTAGATGATCTTCCATTGATGCTTGTATTGCATTAGTAAGAACACTAAATTTCTCAATTAGAAAATGTCAAAATAAGAGAAAAAAGACTTGATTTTCATTCTTAGTTACTTATAAGTTAAGTATGTGGTTCATATAATACAAAGAGATTATAAAAAATCCAATCTTAGCGAGGTTTAATATACAATGAATTGCTAAGATAATGAAGAGGGACATTGCCAAAATCAATCAATAGTATATGGATGTACTAAAAATGTAAATGAATGTTTTTAAATTCTCACCAATTCCATTAAAAATGTTAATTTTGATGGAAATTTTGCGATTTTTCATATGATATGATCAACCATTCAAAGAGACTTTTGAAGATATATTTATAGAAACTTAACACCACAAAATCTCCCCCAAATATTTCTATGAACATCTAAGGTAATTCCATGTAAATCACCAATTTTCACATTATTGGTTAGTGTCAGTCAAACTAGACATGTCATTTTCTTTGCTCTACTTTTCTACATTAGGTGCAACATTCCATAATTTATGTTTGACATAGTATACTTGAGTCAACATACCATACTTCAACACTCAAAGTTTAAGGTACGAAAAAACAATGTTTAGGCTTTTAGGTAGCATTTGGAAATTCCTAAAAAAATTAAATACATAAAATAAAATGATAAAATTTTATTCACATGTACCTTAAGATGTATATATATTCATTAGTAAGTGAATTTTGGTTAGAATATAATTTAACATTAATTTTATTTACATTAGATAGGTTATTAAAATGTGCTTAATTTTGCGAGCCAATTGTGTAAGAGATGAATTATAAACAAAATTGTATAATTTTATATACTAACATGTATTTTTTTAGAAGATTTATAAATTTAAATTTAATATTATAATTTATTATTTTTTCTTGAATTTTGGTTATTGCATTGATTTAGGTTCAAACATTTAATATTTAACTCCACCCAAATTTCCAAACCAATGAAATTATCTTCAAATTGCATAAGGTTTATAATATTGCATAAAAATGATGTTTAAATATATTTCTATCACACACATAGGTTAAACCACGTTTAAGGGTTGTAATCAAAGTGAATTATTTACATGGTGCACTTAACATAACTTATAGATCTTATAAGTTTAGAATAATGAATTAATATAAAAATTAATTTAAACTTGAATCATATCTTAAAAATGATTGGTCTACCATAGGTCATATGCTATTAATATGTTTTACTAAGCATAAAGACATTTATATTATGCGACATATCCATTGTGTAATTTAACTATGTTTCCAAAGTTACAACCAATTTATTAAATCAAAATGAAGATATATTTAAATTTGGATCATAGTAACATATTTTGATGTTTAAAATATAATATATTTTTAAAATTTTATGTTAAATACACTTAATTTAATTAATTTAGCCATTTTTCTTTGTTTGACATAAATTATTTAATATTTATTTCAATTAAGGTTAGTCATTATGATTCAATATAGTAGACTTATGATTCTACTTAGACCAATTAACCTAATTAAATTCATACCTAAACCAGACT
This sequence comes from Vanilla planifolia, assembly GCA_023846275.1. Classification (NCBI taxonomy): domain Eukaryota; kingdom Viridiplantae; phylum Streptophyta; class Magnoliopsida; order Asparagales; family Orchidaceae; genus Vanilla; species Vanilla planifolia. The sequence continues at coordinate 30,915,525 of CM043869.1, read as the reverse complement.
ATATGAATCCACTCAAATGATATGCCAATGAAACAATGGTGGAAGTGTGCATGGTAAGATATTTTAAAGTAATGGGAGTAGATCAACACAATGTTTATATAAGATAAATATAGATAAAGAAATCTAAAAGTAAGGTATCATCTAGCCCTTGGAGAATTATTCTTTCATTCTTCCTTATCCTTCAACTATTTGATCATCTTCAAGTTCCTTGTTCAATTATTAAATCTTCTCCCAACCATAACAATGACCAACATAACATGTGTAAAGTAATTCCTTAAAAAGAAAAGCCTTTAAAGAGGTATTATCATTAAAATTAAATATAGTCATTAGGCTCACAAAGTTTAACAAGGTTATCATCATTAATAATAAAAAAGTTATACTTTTATTAAATAAGAGATGAATGTTCCAATCATGTTGGATACAAGAATTTATGAATGGATTAATATTTTTTCCTTTTTCAGCTAATCAAATTCTACACATATATTATATACATATAATGATTGCATTAATAGATATTTTATGTTTGTTGATAAAATGAAAGAATACTTAAAAATAAATGACATGTTTTTTGAGTAAACTATATGGAATTTTCATGGGGATGATCATGTTCCATTGCCTGTAAACAAAAATCAAGAAGTTAGTAATAAATTCAACATTTATTGAGTAAAATTAGACATGTCCAAAACATATTACTATGAATAGCACTAATGATATCTCTTTTGATACTACTTTCAATGATATCTTGTTTGAAAAAATAGTCATATTTTTAAAGGCATTAATCCAAATAACAAGTTACCACAAAATAACAAATTAGCCTCTTAAAATAATTGTTATTATTTCAAATTTTAAAATCATTTCTAACAATTTTAACTAACTTTTGTTCTTACTCCATTTATTTTTCTTTTTCATTTCCTATCCAATTAATGAACAATGAAATTAAACATTCATTTAATACCAATATTATCAATAAAAATACAAAACATAACATCTCATAGCAATCCAAGCAATACTAATCATTCTCAATTTTTTTTGTATTGCAAATCTATTCTATTGTGATCTCTAAGTGATCATTTCAATAATACGAGTATATGTAGTGGCCTCATTGTAAAACGATCTCAAAATATGTTGTTTCTTCTCATTTCCTTCTCTTCCTGGGTGCTAAAATATTTATACAATACTAGCTCATTGATATTCCAAATTTCCTTTGATTCTTGCTTATTTCTTCTTAAAATTTCACCCAAATTTTGGTAACACCTTCTGTCTCCCTCTTCTCTCTAAAATCTTAGCTGAATCAATCCTTTTTCCTTTTTATAGTAGATCCTACACATTATCATCTCCTTTGTGCTTCATTATCTCCAATAGTTATGCTTCTTCTTATGAATGCATCCTTGCCTTCTTGCTCTTTGGAATCCAGCAATTTTCCCTCGATTCAATCTTATAATGGTTAGGTTCCTTTGTTTTATGCATTAGGTTAGTAAAATTAGGATTTTAAGATCAATTAAAATCTTATTTTAATTAAATTTAGGAACCCTTTAATATTTCTTACCTTTTCTATTAGATTCAATTCCTAATTTTGTTTGATTCATTTTTATGAGCTTCACTCATTAGCTAAATTTTATTTTTTTTTAATGACATTTAGTATGTTTAATAATTTTTCAAACTTAATATTTAAAAAAAATTATAATATTCTCTAAATTCTCTTTCTCTTTTAATTCCATATCAGTTGTTCCTCCTTTTTTAACCATGGAAAATTTATTAATCTTATCTCAATAATTACTTAGTCTTGATAAATTTTCATAATTTTTTAAGTTCATCAAATACTTTTATAATTTTTTTGTATTTGTTGAAGTCATAAACAACTTTCAAATTATCCATTTTTAATTCTTTAAAAATTCATATTATCATCTACTTGGTATCATAAACTTTTAAATTTTTTTACTAAATATTTCTCATTCATCTCCCTCCTTTGAGATGTCATATCATATTATAATGTTGTACACTGTTTTTGAAAAAATTAGTATAGTTTCCAAAATAATTCACTAAAAATCCAAATAATTAAAAATGACTTTCAACTCAATTTTTCTTTACATTTCTAATGTTATAATTCATCCCCCCTTTGAAATAATGATTAACCTTAAGACATTATTTTCTATTAATTTAGATATTCAATAATTTAAAAGCCTCAAATAATCATTTAAATATTTTCCTTAGTCTTGGGATTCTACAATGGAGGAGTTCATATTTTTCCTTGCACTTTAAGTTAAACAACTCTATAATGGTATACTTATTTCCTAGACTAAATACCTACTATAGCTTCTTAAGACATTTTTCCTTAAGAATATGAGATCTAAGGTTGTCCCTATGTTCACTAATGCAATATTAGGTAAAGATGATAATGGTAAAGCCATAGAAACAAGGGAATGATATGATCATTACTTTATCTTATAACTAATAGTTGTATAGCTTAGGTTTTATAGAACTTGTAGACTATAGTTGTAACACCTATGATTGAAGTTAGTAAGAGTGATCACTGAGTGATATCTCAAAAGAGGAATTACTAGACACAGAGTGGCTCTTGGTAGTCTTTTAGGTAGAGGGGTAAAGGGATGAGTAATCCTACATCAACTACTATGAGATTCATTTTGGTGCTTATATGAGATGCAATGATCTTAAGATGTCGATGCACCTTTTAAGGACATAACTCTTTGGATCCAAATGAGGAAGGGGGAACAATATCTCAATATAGTGAGATCATATTATCATATTTGATATCAAAAGCAAACAATTTACAAGTTTGATGTGATTTTAGGATGAACTAATTAGAAGGGTGAGAGTCATCATTTGGTGATATTTTGAGAGAAAAATTATTAGATCCCAAAATGTCATTAATTCTTCATTACCCACAGGCATTGTCTCTTTCACTATTACCCACAAGCATTGGATCCCAAAGTGTAGTTTGGATGAGCTTAGGCTACATCATGGGATTTTCCTGTTCAATTTCTCATTGAAAGATGATCTTTTATTTGTTTTGCAAATGAGGTTTAGACTATCAATGATCAAACTCTCATTGTCTGTAAATGGAATAACAAATCGATTAGGTTCCTTTGACAAGATCCTATTATGGATAAAATTCCCATGCTTGTCACTCAATTCTAAAATGCAAGATCCTTATCCAAACCTCTAACAATGTCACATGCATGTCTTATTTTTTTCTTCCTCTATGCAAAATTTTAGCTCCCTCTTCCCTTTTGTGTGATGTCCATCAAGTACAAAAATGCTTCTCTTTAGACTCCAATGAAGTGCTATTGATCGACTCAAACCCCTACATTATTTGTAGTACTTTTGGACACTCCATCTTCTCGTGTCCAAAAATAGTTCCCAAAAGCAACAACCAACAATTTTATTATACTTTTAACATCAATTGACTTCATAACTCTGCTGATTGTTCAAGTCTCTTATCTAGATTACTTCCTCTCTACCTACGCCATCTTGTTCCAATACTCAACTTGATGGAAATAAAAGAGAAGGGAGAAATTGGGAAATTGCAAAGAAAGACTTAAGGAAGAAGAAGAGAATAGCTAAGAAACTTTTATTCATCAAAATTGCATAATAACAAAACAACACTTACATCTATTTATAGCAAAAAAAACATATCTAATCTCCCAAATCTTTTCTCATAATTCAAAAGTTTGTTTCTAATCCCTAAAAATCTTCAAGATACTTAAAATCCCTAAAAATCCTCAAAATACTTAAAAGATACTAACCATGTTTAAAAAGTACTAACAACTCCTTAAAAAATGCTAATAAGCACTTAAAAAGTGCTAACCAAACATTTAAAAAACTTAAAGTTTGCTAACATTACTCCCTCTCAAACTTGAAGTATCTTCAACCCTAATTGATCTCGTAATTCTTCAAACTTCTTCACTCCAAGCGATTTAGTGAAAATATCAGCTACTTGTTCTTCAGTATTGCAATGTACCAATCTTATAGTCTCCTTGTTGACATGATCACGAAGAAAATGATACCTTGTCTCGATATGCTTGCTTCTCCCATGTTGTACTGGATTTTTTGCTAATTTTATGGCTGACATATTATCAATAAATATAGTTGTTGGCTCTTCTTGTTGATGTTGTAACTCCTGTAATAAATTTCGTAACCAAATTGCTTCACAAACTGTTGATGAAGCTGCAATATACTCTGCTTCACAAGACGAAAGAGCAATGACATCTTGTTTAGTTGATCTCCACATAAATGCTGATGATCTGAAGAAGAAACAATAACCAGTTGTACTCTTCCTTTCATCTATATCACCTCCCCAATCACTATCAGAGTAGCCACATAAATCTGTCCCACTTTGGTTAGTGAAATACAAACCATAATCAAGTGTTCCTTTAATATATCTTAGTATTCTTTTTGCAACCATCCAATGTGTTTCCTTTGGATTTTCCATATATCGACTAATGAGTCCAACAGAATATAAAATATCAGGTCTTGTGATAGTGAGGTAACGAAGACTACCTACAAGACTTTTAAATAAAGTAGAGTCAACATCTTTTCCTTCTCCTTCTCTACTTAGTTTCATTCTTACATCAAGTGGTGTTGCCACTGATTTACAATCTTCCATTCTAAACTTCTTTAGAAGTTCAGTAGCGTATCTTCTTTGAGAGATTTGGATTCCAATTTTCATTTGCTTTACTTCCAAACCAAGGAAGTATGACATTTCACCATTATCTGTCATTTCAAATTCATACTGCATAGTTCTTTTGAATTCTTGAAACAATTCAAAAGAATTTCCTGTATAAAGCAAATCATCTACATAAAGACAAACTATAAGAATATTATTTTGAGTTGTCTTAATGTAAAGTGCATGCTCAAATGGACATTTTTGGAATCCTTGTTGTTGAAGATATCCATCAATCTTGGTATTCCATGCTCTTGGTGCTTGTTTCAATCCATATAAAGCCTTTTTCAAACGATAGACTTTATGTGGATTATTCACAATTTTGTAACCTTCAGGTTGATCAATATAAACTTCTTCTTCTAAAACTCCATTCAAAAATGCCGATTTAACATCAAGTTGACATACCTTCCATCCATGATGTGCATATTTTTGTTTAAAACCTTTTGCCACAAGTCTTGCCTTGTATCGATCCACTGTTCCATCTGCTTTATGCTTGATCTTGTAAACCCATTTAACTCCTATGGGTTTCTTTTGAGGAGGGAGTTCAACCAACTCCCATGTATTATTCTTTTCTATAGATGCTATTTCTTCATCCATAGCTTTTTGCCAATTTATATCTTGCACTGCTTCATCAAAAGAAATAGGTTCATAATCAGCAAAATAACAGAATAAGTTAGAATATTGGGACGTTTGCTCATATATCTCTTGTAAACTTTTCATCTTTTTGCTTGAGTCAATAGGATGTGTTTTCTTTTGCATAATAGTTGATCTTGAGGGAGAACTTGTTGGAGAATTCAAATCATGAGTTTGTTGATTTTGAATTTCTTCTTCTTGCCCAAGCGTGATAGTTTTATCATCATTCTCTTCCGTCCACTTCCAAGTATCTTCTTCTACAAACACAACATCACGACTAATGAATACCTTTTTGGTTAAAGGATTGTAGAGTTTGTAGGCTTTTGACTCCTCGCTGTACCCAATGAATATGTATTTTTCACCTTTATCATCTAATTTCTTCCTTGTTGCATTAGGTACCTGTGCATATGCAATACAACCAAATATTCGAAAATGAGAAACACTTGGTGTATATCCACTCCAAGCTTCTTGTGGAGTCATATAACGCACAGCTTTAGTAGGACATCGATTCAACAGATAAGTTGAACATGCAACTGCTTCTGCCCAAAATTCTTTTGGCATATTCCTCTCTCTCATCATTGTCCTTGTCATATCAAGGATAGTACGATTTCTTCTTTCAGCTACTCCATTTTGTTGTGGAGTATAACTAGTGGTAAATTGATGTCGTATGCCTTCTTGCTTACATAATTGAATAAATTCATTTGAAGTGTATTCACCACCTCTATCAGATCTAAGGCATTGAATAAATAACCCACTCTCTTTTTCAACCTTGTATTTGAACTCTTTAAATATGGAGATAGCAGCAGATTTCTCCTTAATAAAATATGTCCACATTTTTCTACTGAAATCATCTATGAAAGTAATAAAATACTTGTTACCTCCATTTGATAATGGTACCAATGGACCACAAATATCTGTATGAATAAGCTGTAATGGCCTTTTAGCTCTCCAAGTGTTATTCTTCGAAAATGGTAGACGATGTTGCTTTCCAAGTATACAAGCTTCACATATATGGTTTGGATCATCCAATAAAGGAAGACCTTTCACCATTCCTTCTTTTGCCAATAATTTTAAACCTCCAAAGTTAAGGTGACCATACCTTAGATGCCATTTCAAAGAATCATTTGAAAGATGCCCAAGATAACAAACTTCACTTGTTGATTTTAATTGAAGAGGAAACATGCGATTTGTCGACATCTTCACTTTGGTAATATTCCTTCCCTTTGAATCTTGCAAAAGAAGATAACCATTCTCCATATGTATAATATATCCTTTCTCAATTAATTGCCCAAGGCTAAGGATATTACTTTTCATATCAGGAATAAAATATGCATCTGAAATAATAATTGGAAACCCATTCTCTTTGTAAAGTTTTATATTACCTTTGCCTTCAACTTTCAACTTTGATGAGTCTCCAAGACTCACACTTGCTTGCATATTTTCAATTGACTCAAATAGATGTCTTTTTCCACACATATGGTTGCTTGCTCCTGAATCAAGAAACCATACATCTTCTTTTTCGTTGCCCTCTTTTTCAGCCAATAAAGATATTGACTCTTCTTTCGATGTTTCAACATAATTTGATTGACTATTCTTATGCCAACAATCAGAAGCATAATGACCAAATTTATGACAATTGTAACATTCAATATTTCTACCTTGTCCTCGACCTCGAGAAGAATTATTTCTTCCATGCCCGTGTTGAGTGTAAGATTGATTAAATTTCTGTTGAGATCTGTTTTGGAAACGACCTCTTCCACGTCCTCTATATGAACCTTGTCCTCTTCCTCTTGAATTTGAATTCTCTTTCTTCAATGTATTGTCTTCCTTCAAATTTAGTTTTGACTCTAATGCTTGATCAATAGGTGTAACTTCAGCTTTTTTCTTTAGTCTTTGCTCATGCACTTGTAAAGAACCCATTAGCTCTTCAATAGATAAACTACATATATCTTTAGATTCTTCAATTGCGGTTACCACATGCTCAAACATAGGAGTTAAAGAACGAAGTACCTTTTCAATGACACGTACGTCGTCAATTTGTTCTCCATTTCTCTTCATCAAATTCACAATAGCAATCAATCGTGAGATATAATCTGAGATAGTCTCATTTTCATTCATCTTTGCTTGCTCAAAATCACCCTTAAGGATTTGAAGCCGTACACGCTTCACCCGTTCAACACCTTTGAAGATTGTGTTGAGTTTACTCCAAACCTCTTTGCTTGTAGTCGCTTCTACAACTTTCTCAAAAGTGACTTCATCAAGTCCTTGATATATCAAGAACAATGCCTTTTTGTCTTTTCTCTGATTTTCTTTCAACAATTTCTTCTCCGCTTCAGTAGCATCTGATTCATCAAAGCCATCGATAACAATCTCCCAAAGGTCTTGCGAGCCAAGAAGGGCCTTAAATTGGATGCACCAATTATCATAGTTGTCGTTCATCAATCTGGGAATGACTTGTTGCATAATTCCCGACATTGTAAATGAACAACACTCTTTAAAGAAAACTTTGCTCTTCTCCCTTCGACGCTGCGGCGTTCGATCTACTTCCTTATCTCTGATACCACTTTGATGGAAATAAAAGAGAAGGGAGAAATTGGGAAATTGCAAAGAAAGACTTAAGGAAGAAGAAGAGAATAGCTAAGAAACTTTTATTCATCAAAATTGCATAATAACAAAACAACACTTACATCTATTTATAGCAAAAAAAACATATCTAATCTCCCAAATCTTTTCTCATAATTCAAAAGTTTGTTTCTAATCCCTAAAAATCTTCAAGATACTTAAAATCCCTAAAAATCCTCAAAATACTTAAAAGATACTAACCATGTTTAAAAAGTACTAACAACTCCTTAAAAAATGCTAATAAGCACTTAAAAAGTGCTAACCAAACATTTAAAAAACTTAAAGTTTGCTAACACAACTGCCATTGAATCGTCCTAAATGGATCATTTTTGTACTTCACAACAACAATTATGCTCTAAGGCTCTCTAACAATAGATTCAACAATCTTTCCTTTGACAAAATCGGCACCATTTGTCCATGTGTTGCACTCTGTACTCCTCTTTACGTGATTCTTGAAAAGGGTAAAGTTCGAACTCTAACCAATCAAATATGCTACACTTCAACCTCCTTCGACAATGGTCTTTCCTAATCCTATCTCAACCATGCCTCTGATCAATTGCTTCCCTTTGTAGAAACATATCCATTATTATTTCATCAACAAATCTTGGACTTTACCATGAATTTTTCAAATAAAAATAACATGATTCTTGTAGCATTAGTGATATATAAGTTCAAGTAGACGTTGAGTTACTAAATGTTTTCCAAATGTTCACATCCTTCTCTCGAGTTTGAAAGATATAACTTTGTGGAATAAATAAATGACAGCAATCAAACAGCCATTAAAAAGAAAGGTCTCAGATTTAGCAAAGAACAGTTGACTACGTGCGTCCCGTAAGGAGACACTATCCCTTGTATTGCGCGTTTTGGTGTTATTTCATTCCCAACCTTGCTGTTTGCTATCGCATGGTCTCACCCTAAACCCCACTCATAGGATTCTCCCCCTCTCCATTTGGCTTATTATATATTGTTTTAAGTACATGAATCCTTCTCTTTCTCTCACTAAAGATTAACAGTTGCTTCTCTCTCTTGTTGTCTTCGCGAAATGTGCACGGCTCGCCGGAACTTTGACCGTCAAAGAAGGGAATCAATGATGGTAAAACACATGGCTTCCTCCCTCTTTATAACCTATATTAAAGCCTGCATGCTCCCGCCCACTGTTAATAAAGAAATTACGGTTCTCGGTAACGTAATCTACCAGGGTTAACCTAAGGGTTAGTCATTTCCTACCTAAAAATGCCAGGAAAGAAACTGTCTACGTCTTCGTATAAATGGCCAAAATACATTCAATTTTACGGATGGATGTTCGTACAGTGAGTCAGAACGAAGCCGTTACGCCACACGTGCAAAGGTGGTTCACGTGCATTTAAGACGGGCAGAGGGGGGGGGGGGGGTTCTTGCATGCACGTACGCATTCTGCACGTGCCGCGCCATGTGGAGAGGCCTCGTCTCGTCTGCACGTGCCCGTAGTCAAACAGTTGCGGACCTTGCGAAGCGGTGTCGGCCACAGACGAGCTGGGGACGAAGGCGTCGCTCCAAGGGAGAGTAAAAAGCAAGCAAGCAAGCAAAGGGCCCTCGCGTTAAAAGAGTAAACAAAGCAGTAATTGTTTTTTTTAACGTGGGGAGTTACGTTTTACCAAGTAATCAATTAGCTTTAAACAGTGAGAGAACGATGGGGAGGACGAATAGTTAGGAATTAATCGATTATTAAAACCCAAGGAAAAGGCCTCGTCTTGGAGAAATCAGCGGAGCGCCCGTGCCTCCTCGGAAAGAATACACAAGGATATCACCACACGCCAAAGCCGAGGAGAGAGAGACAGTGAGAGAGAGAAAAGGAAGACGAAGCGGCATCAAGCAAGCAAGCCCCCCCCCCCCCTTCATGTATTAAGCTACCTTGCAGATCGGATGCATGGACATGTAAGAATATTTAAGTATTTATTAAACATATTTTGGTATGGTGTGGTTTTTGAGAAGAGGATGGCCAGGTTCGTTATTTTAATGCATGCCTGCTTGTCTGCTATGGAACCATCCTAATTTCCAAATCCAATCGAGTTTAACCCTAGGAATGCTCATCCCATAACACTAATATATTCCCTTAAGTGACTTAAGTGGAACGCCAAATTTAGAGCTTTTATATGTATCATCTGATGCACTTACTATATGGTATAATATAGATGTTTGTTTTTAAGATGTTATACATTTACTTTACTACAGTAATGAAAGCAACACTTCATTTTAATTTCAAATATAATAATTTAAAAGTGTATTTTACAAAATATGATAGGTAAAAAGAATACTTTATATCTCATGTACAATTTATTTATAGAATTATAATGAATAATGTTTTAGTATACCATGTCAATACTCCTTGTGTACTATTAGTTGTACATATACTCAAATGTTTGCTATAGTATAGTTTGTTAATACATGTAGGCATATAATAATTGTAATTAAGTATATTATGGTTCTTTTGTAGTACATGTGTAATTGTAGTACAAAGCACTATGAGGTATTAGAAGTTGCAAGTGTACTTATCTAAATTCAAAGCAATTTGTATTTAAAAAAAATCTTATCACAAAAATATTCTTACTAAAGATTAGTCCATCATGTGTAAACTTTTTCACAATATATATATTTAAACTTTCATTATAACTATGCAAATATCAAAAAATTGTCCAAGCATAAAATCTTGTAGCTTAAAAACAAAAAAAAAATAAAACAGTAATGTGACCTCTTTGCATGAGAAAAGTACACATGTGATTTGTGCTCACACATAATGGCTCCCACTATAGTATGAAAAAGAGACGCATAGGATCTTCTCCTTAAATAATAGTGTGAAGTAGGTCAAAAGGGCTAGGTGTCAACAAAGTGAGAAAAAAAAAAAGGAATCAAAGAAGCTAGAATGTTGTTCACCTCATTCTTAGGATTTCAATACTCAAGCACAAGTAATAAGAAAGTTGAAGTCTTAATGACTCAAATTCAATGGATTTTAATGCTTTCATCATACTACAAAAAATAATAATAAGTGAAATAACCCTTGATAATGCATTAAAAAATTAAGGGTCTCTTGAGATCCATGAAATCTTTAATTGCAATGAAATAGAAGAGCTTTGATAACTATGCTTGTGAAAGTTAACGAGACTTAAAGAGGCTTGAGAGCCCTTCTGTTAATACTCACCTTCATTTTCTTGAATAACAATCCTTTAAACTAGTCATAGATTATCATATAGCATTTCACAAGTTTTGAACATCCTTTTTGGATTTCAAATTTTCTTTTTTAGGGTGAAAAGAAATTTCATAAGCTATACATCAGATTAATCCTTGGTTAATTTTTTTCTTAACCTTTTCAAGACCTCCGTGATAGTTTTTGATTATATGCTATGTTATCTTAAGCTATCTTACTTCCTCACTAGATCTCTTTGATTGTTAATCATATACATTTTCTTTTTTGCCATTCAAGTCACGTTGAATCTATCTTGTTTGATGGGTATGGCTTTATTAATTTTCATTAGTATGAAAAAATGAAATTATTATTATTTTTCTTCTACCTTATGGGCTCTAATCAATCATGTATTTATTATATTTTGTTAATTTATGTACTTATTCTAAATTTTAAAAATAATTATTTAAATAATTTTTTTCACATTTTGTATGTCAAAAAATTTTTATCCTCAAGATTTAAAACAAGGTTACTTTTCTCTATTTTTTTCTAATTTCCAAGTGGCTTTTTATCTAATTAGTTGTTAAAAGAAGGTGATTATTGTATTACATGTTATATCAAATTTCTATGTATCAAGATTTGAATGTTTTCCTTTATGATTGTACAAACACGATGTCATTAATAGATTTACCATATTATACTATTTTATAGTATGCTATACTAAACCAAAGTGCAAGAAGTAGAGAATAAGAAAAAATGGTGTTTTATTTGGAGTTAAATTGATTTTATTACAATAAGAAAAAAAAGAAAATAAATAAGGAAGGGATAAAAACTAAAGTTTGGACTTAGGAATTGGGTTTTTATTTCAAGAAAAAAAGAAAAGCATCGTGTTGTCAATTGGGTGAATCTTTCTCTAAAGAAAGATCTGAAGGTAAAGGTTAAGGAATTAATGATAGCATGCTCACATATATAAAATGTCATATGTCAAATCAAGCTTGGGAAACATGTCATTATAAGCAATAAGAGCATGTATTCTCAAATAAATCATTTTGGATAATCTCTTCAAGGGTCTCTACACATCAAGCAATAAATACAAGTATTCCGCACATAAATATAAGCCTTTCTACCTTGTTTCTACATGTAGTGGTCACGTCATTAATTGGATTTTCAAATACACAAAATTCCTTTCCCTTAGCTATTATAGTATTGCTATAATACTAGCATAATTTTCTCCACTAAAATCCAAATCTCTCTCTCTTTCAAATTCCTTGGTTTGGCTACTCCAAATGCCTCAAAATGACCTCCTCTCACTCTCCTCTTCATAATCTTTTGACCAAAGAAAAATTTCTTCTAATTTGTTAAAAATCCCAAAGTTTTTTTCTTTTTCTTTTATAGTCTTCTACATGTCATTCCCTCTTCTGGACCTTTCATCTCCTCTAAACAATCTTAACTCTTCATGAAGACAACTCATTTATTTATCACTTAAATTATGATAGTTTCTATTGATTTGTGTCATTGTCAAGTAGGATTGGGTCTTCATCATGTATATATGTTAAGTGTTAGAGAAATTAGGAATTCATGATTTTTTAATTATTAATTAAATTTTTTTAATTAAATTTAGGAAACATTAATATTTCTTATATTTTTCATTTAATTTAAGTTCCAAGAAGTGATCAAAAAAAGTTTTTTGGATTAGCTTGATTAACTTCACCCTTCAATCACATTTCAAACTTTTTGTGCAATAATTAGTATTTTTAATAATTTTTTAAACTTAACATACATAAAAATTATTATTATTAAGTTTTCTTTCATTATAACTAATTTATCTCCCCTCTTTTAGTTTTTCCTGGTTAGTTTATTTCCCATCTTTTTTTATTGGCCAACTTTGGAATGTGCCATTCCATAAAAGCTTTACAAATTTCCTCCATGATATTTATGAATGATCTCTTCCTCCAAAGGGAAGTCTGTGTTGTCCCATTATTGTAATTACTAAAAATAAAATGATAATTTTGCAAATTTAACCTCATCACCTTAATAAAATAAGTATTGAAGGGGGTTTTGACTGAGGGTGAGGGGATTTGGCCATATGAAGAAATCAACAAAGAAAGAAGAAGAATAAAAGAGAGAGAGAGAGAAAGTGAAGGAAAGCAAAGTAGTGGTGTTAGATATAAAGAAAGAGTAACAAATCAAGAAAGAGATATTGCAAGAGAAAACTTTGGAATAGGGAGAAGTAAGAAAGAGTTGAGCTTGTGGTTGCTACTTAAGTAAAGCAAGAATAACTGTTGTAGTAAGAAAACAAAGGAAATGAGAGTTAAGGCTTAAACTTTTGATTCTTTATCGATTTATGTGAGATCAAAAGAGTTCAATTATTGGAAGCATTAGGAATGATTTGAAAATGATTGGATAGATTTTGAAATTGATTAGAATGGAAACCAAGTAGATTTAATGGGTTTTATTCCCATTTGAAAAGGGAACATATCATAAATTAGAACTAATGAATGTCATGTTAATGTTTTAATTAGTTTAGAAAACAAAGATAATAAAAGTTCTATTGAGCTCATATATAATGTTTTGGACTAAACATACTATATATCTTTCTTTATTACCGTCAACCAATCCAGTCTTTCTTTTTCAAAGTAAACTATTTGAAATATTTTCAAAGCTTATTTTGATTTTAAAAAACTTGCTTCTTACTTTATATTTCATAAAATTATGTATCCTTAAATTAATTTTGATTCATGAAGGTTATTTCTATACTTAGAGATTGTCCTAAAACAAAATTCAATTAGATAATAATGGTGGTAAGATAAGAGGGGTTAAATAAAATTTGGTTGCTCTCAAAACTCTTATAAAATAATTTTTGTACAAATCCAAAAAAAAATTTTAATCTTGATAATAATAATAATAATAATAATAATAATAATAATAATAATAATAATAATATAATTCTTACTTTTTCTCTATTAGAAGATCTTACCCCTTGACATACTCGATTTCCACCACTTCAACCTTAGGACTTAGAGCTACCTTCAACAAGACAAAAATAAGTTGGACATAAGACTCCATGAAGGCATTTTTAGGGAAGAACCATAGCCCCACTTATAAAAATGTTAAAGTTGAAGCTTCTAGTTTTGATTTGATTCTGTGTATAATTCAAATAAATCTTAGATTAGTTAGTTCAAATAAAAGATTTATTTGATTAGTATGAAATGTAAGACTATTGGAGGATTTTATTTTCTAAAATAGAAGTTATAATACATTCTAAATTTTTTTGAACAATTATCATAATCAAAGAAGAAAGGTTGATAAGATGTATTCTTATATCAATAGGGATAAAAGAATCTTTTAGAGCTAAATATTGTCTCATCCATCCTAAGAAAAAATTGCATGGGTAATTTTATAATTCTACATAAGGTACATCAAGTGTTAGTGGATATCATAATACCATTAAAGGATTAGAAGCTGATGCTGATTGCATTGATTTTGAATGATCATTGACAAGTAAGTTTGTGCTAGGTCACATAAAATGTAGTAAAGTTAAGGAATTCACAAGCCTTGAAGATGCTTTTCATTATGCCATTATGGTGAAAAGATATATGAAATTCTTAGTTATTTCTAATATATATAATCCACATGCTTCTATGTTTGGTACATTCGAGCCTATTGATAGACTGAGGAGTACTTTGGTTAAAGTTTATCCTAAATCTCTTGTCAAAGTACAACTAATGGTACTTTTTATAAACCCAACTATGAATATGTTTCAAATTCGAACAACATGATCATTACACTGATTATTATCTATTATTTATTTTTAATTAGAAAATTTTCTTTGATAATTCTAATGAAGAATTAATTCAAAAATAATTTGGAATCCTCATCAATGAAGAAGAATTAAATAAAGATTGTATTGGCATGATTATATATTTATCAATTGCCATATTTGAGTCTAAAGATTAGAAAAGAAAAATCATTTTTAATACATTTGTTAATGTTAATGATAAGACGTATAGATTTTTTATAGATAGGGACAGTGTTATGAATATTATTTCTACTCATTTTCAAAAACAAAAATGTAAAATCTAAAACCTATCCTAATTCTTATAAAAATCTTAAATTTAAAAATAACAAGTTAGCAAAAGTCTATTCTTGAATGCTCTTATAATCTTCTTTTAAAAAAAAAGTTAATGTTGAAAACTTTGTGTAAAGAATATAATAAAAAAAAATACATAAAAGATTTTTAAATAATTTGATCAAATACTGGGTTTATGTCAACCCTCAGTCAAAAGACTAAAACATCTTTTGCGAAAGCAGGTAAGCAAAATCTCATATTAAACCAAAAGAGCCTACAAATAGTAGGCTAAAGACTACAAATATTAGCCGAAAGAAAATTACAATGTTGGCTCAAAAGAGTTTAAAAATTACCATGCCAAATGATTTTACAAAGAGGCCTAAAGATCAACTAAAGATAAAAGAGAAAAATGTCAATAATAGGACAAAAGAATAAAGCTCAATTACAATAATTTTAATCTAATATAAATATTAAGAGACATACTAAAATATTATAAATCAATGTGATAATGATATTCAACTTAACTTGATACTAAATCAATATAGTAAGAAGTTAGAGATAAATAGAAGCCAACTTTGATTGTTATAATCTTATATTTCACAAAGACATCTAAGGTAAAAAATGATCTTCCAACTCAAACTTTTTAAAATTATGTAAAAATTTTTATTTGTCTTTTCTTTTTATTTATAAGTATTTATACAAATTTAGAAAGATCTCTAATAATTTCCAAATTGAATTACCTCTAATAATTATAATTAACTTTTCAAATTTAGTCAAACTAACTATTACTTATATAAATTATACCAATTGTAGGGTATGATGCTCATAATTTATACTAATTGTATTGCATATTAAATATTAATCATACAAAACCCTTAAATTTTAGCTCTCACTAATATCTTAATCCATTAAACTAATCATTTCGTACAATAAAATATTACTATACTTTATGAAATTCTCTAATTCAAAATATTCACTAAAAACTCCGTTTAATTTTTCAACGTACGAAATTTTGAATTGAACATACTAAATGATAGAGATATTAAATTATATAAAAATTTGTTTTGAAGATGTATAAATATTAAATCATATTGTAAATTCAATCCTACAAAATATGAATTTTTTTTTGTAAATTTTGAATGTACCTTTTATTAGTTTTTTATGTATTCCAATGAAAGAGTTGTAATACAAGGTTTGAAACAGTTCAATGCAAATATTTCTTTTATTTACTTAGCTTATTATTGTTATATAAATATAAAAATATTTTTCAAACTCAATATGGAAACTTCATATGGTGACATTATGAAGGTTACACATTTCTTACATCATCCCTATATATGACTACTAATAATGAACTCCATCTTCAATACCCAAGCCGTCGTCATCTCCACACATCAATGATATCTCCTAAGTGCTTGGGAAAATGACTCTAGATTACTCATCCCTCCTTTTTTTTTAGATGAATCACACCCCTTCAATCTCTAATTACATTTTTCTTCAGCAAGTCCATTAGAAAAGATTTACATCATTTTTAAAATTCTCCAACAAGATGTATATTATAATCCGAATGATTCACAAAAAGTGTAACAATGAAAAAAATCAACCAAAATAGATGATGACTGCTCTTTAATTTTCAAACAAAGATGAAGTATGCACCTTTTCCCATATTCATCGATAACTACAGTAATGGAGGAAGTGCAGGCTAATTCTCCTGGGAAAAGCAATGGAGACAAAAGACGATGTACTTGGTGAATATCACTTGGGGAAGTAATACGGCGGAGCAGTGGAGATCGATTGCTGGTAATCTCGTTTTCTGGTTCTGCTTTGGTTGTAAGGTTTTTAACCTCATCGTCTTCTTTGTGATTTAGCACTCTCCAGGATCTATTTTGCTTGTCAAGAATTTCGCTCGTTTCTGTTCTTCCTCGACTTTTTATTCTCTTTGCTATTGCTTGTTCTTATATGACCTGGTTGAGGATTCATTCTGCTCATAAATTGTGAGCTAATATTCTTGGCATTACATTTGATCTTAAGAAACTATTTCTATTCTTGTTCAAGAAAGGAAGGGATAGCAAAATGGAGAAATTTGCTCATCGTTTTAACTGTAGGATCCATTATTGTGAATTGGCTGAAGAAGTCGAGCGTGTAAGAAATTGCTTTGTTGGTTTTAAAGTGACTGCTCTTAGTACTGATACTTGGGCTGGTGTTTACATTGTTTAAGAGATTCATTTTAAGAAATGGCTGTTAACATCAGTTACTGCTTCAATGGCTGTTTCTGGCTTCCTGCTTGCATGTTAAATTTCATTGTGCTGGGAGTTTTATTTCTTGGTAATGTTCTCCAGTTGATCTTCAACTGCTTACTCACATTTTTGGTTTGTTTATTCTCTATCAATCATTTCTATTGGTCACTGCTTTCTTTTATTTGATACGAGAAAATTGTGCAGAATTCAAAGTCTTTTGGATATCTATTTGTTTGTATGGAAGTCTTCGTACGGAAACAGTGTGAAAAGTAGAGCCGTTGCTTTTCATCTAGCTTCAAATGCTGAGAACTACTTGGCGTGGTCAATTTTGCTTTCTATTTTGTCAATTTTTTAGGGTTAATAATGGCATGTGCCCCTTCTGCTTTCTTTCTTTTTACGCTATTTGATAGAAGAATGGAGGTGTACTTCCATTTTTAATGGAATAAAATTGACTCACTTTCCTCGCAAAAAAAAAAAAATTGATCTCTCGCTAGGGTTGATTTATAGACGAAAAGCTCTTTGGAACAATTTAGAAAGAAATGGACATTAAATCTTATCAGTTTTGAATTTGAACACCAAACAATTTGGGAAAGGTACATATAAATTGTGAGCTTTTGGGGTTATGGTTTTAAATATATGAAAAAAGTTTAAAACTTGTTTAGAGTTTTCTAGTTTAATGATCGATACAAATTAAATTAAAATTAATTATAAAATCATCTGTACTACATAACTTAATCTATCATAGAACTTTAAAGTGTAATGTTTTGAGTTTTGAGCTACTTTTTTATTTATAAAATAATTAAAAATTTTGAGAATTTTACAATACAAATAAATTGAATTTGTATGAAAAATATGTTGTGATAACCTGTGTTCATTTGTTTGATGAAGTCAAACCTTAGAGTGAGCATACATTGACCAAATGCAAATTATTTCCTTCTGTTTTTTTTTTTTTTTTTTTTTTTTTTTTTTGTAGAGTTGACAAGACGAATACAAGACCTATAATTTTGATATGATAAGGTAGAGTTTGGAGAATAAGAATTAGTTAAACTTAAGAAATTTTATAAATATAAGTTACATTATACAATATCAAGGCATGTATGGTAGCTTAAAATGTGCCAAAAACTTTGCTTATAGAAAAGTAATCGTTGATTGCTATTTTACTGTCATATGAAACTAAAGAACTAAACAAATATACCTAAAAGGTGCAGTCAATAAGCCATACGAAGTTAATGTAAGCATGAGATTGGAGACTTTATAAGGCAAGATTTATGAGAACAAAAGAAATAAGAATTGTCCAACTTATGACTAAAGAAAGGTTGGCATGTTCATTAACAAGCATGCACTTCCTTGAATTTATATCATCGAATCATGTGAATAATTTTTGCAATTGCTTTGCATTATTCAATAGAACATATAAATGTAAAATGTTTTCAATTTTGTCATTATTATTACTTAAAAGCATGCAAGTTCACATACTAAAAAATGTAAGATGAGACATTTCTTATTGTTCCTCAAAACTATCTAAAACTGATATGAACGAAACCCAGAAGATGAATGTTTCAGATGAAACCCAAAGGGTCCATTAACTATTGCAGTTAAAAGAATTACTAAGAAGGAACATATAGGAACAATGTTTTGAAGGTTCATTTAACACAACATTGCAACTAACAAAATAAATTGACAAATACTATACTAAGCACAAAAGGAATATGAATATTTAGATTAAGATGGTAATCCTTTCAACTTGAGAAAAAATAAAATAAAACAGATGTCAGATATAACACACTCGGCTTCATTCGATAAAATTTGAGTTCAACATAAGATGCCAATAAGAATTATGTTATAGCAGGACAAAGCCCTAGTAACTTGCCTGCAACCTTGGTTTGATTACTCATTCAGCATATAAGAACATTCTTCATCTTCAAAAGCTTAGGAATGGATAGCTAAGTGATTGAAGGGGAGCAAATGAGTGATTTCACATTGCATTAAGATATAGATATAACTTAGCAAACATTGGAAACAAAAGATTATTTTGCTACAATACCCATTACACCTTGCTGCATCGAACAGAAAACCTTATTCCTGCAAAGCTTGCTACAAAATAGGCATGGCATATTCTTGTGCTCAACAATTCCCCCTTTTCCTTTCCAACTTTATCGCTTCATAAGATATCATAACTTCTTTAAATTTAGCCTCTGCAGCATCTGTAACAAAATATTTCCACATACTTAGTAAAAGTTTCAGATCATTTTCAAAACAAGCGAGGAATTTGCGATAATTACCTTTATTATCTGGATTCTGATCTGGATGGTACTTCATTGCTTTTGCTCTAAAAGCTGTCTGTAGCTCAACATAGAAAGTTGTTCTCAATGCTTGTATGCACAAAAGTAAAACCAGGCATACCCACAAAGCATATACATATACTAGAGCACTGTATTTGATGTAAGAAATGGAAAAGCATGAAAAATCTTAAATGTCACTTCAGTATTTTGAAGCTACCTTTATTTCTTCATCTGAATATGGTGTACATCTGAACCTACAGAAATATTATTTGAATGGTTACATGTCCAAGTCAAGAAACAATAAATATCTTATTACACAACCAAATGAATATAAAGAAAAAATTGGGTAAAGATGATAAACCATAATTATTCGTAGGCCCAATAAACATCCTATCAAACCACCGAGTTTAGGCACACAGAATTAGAAAATTGATGTGCGACAAACAGTCTCGCAGGAATCAAATTGTCGAGATAGAATTAGCAAATAAAATTAGCATAACCTGTCAAGGCCCAAGACGGAGTAATGATGTGACATTATGTGATTTCCATCTTCCCGAGGGTATGATCTGAAACTTGTACTTTGATCTCCATAACATGAATCTGCGTTCCAGTACCAATCATATTGTTGGAAATGCTGATATGGATCAGGGCCATAGTCCTTCCATCTTTCATAACCCCTCCTATGCTTTATTCTTTCTTGATTGAAAATCCTTTGCATGCGCCTGATCCTTTCCTATAAAAAAGATGAAGGTCCAAAAGTTTTCATTAATATAAAAGATGAACTTCATGAGACCGATGAGGGAGAAAAGGACATGAGCACCAAGACAAGCTTGAACGTTTAATTCTGACATCCAAACAAAATGTCAAAAACAATCATGCAAAGAAACATGTAACTCCATGGTTAAGGTAGACTGCAAAGAACCTTAAAATCATAGCATGATATAATAGGAAGCCTTATCAAAATCAATTGGAGTAAGCCAAATGAATATTCCCTGCTATTAATACAAAATCGGCTGATTAATAGTCTCTATGATCTATATTGAAACTTGGATGGCATTCTTCAAAATACAAATATAAAAGTGAAATCTTAACATAAATAGAATGAATTAAGCTTTAGTATGTGTTGATACAACTTTGGGATCACACTCAGAAGAGATTGATTTGCAGGTTGAACATAAAGAACCGATATAAAGAGTTGAATTGAGAATTCCTAGTAAAAAGTAGTACAAGGCTCAGTAAGAAGACCTAATTTAACAAATCCTAACAATACAAGAATAAATTGAAAGAAATGCAACAGCACAATCTTGTGGAGGCAGGCCTTTATAACATTGAGCTTGTCACATGAGCTACCACCTATTGAGTTGGTAAATTGGGTGGGCTATAACTGTAACTACTAGTGCATACACCGAGATGGCTACCCCAGTAACCAAAGGCCATTACAATCATATTTGACATGGATGCAAAGTTGAAATTTGGGTAGTTATAGCCAGATCTGATGTGGATACCGACATGGCTGCTGAGGCAATTATAGTCATATATGCTGACTTTGCCGCTGGCACCATCGGGGATTTTCAAATGACCACTTCAACAAGAAGGTTTTCTCAACCTCAAGGAATATGTATCCGGAAATGAATCAGGAAAAGCCACAAAGCTGTTAGGGTCTCGCTTGTTGATCTTGAACTCAGTTGAAATCCTTGATAGACTTATACACATGCTAGATCTATTTTTAAAGAGGATTCCATGTAATCCAAACGCCTTCCAAGACAACAAGCTGCTCCTTATTGAGGGTTGAAGTGTTGATGGCCAATAATCATTAAGGGAAGCAGACATTCATCAGTCAGAACACTAAAATTCATGAGGATAATTATAATATAATTGAATCTAATCTCAGACGATTAAGATTCATCCTGTTTACTTTTAACCTGTTGACAACAAATACTTCGATTCCTTCTGAAGAGACACATTAATTTTATCAACTGTCATGAATTCTTAAGTGCAATTGTTAACCATGTTTTGTGAGAGCTAAAAGTACAAGAACTAAAAGCCTTTTGTCAATTCATATTGCCATGTTCTTGTATAGAGTGAAATCTCAGCAACTTTGCATATCATCTTCGAAATCATCTACCCTTTCTCTTTTTATGTTATGATAGATTAGAAGTAAACCTTGCTAAAAACGTGGGCACCCTATAGTGTCAAGCAGTGTAAGATGGAAAAAGTGCAAAAAACAAAAAAGGAAAAATTAGAGTGGCAATTAATGTTGACGATTGCAGTGGTGATACCAGTACAGACAGCTATCACAGAAGCTACATTTGATCCAACAGCTCAAGGATCCGATGGCTTGTTGAGGGGCCACACAAATTGGGAGTAATTCCTTTTTATTGAGATTCCTCTTCTAAAGCATTTCATGCAATGAAATGGGTGAAAATGATTATTTGAGATTCTTTAGTTTTTGTTTTGATCAATTTAGAAGTCAATCAAGATGGCTTACACTCAATTTGGTTGGGATCCAAGCTCAAAAAATAATGAGAACAGCTCCCAAATTCTAAATGACGTGAAAGGTGGAACCACATTGAGAGGTGGATGGGGGACGTCTTAGAGGGAGTAAGGTGTAGCCAAGTGATCTCATGCATCAATTTTCATGTTTTTTATACACAAATCAATTTTCAACAAGAAAACAAATGGAACGTGTTGTACATTGAGTTTTTAATTTTTAAAAGCATGTGGGAGCATTGCACATCATTGGCATCTATTTATAAATGCACACATTAAATTGGAGGTAAGGTAATTAGAAAGATCAGCAACTACAGAAGAGATCAAAAGTAAAACATAAGAAAACGGTTCTGATAAATAAATATACTGAAGTTTCTTGCAATGCAGTAAAATCAATAGAGGCAATATAGTTTGGCCAAAAAGTAGCACAGAAGCAATCCAAGCACCAACACCAATACAATGTAGGACAAAAATTATGATAATCCATGTAGTATACCCAATGAAGGTGTTTAGAATGTCCAATGAAGAACCCATGAAGTGCTCACAAGAAGAAAGACCCATGCAAAATGACTGTTGTAGACATGACCATATTCCACCTCTACTTTTAGAGGTGATCTTAAGGGCTAGCTCTTCATAAGGCATTCTTCATGGGTTGTTACTATATGATCTTCTTTGCAAAAAAGAGCTTCATTTGACATAGAGGCTCGAAGGTAAAAGAGTCTAAAGTTAGGAAAGATAAACCAAATCTTACTCTTAAGTGTCAAAAATTCTTCCAATGTTTTCCTCGCAATAATCATTTGACTGCTTACCCCAAAACTTCTCTAAACACTGCCCATAAGAAAGCTCTTACTGCAAGGAGAGTTTATACCAAAAAACATGACCTCACTTATAGAATAACCATGAAAATAGTAAGTTTTGAAAATCCCAAGAAGATCATAATAGTACCGCCTTGGAATGCAGAGCACTTAACATCTTAATTGAGAAGCTGTTGAAGGATGCCTAAAGGAACATAAGGCTCAGACGTCCAATTTGACCACAATCCATTGAGACTATTAAAATCCTAATTTGAGCAAATTCTGAAATTATCTTAATGAATATTCTTTGCTCCTAATGTTCCATGATATAAGGATCTATTAAAAATGGTTTATGTGATATTAAGAGGTAATGAGTCTTACCCTAGGCGATCTAACTTAAATTCTTGTAAGAAGTTTGTAATGGCCAACGTTACCAGCAAACACTCTGATTATGTTACGATTACCTTTGGACCAGAAGATCTACTACCTTTAAGCAACCAATATGATGATGCCACAATTATTACTAGCCTAATTGCAAACATAGAACTTCACCAGATGCTCATCGACAATAGTAGATTAGTTGAACTTCTCTTCTTGGATGCCCCTCAGAGGATAGGTTAACAATTGAAGCTATTTTCTTTGTTGTACTACATCATTAATGAGCTTCTCTAAAGAATCAAATAAGATAAAAGAATAACCACGTTATCCTTGATCCTTGACAATTATTCTAGATTAGTAATGCATGTGATAGATTTCATAGTTGTATATGTTTCTTCCTCCTAGAATGTTATCTTTAGTTAACCAACTATTAACAAGTCAGGATTGTAGTTTCAGTGATTGAATTCTGTATCAAGTTTAACTCTCCTTTGGGCATTGTCCAAGGTGACTTTTTCAATTGAGGCATTGTTATTTGAATATAATGAAGGATATTCTTGACTCCTCTACCTTAGTGGTTGAACTTTTGGCTAGAGCTCCAATACACTCTTTCATTGTATTTCTTTCTCCTCTCAATTCCATTGATGCTTCAAAGTATGTAAACATTTCATAAAATCTTAATGAAGTTGAAAAGACAGCCACTCTAAATTTTCTCACAAAGTATATTGATGTCATTGATTGGTTGAATTGTGATATGCTTAGTATTGATTGCTTTCTCTTAGCAATTCTTAAATGTTAATCCTAATCAATCAACCCTTTGCCAAAAGAAATGTACCTTTGAAACTAAAAAACAAGTACAATTCTTGGCATAGGTTTTATCTAACTTGTATTCTATTCTAATTAGCTCGCTAATGTTGTAATTGTTAAAAAGAGTAATGGAAAATGTGAATGTGTATCGATTACACTAATTTCAATGCACCTATCCTAAATAATTTTATCCTTTGTTACTAATTAATTATTTAGTTGATTTGGCGGTTAGTTTTAATTGCTTTAGGTTTTCGATACTTTTTCAAGGTATCAAATCAAAATGGTGATAGAGAATAAGAAAAAAAATGTCATTCATCATTGATTCTATGACATACTATTATATTTGGCTTGAAAAGCCCAATGTGACATATAAGTAAATGAGCAACAATAAAAATGTTGAAATTTGGAAGCTTATATTGAAAATTTTATTGTGAAGACCAAATCATTTGAAACTTATCTTTAGGATCTAAAAGAAACATTTGAGACTTGCACAAAATTTAATATGTGGCTAAATCAATTAAAATGCACATTTTGGCACATCCTCTGGAAAGTTTTTGGGATTATGGCTTAAAAAAGACAATTCCATCTAAACTAAACAGTGAAAGATTTGATCAATATGTCATTCCTTATCAAGATGTACACCTCTCAAGAAGAATTTTCAGTCCCAATCATTTCATCCATAAGTTTGGAGATAAATCACAACAATTCTTAATATTCTTAAGGAGTAAATAAAAAGCCCAATAGATAGAACACAAAAAAGCTTTTCAACATTTAAAAATTTATCAATCTCAATCACCATTGCCTAACACTACTATTCTAGAAGAACCTTGTTTATCTTGCCACGTCAAAGCTAGTCATTAATTCAATTCTTGCTCAAAAGGAGGATGGAATTCAACACTTGATTTAATGTTCCCCATTTCTTGAAAGATGTTGAGTGTAGATATCCTTCTATTGAGAAGTTAGCTTTGGCTTTAGTAATGCCTACCCATTGATTGTGCCAATATTCTCAATCTTACATCATTCATCTATTATTTAATACACCTCCTCGACATGTGCTTCAATTGTCTAAGGTCTCAAGTCATTTACAAAAATGGTCATAAAGCTTAATGAATACGAAATTCATTATATTGCCTACCCATCTCTTAAATCACAAATCTTGGCATCTTTCTAAGACAAAGGAAGCTCTTTAGAAGTAAATCCTTCTTCAACCACAATGTTATGGCAATTATATATTGATGGTGCATTAGGCCATGAGTCTTCTTGCATTGATTTTGGTCTTATCATCCTAAGAAAGTCAAATTAAAAGGAGCCACTAAATTTTGTTTTCTAGACAACAATAACTAATATGAATATGGATCTCTCATTTCTAGACTCAAATTTTTTGTTAGTTGTAATTCAAATCCATAAATTTTTTAGTGATTCTCAACTCATCCTCAACAAAGTTAATTTTTTTTTTTTTTTTTTTGAAATCAAAAGGGGCATAAGCCCTACAAAAGATGATTTATAATGTGATCCTCACGGAGGATCATACATGAAATCTAGCAGCATCAATTTGATAAGTGGCTTGGGATACGAGGTCCCACTATCCCAGACAAAGTCGATACAACAGGCCGCTCGCGCCACCCAATCGGCAGGCTCATTCCCCTCCCTGTATATATGCGTTATTGTGAGGGCGTCCAAGTCTCTAGCACTGTGTATGGTCTCAGCAAATGGGCCATCCACAGGTGGGTTGGCAATAAGCTTCCGGACCATCCACATCACCGTCATGGAGTCTGTCTGCAGCTCCACTGCCTGAAACTATGACAGGGTCTTCCGCATTAGCTAAAATGCCTCAAATAGAGCCTGAACCTCCATAGCCTCATAGGCCTGAGAAACAAACCTCCTGCCCATTACTAGAAGCGGCTTCCCCATATGGTCTCTCACTACCAAGCCAATACCCGCAGAATCCACCCCACATGCAGCATCGCAGTTCACTTTTATCCATCCAGTAGGGGGGGAATCAATCTATGGGTTACAGACAGTTCGGGCGAACTGCACGGGTTCCCGCAGGACATGGATGTATGAATGCTACTCTGCTCAGCTACAGCAATGATCTCCATCTTCACATTGCGCAATAGAGTATTGAGGTTACCAGCAGGGACATTATGCCTCATCGCGTTCCTCCTCCCCCATATATAGTACATAGACGTGGCCAGGAATGCAGCGTGATCAGCCCCGACCCCACGCCTCGCCGCCGGCCATCCGATAAAAATCATT
Organism: Vanilla planifolia; assembly: GCA_023846275.1. NCBI lineage: Eukaryota > Viridiplantae > Streptophyta > Magnoliopsida > Asparagales > Orchidaceae > Vanilla > Vanilla planifolia. The sequence goes on along the minus strand of CM043869.1, from coordinate 30,889,122 downwards.
AACCGCCAGATGAAGTCACAGCCAGCAGCGTGCTCCTCCTTATCTCCGGCATCCACTTCCCGCGCCATCTGCAGTACAGCCAAATCCCGCCAGAATTTCTGGGCTTGCGGGCAATCCCAGAAAACGTGTTGCGCGGTCTCCTCCGCCGCGCAGCCCCACACGCAACTCCGGCTCTCAGCCATGCCTCTCCGCGTCAGCCACGTCGCCGTGGGAAGGTAATCTCCCACAACGCGCCAGAGAAATAAGCGCACCCACGACAAAGTTCTTAGCTTCCAGAGACCCCTCATCTGTTCTGAGTCCCGACAGCTCGTCCGGCCGAGGCCGTCGACCTCTCTGCATTTCAGGTCCCGATAAATTCTACCGTTGTCCACATCCTCCGCCTCCGTGTGCACCTGGACCAACTTATCACGACCTGAGAGACCAGCCCTAGGCAGATGAAGGATCCTATCAAGAAGTTGTGTGCTGGCCCACGCCCGAATGCTATTGACGTCCCATTCGCCCTCAGCAGTGATGCAATCCGCCACCCTCGCCGGCCACACCGACATCATATTAATTAACGTCGGCCAGATACAAATAGGGAGGAATCCAAGCCAGTTATCTTCCTCGAATCTCACCTCCTTCCCGTCACCAATTCTCCATACAAACTCCGCCACCGCAGTCGGCATAGCCTCGAGCACAAGCTTGCCGGAATGGGAGACATTCCAAGGAATCCTTGGAGCCACATAGTTCCCCACGTACTTTCGCCTGAGGATGTCTACCCAGGGGCTTTCCTCGCGACACAGCATCCGTCTACACTGCTTCATCATCAGGACGCGTTGCCAAACGCAAAGGTCTCTCAGCCCCAAGCCGCCCGCATTCCTTGGTAGCGTAACATAGCTCCATGGCGCATAATGGGTCATGTGAGTGTTGCTTGCACCATTCCACAGGAAACTCTTCACGCGCCTCTCCATCTCGTCAATGACACCCGCCGACACAGTACAGTGGCTGAGGACATAGCTAAGAATAGCGTTGAGAACCGAGGTGGCAAGTGAAACTCTGCCAGCGAGTGACAAGGGGCAGATCCGCCAGCTTGCAATGCATGCCTCCATCCTCTGAATTAGAAAATTGAAATCCGCCATCTTTAGTCGCTTTGCCGTGATGGGCACTTCGAGATAAATGAGGGAACCCCCGCGCACCATGTCAAGTTTCTTAGCAACCTTCTTGACCTACGTCCTGTTGCTCCTTCTGCTAAATTATATTCTGGATTTAGAGAAATTAATCTGCAGGCCTGCTGCTTTGCTGAAGCACAAAATAACTTTACGTATTGAACGCACGGCCGTGCGCGTTGCATGGGCATAGATTAGGACATCATCCTCAACAAAGTTAATGAGTCAAATAACACTAGAGACCTAAGATTGAAGCCTTATCATTAATTAATCTTATCTCTTATTAAGAAATTTAAGCATATAAACATAAAACAAATTCCTCATGACAAAAATTAAAAAGTTGATTTGTAGGAAAAGTTTGAAAACCCATTCAATGACACTTTCCTTCATAAAACCATCAATGTCCCAACAATTGCTATTCATCCTCTCAAGAGGTCTCCTTGATGGGTAGAAGCCCTCAAGGCATGCCATAAATCAAGAAATCTTTGCCTTCAAGAGTTGACAACAACAATGATAAAGCATCAAGCAAAACACTATTTTGATAAAAGGTTAACTCTTTTGGAGGCCTTATCTCAAACCTTTGCTTAAGTGTGTTGATCCTCTTAATGTACAAGATATTATTGAATCAATTCATTCCGTGGATTATGAAAACCATGTCTTATGCCATAGATTAAATTCATGCACCAAGGGTACTTTTGAATGATTATACAAAAGAAAATTGTTTTAATTGTCAAAAGATGCAAATGATGATAAATTCATAACCCCCTTCCTCATCAATCAGACAAAGCAACGAAAGCTATCTTTGTGTCATGGCCCTTTCTCATTTAGAGAGTAGATTTTTTGGCCCATTTTCAACTATTAGAAGTAGAAGTAGATATCTTTTAGTTACTATTGATTCCTTTAAGTGGATTCATTGGTCAGACAAAAACAAAAGTTAAGAATTTTCTTTGTTCACATATCTCTTCATTTTAAGGTTTCTTTAACTGTTATAACGAATAATACTGCAATAATCCAAGAAAAACTGCAAAAATAAGACTATCTTTTCAAGTATGCTTCAATTGCTCATTCTAAGACAAATGGTCAAGTAAAAGCAGCCAATATAAAACATTCTGAAAATATTGAAGCCTCAATTGGAAAATTAGAAAAGCAAGTGGGCAGATCAGCTCCCTCAAGTGTTATGGGCATATCAAACTTCTCCACCGTTAACGGCAAGCAAGTCACCATTTTTTTCTATTTTATGGTTAGAAGGTGTTTCTTATTGGTAATCAACCATCCGAATTATCAAGTTCAAACAATTAGAGTTTCAAAGGATTCCCTTGAAATCATTTCAAGTAGTGATGAAGCTCATAGAGTGTATCTAAACCTTCTTGAGGAGAAACGATAGCAAATGTATCTAAATCAATTGAATGGAAAGTAAAGATATTATAAAAAAACATATTAGAAATAAGCCTTTCAATGTTAGAGATTTCATCCTTAAATGTGTATGTTCTCTTGATGTTAAGAAGACCTCAACAAGGTTGCTTCTAATGGGGAATGGCATTATCTCATAAAGGTTATAATTACATAGAATGTTTATTAATGTCTAACAAAAAAGAGAAGAGATCTCAAGAACATGAAGTGAGGATCATTTGAAGAAATTTTATTCATAAGTTTTGCTTCACTCTCTTTCATAACAACATAGGTATCAACCAAATCAAATTGAACAATCAATAAATTCCATACTTTGTATCTATCCATCATTTATTGGCATTACTCTTGAGATGCAAAAGTCATGAAATTTATAGCCCTCAAACATATCATTAACCTTTCGAAGTTCCGAGAGGCAATACCCTTGCATTCTCTTTTTATAAATCATAATCGCTATTCTATCGCATGAAAGTTCCAAGATACATTTTCATTAAATCCTCTATTTATCTACCCCTCATCGCTATTCCATCATGCAAAAGTCTTTATCAACCTTCATAGCTATTTAATTTGGTGAGTCTTAAGAGATATTGCCCTTGTATCCTCTCTTTATTAACATTCACCATGGTTCTATTATACGAATGTCTCGAGAGGCATTGCTCTAACATTCTCTCCTTTCTAATATTCCTCTCTATTGCATCATATGAATTCTTGGGAGGCATCATCTTCGTGCTTTTCCTCTCTTACATCATACATTGAAAATAATTACCTTCCCCCTTTTTTCTCAATTTCACCTTGAGTATGCAATTGCATTCACGAATCGAGACCCCCTCAAATTTTGCTTTGCCTAGTTTAGACGATACATTATCTTGAAGAGAATTAGATTTCCTATCATATACTAATTCCATTCAAATTAATTAGAATCAGTCCAATTCTTCTCACCCCAAGTAAATGATTTCCACTCGAGGACTAGGCAACTTAAACAAAATTTTCAATCAATTTATCCAAGGTCTATCTTATATGATAAGACCTTAAACATAGAAATTACAATTTTGAATAAAATAGAGCAAAATAAAAAGCAAAAATTAAAACTGTACTATCATTTAATCATCTGAACCTTTTTCAAGCCTTCACTTAAAGCTTCGATTTGACGATTTTTTATGATACTTTCTAGAATTAAGTCAAATCCTTTTGAGAATCTAGTTTATCCAAACTATCCTTGGATATTTATAGTTTATTTTCGGAGAGAACTAAGCACCAGAAATCCCTTAAGAAAACACAACTTTTATTATTTGTAATATAAATGAAATTTTGAATCCATTAATAATATCCTCAAGGGAAGGAGTTTTATGATCCAGTTTGGCATTTATCTCTTTAATAGCCTTCCCTTCACAACCATTGCTTTCCTATGCTTTTTGTTTATCTCCTCTCAAATATTTTTTTATCTCATCTTCCTTCTATTATAAAATAAATGATATTAGTCAATTGATTCAATGTTGTTTCAAAGAAAATAACCTTTAAATTACAAACCTAAAGTTGCTTTTCTTTATGATCCAAGATTTGAACATCGTATTATCTTAATCTTTGCTCTTTTCTTTTTATATAAATTGACATCATCTTCAATTGATCCTTGAGCATAGCTTACTATGATAACACAACAACATGATTATCTATCATTGCAACTATACCTCTGTCTGCCAATAGTTCTAGGTAATCAGAGTGCTTCTTAACTCCTTTATTTCAAATCTCGCATTGTTTAGGTCATGTCCCATCATCCTTAGTCTCCTAAAAAGTTAATTATCTCTAGAAGTCTAAAGATGCATAAGAAAATGAAACCTTAAATTATTAAACAATGCATTTGAAAATAGAAGCTTAACTTGAATTGTCACATGGGCTCAATTCAAAGTTGGAGTCTACCTTGATGTTGTCCAAAAGCAGTAAGAAGAATTGAGAAAGAAAGATAACATTTTTGCATCTCTTGTTGACTAGTGAACTCAAATCCTTCAAACATAAAACCTTATAAAGAATTCATCTATTTGTAGGAATAGTTAAATCTATCAAAATTAGAATTTTTTTTCTCTTTTTCCTTGATTCTTTATGATAAATTATGAGAACTTGTAATCCCCTTTTTATCTTCATTGTTCCCCCTATTTCTTCAAATTCAATGTTTTCCTCAAACCCTGAGATCTCTTTAACCATTCTTTTACTTTTCTCTACTTCAATTGCTTGAGTACCTTCAACCCCGAAAAGGGAAACCGTATTAAAATTAGGCTTAAGAGATATCTTTGTTACCTAAAACATCATCCAAAGAAATTTAAACCAAAGTAAAATTAATGACCACATCAATCACCATAGGATTTGCTGAGCTGGTGTATACCCAATATTAAGATATAATTTAGTTGCAAATGAGTGATCTTGATGCATAAATCTTCAACAGCATTTCTTTAGGGTTTTATTTACCAAAATGCTTCCTATAAGAAAACTCATTCCATCTTTCAAGTTACATTCCAAGAGATGTAGGGTAAACCTCATCATAAATATCCTTAGACTTAAGCTATTCATCCCTTCTTAAAGGAAAAGATTTCTTCATTGTCTTGATGAATGCCACAACATTCTCACTTTATTCCATTCAAGAACTCATATAGTCTCATTGGAAAGAATCATCATGCTCCTTTTCACCTCAATTGTCCATAGCCTCGAGGATGCTTTCCTCTTTCTCCTCCTTTCCTTCCCATCTTTTTCGTATAATTTTTAGAATTCCTTCTCTAACATCTAAAGATTCTGTAAATTTTCTTTTCACTCATGAGTCACCAAGGATATGAGGATCTTACAATGGAATATCATGTATTAATGTTGGAGTTCATTCTCAATGAGTTATTTTATTGCTCAATTTGTCATTTCTTCCCACACTGCATTTAAGCTAAAATCGAAATTGTTATATAAATCTTTGGACCTTTTTTTAAGCATAGTTTTGATCTATTTTCTATGGGAGTAGAAGCTGGAATTTCAAGGGTGTAAGTGCTCTTATCATGCTCAAATCTTAAAGTAAAAAACAGTCTTGGCATGGTCTTTATACAAAGTTATGCTAGTGTAAAGGTAGTGAAGAAAAATATTTTTTTTGGAATTTCCGGCACATTTATATTAAGAAGTTTGTGATCTTCACTTAAGTTTTTGGTAGATAAAATGGATTGAAAACATGCTTAAATTACAACAAATTTGTTTGTAAATTTGCCTAAAAGTTTTACAAAAAATAGATTTCTAACTTTCATTTAAAACCCCACCATGTAGCTATCTAATGCTCATTTAAACCATATACCATCCTAAATTTCTAAGCACTAGCAAGGCCTCAAAATTCAACTGTAATAACTGCTTAATCTTCCATCTAGCATGTCAACACAACAAAATTATAGCCCACCCTTTTAGAACATTAACATATGTTAACCTAATCTAAATTCACTGTGACCTAGAATTGCTAGTTTGGGATCCAATTTTCTGAACTTGCTATCGTCCCATCATCACGCCACCTAACCTTACAAATCCTCACCTTAACTTGCCCTACAGCAAAACTAACCCATAGAACACTATTCTTAAGTCCTAGAATCAGCAAAATCTAATGGATCAACATCAAGAGCATCACAAGAATTCTCACGTTATGTATATCATGAGGCATAAGTCAACATATATGGGAAGCACATAGGAGAATGATGAGGAACCAAGGGACAAATAGGCTGAGGTAATTTATTTGATGGGACCTACATAGGGGCAAAAGTTGAGGAAATGAACTTTGAGAGTTTGGAGTTGTGAAGGGAGGAAAATTCTCACAAGAATGAGGAATGTTAAGGTTATGGTGAAAATGCTTTTTAATCCTTTTTGAAGGATTTGGAAAGGAGGGAGAAGGATTTGAGATGTTTGCTGAAGGGATGATCAAGATTATTGGATTAAATGAAGGCATTTAAGAATATGGATTAGAAAATTCTGGTTTCAATTACTCAACTATGCAAGACTGGACAATAAAAGCCTTTAGAAAAGAATCCATCTATTGTTGGAACAAACAGAAAAAGAGATCAAGAGTAGAAAGTAGGTCAATGATTACTACAGAAGGCAGATGTGCTCAAAGTTCTTTTAGCTCTTGAACAAGACAAAAAAGTTTAGCAACCTCCAGATTCAAGGAATTGTGGATTCACATTCTCATTGTTTCACTTTTCCTATTAGAATTCTTGCACACAACCAAAGAAAATATTAAAGCAACATTTGAGATTTCGAGAAAAAGATACCTTACAAAAACGCATTTGAATGAGAACAAGAATTTGGACAGACCCAAAGAGAGTTTCTCAAGAGAGCTTAACTAATCCATAGAACAAACTCGAGAGAAAGAGAAAGGAAGGAGAAGAGAAGAAGTTTTCATCAGGACAACTATAAGACAAGAGAGATAGAAGAGAACCAAGGAGTAAACTTAAACTAACTCACGAAAGTAAAATGCTTCAAATGGTACCCTAAACTTGAGCAAAGTGATCTACTTAAAGACAAGAATGGTGGGGGATTGAGCAAACATTATTCTCTCACATGCTTATTGAAGTTGGCAATACTTAGAACTATCTCAACTATTTGAACCTAGCACTCAGCCTCTTGCTCACTTGGTAGAGTTCATTATTAGTGCCTACGATGAAGAATCTCTTGAGACAAAAAGGTAGACCATGAAGATCACGGCTCATGTGTATTCAATTAGTTATGGTAGGAAACACTACTCAAAGGATATGAACAATACACAAACTCCAAGTGACAATCAAAAGAACCTTTGAGAGCTAAATCACTCTATAATCAAATTGGCATTAAGCCACCCTCAAGCACCATATGAGCTTGAGGGAGCACCTAGAAGAGAATATGCACAAAAGTAAATTTGCCAAGGACAAATGATGATGGAGCAACCTTTGTTCGATCAAGAGGTAGAAGGAAGAGGAACATCCAAGTTCTCCATGATGCTTTACAACTAACAATAATGGAAAATAACTTAAGAGATCATTCTTAAAACTCTAACCTTCATATCTTCTTCTCTATTTAAAATTCCTTAAGGTTAATTAAAGCCAAAAAAACTCTAGTCTTTATCTCATCCATTGCTTATGTTTCAAATCTCGACACACCAAGTTGTTGCATCATCTAACAGAAATGCTCTAATTTAGAGTCAATTTAAAGACCAAATTCATGAAGAATAGGCTCCAAAAGTATATTTAAATTAAAAAAGAATTACCTTTTAGACTTCGTGCAAAAGGATTATCCTTTCTGACATCCAGAATATAATGATCGACTCTGATGAAGCTTTATCATTATTGAATTTTTCTGATGACAACTATCCTTCAATTAGATGATCAAAAACATCCATCCAATAAAGTGATTTAGCCAAAGTGTCGATTGGTCTATAGGACTAAAATAGTTCATAAAAAAAAACACTATAGAGGGAAGATTTCCCCGATGGAAAAAGAAGAGAGCTACAAAGAGTTTTCCACCTCTTATTGTTCAATGCAAAACTACTTTTAGAATAGAGCGTAGAAAAAAAGAAAGAAGCAAAAAAAGATAACCTTTGACCATCACAGATATGGGTGAAAGACATTTTAAGTGGCTTCAATTCTAAAATAGAGGCAACAAGCCATCATGGATGCCAGAGGCCATTCTTAGCAAGCATGAAAGTGGTTGTCTTCATGCCTAACAAGAGCAAAAGCTCCAATGGGAGCTAGTTTAAGGTAGTTTATTGCCTAGTTGGGGAATCCGTGACACCATCTAAGAGATCTAACACTTCTCGTAAGAAGCTAATGGTTGTAAGAGGTACCTCATTCGTTTTAAGAAAGATGTTTTGGACAAGCTAGTTGGTATGAGGGACTTGCGAAAAGAGGACCTAAGGTGCACTATTTAAAATGTAATGGTGATTGTCGTTGAGGTCTTCAAAAAGCCTAAGGATTATATGAAAACTACTGTGAAGACATACAAATAGTAGATAGACAAAATGATAGAACCAATAACTCTAAGTAAATAGTTGGTTACAAAGGTGAAGGCCTACTCCCTTGCTGAATGTGAGGCTCTAAAGATGAAAAATGAAGCTCAACGGGCCAATGTGAATGAATTGATGGAGCAACTTTAGGTCATCTACAATGACCTAACAAGAAGGCGTACTAAAGGATTGGCACAACAGGTGCTTGATGAGGCTTGAGCAATGGGTGATATGATACATGTCATTCTAATGCCAAGATGATATCAGAAAAGGTGGTGAAGGCACTCCACCACTCACAGATCTGAGATCACATTACATATTAGAATTGCACTAGAAAGATGCTCACCAAGCTCATTGATGTAGAGAACTCCAAGAACAATGCCATATACATTCTTACAAAATCCTTTATCAAGGATTTCCTTACCACAAAATTCACTATTAAAGTTCAACAGGCTCTAGAAAGGTGAAAACATGACAAATCTAAAGCTCAGTTCAAAGCATTCTACGACTTAGATGCAGAAGGTTGATGCCCCCACTTTCTTTTTCTTTCCCTCTAGATGCAAATAATGAACATGTCAATCAAATTGGTTCAAAAATAAAACTTTCTCTTCTTGTAATTTTTTTGCACTTATTTTTCTATAGATCTTGTGTATGTTTCCTCTTTAAATGCTACAATGAGAATATGAATGCTAGCTAACGAAACTTAGGGATGCATATTGAACATAAGGAAGAAGATGAGTTGTAAGTACACTGATTGTGACTAGATTTCAGGATCAAAAAGTCACTTAAGGCCTTAAAGATGAGTAGAAACAACTTAAAACATTTTAGGAGTAATGTCAATTTGCTCCAAGGAGATAATGAGCCTTTGAAAGTGACTTAGAGCAAATGATTTTATGGAGGCAAATCCCTTTCATGATCCAAAAAAGAGATTTGAAAATTAGTGGTAAGCACACTGATTGTGCCTAAATTTCAAGACCAAAAAGTCAACTAAGTCCTTCAAGATGAGTAGAAACAACTTAAAATATTTTAAGAGTAATGTCAATTTGCTCCAAGGAGATAATGAGCCATTGAAAGTGACTTGGAACGAATGATTTTATGGAGGAAATTCTCTTTCATGATCAAAAAAGAGATTTGAAGGAAACATTTCATTCTCTACTTGACTTTTATTTTTATGTGCCTTAGCTCTTCTTGCCTTTTCTTTAGGTTATCTTACTGCTTTTGTTGCTTAGATGGAACTTGTCAAAGCCTTTAGAAAGAAGCAAAAATTTCGAGCAAGCACTATCAAGGTGGAGCTCATAACCTCCATGGCAATGGAGAATTTAATACTTGTAAAAATATTACCCTAGTGGTGCTAGAGGGTCATAATCACCCAAATACAATGAATTTAGGAGTGGTGGTGGTTTTTGTTGTGATCCCCTTATGCTTGGGTTGTCCCTACTTTTTTAAGATATAGTTTATGAGGCAAACGATTACAATGGATTAGAGCTTGCTCGATAAGCCTCAAATGTCAATGCCACTATTTTTTGCTTTGCTTGGGTATTGGAAGGTAAGGGGATACCTTTCATTTATGAACAGTTATAGTACCTATTGACCTTAAAGAAGTTTCTACCTTGCCTTGGGGATGGTCTTCTTCCAAGATCATGTAGGATTGAAGTTGTTTGATTTTTTTTTCTTTCTCTAACTATTTGGATAAGTGGGTGTTTTCGAAGAGTTTTCCTCGAGCATTCAAGGGCTTAAAATACATTGAACTAAGGTCCTTACATGACCAAAGTTGTCAGACACAAATTCAATGGTTATGGGAGCTTTTCTTGAGAGATGTACCCCATCCCCCTAATCAAGTCATACACTACACTATGAACGAACTACATTGCTTGACAACTAATGCAAATGTGGAAGAAGCAATATTCCAACATTCTCAAGAGAATGATGGGAAGAGGAAAGTTTAAAGAGGCAACATACTAGAGGTTGTTGTTTAGAGGGATGCAATGCAAAACCACACCCTTAGAAAGCTAAGAGAAGATAAATCTTTCTTCCCTCTTCAATAAGATAGAAGATTGTGTCAAAGCTTGAAGAACTACAACCATCATTAGAAATTCAGGAGAAAGGTTGAGTGGAGGCCTCCAAGAAAGAAGAAGCTTATGATAAAGAAGCTAATAATCCAACCTAAGGGAGACATTGGCGCCTCCACTATTGAGTTTCCCCTGGCAGTAGAAGAGCTGGTGGTCAACTTAACAAGTTTCATGAAAAGGTGAGATAAAGGAGCTGAATGTTGAGGCAAAGCTAGAGACCAATAAATCATCAAGCAGTGATGGCAAGTAACCCAATATGTTGGTGAAGCTTTGTGCTGATGCTTGAAATGACAGCTTAAGGAGTTACTCTATGGAAGTTCAACAAAGTTCAGCACAACAGAGCAAGCCAGTTTCAAGCATATAATCAAACTATTCTAAATGTTCCACTTCCCGACCTTCCCAAGGGAATAAAGCAATTTCGAAGGTAGAGCATTAAGGGCCTTTGGACTTTTCATGGATACCAGGTATGGCTCAAAAGATGCTTAAGTTGCCAACACTTTATAATCATAGTTGGGATAGTAAAATGATTAAATTGCATGAGCGAATCATGACTTCTACTGCTAAGGACTATCATGAAATAGAGCTTAGTACAACTAGAGACCTAGATGATGTATACGAATCATGACTTAGGCTATGCTACGGTGATTGCACAAAGATTAGAAACGCTTAAGAAGACTAGACTATACTTAATGACCTGTTCCTTGGTGTTAAGACGTGGTTCAAATACACAAAGGAGTATAGGCCTGAGTGCTAGCCTGCTCAAGGCACGTCATAGGTATGCAAAGAGACAACACAGCAAGGATACTCAAGCTATTTGTTGAGCTTGATGAGAGAAAATGTGGCCAACAAACTTAAGGGACTTGAGGCTTGAGATAATGAGGTTGAGTATAAAATAGTGCTAAAATTAATTTATTAATTATCTGTAAAGAAAGACTTTAAGATGAAAACATAGATAACTATGAATGTAATTTAAGGTCTGCTTTAGGATTTGGGAGTTCTTTACCATCATTTTTTTGAAGTTTAAATGTACCTACTGAACCACTTCCTTAAATAAGTAACTTCCGTTTGGTACTCTCTTATTAACTCTTGCTTATCTATAAGAAGCCTCAAATTTGCAAAGCACAAGATTTCCTTTAGAGCACGTTCTTTGTCTTAGTTAACCACTAAAGTACTTTCTAAAAAACACTTCCTTTCTTGTTGTCTCATAGCAGCATGTAATTGTTTTTCCTTTAGAATATTGAGGTTGAGGACTCACACCTCATCATTGAGTTCAACCCACTTAATTAATGGTTTTCTTGCATCCTCAAGTGTGACATGAAAACGTTGTGTGGGGATGTCAAGTTTTACTAAGATTACTCCCTCAACTCACTAGATCAATGAGGTGGGGTTTTCCTCAATTATTGAGGATGTTGTGTGGGGTTTTCTTGCAACCTCAAGTGTGACCTAAACACATTGTGTGGGGACGTCAAGTTTTACTAAGATTACTCCCTCAACTCACTAAATCAATGACGGGTGTTTTCTCAATCATTGAGGATGTTGTGGTTCCATATACTTAAAGAATCTTTAAAAGTTCATCAATCCACTTTTCTTTGCATGCATTAAGGTTTTCTTTGAGGATCTTTTGCAAGTACTAATTGATAGCATCAACTTGTCTATTTGCCCTCAAGTGTCCATTGAGGCAATGATTTTGTGTCATGAAGGAACAACAAAACCCTTAAAAGTCTTCAATTTATTGAGACAATGGCCAATAGCATTCTAAGCATCCAAAAGTTCTAAAACCATAAAGCTTGCAATCATCTATTGTAATCTACTTAACATGGGTTTGGCTTCAATCTTCTTAGTGAAGTAGTCAAAGAGGATAAGGAAATGTTTGCAATTGACAAAGGCTATTAAGAAAGGTATTAAGAAGTCATTTCCCCAAACTATGAATGGACACAAGATATAAATTGAATGAAGAAATCCTATCAGCTGTCAAGGCTTCTAAGCACTTGGCACTTATGGAAGCAATGTGTGGAGTCATAAGTGTCCTCTTGAAGTTTAGGCTAATAGAAACCTTATTGAAGGAACTTTTTAAGATAAGATACAACACAAGGAATAGCCATTGCACTCCCCTTAGTGTTTTAAAGTATATGACTAGCTTCTTTCATGATGGCAACTAGAGATAGCCCTAGTGGTGAAGGTATTGCTGATTAGGCAATACCTAATGGTTTGAGCTCAAATATGCTAAACATCTTTCTTGGAGGTTAGGAGTGTGTCGTCATGAAAGAAATCTATTAAAAGATCCATCTAAGTGGGAAGTGTTGATACCTGCAAAACCTCATATTGATTAATACTAGGAGCTTTGAATTCATGGATGAGCAAAGCTTCATTCCCTAGCATAGTTAATGAATTTGCATTAGTACTTTCTTCTCAAGATTTGCTTCAAGTACATCAAGTCAAATGGTGCAAGAAATTTCTGAACTTGCTCATAATACTTCTTAAGTGCTAAATCTCAAGTATCAAATAGACCTGGAACCTAATTAAACACCAAATATGAATCAAGGATAATATATGCTTGATGAATAGACACTTAGAAAAGCCGAGGCCAATGAGAAGAACCTCATAATAGGACAAATTATTTGTGATAGAAATTGTCGCTCAAATGACCTACTAAATAGTACTACCTTCAAGGTTGGTCAGGACGAGCCTGACCTATCAATTTGTTGTTGCAATGCTCCATCAACCCACATAGATCACGTGAGGAGTGGAAACTTTGTTTGGGCAAATTCTAAACAACATAGATCAAGAAATCTACAATAGAACAACATGAAGGTTCTCTTGACATAGTAGACTTTATACTTTCCGCATTCAATGAAGCTCGATATTATTTAAGAGCCCAAAAATAACAATGGCATCATTATAAGGATTGCCAAAAGTTGGCAATACCTTAGGCCCAATGGTGATGGTGGTGGAAAGGAAGTAAATCTATTGTAACATTGGCAACTAAAGCTAACTTCAAGGATTCAAGGTTGATCTTTTTGAGTATGCTCATTGACGTCCAAAGATGACTTACATCGTATTGACAGGCCTTCCCCTAAACCATGAGGTTCAAATGGTGAACTCAAAAGAATCTCGAGACAACAAAAAGATCAATGTCTTATCACTTATAATGTTATTTTAGGAAGGTTAGCAATATTCACTGGTTTGACATCATCAATAGTTGTCAATGTTTGTGGAGATTTACTCTTAAGCATAACAAGTGTTATATGAATGATATGAAGAGTAGTTAGGATCCCTTGAGCAATGAATTTGAACCCCAGACTTGAAGAATCCTAGATCAATAATAGCTTTATTTTCTTTTCTCCATGTTCTAAGCTATCCCTTTTAAAGTTGTAACTTTCTCATATTTAATCTTAACAAAGAAAAGGCTGCCACCTTTAACATTTTGGTCGCTATATTTTTGATATATCTACATAACAACTATTCGATATATCTAGATTTGATCATAAAATTTCTAAACATCAACTCAACAAGAAACATAAATTTCCTTCTATAAGACAAGAAAAAATCATTTAACAAGATAAATCTGCAAGCTCCACATAGCATAATTTATTTGTTCACTTTGTTTTCTTGATTGGCTAGCAAATATTCTACTTGTTCAAAAAAGTAACAATTGAGCATATGTGTTAGTTATACTCATCTTAATCAATAAGTCTCAAAGATTCATACAATTTATTGAGGATAGAACATTTAACAAACTAAATAACTAATTTTGATTGCTAGAGTTTCAATGATACATTTCTTTGTTATCACCAAATCAAGATGGTTGAGCGTGATGAAGAGTGAACCTCTTTTATAAGAACTTCAAAATTTTCTATAAGGTTGTACCTTTTGGTCTAAAAAATGTGAAGGTAATGTACCAATGCAACATAAATAGATTGGCCAGTCAACATGAATGAAATCTTAAAACTTATGTAAACAATCTATTAATAAAAAAGGGATCATTCTTAAATCATCCAAAAGATTTGAAGGAAACATTAGAGATTCATCAAAGATATAATATGAAGCTAAACCCTTAAATGCATAATTGAAGCCTCTCCTAACAAACTCTTCACGAGTACAATTTAAGAGAATCCAAGCTATTTGAAATAAAATCAAATATTAATTGGAATGCCTCCCTAAGGACTCTTTGAGACCTTCAGAAGATCATTGGTTGTATTGCAAGACTTAGCCGATTCATTTATTGACTAGAAGACAAATTTAAATACTCCTTTCAAATCCAGTGAACCAATAAATGTGAAATGACTTTTCCAGAGCTCAATGTAAATCTTCCTAATTTGTAATTCTGAGCAATCCAATTCCAGGGGAACCTAAAATTGTATTTCTTGCTGCAATAATGCTGTTGTAGTTTGGAAGAATGGCAACATTCAAAGACCTGTCTAATATTGTTTATCACACTCCATAGAATGCCGAATTATTATCTCCCACTTTGAAAATGATGCTAGAGATTGTGCTAATATAAATACAAAGGACATTGAAAAAAAGAATGCATTATAAATTATATGCTCCCAGTTATATTAAAAATCAATCCGATATAAAATAGATTAGCAAATCCTGGCAAGGCACTTGAAAAATATGATGTAATGCAATATAAAGTGCTAGACTATTGGAAACTTTAGAAACTTCCAAAAGGCTAAGGCTTGTGCATGCAATTGAAAATACATGAACAAACACAATTCAAACATTAATTTAGCTTCACTAATAATATAATTCACATATGTACTATATGAAAGGGGTCACACATGCATAAGATTTTGAAAATGTAGATGTCCACAACTTCACTTTTAGCAGATTCCTTACATGGATGAAGAAAACAAATGCAAACTCCTAAGTGATAGTAACCATTTGTTCAGATGCTACATTGCTTCAGGCAATTCCTATGAAACCACATAGTAATGTTTCAATGAGACTTACCAGTGAGATTCCTATGGGATTGCTCGTCATCTATGGTCCACTTCTTGTGCAACATTATATGCTTCTTCTAATGTCCTTGTGTTCCTAATATACAACTAGACCTAAATATATTCTCTTAATCGGGCATGAAATTGTGAGTTAACAATGATGGGTGGCTCTTGCAAGTTATAACACAATAAGTATCCTTTGAAATAGGTAATGTACTCAATGTTCTATGAAAGAAACTATCATTGATCTAAGAGTTGTCTCACATTAGACATAGGCACATTTTAATCTCTTAATCTATACTAGACCTATATGCCCTATCTGTCCTTACTACCTAATAATACATATAACATTAACAAATTAGATAACATTGGAATATAATAACAAAATTGAGAGCACAAACATAATATCAGATGATGATAACAAATAAAACTAAGTATAAACTATGATTAAAACATTTCTCTAAAATATACAACAAACAAAATATCATAATGCATACCTACTTTGGACAATATATAAAGTTTCCAAAATATCTCTATAAATCAAACTACTTTACTTACATGTCAACCTGAATATCCTCTCTCTTTGCATTGATAGTATGCTTATAATGGAACATCAAGAGCTTTACAAAACTCAATAGGTAAATTCTATATATAATAATATTATAATATGATAAAAATGCAATAATGGAAATAAAAAAAACATAAATATAACATCACTAAAATACTCATAAAAAATGAGTCATAAATACAAAATGAGTAATAGAATATATATCATCTATATATGTACACATAAATATTTTATACTTATTATATGCATATCATATAAAATCATTTATTTATTTCTTTTTCATCTCTAACTCATTATTTTTCTCATTTTTCACTCGAATCTCAAAATTTTTCTCACATGACTATTATCTGATATCCATAATCATATCTTATCTTATTTTTATATGATATCTCATCACATCATCTTCAAACCTTTGCTTATAAACATATCATAACTAATTAGTTATATCAATCCCATCATGTCCTCAATATATTATATCCTCAATACATCATGCACTATACAAAATAATAACGATATTTGAGGATACCGTAATCATATTATCACTACACATCAAGCCTACACAAAGTATTAATGATAACAAAGGAGATCTCTGATGTCATCTTATGGTCTAATATAAAACCAATACTAATCATGCCCAGCATCATATGTTAAAGCTCATCATATTTAATAAAATCATGGGATAATATATCAAGAAAATTTTGCCTTTTATTCTTCTTTTGTTTTATATCATGATATTTAACCATATCATATCACTATCATATCATAAGCCCTATTATAGGTGTTATGCACATCGGACTTATATGACCTACTTCTCATATATATATATATATATATTTATTTATTTATTTTTATAACATACATAATAACATGTCATATTTAACTGTATTTCATGATCATTATCACAACACACATATCAATAAAGAATGATATGCTAGAATGTTCAAATAAATACCACTTATATTATCATTTATATGAATCCACCTATCAGAGTTCTTGAACATTACTTTGATTTCACTCTTCTTTTTTATTTTTATTTTCTACATAGGGAAAAATATGCAAAACTTATCATAGGCTTAATATTTTAATACAATTTCCTTTAATCATATTAAAAATTAATTTTTCAAAGTTTCTAAACTTTTACATTTTGGATTCCCAATAATTTACTCTGATGTAACATACATTGGCTTGAGCATATGATATGATGAGCACAAAAGATGGAACAAACCATTTACTCACAATCCACATAACACACCCAATCCATTTCTTCTAAGCCCTCCGGAAAGAAACTTAAAGCAGAAGTTAGTAAAGAAGCTTAAATACACCAAACTTATTCAGAACAGTTTCACATCTTTTCCCAGCTTTTACTTGCTCCACTGTTCCTGATTCTTTTTCCTTTCCAGCTGCAGCTTCTGCATCTCGTCTCTTGCATTGCTCTGCTGCACAGTTGATTTTCCTCTTATTCTTTGATTTTCAGCAACAGCTAAACCTCCATTTGCTTCTCCCACTATTAGCTTTGCTGGTCCTTCCCTGTGCTGTATTCACTGCAGCCATACTGCACGCTTCCTTGAGTTCCCCTGGTTTCTCCCTACTGAAGCCACACCGGTTGAAGCTCTCCTATTTTTTTTTTTCTTTGCTGCCCATGCAAACAGCAGCTCAAAAGCAAATTAAAATTCTTTCCAGCACTTCCTCTGCTAAAATTGCTTCCAGCTTTCCTTCTCTTGCTGATTTCCCTTGCTTCCTCTTCAACTGCTGCTCTCCTCTTATTGAAATCTTTCATTGGACTCATAGCTCTTGCTTCCTCCCCCATAATACAGCTGCAACGAACAGTTCTTCTGCAATGAAGAACTTGCTCGCTGCTTTTCTTCAACCAGCTTCTATATACAGTTGCCTCTTCCTTCTTCCTCTCCTAGCTTCCTTTCTCAATTTTTCCTTCCCCCATTTCTTGAAACTTCTCCCAAACTCATCTTAATGATTTAGGGAGTACATAAAGCAGGTTACTCAATTACCCCAGCTGATTATAAAGAATTCAAAAAGCTTTATATAAAAAAATGATTCCTTAATGTTTTAAAATTTTGAAAATTTATAATAAATATAATAAAACTTCAAAAAATACAAAACAAGTTTGTTTTGGTCTCTTGAAATTGAAATAAGCTCTACTCAAGCATATGCTCAAATCCAACTTTCGAAAATTTATAATTTGGCACACTTTCAAGACGAGATCAAAAGATTATTATTTTATCTTAACATATACAATTTTCAAAACACAAACTCTATCAAATCAAATACATATAATTATGTGTTCAATCAAGCATTTCAAATTTATACACATATTTTACAAAATTAAAAATTTTGAAACATTATAAGATCTCCACAAGACCAAAGTTTCAACCCTCTCACATTATACCATATTTCAAAGTTATGCAAAAATAGTCATTCCTATGAAGTCAGCCTAGTATTAACGAACACGTTATCATTGATCATTCAAATCATACCAATAGAAAAAAAGTGGCCCAGACCCAGCTCTCAATTGATGTATACATTCAAATATAAAATTCCATCAAATATAGAGCCTTTAATTCAGCAACCTTCATTATATGACCCTCATCATCCTTGGGATGATCACATGCCCATGCATGAGGTTGTGAGCATGGTAGAAAGCACAGAGTGTGTTCTTGTGATGACTATCATGGTTTAAACTAAATGATCATGCTCTCCACAACTTTGAATGGTATTGCATCTCTCAACTCTTATAAGTCATGCATTTATTGCATATATTGTGAACCTAAGTGCCTAAAACACATGAAAAACCTGCTCAATGATGTGCTCAATGGAGTCCATAGTATACTCTATCTTAGACCAATACACATACATATGTGGTCTTAGTAATGCCCTAGCAATAGGATGAGCAATGTGATTTTGCAAGCTAATAGTGAAGATTAAGCAGAGTCTCAGCCTTTCATGAAAAGACTGCACACAAACAACAAATACTTCACTAGCTAGACTATGGACAATCAAAGACTGAGTACAACTCAAGTTGGTATAGCAGCCAATATCATCGTTTGAAGCATGTGTAGCATGCCCCATAAAAAGAAGATTTATTAAAGTATAACATTCTGATTATTCTTTTCCTTTTTTCATTACCTTTTGTTTGCTTCAATCTTGAAAAAAAATTATTTAAGAGAAAATTGTGTAATAAAACCCTTTTCCTTTTCACTTTATTATACAAGAGAAATTTTGAAAAAATTATTTCCGTAGTCTTTTCTTAAATTTGAATGTGACATTTTTATATTGATTAACAATTAATAAAATAATGATAAACAAGCTAAACGTAAAGAACCAATCAAGAGAAATTTGCTGGAATTAAAAAAAATTTACCAAGAACCAGCCATCTAAGGAACTCCGACATCTCACTTCCATATAGCCCATTTTGTTGTGAAAATCATTGCTGTTAAAACTAGTACTACAGTTATTCCTCTAACTGTTAGTCATTTTCAAGAGAAAGGACTCTATATCACAACAGAAGCCACAGTTATGAAAAAGAATTTGGGCTCACTCAAAATTAGCCATGTGAGAATGCAAGTAGAACGAGGGAATTCAATAACTTTAAAAAAACAGTAAATTCCAGCAATAAATGAATTTATTATAACAAAACTTTAACTAAAAAAAATTAAACACCACTAATATGAAATGTCATTCAGGAACCAAACAACCATATATTGTAAATTGTTTATCCCAACTTGCATTAAACAGCAATCTGGTAAAACATGGATTAACAAAGTCTGTCAAGATACTAAGAATAGAAAATCTAAGGAGATACAATGCATCGGTCCACTGATTATGCCAAAAAAAAAGCACAAAATTCACAAGGTTTCTCAAAAGCCTAATTTCAAAGTCCAAATTGCAGTATATGGGCTACTAAAAAGCCCAAAAGTGTTCAAAAAGTCTTATTAGATCAACTGAATCAATGTGTACCTACACCAAAAGTAATATTTCATAAAGATACTGATAATATTCACGAATAATTATTTTTATTTATGATATTCATGAATAATTATTTGAGTTTATAACAGGTTAAAATTTATTTGAATTTTGATTATATTGTAATATCAATAAAGATATGCCCTTATTTTAACTACAGCTGAATATCTAGAATCCTATAATTTTTTACATTTAAATCTTCATGATGTGAAAAGTAGAATAAACTATGAAGATATATCATATTGAAAAATTTCAAATCTTAAAAGTCTATTTAGATTTTTGTCATTTGAAATTCATGACCAACATGTATAAATATCATGTTATATTTATTATAGAATTATGTTTGAAGTGAATTAAATTATCTCCTTTCTTTAAGTTAAATTATCTCTTCGTATGAAATCCCTTGATTTGGTGGTGGCAAATCCTAGAACTATTGGTTTAATAGTGGCTAACATTGGAACTCTTGGATGGGAGATGGACTTCCAATTTATCTTCCTCCCCCTTCCTTTGATCTATTATTCCTCTCCATCTTCCACTCTTATTTTCTATTGTCTCACACTCAACATTGTAAACCATAATTAGAAGATCTAAAAAATAAGAAATTAATAATATAATCCATAAATAAGATATGGACTGCGAAATTGTATTCATGACTGATCATACTAAAACCAAAAATAATTACGACATAATTGTCAATATAAAACTTTGGAATATGTAATATTAAGATCAACATTTCTCAAAAAAGACAAATATTAAGTGACAATAATGACAATCAAGATAAATTTGTTATCTGCACAAAAATTCAGCTAATCTTACATCTTAGATCTTATAATATTACTTGTCATGATGCCCGTAATAAAATTATCCAAAAAGGCAACTTGATAAAATTATTTCATATAATTCCTAGCCTTCTATGCCTAAGCCTTTTGAACCTTATTAAGCTTTTCTAAGCCTATTTCTCCACAGTCTATATCAACTAAATCTTTAGAAAAAGAACTTGACTTTGTTTTGTCTCAAATTTCTTTATCAGCAATCTCTTCTCCCATGTAAAGTATCAGAATTCTTTCATCTAGATATTGATTTACTAGCAATTCTGATTTAATTTTGCATAAAAAATTTAATTTGACTCTCAAATTAGAGATTGTGCATACCATTTAAGGTGATTTGAGGGCATCATTCTTATCCACAGGCTCAAAGATCTAAAGAGAGACACGATTATTTGTGATATCGTATTCAGGTAGGCCTCCACAATACTTTGTAATGAGGTCACATTGTAGCCAACCACCACAAGATTTGTTTTTGTTGAGCTTTACACTAAAGAGACATCCTGATTCCTTGCTAATGCAGGTGAGATTTTACTTGGGCCTCTAAATACTAGGAAAGCATCAAAGATTCTCTCTTCTTTCTATAACAACAACCTTAAGAATCAGTTTTGTCCAATAATGAGAGTATTAATACTGGATAAGAAGCATAAGCCCACAAGTTTCTTCAAAGGCCTAATTCCAAGGCCCAAGTTGCAACAAGTGGGCTTCTAAAAGATCTAATAAGGGTCCAAAAAGGCTTATTAGGTCAACTGAATCAATCAGTATCTACTTCATGAGGGGGAGTTCATGAAGATATTCATAATATTCATGAATAATTATTTTTATTCATCATATTCATGAATAATTAATTATGAGTTTTGGAATAAATTCAACTTTATCTGAATTCTGACTATTTTGTAATACCAATAATAATATTTTCTTATTTTAAGCCATGGATGAATATTTAGGATTTTGTTATTTCATATATTTAGATCTTCATGATTTAATAAGTAGTATGAACCATGGAGATCTATTATGAGAGCTCGTTTAAATTTTGTCATTTAAAAATAATGGCCAAAAAATTATAAATACCCATTTTAGTTTATGAACGGAATCATACTTGGATTGAGTTAAATTATATCTTTTCTTTTCAAGTGCTTAATACAAAATCCACTGGTTTTGTGGTGAATAATCTTGAAGCCCTTTGTTTGGTAGTGGCCTATCTTGAAACACTTAGATGGGTGTTAGCCTTCCAAGTTATCTTCCCCCTTCCCTCTTACTATTATTGTTCTCCAATTTCCTCTATTATTTTTTGCTCTGTCACACCTGTCAGCCAACAAGTTAAGAAACTTCCACAAAAATATAAGGTTCATGCATAAAATTGAAAATATATGAACAAAAGCAATTTGAACATTGTTTTGGCTTTACTACTAACAATATAAT
Source organism: Vanilla planifolia (assembly GCA_023846275.1). NCBI lineage: Eukaryota > Viridiplantae > Streptophyta > Magnoliopsida > Asparagales > Orchidaceae > Vanilla > Vanilla planifolia. Next base: position 30,866,792 of record CM043869.1, on the reverse strand, counting down.
TTGCACATGTAGAGCATGATGGGGGTCACATGCTTTTGATATTAAGCTAAATATGTAGTGATGTAGCTTACTCATATGTTGCATACAAGCTAGGCACAACGAAAAAAAAAAAATGTGGAAGACTTCCCAACTCCATACCAAGTGAGCTCCTCACGTACATGAAGAAAATAAATCTAAGCACTCAGACAAACTCATACGCATAATGAACCACTCCTTGCAGTCTACAACCTGCCCCAATCAGTTTGAGTAAACCACCTTAAGCAGATTCAAAACTTCCTTATGTGGAATTCCCATACATCAAAGTTCCCACTATATACAGTTGATTCGCCATTCTAGTCATCCTCTCTACATCCCAAATTATGCTTCAACCCGGGATAATTTTACCTTTGGAGGATGAATTCTTAATCTTATCCATGTACACACATTTTATGTCATTTTTGAGGTCTCTCCTTTATCCAATGAGACCTTATCCACTCCATATCCTCCAAAACTCTAGATCTCTTCCTCTAACTTCTATTATGGAAAATCTATCCCATATATCTTTCTTTTGGAGTTCGAGAAAACTATGAGACCATTATAGTTTGCATGTTATCCCTGACCTCATCAAGTGCAAAGTATTTTCCACTCTCTTGCAAGAATCTGCCTTGCAGCAGTTTTGGAAGCACCACTGAGATACATCTATCAGTGGAGCATTGAAGTGCAAATTCATGTTTGTCTTTTTCTAGCTATGCTAAGCTAAAGGTCACTGAGAACCTTCTTGATTTAAAGTAAAATCTGAGAAAAGCCTTTGGGCTTATTGGTTGATTATTTATTTAAGGTGAGGCTGCTGTAGTAAGCAACTCCAATCTCTTTCCCAAATTGGCATGAAACCCATTTAACTTTTCCTTCTAATCCATAAAAGCTATTCTCAATGGAACTGTTTTCTCTAGGCTGTTAGCCACTTTCATGTAGAATTCCAAATAGGTTTGATTTAGTAAATAATAGATTCATAGTTTGTTCAACTAACTTATCACCATTACTTGGGTAAACTTAATGTATTATATCATGTATCCTGAACTGTTTTATGGTTCCAACCTTTTTTAGTCCTTGTTTTCGTTTTTTTTTTTTTTTTTTTTTTTTTTTTTTTGTCCCAACAACCCTTTTCAATTAATGTCTTTAAAGAGCATAAAATAATCATTTTACAGAAACCAATGATTCTCTACAATATTGAATATACAATTCTTTTAAATAAAATTTTTCACACCAAATCAATAAATCACACAATCATCTCTATTCATGGCTTTCAACTTGAGCCTTTACATCACCAAAACAAACACTAGAACAGTAATAAACAAACAGCATAGAGTAGTAAGAGATATCTTATTCATCAAACAAGCCCGACCTGAGATTCTAAAACTGCTTGCTAAAAATTAAATTCTACTTAAATTTAGATGCCAAACATGTCCGCTACTTGCATGTACAATCAGGATAAGCTTCTAACAGCTTTAAATCTAAAATTGAAGCTTGAGGTGCATTACTTGCAAACCTGGTAAATTAAACCAAAAAATGGGCTATTCCTAATCAAGGTAAAAATAACCTACAGCAATTTAAAAGAAAACCCTAAGATCACAACTCATATGAAGTATCGTTGTTTGTCCTATCAGTATTCAGTTAAAAAATAAAAAAACATAGGCCAATATAGAGAGAAAACAATTGCAGAGAAAAAAAATCAAAACTAACCACTCTCTCCATTTCTTCTTTATGCGTCTCGTGAATTCTTCGGTTATATCTTCTCCAAGCTTCTTCTTGGAAACTTCTTCTTGCATGACCATATGCATTTCTAGAGTATGACTGGGACTGCGAGCTGTTCAACTTTAAGAAAAGAAAGACAGTAAGGGTAAGTCAATATCCTTTACCACTTGAATATGTACATATGTGGTGTTTCAAGATTTAAGTCCAAACAGAACCCTCAACATCTCTTCAATAAACAAAAATGAAAAAGAACAATTTCCATGAGCACCCACACATACAGGAGAGAGTCAAGCATGTCAAAGGACATGCGCATAAAACTCTCACATATTAAACCCTCATCATAGACAAAACAAGAACCTCTAAACTTATTCTCCTTTACCTCAATGCTGCAGCATTATTAGAAGCAATGCTGATTTTAAAATGATGTTTGACCAGAAAGATCAAAAATCAGTTGGTCATTAAGGGCCAATTTGACAAATTGGGTAATAAAATATCTTAAGCCTTTTGCAACTACAAGAGTAGAGAAGGAATTGAGATAGGATACAAACCTACCTCAGTGTAGATCCAGCTAATACTCCTGCGGAGCTGGAAAACCTACAAGTTTGATGACAGAAAATCATGCAGATAGAAAATGACATAACATGGGGCATGAGAATCCACAATTAAAACACCTAATTTGCCAAAAAAAATTAACTAATATTCACAATACGATAATAAATTTGTGATGGATTTTTTAACAAGAAACTGCATAAATACCCTTCCATCATGTCTTACAAAACATTTCATTACTCAATATGAATGGTTGAGAAGAATTCACACTGCAGGAACCAGACAGCTGGATTAGGTACTGTAGTAATGCAACTGATGATGAAATACCACAGAAAAATTTTTACTTCACAAAAAAGCATACATTCTAAAGTTAACACACCTTGTTTGCCAAAACTTGGAACTAATATTCACATAAGAAAATTGAAAGGGAGTTTTTAACTTCAAACTTCACAAAGTCCAAATTTCAGTGTCGCACATAATGAAAGGACAGAATAGGATTCACAAAGCAAGAACCTACTAGCTAGGGTAAGCACCATGTAATGCTACTGATAATGAAATACAACAGAACCATATTTACTGCAAACTATTGATATGTAAATTCTAACAAGTTTTATTAACCTTAACTATGTAGAGCCAACAAACTTAAAGATCAATAAAATTTGAAACAGGACATATACAGAGAAAAACTTTTCCTAATCCATGTCAAAAAGTTCCCCAACCCCTTGCTCTCTACAAGCTAACGCAGCCTTCAAATCTGACTACCTATATTTCCCACAACTAACCATTAAATCTCTACTACATAGATACAATGCTGGCATTGGCAAAACATATAGCTTCCCTTCCTAGAAACTTTTCTGGTTGGCAGACTAGTCAAAGGTCAGGCAAAAGCATATGAGAGAAAAAAAACTAACAAAAAAGATGGGACAACAATAGAACAGATGAACAAGGTTGAGAACTATGAACCAGGTAGTTGTGCATGCTATGGTGGGGTCATAGAGTGATATATCGCTGAAGGAAAGCTATTCAAAATGGAGACAGATGTAGACTTTTCCTGTTTCTTGGAGATCTTGCTCCCATTTGGTATTTTTCTTTGCCTTAAATTCCTTTCATCATACTTATTCTTGCTAGAGTTTGGAAGCATTCAGAAAAGTGATGCATACATGGTTGAAAGAGCTTCTTCTTTGTATTTTATCAAAGATGTGTTACCTTGTGGATACCACTATTGATATAGACGGTGTTGAGCTTTTTACCTGAAGAATTTTTTGATTAAATTTTATTTTTACCTCAGCTAGAATTATGATAAGAAGTTCAATCCCATTAAATGAGGATAGCTACATGAATTCTCCAATAGCATCTTGTTCTATTTATCGCTAACTCCCTTTTAACACCCAAACATGTCATGTCCGGGATAATAATATCTTGTTCTATCATATTAGTTGACCTCTTCCTTTGTTTATATGAGAAAATTCTGGTAACTTATATCTCTAGAGTATTAAATAGTATACATTTAATATGTTCACACCATCAAAGTTGATTTTAAGTGTTTCTTCAGCCAATGCTATATCAATCTTCTCCTGAATATAAACCTTAATCTGAGGTGAAGATAAATGTGTGCAATTTTAAGAGTTTGTGTGGTTTTCTTGATCTTGGTCAAAAAATTTGGGATGTAATCAATTGAGCATGGGTCAATGCAAATGCAAAAAAGCACACTTCAGCATGCCGAGTGTTCAATGGCTACTACTTGATTTCAAAAGCCACAAAACATAGTCATACTATGTCCATCGAATAGAGCGTATGATTGGTGAATTGGAGTCACCACAAAATTCCTAAGTATGCTCCTCTAACTAACGTAAAGCATCTTTTTCACAGCTCGATAGATAATTTTAGAGGCCAATGGCCTTTCTTCCCAAGCTTAGTGAGGGAACAAGGGTTAGTGTTATAACCCTATGCAAATGCAAGCAGAGCAGTTCAAAACTACAATAGAAACATTCAACAAGCACGATACTCCCATCTTTTATGTCTTCATTCCATCTCAATGCCAATGATCATTCCCCAAAGATGACTGCTTACAGCCCCCCTTTTCTCTTTTCACCACTTTAAGCACAACATGCCCAAGTCTTGAGTCAAAGATCAACAAACTGGTAGGAATGACCATTGCCAAGGGAATGAAGCAGAGCCTGCTCCCTAGGAACAACAAAAGCTAAGAAATCCTTCTAGATGAGTTTTGGAAAGATCAGCGATCACTAACTAGTATAGGAATAACAAAATTAGTTAAGGAAACAATGATAAATGCCAAAATTCATATCAATGACTAAGATTGAAAGGACAAGGTTTGCACCCTCAGGTTTTATTTATAAATACCAAAGAGGTGTAAACCTATTGCTCTGATTAAAATAAAAAAGCCTTTTTGTCATTTGTCAACCTAACAAAAGTGGCTCTAATTTTCTCTTTCTATTAATAATAAATGAGACAAAGGCTTCTTCTTTATTAGAATAACACTAAGCAAAATTAAGAATTTCTCATATAGATCTAATGTGGGATATGAGAACTGATTTTTGAAATTGGGGAGTAAAGAACAAGATTAATCTTCTATCATTTGGTATATATTATATTCCTCAACCTTTACGGTGGCTTCATGAAAGTGTATAAGATAATTCACAATTCACTAGGGATTCTCCCTAAATCTACCACAGTATTGAATAAGCTTTTTATTGCCTCATTAAGCATCTTGCCACAAGCAAAAGCCAAATATTTGGTGTGATGCAATTGACTGAAATTGAAGATTGAAGGAAGATGTCAAAACCATTCAAAGGTAGCATTTTTAATATTAGCAAATACTTTATATCTAAGATATGTAAAGACATGGTAGTTAAAGTAGTGTAAGAAAACACACATTCAATTGAACATAGATTTGAAGCGGATAGAAACAAAGTGTGGAGAAACCTCAAAAGGAATTGAATAGGGCCTATAATCATAAGCTAAAAATAAATGTGTTTCTTCTTCTAGACTAAGGAAATAAAGAGATCAAGAAAAGTGATAAAAAAATTGATTGCACTTGATTGGTTGAATTGGAATAGAATTTAAGATAAAATCTCTTAAACTTGAGAAATACAAATAAATCATAGCCAAAACTCCTTGATTCTTGTGGGTTGACAATGATTGTGTTGATGTGAAAAAAAAAATTTGGGAAATTTGAACTACCCTCATTCTTCTAGCTCCTTGTTGGGACTTCTTTAAACAATTTTTGTTGAAGAAAAATTGGGAAAGATCAATTAAATTAGAACAAGATTCATTTTAGAAGAGTTATGGGTTAAAGTGGTTTAATTTGGCACACTTTGATGTTGGTTAATGCTATTTGGCCTAGTTCGGTACACTTCTGCTTGGCTCCAGGCTGTCCCGCCTTGTTTGGTTCTATTCAGTTTGGTTCAGTTATGTTCAATTTGGTTCAGCATTGTTTGGCCTAGTATGAACCGGTTTAATATAATTCTAAACAGGTTTGGTGAAAGATTGACTCGATTCAATGTGTCTTGCCCGTTTTAGTGCGAGACTAGACTAATTTGGCATGTCCTGACCGGTTCAACGAGGTGGGGCTTGAATTGGTGTAGGTTCGATGTGGAACGTAAGAAAGTCGATGTAAGTCTGCATAGGTCGACGCAAGGAGAAGTGGGTCGGCACAAGTCGGCAAGGGTTTGACATTAGACAAGCCTGGTTCGATGCGTCCTAACCTATTTCAGCGCAGTTGGCACAATCTAGCTTGGATTAGTACAAGTTCGATGCAAGTTAACGATACGCAAGAATTCAGACAACATGCATGAGGCGTTGGTGCAATTCTCAAGAGGAGAGTAGATGTTTTTAAAGTTGGGAGCCCTTGAAAAAAAGGGAAATGAAAGATCAAAGCAGTGAAGAGCTCGAATGGAGAGGAAAGGGCTCGGAGGAGGAGAATCTTAAAGCCTAGGAAGGAGCTACACTAAAGGATGGGAGAGTCTCAGAGACCTGATTCAAGAAACCCAAGGATGGACAAATGACTGACAGAGGATTCACACTCAACGGCTCAGAGAAGCCGAGCTCAGGAACTCAAGAAGATAGAGATGGCAAAAACATCAAAGGGAAAGGGTTTCGATGGAGTTGTCGTGCGTCCAATGTCTCTGAGTCGACGAGAAGGGGAACTTATAGTGGTGTTTGGCAAATGGTATCAAATGCTGTTTGGTTCCCTCTTCCTCTTCTTTATTCCAACGTGTAGGAAATTCGAGAGAATGCAAGAGATATTATGGGCATTTTGTTTTTAATTTTGCTTCTTTATTTAGTACCCTAACTCTTCATACCATCATTTATATTTTAATAAAGAATTTTCTACAAACTTTATCAATAACAGATGAGATTAACATATAATTTAAAATTTTCATAAAGACAATTTATCATAGAGCTCTTGAGTTGGCAACTTCTAAAGACGATGAACTTTTCAGAGGGATGTCATCTTTTATTTTGCTCAGAAATAACTATCATTGGTAACTGCGATTAAGTAATATTTTTTGTTGCAACTTCATGAATTCATCCAATCCCTAAGTGCGAATAACATAAGGATGGAAGTATAGAGGTGAAATTTTGCACTTCAATGACACAATTATGTTTTAGAGAAAAATAAAGATCGTGTATAGAGATTGTGATGAGAGAAGACAATATCAAGATCTTTAAGGCCTTTTTCGAAGGTGAAGGGAGAGCATTTATAGGATAATGATAAATGGGGGGTGGGATGCAAAACTAGCTCTTCGAGAAGTCACAATGTTACCAAAAATTATCGAAAAAGAGAGAAGAAAATAAGACTATGCTTATTGAGTTTGTCATGAAATGCAACTACGACAAAAAGAAAGAGGGGAGGGCAAGAGCATGCTTCTCAAAGCCTTCATATGATAAAACAACAATGAAGGATGAGCCGAGAACTTGTCTCTCGTATCCTTCATACAAGGGTTACAAGGAAAAGAATGAGTCGAGACCATTTCCCTCGATACTTGTCGACACTTTGGAGGCAATAAAGGACGTCAAGAGTGAGCTAATCAAACTTTTGTATGTTTGTTAAGTGATGTTGAGATACTTTGTTGGATCTCGAGAGTGATTCTAATCATATTAATTAGGCTTGGAAATCAATATTGATAAATTCTTAGATGATATAGATTTTGAATCGAGAGTCAATTATTATGTAATAGAATCTTTGTTGAGCTAATATATTAACCCATACTCTTGATAATATTCACTTTTTAAGGGTATTACTATTGGCTTAACTATTATTTTCATAATATTCAAATAGCATCTCCTTAACTAAAGAAGGGGACTTCACACTTTGACCACCCCTAATGAGATATTAAATTTAATGCATAATTGTGACGTTGAATCTACCATTCTAAATGCGTTTATTGTCGATCTTCCAAGGATAGTATTGTAGGCAAAAGGAGCGACAACGACGATGAAGTCAAACATATGCATGGTTGAGCCACAAGAACTATCCATTGTTAATGGCAATGTGACGATTTCCTCTGACTTCAAAGATTCTCCAGAGAAGCATATAAATAATCCTATAACTAGGAGAATAAGATTTCAACTAATACCAATTTTATCAAAACCATCAACAAAAAAGATATCAGCCAAATTCCCAATATCGACAAACACGTGACAAACTTCAATATTAGAAATTATCCCTGAGATTACTATATCATCATGATGGTTTCCAAAAGGTAACTTATCTTTGGGTCCAAAGGATATTGGAACTGGTTATTCTTGCAAATTTGTCACATTGGCAATTACAATTCATTCAACGAATTTTAAGATGGAGCTCCTAGAGTGGGACTGCCTCCACCCTATGATGAAAACTTTGGTCAACCTTCTTGGTTTGATGTATATTAACAACATTCTTGGATGCAATCTTCCTTCAAAAGTCTTTCGATTAAAACATTGAAGACCTTGCATTTAGAAGTTAGGTTACGATGGTTCTCATGATACTTGCAAAATTTTGTCGTGTATCAATTATTCTACAAGAGTGGTCTTGGATTCTGTACAACCCATCTTTTTTAATGGCCATCAAAATTTCTTTGAGTGGTGCACTCAATTGAGATTAAATTGCTAAGTTTAGTATCCACAAGGGTGACAATCCTAAGGAGCCCACTATGGGTAATCTTTGTCATCTTGTGACCTTTTTTATCCTCGATCGAGAGCTTAAGACAGTGGTGCCTTCCCTTCCAATATTCCAAAGTTTTAGAACACTCATTGATGAAACAAATGGCCCTATTAAAGATTCCTTGTAGGAATCTCAACAGGTATCAGATCAAGTATTTTTGGAAATCCCCTAGTTGAAGAGACCTTATGAGAGCTACTCAAGTAGTCAGGTGCCCTCTTTAAGAGCTTCTTTGATACATTGGAGGAAGGCTCAAAGTGATTTAAAATGATACTGCTTTAAATCAAGAAGAGACTCAAAAACCCTTTTGGGCCTGACATAGTTGGCGAGAGATGGCAAGAATAGCCTCTTGAAGTGGTTAAATGAAGAAATCAACTTAAGGAGTTTTTAGAACCACTATTAGCTGCGTCTTTAAGATAAGTAAAGAAAACTTTGCATTTGAAGAGCCCAATAATGGGCATGCAAAGAGACAATTGTCTCAAATTCTCTTAAAAACATATAGAGATCTGCGTTACCACAATAAAAAGTAGAGTTAAGTAGTCGAAATTTATGAGTTAGAGGTGCTGAATCGATCTCTTTTATAAAAGAAGAAACTTCCTCGATGATATTTGAGTTATACTCGTATTGCTAAAACAAATGAGGCTCCTCATTAGAGGGACACAATATTCTTGAAGTTTAACAAAAACAAGTGGTTGTAACATTTCGATGTAAGGTTGAAGATAGAAGAGGGCTTCAATTAGGTGAGAGCTGGAGGGTCTTGTGTTATACGGGTTTGATGGGTTACTCAAATGTTATGAAAGGATGAGTATTAGGATATTTTAAAAATGGTTATAATGTAATGAGATTCAGGTGTGATGGATAAGACTTCGAGTGGCTCTTTATTGGAAAGAGAGATGCTTCGCATTTTTAGCATGTTTTCATTGGTAAGGTGGCCAAACTTACTCTGATTTACTCTCCTATAAATATAAAGAGGGTGGAGAGGAATTTTATGAAGTGTTTTAATTACAGTTGAAACAAGTAAAAAGGATTACCAACTGGCAATGGAAAAGGTTTTAATGTTTGCAAGACTTGAAACAGTGGTGTAGGAATCTCTACTGTCCCTTGGTTATGACTATCAAACACTTCTTTTTAAAAAATGAGCATGAGTTCCTCTTGGTTTTTCATTCCAATTTGTTTGCTTATTCTCATAGACGGTACCAAAAAAACGTTAATACAAAAAAGAAATTCGAGGAATTGGAACAAAATCTTACTTAGAACAAAGTAAAGAAAGTTGATCTCTCCAAGCTCCTTGTTGAGACTTCTTTAGGAAAATTTTGTCGAAGAAAAATTGTTGAAAAATTAATTGAATTGGAACAAACTTCATTGTAGAAGTGTTCTGGACTAAAGCAATTCAATTTGTCAGGGTTCGATGTGGGCCAACGCTGTCTAGCCTAGTTCGGATCAGTTCAGCCAGGTTTAGTGTTGTCCAACCTAGTTCAATTCTGTTCAACTTGGTTCAGTGTTGTTCGGCCTAGTTTAGTTCGATTCAACTTGGTTCGACACTGCCCCACCTAATCTAAACCAGTTTGATGTAGTTCAAGGATGGTTCAACACGAAACTGGCCCAATTCAACACAAGATCGGACCGATTCAACGTGGTATCAATGTGGTTTCGATGCATATCATAGGCAGGTCAATGCGGGTCAACAAAAGTTGGGTCAGTGCAGGTTTGACGTAGGACTGGCTCGATTCGACACATCCCATTCTAGTTTAGCATGGTCCTGCTCAGATCAATATGGGTTCAATGCAAGTCAATGGTATGCGTGGGTTTGGATATCACATGTGAGGAACTATTGGGGAGCAAGGCTCTCAGAGGAAAGTAGATGTTTTCGAAGCTAGGATCCTTCGGGAAAAAAGGAAAATAGAGGTCAAAGCAATAAGGAGCTCAAGTCGAGAGACAGGGGCTTAAAGGAGGAGAATCTTGAAGCCGGAGGAGTTGTGCTAGAGGATGGGAGAATCTCAAAGACCCGATTCGAGAAACCCGAGGATGGACCGATGATGGGAGGGATGGAGTACTCGAGCTCAACAGCTCAAAAAAGGTGAGGTTTAGAACTCAAGAAGATACAGACCATAGAAACATCCAAGGGAAAGGGCTTCAATGGAGTTGTGATGCATCCACTAACTCCAAGCCAGTGGGGAGGGGGGGCTTCTTATAGCAGTGCTCGATAGATACGCCAAATCCACGTTGGATCTATCTTCCTCTTCTTAATTCAAATATGAGGTGTTTTTTGGGAATTTAGGGGAGTGTGGTGGTATTGTGGATATTTTTTTTAAAATTTTTCTTGTTCAAATTGACTGATCAATCAACAATAATTGGATCCAACTAGCTAAGAGTAAACTCAAATGAATTTCTAAGCAATATTTAAACAATGGGTAAGCCTAGATCTGAGATAAAGAAAAAGTTAATCTTGAAGTAATTGATGGAGACTCTATAATGGAGATAAAAGGAGCAGATCCAATCAAGGGATCTAGATCTACATATGTAATGCATATATGTGTAACAAAGCGAAGATGAACAAAGCACCTACGACAACATTTTAATGAACACTCAAAATGAGCCTTCAAGACTTTAATGTGTCAAATCTTATGAAATGAACATGATAGCTTGATCCAACTATTATTATTAACTTTGGAAAAAATCACAACTTTAGATTGATTGCCCAAGAAAATTAGCTAAATTATAAAAACCTTGGGCAAAAAAATGTATAATTGACATATTCAAGACCAATACCTAAATTACAATATGTTTCATTAACTAATTTCACATGTCAATAAGCCAAGTGCTACTTAAAAATATCAAACTATATAATTCAAGCAAGAAAATGTTTGTGTGCTTAAATTATTTCATTAAATGATGTATGGGTGCATAGAATGAGCTGCTATGGAACGAAGGAAACTAAACAAGTCAATTAATAGTAATTTGGCTCGTCTCAAATCTTCACTCTCCATGCTCTTTGTTTGGGGATTTATCTATTAATCACATGTTCTTTAATTATCAAATGTGAAAAATCATGTGATCACTCCTTAAAAAAAGCTAAGTAGATCCCTTTTGTAGGGGACAAAATTTCGATATAAGAATGAGAGGGCAATCCTAAGCTAATCTTAATGGTGGAAGCATGTTTGTAATGTGTTGATTACTTGATGTTGCAATTATTCCATATAGTACATAAACTATATCAAACTTTAAAATCATATTTACAGAATTTTATGAGCCATGCCTTTGCTCCTTGTACAAATGACGTAGTTTAAGGAATAAGCCATGTTTCCTTACTACAACTCATCTAGCAAGCTCCATTCCCCCATGTGAAGGATTCACCTTGATACATATGCAAGGCTTCTCAAACAAATGTTGTTTGTTGGGTACCTTGTAAAATTTTCTATAATAAATAAAAAAAGAAACCATGCCACTCCCAAATGTTAAAAAGGCATAATAAGTGACCATTGTCTTCATTGCATTGATCCATTGAATCACTAATTTTTCCACTTCATCTAAATTGTTCAAAATCTAAGTATCCTATGCCCAACCCAAAAAGAAAAAAACAATATCAAATTATATTATAGAAGTAACATTATCACTGGTGAGAATTACACTTGATCTCAACCTTCAATACATTACATCATCCATTAGCCTTAAAGCTCCCAAGCATGATCCTAAACCTAAAACTAGAGCAACAAAAGGCTCAATCATTTGAACATTTAAGAATGAAAGAAAACCATAACAAATTCTCTCTTGATCTAGTAACATCACAAATAAAAAATACCCATGTAAAAGAGTCATGCAAGAAAGAAGAAAGATATTGTAGATTTACATTGCCAAAAACTCACTTCCTCTCACCAAAATTCATATGTTCAACTTTGATCAATATTAAGAGGAGAATACTCTTACCCATGAACACTTCATTGCCTCATTATGTCATGCCTTGATCTCTATAAGATTGATCAATTGGCCTATATTTTATTTCAAACAATCTTGTACCACCTACTACACTATATCTTTGAGTGGCAACCATGAAAGACCAACTTTATCTAGAATATTAACTCCTTATATATCATAGAAACATTATATTTTACACACTTATGAAGGAGGCTATTCCATCTTCTACTAATGATAAATTTCTATATATTATCCTTTGTTCTATGTTTGTGTCTTTTTGCCCGTTCTCTTTTGATTGTGTCTTTATCGTTGGTGCTTAAATAAGAAGAGTCACATCATCAAATGCCAAAAGGAAAGACCTGCATGTGCTAGCGATTTTTTTTCTAAAAGAACCCTCTACTTGAGCTTAACTCACTAATTCTAAGTCCTATCATTCAATTACTTCATGCTTTGTGGTCTCCTTTAAGTCTTCAATAGATAAAGAAGAAGCCACCCTTATTAGCACCATCAACAAGCTCAAACAAGTTGTTTCCATGCTTACTCATGTTTTCTATCAATTTGAGCTCAGCTTTTTGGTGTCACATTCTAATCTTAAACTTCTAAAACATCAATTACTTTAAACTTAAATAAGGTACGAAGTTGTAAACTTTTGCCAAAACCTTAGCCATTATAGCATTGTAAATTAGAATTTTGATATGTAAACAAAGCTTACCAACCACTACAATGCCCCAAAGCTTAATTAATTTGTCCATTGTAAACAACATTACATAAAATGGAAAGTTCATTTTGCTACACCAAGTTGCAAGACCTTTAGACATTTGACTACGTTGAACTCCAGGCCATCTAATAATAAATTCTTAAGAACAAACTTGGAATCAAGATTGAACTAAAACACCCCTTTTGAATGTCAGTTTTAAATTAATTAAAGATTGACATATTGACCAAAGGCTTAATAACGCATTGTCATGGAAATGTAATAAAACAATTTATCAGCTCATTAATTAGAAAATAAACAAATTATGATAGATTGTTCATTAACTCAAAAACTAATACATCATGGCCAAACCAATGAACATAGAATATCAAGCTACTTCAGCATTGTTTGCACACAGGAGGGATTCATTTTTCAAATAAAAAATAGTTTAACCCCTTAGGTTGTCTTTTGACATCAATGAACTTTTGGATATCATCTTTCCTTGAGAATGTAGCAACCATTTAAGTATTTTAGTTAAAATAGCCAAACACTGTTAGCATATAAACAAGGGTAAGATATTCATACGACCCATTTCTCAAGTATGAGCAAATCTTAAAAGCAAGGTCATAAAACTTTAATATGGAGCTGCCATAATATGAGAAAATAAAAAAAAAAAATAGCACTTTTGGTAGAAGAAGAGCAAATAGTCTCTACTCCATGTGCATCCATATTTGCCTGTGAAAAAAATCAGATATGTATCACCTATTTACTGTAGACAAAATGTTAACTACACTAAACAATGAATGTTGTCGCATCACATCCACACTCTAAAAAACAAGAGATAAGTAAATCAAGATTAGATTTTTTTTTCTCTTCCAAGAGACATTAACTTAATAATCAAAAGTGTTAACAGTATTTTCCTGAAAATATCAAGTTTGAAAACATGTTTATCATTTATCGTAGAGCAAAAATTGGATTACTAAAACTACATATTGGCAAAAGATAAACATGAGATGTTAAAAAAAAAAAAAAAAGAAATTCAGACTATTATTCTGAAAAGGATGAAATGCATAACTAGCACTTGAATTATGTGCAAAACATAATTTCGAACCCCATATTGAGACCTATATACAATATAATATCATAGAGGAGATGACGAAGAAAGTCAAACTAATTCTAAGAGGACACGATATTTGAAATCAAAACTAAATGCAGTGACAGCACTCAAAGTGATCATAATAACAAATACGATGAATTTACAAGGATAGAGTAAACCAAGAAATCAAGAAAGGGATACCGCGGCGGTCGTCACCGTTGCACCGATCAATCCAAAGAGGAGAGCGCCCCAAGCCGCGGAAACGCTCTCACCCTCCTGCCATGGATTCCCTTTTGCGTTCTTCTCCACAGGACGCATCCCTCTCTTCTTCCTCTTATTCAATCAGCCACCAACGCCTCATATCGCTTCTGAATCACCAGCCTTGTGACAGACACGAATCTCTATAGTCATCGACTCTCTTTCCCAGCTCGGAGCCCGGCGGACTGTTTCATGGATGCGAGTTAAGTTAGTTTCGTCTTCGTTTGTCTAGACAATGAATATGATCGAGTGTAATATTTTTTTGTTTAGATCAATAACTTTTATTAGCATGTTATACGTAGATAACTTTTCTATTAGTGATAGTGGGCAATGGTAATAAACATGATAATAGAGGGTGATAGTTGAAGAGGATATCAATAATTCAAAATGATTAATAATTTATAGCAACTATGAGAGACTATTATTAGAAGGCAACAACAACAACTAATAGTTTTAGGTAATAAATTCTAACTATGATGCTTCTCGATAAGCAAAGTTTTTATCAGCCAATAATGATACATAATAATAGTGATAGCAAATGTTGAGTGTAAAATGTGATGGTTGTAAATAATAGTTGGTAATTTGTAGTAAATAGTTTCATTAGTAGGTGAGGAGATGGTCAATGATAAGTACAAGCAGTGGTGGGAGATAACAATAGTAAATGATAAGAATGGATGGTCCACAATCGTCTTACCTTGGTTATTGTCATAAGTTGCTTTGATAAGACGAAAATGGTCAAAGACATTGCTTTCAAATGCCACATTGAGCTTAGTATACATGTGAATATTTATGTAGTTAACATGGTATTCTTAAAGTACACTTGGTTAATTTTCAATTTCATTTTCATTTACTTTCTTCAAATAGATGCTCGCTCTTTAGTGCTTAAAAGGCACTTATAAGCAAAGGAAATATTAGTTCAATTTGTTGTCAAGGAAAATGTAGCACTTCTATTTTGATAAGCGAAAGATGGAAAGTCAAATTTCACAATATTGTTGGACTATATTTGAAAAGTGTAATTTGTTATATTATATCATTTAGTTGATTGAATAGTGAAAGCAAAAGTGATAAAACAAAGGCAAAGATTGAAGGTCAATGACACTTACAATAATTGGTAACATGCCATGTGTAATGGTCCAAAATGTTGATATAAATAATATATTATAAATCATAAAATTAAGCTAACAAGACTATAATTATATATATTTTAATGTAATAAAATTAAAAAATTTTAGATTAAAACATTAATAAATTATGATATTGAGAAATATATCATGGAATCAAATGAAGTTAAAAAACCTTATTATTAAGTTTAGAAATTTTTTATATTTAAATAATTAGTTACTATTTTATAAAAAGAATGACATTTATGTAAATCCTAAATTGTGAGGTTTAGATTTATAAAATTATACATTTTATCTTTATCGTCTTAGATATTAGATTAAATGGATATTGGTTTTTTTAAGGTGGTAAGAGGGAATACAAGGAGGGGAGAAAGAGAGAAGGAGAGGAGAAAAAAGAAGAGTTTCTAGTAGAAGAAAAAATAGAGAAATAAAGAGAAAGAAGAGATGAGATTTCAAAGAGATTGAGTGATTATTGTTGCAAGTTAAAAGTAGATTCTAGAAGCAAGAGAGTAGAAGAGTTGGTTTTATCATGAAAAAATAAAGGAGCAATAATAAACCGAAAAGAGCTAAGAATTTAAGTTGGTCTTATCGAATTCTATTCTTTTTTATGCAAGTTGAGGTATAAATAATCATGGATTGAGTTAGAATTATATTAGAATAGTTTGGAGAGGGTTTAGGATGATTATTGTTATACTCGTGGTTATAGTATCACTTGTTTGATGACAACAAAACTGTTGTGTTAGTTTTCTCTAATATTTTTCTTAAGATTTTTTTTAGGTTATACATCTTAAGTTTTTATATGATTAATCAATTATAGAGTTTAACCAAATATCTTTTTGAGCAATCCATAAATAAAGTAATGTCAAGTTGTGATGATAACTATGTGACAACTGTGACTTAAATGACATATCAATAAGCTGTTAATCAAACTCTTTATTGAGTACCTAACCATCAAGAGTTTGTTTTCAAAATATCTATTAGTTTGATTATTTATCCTATCACTTATTTATATATGACATAATTAGGTTACATAACATCATTCATTCACTTGAATGATCATTAAATTCTTATACATTATTATTTTAGTATTTACCAAAATATTTTTATTATTTTAATAACTATAAAATTATTTTAGAAGTTTTAAAAAATAATTAATATGTAAAAATTATTTTAAAAAATTGGCCTAAGCACCTACACAAGATGAAACCCAAAGGCTCAAGCCAAGTGGCTCAAAGTACTATGCAAAGGGCATTAAGGACCTTGACTCAAGAGACTAGGTGAACTGAATCGATCCAACACCAAGTCTCAGTTAGGGCACAATTCCCTTAATGAATTAGGTTAACTTGGGTATGTAAATAACTCTTGAATCTTCTTAGACAAAATTATTAAGTAATGGGATAAAGTCAGGTCAAATAAGTATGTATATATTTATGCACAAGTGACTTAAATCATGACTTCCCAAGAGCACTAGAGCCTGCCAACCCTATTATGCTAACATATAACCTAAGAAGAAGTACTATAAATGTTAAACATCATACAAGCCAATAATGTGAGACTTAAAATCAACTCTATTTGCTTCAAAATTGGAGCAAACTAGTGTCATCCGATTGCACATTTTTGTAATCAAATATTTTGGATCACATATTTTTTTGTGAATAATAGATTCCATATAGTCGTCCATCCAAAAAGATCTATCGAATGACTGAGATCGTCTCTACTTTTGTGAATAGTGCTCTTACACATCAACATCGTGCATTTAGTATATGGGATCTAACGATCTAGATCAAATCTGACTTAAATTAGAGTTGGACCCTTTATTCAATATTTTGATCGAGCGACTCTCGTTCTATCTATCTAGATTAGCCAGTAGTTACTGTTCCCACTCATAATCAGCATTTCAAAAAGTTGTTTATGTTTGTTTAAAACTCTAAAATGCTAATGACTACTTTGGAAGACCCTTTTTAGTCATTAGAAAAATTCTATTTTAGCTAAAATATCTTAATATAATAGAGTAACTTTAAGAGTTATATAAGCAATGATTCAACCTTGGTACATCAATTTTTTTTAGCAGAGAATGAGCAAAACTAGAAATTACAATCTGATTTTGATGCCCTTATCGGAGCCATGTTCGTGACTCATTTTTCCTCCCACTTGTTTCCACATTTTCTTCAATTACATATCATACTGGCTACTTCTTTACAATTTTTTTTTTATTTCCTTATTATTTTTTTTATTTTTTTCTAAAAAAAGATTGTATTAATACAAAATCTTTGTTGATTTCTTTTTTCTTGATAATATTAGTATATGTCAATAAATCTTTTGATTTAATATTTCAAAAGTAGGTCGTTTAGGTTATTTGTAAGCTTTTTCATATGTGCATTTATATTTCAACGTCATATTTTATAGATTTATACCATATATACTTTAATAATTGATTAGTAAAACATTATAGTTATCTGTTATTTTATATTATCCTTCAATATCATAAGCTTTTATAATTGAGAATATGATGGTAAATACTTACTATAATAAAATGGTATGATTTATAAATGTTACCTTTACATGCTACGATGAAAGAGAGTGGTTTTGATAATAGAATCCTAATCGGGTTGAATGGAGGTGGATGTAAGCACGGGTTAGACTAAACCACCTAAAAATCTTTTGTCTTATTTATTTTCTTTGTTATTATGTAATTTATAATATATCTCTTATTTAATAATATTTTATTAAAAACATATATAAAATAAATTTATCAAAATTAATTTTATCAAGCATAAAATATTATTAAAAATATTATTAAAAATATTTTTAAAATTATAAATTTTTTATTTTCTTTTTACATTTTTATTATTAAATCAATAATTTATAATTATCAAATTTTAATTTAAGAAAATATTTTCAAAATAGCAAAAAATTTAAAAGTATAATTTATCTCTCTTCTTATGCATTAATTGGGCATAGATTACATCAATTATGTCTTCTAGTTTTAAAATGAGAGATTTAGATTGAGGAAATAATTTTCTTAATATCATAGAAGTACAATGGGTTCAATCATACTTGATCATTTTATATGAGTTTAAATGAGGAATAGAAACATTTTGGTAGTGTGTCATACAAGTAATAGTAAACTAATTGTACTAGATAATTGCCATAATCATACAAGTATGATGTGTTGTAAGTAAGAGTTGGGGAGGTGATAAGATCATATAAATATGGGTAGTCATATCATATTGTATCATTTGTCTTGGTTAGTTAGAATAAAAGATTAGATTTGTCTGTTAAAGTATCATACAAGTGTTTATATCAAAGATCATATAGTATGATAGTTTTAATTGTAGTGCATGATTAAGTTAAGTTAGTTGGAATTTGGAGATGATCATATAAGCATGATGAGCATAATCATATTGTACGATTGATTAGAGGTTGAAGTGTACGGTAAGATGACATATTGCACTTATATAATGCACTTAATAATATTATATGATCTATTATGACATTAGATACTGAATCGAATTAAACCAGTCTAGTAAGTGATGAATGATAATTGTATTGTATGATTTGGTTGGTTGTATTGTATAATTAGTTGGAGGAATTAAAAGAGGTTATATTAGATAGGTTTGTTAGGAATAAGCTACTCATCATATTATATGTAAGAATTATAAATGTATAATGTATTGACTACAATAATAAGAATGAGAGGAATTCTTTTATTATGTAAAATAATATGTTGATAGTTATATTATATGAGAGTATAATAATTCATTTGTATAAATTCTATTATAAGAAACTTAGAAGTTGAATTAAGCAAGGGATTTTTATTTTAGATTCAAGTCAATCCAGTAACTATAATGTAAATATAATATTAAATAAGTTATTGTCTTATTTATAAATTAAAATATTTTTATATGAGTTGAAAATTTTTAATAAAGAAAAGAGAATCAAGCTTTACAAAGAGTTGGTGTAATAGCCAATTTCCTATGAAATGCTCTTTCCATTTGTAATCTTTCCATTTCAAGAGAAATTTGCTTATTATTTAGCTACTTAACTGGCGAATACAAAATAGCCTTCCTACTTAATGCATCATAAACCATACTGACCTTTCCTGCATAATAGTTAAAGTTAAACAATAGCATTTGATGAATTTTAATGATTTTTTTATCTTAAATTTTGTTCTTTCAAGTTAAAAAGATATTTTCAGCTTTAGTAATCAATGAAAGACAATAAAGCAAAACCCTGTGAGGCTTCAGTTCTGAGTAATGCATCCAAATTTCTAAAGCAAAAATTATGATAACCAAATTTAGGTAATGTACTAGATAGTTCTGCTCGTGAGGCTTCAGTTACCTAGAAATATCATTTTCATCAATACAAACCAAAACCCTGTGGAATAAAGCATCACTAAAGATTTGATGTCCAATAGGCCCTTTTGGTAAAACTAAGACTGGAGTTTTTGACAATTTCTCTTTTACTTTTAGATAGTTATTTTCACATTTGATACCCCTTATTAATGGAGTTGCTATTTTCAAAAATCCTTTTATAAACTTTTAGTAATAATTTGCTCAACCAAGGAAACATAAAATTTCTTAGACTAAAGTGGGTTCAAGACAATCCATAATAGTAAAAATTCTTAAGAGGTCAATAATTATTCTTATTAAATTAATCATATGCCTAAGAACACTACCTATGATAATTAGAATTCACATTTAGAGAACTTCTTCAACATAATCTAAAATAAAACATACAAAATCATAATGTGATCATAAGGGATTTCAAATACACCAAGATATCATCAATGAAAGACAATAAAGCACTATTCTAAAAATTTTGTTCATTGAGCCTATAAATGTTGCATGTGCTTTGGTAAAACCAAAGAGTATTGCTAAAAATTTATAGTGCTCACTGCGAGTCTTAAAAGTAGTTTTTGCTATAGCTTATTCTTTGATTTTTAGCTAATGATAGCCTAATCACAAGTCAATCTTAAAAATATTATAGCACAATTAATTCTTAAAAATGGGTACTTATTCTTAATTGTTAATTTATTCAATTTTTTTATAGTTTATACATATATGCATGCTATCATCTTTTTTTTTTAACAAGCAAGATTGGCATTCCAAAGGGATGCATTAGGAATGAATCCCTTATCTAATAATTCCTAAATTTATATCTTCATCTCTATTAGTTATGTTGATGTCATATTATATGAAACTTTAAATATCAGCTTGAATCTTAGTATTAGATGAATTTTAAACTCAATTTCACTATTAAGAGAAAGACTTAATAGTTTCTTAAGAAAGGTATCCAAATTATAACATCTTCAATTTTTTTTAAAGAAAGAAATTATTTTTAATGAATTGACTTGTATATATATTTGACAAATCTTATAAATTTTCTTAAGAAATATTTCATGAAAATTATCATTTTTAGGATATCCTTTAAGTATGATAAAATGGATTATACAATATAGTTTGTGGTGAAGCTAAATCCTAAAAAACCTAATAAATATCATGTAGTATGAAAGTTAGTAACATATGAGTATGATCAAGTAACAAACAACCTAACATTATAAGGAGTCAGATGAGTCTGATAGGTTAAGGATATAGGAATTTGATTATATAGTATAATTTAGGAATACCATCAATAAAGAAAGAGAATAAAATTAATTGGTATCAGTGTGGGCATACTTATTCACATGTTAAGATTTTATTGTAACTACATGATTGTGTAACACTCTATTATGATAATGCATCAAAAGCATAGGTCAGATTAATCTGATAAATTAAGATAAAAAGAATTGGATTATATCATACTATATAATATTATTGTGGAGTACAATCGGGGAACAAGAAATGGAGTTGGTTTAATGTGAACAAACATTAAAGTTAGCTAGTGATCATGTATTGACAATTAAGTAATTGTACAAGAATATCAATGCATAAAATAAAGGATTTGTTAAGGTAACATATCATTGTACAAGTATAAAAAAATGTCATGCTTGTTGATAAATTGAGAAGAAAAAAATTAACTATTCTAATATAGAAGTAGCATAATATATTCTTAAACATGCTTAATTGTAATAAAGTAGTCTTGCTTAAACTAAATCCTAAAGAAGATGATAGAAAGGTGAAAACAGTCATGCTTTTATTTAATTATAATTAACAACATTGGACTCATTTATCTTACATGTTGTCATTCATATGAACTTCATTGTATTATTATTATTGATCATGCATGTAGTTATCCCAAATATTATTTATTATATATATATATATATGCATTATTTTACCATTAAACCAAATTTTGTTAACTTATGCCTATTTTATTTTAATAATTTTATGACAAAATGAGGTACCATATAGGTCTATAAGAGAGCACTGAAGACTAGATCATAAATATCACCACTAGAAGATTTGATTCAATAGATGTGTTGAGTTTTTTTATTTTATTATGTAAGAAAAGAGATGTAATAATGAGCGATGTGACTCTTGACTATTGTAAGATTATGTTAAAAACTCATGTTATTAAAACCTTATTCTAAGAGTTGGTCTTTATTGAGAAAATGATTTTACTTACTTTTACATTGATTTTAAAGGAGAAGTTTTGTGTGCAAAGAATTTCCTTTGGAAACATTTTTTCCACTATTTTATTTTTTAAAATGAAAAAGAATGAAAATGATGGCATGACACAAAAATCTGGGGAAAATCGATAAAGAGTCACCACACTAATACTCATAGAGCACTAACACATTTTATGGCTCAATAAACCTTTGATCAACAAATATAATACATAAAAAAATCTTTTATCGTACTTTCTTAATATTTTTTGAGTCTTAAGTATAAAAATAATTGGGATTACTCTCTCTCCACCAAAGGAGACTATTTCCTCCCCATCTAGAGTGGTCAACTAGTTTTTTTCTCTATGCAATCAATGATTACATAATGATCGAATAACCAAACCATGCTTAAAATGATATCAAATTTGAATAGTGGAAAGGTAACTTGATAAAGGATTCCCTTCCACTCATTTTCATTTCTCCATAAATGAAAATCTTCATAAGAAACTCTCTCCCTTTCAATAATTTCATAAATAAAGGATATTTAATTGATTCAATTTAGTAATTAATATATTAAGCATATGATATGATATGAATGAGCATGAGATAACACTATCAAATAAAATAATTGCTAATGACTATTAAAATAAAGAGTGTTTGTTTTCACATTTATCGAGTGTAGGGGTATTGTACTGAGTGATGGCATATACCCTAAATTGTCCACCACAACACGTAGATTATCTTCAATCCATACTCCCTAAGGTTGTCACTAAAGCACTCCCTCATCCTTTATTAGTGCCTCCTTTACCATTAATATGACCAATACTTAATGAGAAAGAAGCCATTTCTAACATAGATTACTACATTCTAAACATTAAGATATCTTTTCACTAGATTTTACATCCATTCTATTGCTATTATCACCATAATACTATTGATTAGGCTAAAATTGATCAAACTATTATTGCCTCTAGCATCCTAAATTATCTTTTTAATAGAGTTTGAATTTTTCACTAACAAAGCTACTTCCTTCTTTTTCATAGCTACTTCTTTATGAACTTCAAATATTTCTAGTTCTTGTTCCATTAACTGGCTTATTCCATAAGCTCAACAACTTAATGATCTTGAATGTTATAAAAGTAGCTTTGATAGATCATTCTATTCCTTAATAGAACATAAAGTATCTTTGATTCTTAATACTCACCACTTATGAGGCATAATAAGTAAAGAAGGAAAGGCTTGTCTTATAATCTATAACTGACATTTCCTTTTACTATAAATTTGTTAGTTCATCTCTTATAGTTTTTATAAGGGATGAGGGAACAAGCCATCTTTCAAAGTCCTCAATAAAATCTTTTCATAGGATTTTTTGTGCCAGTCGACTCTTGAAGCAAATGTAGTGATGAGATTCACACCACTAAAGGTTGCCCCATTTAGTAGCAAAAGTGCAAGCGAAACTTTCTTATGCCAAGGTTAGTCAATTCCATCAAATAACTTGCTGACTTAGCTAATTCAATTCTCCACTTTAAAGGGAACTAACCCTCCAAAAAAGCTAGGAGGTTGCGTCTTGTAGAAATATTCTAGTAGACTCTATTGCTTTAATGTCCTACCAATCCCTCTCCCTTTTTTGGATTATACTCTTTAAGATTTTCTTATGGTTCTACCATAAACAAAAGGGTATTAGTCACTCTCATATCTATAATTCAATATTTCAATAATAAGATAACATAATTATAATAAATCATATTTATATACATATTATTCTAGCATTCTCACTTTAAAGACCATTCATGTTTCTTATCTTTGGGCTTTAATACCACCTTGTCATGTCCCCATTTTACATAAATTCAACAAAACCTAACAAAATATATCTAAACCAACTTATTGGATTAACATGGAGCAAACAACAAAATATAGATGACACAAATTAAAAAAGAGAGATTGATAAAGAAACATCTCAATCTATAATCATCCTCACTAGTATAACCAAATAAAAAGCAACAATAATATCTAAGTTGTTATGAGATTAGAAATATACAAAAATAACATATATACAGCATCTATAACAAAAGTATAAATAGTCATTACAAAAAAAATCTCTCATAAAATCCCTTAAATATAATAAAAAAATAACCTCTCACTAAGGGTCCTAAGTTATCATCTAAGGACCCCTAGCATTGTAAGCATCTACAAACATACATATTATGTAAGTAGAGAATAAATATGGTATACTTAGTGAGAAAATAACTAACTACAAGCAAAAAAAAAATAATATAAAAGATAAAAAGGAATAATCAATAATAAAAAGAGAGCAATAACTAATCAACGTATGATAATTTATAAGAAAAGATGCTCATATTAAATCACTATATAGATGCTCATACCCATCACACTCATGTACACACATAGTCATCATATAATATTATTATCATACAACACTTATTGTTTCATGTCTTTTTATTTTCTTCTTTTATATTTGAATTATTAATTTGTCTTTCTTTCTTTCTTATCTCTTTCTAGTTTTTTTATCAATATTTTCTTATATGACTACTACCCCTATTCCTCACGATTCTATATCATATTATCATCTATAATAGAGCCATCACCCCTTATTAGCAATATCCTATACTAATAAGGATATGATTTCTACCATATTGTGGCTTCAATTTTGAGTACTCATGACAATAGAGATGATGTTTATCTCTTTTATTATAAAGCCATTGCCCCTTATTATCAACATCATATGTTGATATGGTTGGGACTTCTACTATGTTGTGACCTTATATCCAAGTGCTATGTAGCACAGGTAATATATATATCATATTAAGAAGCTACAAAATAAGATCATATAAAAAATAATCATATTTATCTTTTTTTCTTTCTCATAATTTTTTAATCACTAAAACTAGATAGTTTTTTTTCTTTCTCTTTCCTTTTATTTTATTTCTTTTTTTCTCTTTCCTTTTATTTTATTTCTTTCTTTTATTTGTCATCATATGTTTTAGTTTTATAGCATCATATATACATATAAAAATATGATGGATACATATATATATATATATATATATATATATATATATATATATATATATATATATATATATATATATATATATATATATATATATATATATATATATATATATATATAATAGTAAATGCCATCACATGTTCAAAACATATGTAGATGATACCATTCTATACAAATTCTCGCACCATTTGACACTAAAAAAATAGCTCTAAGAGTTTAACAAGTTGATCTACTCACATTATAGTTATTTGGTTTACTTATATGATGGCTTTAAGAGGTTTTTAATGACCTTTTCTTTTGTTTTATCTTCTTTTTTAATAATTCCCACCATATTTCTTTAATAATAGTTTTGATTTTATTTTTTAACTTTAGAAAAGTTTATAGACTTATTTTGACTTTTTATTTCTTCTTATTCCATCAAACTATTCTCTTTTAATAACAAAAGTACTTATGCATGTTATTCTAAATAGTCCCAAAGATCTTACAAAAAAATTGAAACCCACTATTCTAACTTCATGTCATGCAATTTAATCTCTACATTATATTATACAATCATTAGAAGACATTGGTCAAGCATATAACCAAGATGGGTGATTATTAATTTGCTTATTTTGGAACAAATTGTACTTGTAATATCACATCATCATTATGTATGATCACTAATAGATGCTGGTTAGATAAGAGATCAAATGAATGACCATTGATACACATTTTCTAAACCTGATTATTTTTGTTCGATTAACAAATCATATTGTATGATCTTTAATAGTCGATGGTCGGACAAGGGATTGAATAGACAATTACTACAATACATTTTCTAGGCCTAATCATACTGGTCTAATTAGTTCATTATAAATATAATCACTCAATACTTTTTTCAATTCACCTATTACTCTCATCATACATGATTGATGATCATTCCATAACCTTGGTTATGTAGATTGTACAAGAAGATTGCTCATCCTTGTGACTGAAAACATTGAATGAGTTATTCGATCAACCTTTTGCCAAAACTACCAAAACTCTGTTTCTACAACACCTCAAGCAACAAACACTTGATTCAAGAAGAGGAACTAAATTTGAATCATAATATAGTGATTTATTCTAATAAGAACAAGATTAAAATCTCCCTTTTTACCTTAACTTCATCCTCTTCCTCTATGATTTTCTTGAATCTTATGAGGACTCAAACTAAGTCTCCACAAAACACCTCTCACTTCATCTCTTAGAGCTCTCCTCACTTCTTGGCTTCCTTTACACATTTTTTGGAATCAAACCAAGAGCAAAGAAGAAAGGATAGGGCAACAACTTTGAAATAATATATAAAATTCTATTTAATAGTACCTCATTTTTTCTTTTTAATTTTAAAAATTTTTAAAAAAAATTCAAATGGCTTTAAAAAATTATATGCTTATAAATTCTTCAAACAAAGAAATTTATAATATTATGCTTAAATTTTGAATAAAAATGTTGTCATCATGACATGTATTTTAAAATACATATATTATGATAATCCTAGAGTTTTCTATTTGAAATACTCAATTTTGATTTGAGAGATTTTATTAAGAATGTAGTTCATGATTAAGTGTGCAAGGTAATGTTATACCCTTGTATTGTTCCATTCTAATATAATAATTTTTTTCTCAAAAATCTATCTTAACATCTCAAGATTATAGTATTACAAATAAAGTTAGAATATTCTTTTCACAAATTATGGAGAACTATTCATTTTTGTATTCATCTACCTATAAATTTGTTAAAAGTTTTTCTTGTTTCATGCTTACTCTCCCTAGAATATCACCTAACAATTACATCTACCATTTTCAATCATATGTGTTTTATCATCATTTAAGCCTTCTTTCATAACCAAACATAGTACTTTTGTTGAATTTGTCCCTTGCCTACACCCAAATCTTATCGATCGTTAGAGTAGTACATTTTGTCTTGTAAAAGACAATAAGCACTTATGACTTACACCTTATACCATCAGGTTGTGATGTCTAACTCTATCTTTTGACAAGGATTACAATGTGAAAATCTTCATAGAATTTTTGGTCTGAGCTTATTATTAACCCTCATTGTAATGGATAAGTTAAAGAAGTTTGTGCTTTAGTTGACCTATAGGGATGCATCCTTGACCACCTTGATCCTACCATACAACTTTAACAATATGTTGCATTAGGATTATCACCCTATGAAAGTATATCAAAAAATTGTTAAGACACCACTATCAATTGTGATTGTTCAACTACTATGTCAACTCTTTTATTAATACCAAGTGTTTTGCATGATTTGGATTGGGATTTAGACCATAAAATAAAAAAAATTTCTTCTTAATGTTCCTTAAATGAAGCCTTCTCTCACAAAAGAAAATCATCTTTTGGATAAGAAAATGTATCTCCTTTATTTGGGAATCTATTCGATTTTTTAGAGCAATGTCTATTATAATAATCTAGAAATCCAACAATTACTTTAAACCTTCTCTTATAGAGGTGTAAGCTAAAAGCTCTTGATCAAAAAAGATATTGCATGATTATACCACTATCATTTTTGTCTTCAAAGAAAGAGGCAAAGAACAATTAAAAAGGAAAAGATCGTTAAAGTTATAGAAAGTTGAATTCTATGTATTCAAGCTATAAACATCTATAACCAAGCCAGATCTTATACTGATAGCATGATTTGACTCTATGATAAGATCTTGCACGCCCCTTCATCTTTTTTGCTTACATTAAATATGATAAGCATTAAAATGCAACACCATTTTGCTTAATTATTGCAATATCTCAACCCTAATTAAATTCTCATGCAAGCAACATTTCACTTAGTCTTTCCAACCAAATTCCTTCTTTTAGACCAACCATAGATGATAATCTTTGTCAACACATTTAATAAAAAAATAAAAGAATAAGAATAAATTCTTATTATTATAGTTAATCTCTTAAAAACTTGGACATTATGTTATTTATCAGTAAAAAGAAAATAGTAAAAAGTAGAACCCAAGATTAAGGCTTAGCCTAGCTATATTACGTTGCTTATTATTAGTCTCTTAACTTGGTCAGCTCAGAACTCCTTAAGAAGAAGCAAAAAATATGCACATAAACTAGTCATCCAAATTCTTAAAAGGATGCCATGTCCATCATGAATAGGCTTAACTTTGAACTTATTTCTTCCACTTTAAACTTATAAATAGGCTTAACATGACTAAAGTTTTGAGCATGACCTTTTCTTACTCTACAAAGGTCAGCGTAATAGTAAGCTCACTCTAAAATAACATAGCCATTGTTAAGGCTATGGTATTGGTGGTTGCCTTGACCAACTATTTTCCCAAATATAATTTCCAATAATTTCTCAACTAAGCATAACCTTGCTTCAACCAAATCAACTTAAAGCCATTATTCTTGATCTTAAGATTCTCTACGCTAGTATTTGTCTTTGCAATGACTAGTAACTCTACTAGTGTGACCTCAACGGACCATAGGCGATGGCCTTCAGAGCCTCCAATCGAATCCTCACCCATGTAAGAACAAGTGAGTTAGCACTGTCTCGTCTTGGCTTTTAGTGAGCTCATACTTTTACTAGTTATCACAATAACTTAACATTTATCTTTCGATCATGTTATAAGTGGAAACTAGGTTTCTCATTATTTTTCTTAATCCTTATGTCAATCCAATGTCTTGAATAGGTTGGTGCATTCTTTACCCAACTCTAATCGATGTTTATGGGTGTCTTATTTTCTCTTATTGACATTTTCTTCATCTTATAGAAGGTAATCATTTTCATTCTTGGCCTAAAAGGCTTGTTTAAAAGCCTACTCCTCTTATAGGTGTGGAATTTGATGAAGATATTATTAAACCTCCCTCCCTTGCATGATGGTGTTTAAAGGAGTATTTTTTGATGAGTTATTATATAGATTAATTTAGAGAACCTTGGCATTTAAATCCCTTGTACATTCATCTTGGTTGTAAATATTTGCCATCATCCCTCTTTATGCAAAAGAAATTGTATAAACTAATTCTCTAAATAAAATATTGATCCCACTATTTCCAATTTTCTAAGCTTACCTTTTTTGTCCAAAGGATCTTACAATAGGCACCTTCTTTTTGTAACAACCC
The DNA here is from genome assembly GCA_023846275.1 of Vanilla planifolia. NCBI lineage: Eukaryota > Viridiplantae > Streptophyta > Magnoliopsida > Asparagales > Orchidaceae > Vanilla > Vanilla planifolia. The sequence continues at coordinate 30,837,578 of CM043869.1, read as the reverse complement.
ATCCTATAATTATTGTCTCTTCCATTGCATACTTTTTGCTAGTTTCAATACTAGTGTCGATAGTTGTTTCTTTTTTAAGGCAATTTTTCCTGTTTCTCCTACAACCAGCCTGCTCTAGTGGCATTGAAGGAGGAAATTTACTTCTTCATTCTCCAATAATTAGTATAATATCTCACTAAAAGGTATCCTTACATTAAATTCAAATCCTATCATAAAAGAAGAGGTATTATTGTCTTAATCTTTTTTTTATTATTGTAGCATGTCTCTCCTTTACTCGTTATTTAACTATTTTTAAAGGATAGTAATTTTTATTCTTATATCCTAACAAACATATATAAATATTTGAACTCCATTAAAATGAGATACTTATTTTAATTAAATCGTTCAATCTTTATTCTTTACTTGCTAGATGTCATTCATATGATATTGATGTGACCAAACTGTATCCATATTTTATCCATATGTATTGTTAACTTGACCATAGTCTAACCTCCTATTAATTTATATGATTATGTTCCTATTATAATGCAAGTAACTAGATTCATTCTTTTTGATGTTGCAATTTTTCTTTATCATGTCTTAGCACTTAGCCCAAATCTTTGCCCTTTCATTGATTAGTGGATCAATCCTCCTCATCTTGCCTAACCATCATCAATCCTTTCTTCAGGGTGCCCATTTTATGTCCCAAATCCTATGCATTAAATGAAACTAATTTTTTTTATTAACTTATTGGTTGGCTAAACTAACATCCAACCATAAGTTACCTTGCTAAAAACCTTTCTTGAAAACCAGAAAGTATTTCTTCCTCCCCAAAATAATTCCATCTAAATCCATACAATAAACCATTTTCAGAATTAAAAATACGCAAAGAACTGATAAGACAAAACCAAACACATCTTTGCTTCAGACTCCTTCCAAGAGACCATCAATTACGCAACAAGGAAAAATCCATCTCATATAACCCAACTACAGACGTGAGGTTAAACGAAACGAGCTGCAGCACGACGTATCCCTTGGCGTCTCGAAACGACCCGGTGCCGCCGACGACGGGTATCTCCCCAATGGGTTCTTGGTACCATCCGAGCACCGTAATCGAGCTGCCGCTCCACGGCCCGCCCTTCCCGAACGCAACGTTGAGACTCACGTAATAGCTATCATTTGTGATGGATGTGACGGCAACAATGCCCTGCGCCCTACCCAAGATCTCCGATCCGACGACGCCCCTGCTCGTGAGCGGGTTGTCGAGAACGTAGATGTCGCCGAACGAGCCAATTTCTGGTCTGTTGTTCTTGGTTGTCGAGACCACTTTGATGGTCGTCGCGTGGGGGGGCTTAAAATACTCGTGCATGAAAAAGCGTAGGTTCATTTCCTTCTCGGCGATGACACTCGGCTTGACCACGAGCACGGCAGCCAGGATGATTGGTGCTGCTAAAAGGAAGGAGGTACTGAAGGCCATTGTAGTTGAAGCAGACGAGCAATGGAGAGAACTAAAGCAGCCAATTAATAGGCAGATCTATTGAAGAAGAAAGCTTTAAAAATAAAATTTAAGAAAAAAAAAATTGAAGTCATTTTGGAATACAAGTTCAAAATTGGAACCAGCATAGGGTGCGTTTGAAGTTGATTTATAATAATGACAAATTTGACTAAAGCATTCAACTCACCATAGGGAAGACACGAGGTACAAACGCATTGTGGAGGCTGAGTCAAACTTTAGGGCACAAGTTTTGTGCGATGATCATTTTTTAATTGAAAATGAAGATTAAAAAAATCACTTTTGAAAGTTATTTTTATATAAAATTGAAGAATTATGAGAATTATTTGATTATTTTTATGTATTTTAAAACTGAAAAATATAAAAATTATTTTTTTAAAAAAGTTTAGTCTTAAGATGGCTTGGCATAAAATTTAGATTACAATATTATGAGAACGAAAGCAATATAAGATGTTTTATAATTTGCTTATCTCCTAAAATGCTTTGACCAGCATAATGTCAAGCACTAATAATGAAATGTGACATCCTTGCTTTTGCATTGTCAACACATTCTTAAGATGATTGTCAAATCTTCATGTCTCATGTGAAGATCCTAGCCAATTTTGACTTGAAAAGCATGCATTCTTCACAAAAAAAGTCAATCAATTAGGCAAGTTCAAACTTTTCAACTTGAAGTTTAAAATCTTATTTTGCTCTTTTTTTATTTCTTTATAATCTTCTATTTGATTAGACCTCTTTTGTGGAACACCATTCAATGACATCCATAAGAGATTATCCTCTATGGGTTAATAAGACCAAACAGTCTTAAGAGTCATGCAATTTTTATTGAAACATCTAAATTGTTGGGACTTTAAATCCAATTGTAGATGAATTGACCTTTGAAAGCCTTCCCAACATCAAATAATACTATAAGTTCTCATCTTAAGCAATAAATTCAGCATAAATTAAAAACCAATGAATGCAAAGTTATGATGTACCCATAGTTCAATTTAATGTCACTCCCAAAACCTTACAACCCCAAAATCTTAGGAAACTCCTTTAAGAACTTCCATATGAAACTATTACTATATGTAGCTATATACTATTATAATAAAATGAAACAATACTAGTCAATCTTTAGTTGGACAATGCTAAAGATCATCCTCGAACATCACTCTTTCATTTTTTATTCTTGAGAATGATCTTGGAAGGTCTCACATGTAAGTGTATTCTTTAAATCCTTCCTTGCTAGTATGCATTCAAGAAACACTTAGTAATTACTTGTCAAATTATCTTTCCTCTACTTCCCTTATGTTGCATCTCATCCACATGTCATCTTTTGATGCACAATATGTGATGTTTCTCTCTCGCCTATTATGATTCTCACATAATATACTTGGCCATTAGAGGAGCCATACATCTTTGCCATAAGTTTGCTTGTATTTTTAGTTATTTTATATATACTAAATGCTTTTAGACATGTATTTGATATATTTGTACATTAACTATGTGTATTTAGAACATCAAGTTACCCATAATAGTTCATTTAGCATTAAGTTTTGTGAGCTTATTACTATATTGGATGTTGTAGTTCACTTGTTTGAGACAATTTGAATTTATTCAAAGGTTTTTACAATCTTCTATAACAATTTTAAACTTCTAGAGATTAATTCCAAATATTCTAATTCAATTCATAATCTTTAGGTAATGTTAGTAATATAATAATAATTTTTAATTGTTCTTGTGTTTGTGCATTTTTTGTACTTGTCCTCTATGTTTTTGTATCATAGTATATTAAGGGTTCTAGATGAGAATCATATAACTATGTATATGTGTGAACACGTGGATGTTTGAACATATTCTTAGATGAGATATACAAGTTGTGACAATTATCTTCTATTATTGGGTTTCTAGTGCTCAATTGGATTGTCCAAGAAATTCCTAGATCATACTTATGATCAAAACCAGGCAAGCTACATTTCTTAGTTATACCCATGTCAAATGTATGGTTTTTAATAAGGATACCATGTGGTCTAGTGAACTACATAGCATGGTTGGGCATAGTTTTAGAGATTTTGGATGTATTTTTCTTATTATTTTTGGATGTTTTACTTATTGTACAATCCTTAAAGGTTATATAAAAGATTTATTGGTATTATAAAACTCTTTTTCTATTATGAAATGATATGAGCAAGTGTATCTCTTTTAAGACTAATCATTAGCCTATCGTATTATAGGTAATGAAATAGCTTCAAAGAGCTCAAGGATGCAACAAAGGGGATCAAATTTGGTGTCACTACACATCCCTTAAAGTTATTTCTCATAGGTCTTATTAGTCATTTGCACTCCAAATCCATCCAAAAGTACTCCCTTGATTACTAAACTTTATTTGCTTCATTATTATTAACAATTTAAAAAAAATACTAAAAAAGGTAGGAAAATTTTAGATATGACCCATTTTATCTATGTTTTTTTTTTAATAAAAAAATACAAATGAGCTATTAGATTTGATTTGGAATTGAGTTAAAAAAACTTCTCATTTTTCCATTTACAAAAATTTCAAATATTTGGATTTTCTTCTTTCCATTCTTTTACCCAATTACGTGAAGTACAAATTCTATGAAATTTGAAAAACAATTAAAGAAGATAATTTTCCATAATTTTCATGTTCCTTACGTTTATTTAGAAGTTATTATGTGGGTTTATTAACAGCATAAACCTAAGACTATCCATTTCTATGATTTTTGGTGCATGATCTTGTATAGAAACCTTTGAAAATAAGATTCAAATGGTATGTAATTTTGTGATAATCTTTAGATCTTTAGAGGTGATGCATCTAAATTTATTTGATGCAATAATAACCAATTAGATTAGTTGGAAAGCAATATGGCTATGCCATAAATAATGATTTTTCTAGATTTATATTTATAAGAAAAAATAATTCATTTGAAAAATATTAAAGACTAACACTTGAAACTAAAAATAGCTTAATCATTTTCTCTAATTAATGGATTTTGTGAGATTTTTATTTTGATTAAATGATATTTTGATTTTTGTATTTTATTTTTTCTTAAACACCTTTGAATACCTTCAATTAATGACTTTAGATTGCAATGAAAAGTCTAATAGATAAAATTCTATATGACAACTATGATGGTTTATCATTTTTTAATTTTTTTAGGATTACCTAATAGTGTTTTTATGAAAATCATTACCCATAGAATAATCTTATTATTCTTGTCCATCCTTTATGAATCTAGCCATAAATACTTCTAATTCTAGGCATTGAATTATACTTGTACTCATGAATGAATGCATTTTTACATAAGTTTGCAAACATGCTCAAATTATCATATTTAGTTAGTACTACTTTTACCCTAAATCAAGGGACCAACTTTAAGAGTTCCTCTTTACTATTCTGTCCTTTTAGTGGTATTATTATGTATCACATCTTCTGGATAACTTCATAGTGCATTTTATTTTGGCACTTCCTTTTTTTGATTTGAACGTTGCTATCTTTATGTGCATCCTCTATTATATGTGCTTTTGCTATCTAGACTTATTTTTATTATCTTATTGATTTAAGTATGTTTCTTGAACATAATTAATTTCACAATAGCTTCACTAAAAATCATTTCTCATTCATAAAACTCATCTTTTGTTTCTTTGTTATTGAACCTTTATGTATGCAATCATTTTTTATGTGTCACAAAAATTATCATTAGCATATTATGTCTTATATGCATGGTTTCTTTGATTATCTATCATTACTTCTAATTATATGTTATTATTTACTTCATTTTTGTATACATGAAGATTTATATTGTATCTATACTTGACCCTTCAAAGAAATTGAGAATAGAGTTGTCATTATGTCATAACTAAACAATCAAAATTAAGAGAAAGATGTAAGAGGACAAAAAGGACAATATTCAAAGTATACACAAAAGCAAGAAGTCAAGAAATGTAGTAAAGTATAACACTAAAACAAAATGACAAAATCCAAAAGAGAAAAAGGGATTGTACCAATTGCACAAAAATAGACAAATTTAGGCAAATTATGTAAATGGTGATGATGCATTACTAAAATTAGTTTAGACACCATCAACCATGGTTGACCATTAATCAATTTAATGGAGGGTTTAGCCAAGTCTTACTAATATTGGGCACCTACACATTAGTAAAATGAAGTTCTGAACTATTTTGGATGTGTTAATGGGTTTGGATATGAGAAAGCTAATTAGAATTCTGAGAGACTAAATAAGTGATCTTCTGTAAAAGTTTAGACAATGGATAGAAGCACCAATGTGCATCAAATTCTAGCAAAGATGTAGTTAATAAAGGTATTTAATGTAATGAATATGTATCTAGCCAATCTTTACAAGGCTTCAAGGATATAAGGATAAAGAAGCAACTCAATTAGGTCACATAAGTCCATGACTTTTGAGATGGGCTTTCCAATTTCTTAAGAGAGTATGTTAAAGATTAGCTTGATTTTATCTTAATTATCAAGAGCTTGCATACACATATTTGCAACCATACACATCATGCCTAAAAATTTGATCTTATGGTAAATTGCATATAGCATAACTAGGAGAATTCAATTGATACTATTCTATAAGTCATAAAAAACATGTGAAACTCATTTACTATTCTTTAAATCCATGACTTAGCATTGATCAAATTAACATTGCGAAGTAAGAAGGTAAGGTTTTGATAAAACTTTAATAAATTAATTTTGAGATTAAATTGATTTAACCCATAATATTCACAAATTTTATCTCAACTCATGAGAATTTATCAAAATCAAGAGTTTATCAAAGTTAATTATTACCAAATTATATTGAAAGAGAAGCTTTCCCAAAAGAGAGAAGGTGAATTATATTTTATAAAAGTTTGAAAGCAATTTTTTGTTATTTTAAAGTTAATATTATTTATTGTAAATTTTTCTTGAAAAGAAACTCTTGGATAACCTTGAAATTAGTTGTGTGAGTGTAATATTAAAGTATAAAAGAATTTTTAGGTGATTTGGCCAATACACAAAAGGTTTACATCCACATTGACTACGAAAGACTAGATTTACAATAATAATGACCAAATTTTATTAAATTATTGGTAGGTAACACACCTTTACAAAACCAAGATCCACATAGATCAAGTACAACCCAAAAAAGCTAACAAATAAGACTTACAATAACTTTAATACAAGAGTAAATACATGTATTCAAGGGAACAAAGTTACAACTCAATGACAAAAAGAACTTATACAACATAACCTATGACAAAAGAAAATCTTTTAATTGGCACACTAAGTAAAGTTGTGCAATGAAGTTATGATATAAAAGCTGAAGAAAGAATGCAAAAGCTGAGAGAACAACAACTTTATGAGCATTCTAGAAAACCTAAAAATAAGAAAGCTCTATCAACTAAATAAGGATGGTGAAAATAACTTCTTATTTCAAATGATTTTACATTAGTATCTTCTCTTGGTGATAAAACATGTATGTATGTATATATATATATGTATGTATGTATGTATGTATGTATATATATATATATATATATATATATATATATATATATATATATATATATATATATATATATATATATATATATATATATAAAGGCTACCAAAAAGATTAAATATGGCATAACCAATGATTAAACAATAGCTATAATCCATTTTCCAAAAAAGTTAAACTAGCTTACTATATTTTGCCACTAATTGTATTATATGACAACACCAAATGAACTATTGATAATAAGTTAGACTATTTGATTATTTTTGAATTTTGTATAGAAAACCATTGTTTTGAATGATAAATAAATATCACATTGTATAAAGTGATTGGGTTTAGTTTTCCAAACTAGACACTCTTTGTTTGATAGAATCATACATCTATAAAGGGAATCTCCTATTATACAAATTTTATATGTTCACTTCTATTAAGACTAATAAAATATCATACTATATGATAAGTAATTATTATAGAATGGGATTTCAAATTTTATTTAGCTTATATACTCTAATGACATCTCGTACTATATGAAGACATTTTATCATACTATATGAATGCTTTAGTTTTCATAATTTCACTTACATTCCTAAGTCAACATATGCTCTCATTGTATAGCAATACATATTATTTTTTATGAATATATTCCAAACCAAATTTAGAAATATTTTTCACTTCACACATAGGAACGTATAATTATTACAATTGATTGGACCATACAATATAAGTAATATATTGTATTACATAATAGTGCTAATGACAAGCATGTGAATAGATTGTCCTATTTACCTACATATTAGAATTTTACTACTGACCGTGTTGTACACTAAGTACATCATATTATATAATTATTGTAATTTGAAGTAATTTGAAATTTTATATTTTTCTTTATACTTGTTTATATTATTATGTTTATATAATCATGGCTCATAAAACTTAAGAAGAGATATCAATGATTGATGAAAAATCAAGTGGATATGCAATTTGATTTAAAACATGAATGAGGTCTTCAGTGCCAAAAAAAGAATATTGTATTAGTTTTAATAATCTAATCATACCAAAATGAATAAAGAATACTTATGATGATTACCACACAATTAAGAGCCAATTTTTTCTAGGTTGAACTATAATTTGAAGAACTTTCTTTGTGAGTTCCTATGGTGAACCATTATACCATCACATGTTAAAAGATCATTAACTTGTAAACATAATATATGGCTTTCGTATTGTTGAACTCCTATAAAGCGCCAGGGGTTAACGATCTTCTTTTTTTGATGATAACAAAACTATCACAATAAATATTATATATATACTAAAATTTAAATAAAATATTAAGTAAAAAATTGGCATGAACATATGTACAAACTAGTCTAATCCCCTTACATGTTAGCTCCTCCTTAATTTGAGGCATATGACTTATTATCCCCTTATTTATTATCATTCAAAGGGGTTAATAACTTTAAATTTCATTTTAATATTAAAAAAGTATCATATCATAACAGTTTAGTAAAAATATTGATTAATTATACACTTAAGGGGATAAAATTCAAATTTACAACCTTAAGATTGACTTGTTTTTGAATAAAGTGATATAAAATATTAATATGCTTGGTTCAAGAGTGTCAAATTAAGTTTTTTGTAAGAAAAATTATACTAGCATTGTCACATTATATAGGGGTTTCATCTAATTCAACTCCATAGTCTTGCTATTATTATCTTATCCATAATACTTATGTTACACAACATCTTACAACATATTCAAATTTAGAAGTAAATAAGGCAACATAATTTGGTTTTTCTATTACCCAAAATATAAGTGAGTGTCCAAAGAATTGGTATATCCTTCAAGTACTCTTTGATGTGAATTATGTGAGGTTTAACGCACAATAAGGGAGGGCGAATTATGCTTTTAACAAAAGTTTTTTATTTCAAAAAACTATTTCAATTAAAGAAAAATCTTATGTTTAGCAATAAAGTTTTTTAAAAATTGTTTAATGAAATGAAAAACAAAAATTGTACAACATCAAAACAAAGACACCAAAATGTTTTAGGTAGTTTGGCAAAACCCATACTACATCTGCTCTTGATTACTTGATCAAACTTCTACTAACCATTCCTTTTTGTTGAAGCCAGTAGGGATAAATCAAGTACAATCTAATGTTCCAATGTGACACCAAAAATCACAAGAAATGTGGCCAAAAGAAAATGTAAAAACTTTACAAAAATAGCACATATAAAGCTTCTACACCTTTGAATTCTTTACGAAAAAAATAGCACTACTATATGCATAAATTTTATCGAATGATGTAAAATGAGTGAAGAAGAGAGCTATAGAAATAAGAAGTGAATAAAAAAATCTATAGCTCCTACAAGCACACAGTGAAAAATGATACTCTTGATTTTGAAGTTCTCTTAAGAAATTTAGAGCTTCTAAAATTGATTCATTATTCTTAAATATTATTATATGGCTTCTATTTATAGTCCAAACAAAAATATAGCCATAACTCTTTTAATGGTCATAATCAGCATTTTCTAAAAGATAAGTATTGCAAAAAAATAAAAAGAGAAGACAAAGAGTAGCAACTGTTTAATCTGAGTAGACAGAATATTCATCGCTCGATCAAAAGATTAATCAAAAGGTCTAGATATAATCCAAGCAGGATTTGATCTCGATTGTTAGATCTCATGTGATAGATGAACGATGAGATGCACAAGAGTTACTATTCATAAAGATAGAGTAGATCACAGGCATTTTATAGAGCTTATGAGTAGAAGATTACATGAAATTTATTATTCAAAATGACAAAACTAATCATAAACTTTCAATTGGACTCATAAAATGGATGGTAAGATGGAATTTATTTTTCAAAATGATAGACATGATCTTTATCATTTGATCACAAAAATATACAATCCAACAACACTCATTCTCTCCCAGTTTAAAGGCGAACAAGATTCAATCATTAGTCCCACATTACAAAATTATACATATAGTTTGTCATATATCTTAGTTCCACTGGATGATTAAGGTAGCCTAAAAGGGATTGAATATCCTCTTGTGCTCTTAAAAAATCATGACCCAATTCACTTATGTGGATACACAAGTCTAACCTGAGTCAATTCATAGTTAACCATTCGAGTCAAACTCAACTCGATAAGCTTAAGCTAATTTCAGGAGTGATGTCCTAACTTGATTTAATCGGTGTTACTATAGGACTTTACTTTAACATAGACTTAGGCCTGACCTAACTCAGTTTTAACTAGTCTCTTGACTCGGGGCTCCTTAACATCTAATGCTCGATGCTTTTGTGCCACTTGGTTTATGCTTTTGGGCATACTGAGGAGTCGGTGCTTAGGCTAATTATTTTTTATTAAAATATTCTTGTATAAAATTTAAAACTAAAAAGTTTTAATTTTTAAAACCAAATAATACACATATAATGTATATTACATATCATAAAAAATTAATGCAAAAATACATGAACCATGATTATATAATAAAAAAAAAGGTTTAGCATATTAACTATATAGATGATTAAGAATGTAGGTTCTTTGTGAATTAGCCACTTTACAAAGAGCTTTGTCCTTGGCCCCAAAATTAGTAAGTTAAGTCTTTAATCTCCATCTACTTTAGATACTATAGTTCTTGCTCTTACAAACTCAATCATATAATACACCCTAAAATAGAACTAAAAAAATACTAAGCTCAATAAGGGATTAGTAATACTTAGCTTGTTTTTGTGATCATCATATCAAATTATACAACAATCTTCTTCTAATGATTATGAAACCTATGCTATAATTGAAAATGTGATATTAAAAATTTTTAATAATGAATAATTAATAAATATGAAAATAATAAGCTAAGTAAAACAATATTTAACGTTATAATTCTTGAATTTTAGCATTATGTTCTCCTTAATTTTGTAATCATTTAAAAGAATTAATTACACCTAAGCTCACCTAAGTCTATAAAAAAATTTGGTAACTAAAGGCTTGATCAAAAATATCTACTAATTGGGTAGAATATAAAACAAATGATGGCTAAATTTCTTTCTTTTGCAGGTGTTCTCTAATTAAGTTATATCTTAATCCAATGTGTTTGGTTCTTGAGTTAAATAGGATCCTAGGTAAATAAATTATACTTTAATTATCACTAAAAAAATTAGAATTTAAGTAAATTCAAAGTCATAATCTAATAGTTACTATTTAATCTATAGAATTAAGGTAACATGATTATATGCATACCAAAAGTACTCTTTCTATTAGTCTTGCTACCCATAAAGTTAACATCTCTATAGGCTCTTAAATCAAATTCAAATTCACATATAGTGTATCATAAGCCTAGAGTCTTAGTTCTTATATGATAATTAAAGATATGCTTGACTACTTGTAGGTGTGTTTTCTTAGGATTGACATGAAATCTCGTACACATGTCTACATTAAACATAATATTAGGTTCGCTTGTAGAAGATGTAGTAATAATCTAATCATTCATCTAAATGATTTTGTGTCAATAAGCTTTACAACTTCATCTTTATATATGATAATGCTTATACTAATGAAAGTCTTTCTTTGCTTTATATTCTCATAACCAAATTGTTTTAGCAATTTCATCAAATATTTGGTTTAAGAAATAAAGATTTCTTTACTTTTTTCTTAACCTAAAGTCTTAAGAAGGTTAATTATTTAAGTATACTCATTTCAAACTCATTCTTTATTAAATTAGTAAATTTTATGTGCATCTCTTCATTTGAAGTTCCAAAGATTATGTCATCCATATTCACCTGACATACTAGTTGTCCTTCAACTAATTTTTGAACAAATAAGGTATTACCTACTTTGCCTTTATGAAACTTTTTGAAACAAGAAAAATGTTCTTAAAGCTTATTTCAAATCATAAAGGGTTTTCTAAAATTTATATACATGATATATCTATTAATGTATCTCAAATTGTAAGGGTTATTCATCATACACTTTTTTATTTGTATATTTATTCAAAAATATATTTTTAATATCTATTTGGTATAATCTCAAACCTTTGTGGTATACATAAGCAAGTAAAATATTAATTACTTCAAGTATAGTCATAAGAGTAAATGCCTTATCCACCATTATTTTTTCAACCTAACAATAGCCTTTCACTACTTATCTAGCCTTATTCTTAATACCTTCTACATTCTCATCTAGCTTATTTTTGAAAACCCATTTTGTATCAATGATTTTTTTTGTCATTTGGCCTAGGTACAAAGTCTTATACTTGATTTTTCTCAAATTATACCAACTCTTTATTCATTACAATAATTCAAGACTCATCTTTAAAACCATTTTCAATAGAACTTGGTTCAAAGTTTTATACAATGCTACATGATTAAAAGAGTTTCTAGTTTTAAATTTTTCTTTTATATCTTTTATGGTCAATTAACTTAGATGATTCTTAGAATATCTTAATTATTTCTCAATCTAATTTTTTATTGGTTTATTGGCTTCAACTATATCCTTTATTTTTTCTTCTCTAAGATTTAAATCTTTTAATTCATCAAGTTGACCTACTTGATGATGACTATTAGATACTTCAACAAGAGATTTGCTAAACTTAGCATGGATTGTCTCTTTCATAACTAGTATTTTCCTATTATATACTTTAAATATTATACTAGTAGATGAGTATCCTAGAAATATTCCTTCACTAGACTTAGGACCAAACTTATTTAAATCATTTTTTATTATTTAGAATAAAATATTTGTATCCAAACATATGAAAGTGAGATGCCTTGGACTTCTTATCATGAAGTAACTCAAAAGAGGATATATCTAATAAAGGTTTACATATTATTCTATTAAATATGTAATAAATGATATTAATTATCTCAACACAAAAATATTAGGAAATATTATACTTATTAAGCATACATCTTGTGACATCCAACAAAGTTTTATTCTTTCTTTTAATTACAAGATTTTTTTTAAGGGTCATAAGTGAAGAAAAGATATACAACACTTCATTTTTGCTACAAAAATCATCAAATAATTCATTCTTGAATTTCCCTATATTATCACTCTCAATGGAGACTAACCTAACCTCATGCTCCTCCTTAATCCTAGTAATCAAACATATAAATTTTTTAAATACTTCAGTTTTTTTCTAATAAAAAGAATGCAAATAAACTTAATAAAATCATCTACAACTACTAACTTATATTTGTGTTTACCTAGAGTCTCTGATTAAATAGGACCAAATAGATTTAGTTAAGTTGGTTCTAATGGTTTCTTAAAGGTAATATCTTTAAGTGGTTTAAAAATTTCTTTAGTCTATTTTCTTAATTGAAATTTTCCACATAATTGATCATTTGACTAACTATGGTTTAGTAAACCTCTAACTATGTTAAACTTCATAAACATTTTAAAAAAAATACTTTCTTAAGTGACAAAATCTTCTATGCCATAAGGTTGAATTGTTATCATATGAGGTAAGGTATTCTAGTTCACTATCTTTAACCATGTATAAGAATAAAACATAGGTAATTTTCTTACATCTAATGATAAGAGGAATATTATCTTTACTAATGATGTAATAATTTTTATTAAATAAAATATTAAAATTAGAATCTAATAATTTACTAATACTAAGAAGATTATACCTTGAATCTTATATAATGAGGACCTTTCTTATGTGTGTGAGTTACCCAAGGTTCTGATTCCAATCATCATTTTCTTAGAGTTGTTACCAAGAGCAACTTCACGTTTATCATAAGAATTCAAGTGGATAAATAAGAATGCGTCTCTAATCATATGTTTTGAGTATCTACTATCTAAGTACCACATACCTTTCCTAAGCTATGAAAGAAGACATGCCTACAAAAAAATAAAATATTAGATTTGAAGACCTAAACTATTTTGGCTCCATATGTCTTAACTTGATCATTATTTAAACTATTCTTTCTAATCCAAATAAACCTAAAAGATTTATTATCCACTATATTTCTAAACATATATAGGAAGAAATATATCCAAATCTCATGTAATAATTACAAATAATATTTTATGCAAAAGAGTATATAACATTTTTAGCATGACCAATCTTATGAAAAAAACTCCTACATCAATCATGCAAACTTTTCAAATCATTTAATTCTCTAACTAACCATGTATTCTTGATAATAAGAGAACCTTTCCCCTCTCTTTCATTCGTAATTCCATGCAAAAATCTAGCATTGAACTCAGTCAAATGTTAATATAAACTTAAATAATTTTTATGTTCTTCTTTCAATTTAAGATGCTTGGATGATAATTTTTTATACTTGGTACAAACATAAATATATTTTTCTTGAAAATCATCTACAAAAAAATATGAAGAAGAGGGGAAAGAGGAACATATCTCATCATCTAATAATACATTTGGAATGTTGTCTTTTGATATAAGAAAAATCAAACTCTCTTTGTTGTCTTCATCACTACAAGAAGAGTTATCTGAATCATCTCATGAGATATTTATAGCTTTCTTCTTCTTCTTTTTTATTTTTACTTCACAAATCTCTCCTTGTAATCGGGACAATTTGTCCTTGTATGCCTTAGTAATTTGTATTCATAGAAAATTATTTCTTCATAAGAAATAACTTTTCTCTTTTATTTCTTATTCTTGTCAAATATTTTACTTACATTTCTTTATCTCACTTGAGATAGAAACGTCTAATTCTATGAAAGGAATCAACTACAATGGTAATTACTTTTTTCTTCTTTTTCTTTTCCTTTTTAACCAAAAGTTCTTCATTATTTCTCCTTACAAGCTCAATTTTATTTGTTAAGAGCTCATCTAATAGCTCATCTTATGACAATTAAAATATTATTAATTACTTTTATGGTCATCATCAGAGGATCATATTATTGTAGAAGTACTTAAAGAACCTTCCTCATCTATTCACCAATAAAAAAACTCCTTACTACTGTTAGATAAATCATTAATAATATTTATAAATCTTATAAACGTGAACTTAATATTCTCATCTAGATTCATGCAAAATAATTTATGCTCATTAACAAGTATGCTGATTTTGATCTCCTTAACTTAAGAAGTACCTTCATAGGTAACTTCTAGTTAAGACCAATTCTTAATTGCTATTTTTAAGTTCAAGATTTGATTATACTTGAAAGCATCCAAACCATAATATAAAATATGCATAGATTGAGAATTAAGCTGAACTCTATGTTTCTCCTTGGGAGTGAGTTCACCTAAAGTTTTCTCACTTTTTCATCACCATTAGTCTCCATTAAAAAATCAAACAATTGTTCAACAATATCACACATTTCCAAATCCACTGATTCTAAAAATAAGTGCATCATATTTATTCAATAAAGATAAAACTCATCCTTGAACAAATGTTGTCAGCATGACACACTCCTTAAATAAGAGCATAATGTCTTCAACACATGAAAGAACCATGATTTTCTTGTCTTAGAAATTTTTTTCTTTTTGCTAAAAACCTTACTTTGTTATCTCTTTATGTGAATCATGTGAGGTTCAATGCATAAGAAGGAATGGGTGAATTATACTTTTAACAAAATTTTTTTATTTCAAAAACCTTTTTTATTAAAGAAAAATTTTATACTTTGTAATAAATATTTTGTTTTAGGAATATTATTTGATGAAATAAAAAATAAAAATTATACAACATCAAAATAAGACAGGCAATAAAAGTTTTTAGGCAATTCAACCAAAACACATGCTACATCTAACCTCAACCACCTTATCAGGCTTCCACTAACCATTCTTTTTTATCAAAAATAGTAGGGTTAAATCAAGTATAATATTATGCTCCAATGAAACACCAAAAGTCATAAGAAATTTGATTACAAGAAAATGTGAAAGTTTTATTAAAATAGTGAATACAAAGCTCATACACCTTTGAATTCTTTAAGAGTAGAATGACAACTATAAACATAAATGTTATCAAATGATGCAAAATGAGTGATGAGAGGAGTTGTAGAAATAACAAGTGAACAAAGAACCTGTGACTCCCACAAACACAGTGAAAAATGATACTTTGAATTTTAGACTTCTCTTAAATATTTTTGAGTTTTTCAAGTTGATTCATTGATCCAAAATATTATTAAATAATCTTTTTTTTATAATCCAAACAAAAACATGCCCAAATAACCCATCCAATAGCTAGAATCAATCTTTCTTAAAAGGTAACCATTGTAGAAATGAAAAACGAAGATGAAGAGCAACAACTGTCTGATTTAGGCAGATAGAACATGCACTGTTTAATCAGAAGATTGATTAAAAGATCTAGATCTAACCTAAACTTGATTTGATCTAGATTGCTATATCTCACATGCTAGATGGAAGTGAGACATGCAAGGGTACTATTCACAAAAGTGGAGTAGATCTTGACCATTTGATTAGGCTTATTGGATGGATGGTTATATGGAATTTATTGTTCAGATTGATAGAACTAATCATGACTATTTGATTGAGCTCGTCAAATGGATGGTAAGATGGAATTTATTGTTTAAGATGGAAAATGTGATCTTTGCCAATTGATTACAAAAATGTGCAATCAGCCAACATTTATTCTCTCTCAATTTAGAAGCCATTAGCTACTAATCTTTAGTCCTACATTACAAAAAATTATGTGCCATTTGTAGTATATCTTAGTTCCACTACATAGTTAAGGCAACCTAAATGGGGTTGGTTATCCCTTGGGGGTTTAGGAGTGATGTACTAACCCAATTTAATCCAAGCTACTATAGGATTGTACCTTGACTGAGGCTTTGGCCTGATCCGACTCAGTTACAACTGGTCTTTTAACTCATGGCTTCTAATGCTTCAGGTCACTTGGCCCAAGTCTATGGGCTTGGTTGAGGAGTAGGTGCATAGGTTAATTTTTTTATTAAAATATTTTTATAAAATTTAAAATATTTTTTTTAAATCAAATATAATACACCAAATGCATATTATCTATCACAAAACATTAACTTAAATAATTTATTAATAGTAATTATGATCTTAGGTGCCATAATTACAAAAAAAAGAAATATTTAACATATTAATCACATAGATGATTAAGAATATAAGTTATTTGTGAATTAGTCACTCTAAAAGAGCTTAGACCTTGACTCTTAAATTAGCAAGTGAAGCCTTTAATCTCCATATACTTCAAATGCATAGTGCTTGCTTTAGCAAACTTAACTACTACAAAACACCTTAAAATTAATTTGAAATAATACTATGCTCAACAATATATTAGTAATAGTTAGCTTAGTTTTGTGATCATCACATCTAAAGATACAACATTATTCTTATCTATTTAACCTCCAACAAAATCAGTATTCAAATATACAATAAGTTCAAATCCTATCTCACACTTAAGTTACCAAAGAATTAAAGTAGGTGTCCCAATAAGATATCTAAATATATATTTCATTACTTACAAGTGGGACTCCTTTGGATTAGCTTAGAACTTATAATAAATATAAAAGTGCACATTTTATCTACTTTACTTGATATAAAATACAACAAAAATCTTACCACAATTTTATATAACTTCATATTTATAAATTTTTTACTTTCATCCATATCTAATTAGTGGTTGTAGACATGGGAGTTACTCTTGATTTCAAACTTTCAAATTCAAGTTTCTTTAATAATTCTAGTGTATACTTGGTTTGAGAAATAAAATTGAGATGCTTTATTGGTTTGTCTTACAATCCCAAAAAAAGTTGATTCTTCCATCAAACTCTATCATTAAATTTGCAAATTCTTCACAAAGCTTATTATTGGTTTTGAGCTAAACATAGTGTCATCCACATATATTTGACAAACTAATTGATGCTTATTTATATTTTTTAAAAAAATATTATCTAACTTTCATTTAATAATACCATTTGAAGTAAAAAAAACTACATAGCCTCTCATGCCAAGCTTTAGGTGTTTATTCCAAACCATATAGTGCATTCTTCAATTTATAAACATGATCTAATTTTTTGAGATTATTACACATATTACTCTTCATTAATATGACCATTAAGAAAAGAACTTTTAACATTCATTTAACATAACTTGAACCTTTTATAACATGCATATGCTAATAACATCCTAAACATTTTTAGTTTAACCATAAGGGAAAGTGTTTCTTTTCATCTATTCCATCTATTTGACTATAACCCTTAACAACTAATTTATGTTTGCTTCTAACAAGAACCACATTTTCATCTAATTTGTTCTTTATTATCCATTTAGTTGTATTGATTGAATGCTTAAGGAGCCTTGGGGTTGACTCTAATACCTTGTTTCTCTCAAATTAGCTCAATTACTCATTTATTACAACAAAACTAAAATGCATCATTCAAATAATTCTCAACCACTGTAGATTCATAACATGACACAAAAGCTGATTGGTTGCGATTAGCTCTTGTTAAAACTCTTTTCTCTACTTCTTTTAGAATTTGGTTTTTGGGTTTGTCTTTCTTAAACTTCCATTCTTTGATGACTTATGTTTGTATGGATTCTCTACCTACATTTTTGTCCTCCATGGTTGCATTCTCATTGATAATATTCATTTCGTTAAACTCCTTAAAGTCTTCTTCCATGGTCTCAACATTATGTTTAATTGGTAAAGACTCATCAAAAGTTACATGTATTTATTCTTTTATGAATTGAGTATTTTTGTTGAATACTTTATAAGTTCTACTATTAAAAGAGAGTATCCTAGAAATATATTTCATCTAATTTTGAATTAAACCTTTCTAAATCATTGTTTTCATTATTTAAGATATAAAACTTACAAGCAAAAACATGCAAATGGGTAATCTTGGGCTTCTTAGAGTACAAAAATTCATAAGGGGTTAGTTTCAAGATTACATGGACAAAAACACAATTCATAACATAAAATGTCATGTTTGACTATTTTAAGCCAAAAATATTTAGGTACTTTGTTTTCATTTATCATGCACCAAGATAAATAATCTATAGTCCTACTTTATTTTCTCACTCTATTTTGTTTTGGAGTTCTAAGTGATGAAAATATATATGTAATTCCATATCTACTACAATACTCAACAAAACTTTTATTCTTAAACTGTCCTCCATGATCACTCCTTATAAACACTATGGTTACCCCATGCTATTTTTAATCTTAGTGATTAATGTAATAAAGCTCTCAAAGGCTTCATTCTTCTTCCTAAGATATAATACCCATGTATATCTAGAGTAATCATATATTAACACAAAATTATATTTCTTACTTCCTTATCTAAGTGGTTGAATTGATCCAAATAAATTTATATGTAATGCCTCTGTGGGACTTCCAGTTGATATGTCCTTAAGTTTAAAAGGATTCTGGCTAATTTTCACAATTGGCAACAATAAAAAATGTGATCATAAATCACTTTCAAATTGAGTAAACCTTTAACTAGGTTATACCTTACAAGTTTCTTTAAGGTATTACCACAAGCATGATAAAGCATTACGTGCTAAAGATTAATGTCATTGACTTAATTGGCAAGACACTTAATTCCATTATCTTCTACAAAACCTAGATCTAACATATAGATGTTGTTTCTCTAAGAAGCTATAATTAGAGATTGATTATTCTTATTGATCATACTTTTAGTATTAAAAACAAAAATAAAATCAAAATCATATCATTGACTAATACATAATAAATAAATTACATATTAAACCATCAAGTAATAGGACTTTAGCAATATAAGTTGAGGAATTACTAACGGTTTCAATGCTAATGACCCTTGTCTTGGAGTTGTCTCCCAAAGTGGCTTATTCAACATCAATTTCTTTCAACTAAGCAAAAAAGTTAGAACTTCCAATCAAGTGCCTTGAATAAGTACCAAATTTCCTCAATCCTATTAAAATGGTATGTCTTTATATAAAAATCTAGTCATTAGTCTTAGGGACTTAAAACCATTTGGGCCTTATATTATTAAGGGTAATCTTAAATGTTGATGATACTTTGTTCTTAACTACTTACATATACCTAAGAAATCTACAATGTATATTTATTCTTATTCTACAAAATTGAGAAGTATGCTTAGGTTTAACGCAATAATTACAACAAATTTAATATTATGGGATAAACCATGATCATAAGCATATGAAGTACTCCTTGATTTTATATGATAATGGTAAATAGAGAAGTGAGAATGCATCTTCTTATATTTGTTAAACACTTTTACAATAGAAGCTCATCTTTGTAGTTTTTCAAATCAACTAAATATCTTTCACTAGTCTCATTTAAATATTCACATAGTACTAGATAATCAACATGTTTATCATTAATTTCCTATATTGGCTTAGCAAACTATCATTCTTCTCACAAACAAACAATAATTGCTCTTCTAATTCATCTATTGAGGGAGGACACCATAAGATTTGAAGAACTATTAGCTTCATCACCTTGGGTCATAAGAAAACTAGTCCCTCATTTTGTTTATCTCAAATTAAGGAGAGATCCTTGAAATCACTCCATGCCATTTTCATGGCCTTCTTCTTTTTTCTATTTTTATACTTCTCCAAACACTTCAACACTTTTGGGCATTCAGGATGAATGTGTCTTAGTTTCATAAACTCATGGCATAATTTCTCCTTTATTCCCTTTTCTTTGCATCATTATCTTTATTCTTTTTGTGCCTTTTTACATGCTCCATGGTGCTTAAATAATTGGATTAGAACCTGGTGATTTGAGTTACCTCATCTTCTCCTAAAATCTTAGCATCCAATGACTCCTTAATCATTAATATAATAGTCTCCTCTTTCTTCTTGATATTATTCTTCTCTACAATAGCTTATTTTTCTTTTCTTACCATTTCTATCTCATTTATCATTTGTTCTCCTATGAAGTCATCAAGGAAGAGAGTGCAAAGATTCTTTGTTACTTCGATGGCTATCACTAGAGGATCATATTCCTTGTAAAGCATACAAAGGATCTTTTGCAACCATTCATCATTACAGAATAACTTTCTAAGACTACTAAGCCCATTAGTGATATTAGTGAAATGATAAAACATTGACTTAATCGATTCACATTATGATATTCTAAATAGTTCATAATCATGGGTGAGCATATTAATCTTATTCTCTTTTACTAAAGAGATTCACTTGTAGGTTACCTCAAATTAATTCCAAATTTCATAAGCAATGTCCAAGTTCATAATCCTATTGTATTTGGTGTTATTTAAACCATAATGCAAGATATTAATAGCATAAGCTTTTATTGAACCTTATGATTTTCTTTCACGTTTAATTCAAAAGTCTCCTGTTGTATAAACATTGTTCACCATTTTAGTAGGAAAAGAAAATGGATTTTAAATAATGTTCAACAAATCAAGATAAATGAAAAGTAGATAGCCACTCATCCAATTCTTCTAATATAAGTAAAATTCACCAATAAACAAGGGAGGGTGGTGACAAAAAGTACCTTCAATCAAGGTGGACATGTCCATAATGATATTAAGAGCCACTAAGGATTGTATCTGACAATATTATCTCTTTGATGCAACCTTCTTTAATAATAATTTAAAGAGAGAACTTCTACCAAGAGAAACGATGAATTATGCTTTATAAAAATTTGAAAGAGAATAAATAATAAGTAATATTTGTTATCTTGAAGACAATGCTATTTACTTTAAATGTATTTTTAATAAAAATTATTTATTAACCTTGAAATTAGCTATATGAGAGTGTAATATTAAAAAACAAAAGAAATTTTAGGTGGTTCAATTAGCACAAAAAGTCCTACATTCACCCCTAGCTATTAAATATAAGACTTACACTAACAACAATCACTTTTTTATCAAATGATGGGTAACTGACATACCTTCACAAAACCAAGATCCACATTGCTCAATTATATCCCAAAAGAGCTATACAAATAAAGCTTATAGTAGCCTTAATATAAGATTAAATACAACTATTTTTTCCTCAACTATTTAAGAACTTCATAGTGAGAGTTCAAGAACAATCAAAGGTTAGATAATTTAAGTTCAAACATGAACAAATTATTGAAAAACTAAAAAAAAATACCTTAGAATGTTTAAGATTTATAAACTAAAGAAAATTCAATCATCTAAGTGATCAAATAATCCATAGAATTCATTATTACTCATTAAGTCTCATGATAGTTTAATGAATTCACATCATTAGAAGATAATTCTTTAATGAATATATGATAGAAATACAATGTATAATCTATGTTTCATTGCAAGATAAGAAAGTAAAAATTAAAGATATTTAATGAAAATCTTCTATTATTCAAGTATGTATTATGATACTTTTGTAAGTGTGTATACTTGATGTACGATTATTCTAGTATAGTCAAATCCAGACATAACATGTTATAATGTTGCATTGTTTCACATGTGAGAAAATACCTAATATAGAACATGATATATGCAAAATGTAATAGATGCTACATGTATCATATTGGTTCATAATATCATGTGAACTATTTAATACTTGTAGAAATAAATATATAAAATATGATTTGAGCATACTATATAATGATGTGATATAACATTTTGAATTTATGTTTATCTGATGTCTTATATATAAGGAGATTATATACATTAGATTGTACATACTAGGATTTTAATTAATGAAGAGGATATTTTGAATTATAGCAAGGATTAAAATATGAATTGCTAGTGACATTTTGAAACATATGTCAATCTGATAAGTACTTCAAAAATAGTTCATCAATTCTAATTGTGCTTGATTTGTGAATTTATATTAAACTTTTTGAAGTTTAAGAGGATATATAAGCAACTTTAATTAAAAGATAATGATTTAATCTTATCTATGTGATGATATTAAGGAAATTTTAAATCTTAAACAATCACCTTAGACTGCCATTGGATAAGAATCGAAAGTGAGAGGTGGTTGGCTTGACTTTGAAAAGAAGTAACCTGATAGAGAGTAATCTAGAGAAGGAAATAGTATAGGTTGTTGCAAGAAATAGAATAGAGGAAGTGTACTGTAGTGAACAAAGAAGATTATTACTAGGAAAAAACTACAATAGAGAAAGAGCTACGACTGGGAGTAGCTTTAAGAAAGCAAGAGCAAGGGAAGAAGAGGAAGATAGGGCTGTTAGAGTACTACAGTTGTTGCTATTGTGAGAAAATAAAATGATGAGGAGGAATTGTAGTTTTATCTAGAAGAATTTTACACAAAGCTAAGAAAATAAGGTGTTGCAACTAATCATAGAAAAGGATGTGCTACAACAAAGTAGAGAAGTAACGAAAAGGTCTTGTTGTAGGAAAACTAAGAAAAATAGAGAGAAGTTTCAACAACTTAAAACCCTTAAAAATGGGATTTAATATTTATACAACAATAAAGAAAGCTAGTAATTGAATCTCTAAAAGGTTTTCCTTTAAGTTTTGTAACTGGGAATTAGTAGAAAACATGATTAAAAAGCTCGAGGTTGTTGAATGCATGAACAAGGAATTTAAGTGGTATTCAGAGGTAATTATTTGAATCTTGATGCGTCAGATGGAGTTTCTATGTTGCTTTAATGTTATAACTATTGTACTTGCTTTTTAAAGAGTCTTTGCTATTGTATTATAAGGCAAAAAAAAGAAGAATTGTGGTTTGGGTGTCTTCTACAATGTTTGATGCATGAAATGTCAAAGCTGGGCAAATGGTTTATTGAGTCAAAAGGGATGATGCATTTAGCCAATGGATGATCTGTAGCATCGAAATGTGTTCTACATTGTAGCTAATTGATTACAAATACAAAATCTTTGATATTGTAAAAAATGTGATGTTTTGCAAATTGAGCAAAATGAAAAATATAGAGCATATTGTGAATGGCAAATTGAGCATGTTAGTAATTGAATTGTGTATGTTTCTCATTATATAAGAAACCAAAAGGAAAGAAAAGTTGAAAAAAGAACAACATCAATAGTAGTAAGTAGTTAAACTTAAAGTAACTAGAATGTAAGTATATTATTATTAATTATTCATAAAAAATATATTAATTTGAGCCTAATAACATAAAATTATTTAATTTATTATATTTATGTGACATACTTGATTTGTATGTGTATATCAAAATATAAAAAGGGAGAAAAAGTAAAGAAGAAATGAAAAATAAAATTAGAAAAAGAAAAGAAAAAAAAGGCATATACAATGATATGAGGCTTTATGAGCTTATGATATACACCAATGTGATGATATAATATTATGACATAATATGATATTATATAATATGAGATGATGTAGTTTTCCTTATAACATTATCCTTTAACTATCAAAACAATATTTGTCTTTAGCACTCTATGTAGGACTTAACAAGTATAAATCTACATTTATGCTATCATATAGCATCAAAAAAGCTCCTTCTCATTTATCACTAGCATTTTGTATAAGACTTAATAAGATGAGATAATATGATTTATTACTGGCCAGTCATGATATGCTTTTTAGTTAAGATTTATGAATATAATATGATAAGATACCACATTGATATAATGGGATCCCATGGAATTAGATAATTATCATTTAAGGAAACTAAGTCACTTATTTTGAGAAATATGAGAAATAATTGAAGTATGTTAAGTAAAAGAATTACAATATACATGAAATTCATTTGTACACCACACCTATTACATGCTCATACATGATTAGTTGAAAGATGCCATGTTTGTTATTTTTTTCTTTCATTAATCATATAAGACTCATAATTCCATATTAAGCTTTAATAATAATAATAATATCAATTAAGTGAACTACAAATAAGGTTGTCTAATATACATACATTACATGACAACAAAGTAATTTAAGGAGAGATTAAGAGAGACTTAGAGACTAATTTTATAAACTCAAAGTGAAGTTCAATTAAAACTCAATTCAACGACTAAATGAAGTTGAAGCAAAAGAATAAGTGAATCTTAAAGTGATTATGTAAGAAGAGCTAAAGACCTTGGTGTTGTCTAGAAAAACTTTCCACTTACAAAAGAACTCAAAGATGAAGTCAAGGAAGTACCATGAAAGCTTACAAGAAAGAAGAATACTTTAATTCTATGAAAAACTTTATGAATAGCTGTCAAAGTTGATCTTATATAGCTTAACTTATATGCATCATGTTTTCAAAAATAAGTCAAAATCATAATTTTGCATAGACCTAGACATCATACTTAAGTTCTATTAGATTTACAAAGCGCATCAAGAGGGTGTGATTAGATGTAAAAAATTTTCTTTCAAAGGATGATTAAGTAAAGCTTTTTCAACTTTTTGAAACTATTTAAGGATGGAAAAAAGTAAGAATACAAATGCAAAGAAAAAAGAAAAAAATAGAGATAACATGATGATTTTGAGGTGGTTTAACTCAAACCCTTGAGCCTACATCTATCCCTCAAACCAAATATATTAAGCTTCATTTCTTTCTTCACTCATTTGTGATAACTACGTGGAGAAACCTTTTACAAGTGAGTCTTTACATAAATAAGGTATAACCAACACACTACATTAAATAGTCTTGAGTTGGGCCACTCTCTACATTAGATAGCTCAAAGTTAGGATGCTCTCCACTTCAAATAGAACAAAGTTAAGCCAAAGCAAAAAACTACAATTAGAAAATTACAACACAAGTCCAAATGATTTGCACAAAAATATGAATATGAAAGCTAACAAACTAAAAAATAATATTACAAATTAAATTAAAAACTCTTTTCAAAGCAGAATGTTTGGATGATGTAGTGATGTCCAAGACCTTTGTGCATACAGTAGAATGCTTCTTTAATGATATTGACACAATTTCCTTTCAAAATTGCTCAATGGAATGGATATTGCAAGACAAGCACACGCACACACACAACAGTCTCAAATTGCTTACAAAATAATCTCCTAATGAATGTTTTAGAACATCAATCCTTCATTGATCAATCATCAAATTACTCGTCAATCATATTAAGCTATTTTGAGGCATTTATCTAGCCAAGGTATTGTCAAAATCATCCTTAAACGATTTGCAATAGTCATTAATGGCTATAATAAACTTTTTAAGCCTAAAAAACTCATTATTATGCATTATACATATCATATGCAAGAAGCATGTATTGTATATAGCTTGCAATTTTCTATTACACATGCTACACATTAAAATAATGTACCATACTAAAGTCTTGGCTTTCTTTCATTTCAACTTCTACACTTTTCATCCTCTACTAGATATATAATATATTAATAAATAGTGTATCATACACAAGTATGTAGTTCAATCATCTTTCTTGGGTATTAGTATTAATATTTGTCATAATGTTCTTTTCCTAGCATAGCAAGCTCATTTGAGCTATATATATTGTATGTTAGAATTAACATATCACATGTAATTCATGATTTTCACTTTTCTCTCTTATGTGTGCCATCCTTTGCATCAATAGTACCTTGTAAAATGTATTATACGTATTGTTAAAATTTTACTAATCACACCATTTGCCTTTATAGAAATAATTCTTAAAATTTTTTATTGATTATGCATAGAAAGAATGCTTATGCATAATGTAGTGCAAGATCTTGAATTAAATCAATAAATTAGATTTGAACCTTTACACAGTTCCTAAGAAATTGTAAAATCCTTTGAAGTGCATCTTGGACACATGACACCACAATAGTAGTATGTCTCTATTGTTTGACTTCAAGTCTATCTTAATTTGCTATTTAGAGAATTCTTTAATTCATTTCATGGTAAGTGATCCATTAGTCTACTTATCTTCAAATATAGCACACTAAGTAAATATGTAAGATCATGTAACAAGTACTTAAAGGGCCAAATTTTAATCAAAATAATATGTAACCTTTAAAACTCATGGGATTCAACAAGTTCACATAAAACCGTTTTGAAATTTTGAGTTGCATAACAAAAGAGCATGCAAACACAAGGAAAGCCTTATTGAGTTATCATTGACTTTAGATACATATAGCATCTATTGAGTGCAAGTAGATATGCAACCAAGGAGTGTTTGGCTTCTTTTTCAAGCACGTATGCAACCCAAGGAAAGTGAATAGTATGAACTAGCATATGGTATGCAAAACACTAAGAGAACTATCCATCACATTTAAAATATGGTACACCAAGGCAAATGCACATGGACCCATGAAAAGTAGAGCATACATTAAAATTAATTTATAGTACACCAAAGTAAATGTGCATAGAAAAAAATATTTTATCTACCCATTGAATTTTAAGAAAAAATTTTACTTAATTATTTTGGAACATTTATAAATGTTTCAATGTTCTTTTCGAACTTCCTTAAGCATGATTTATTAATAGCAACATGCCACTTGAAAGCATTTTGATTAAATATAGGTATGAAAACTAATCTAAAGCATATATATAGACTTAGCATATGTGTGTTATTATTAGAGCAAATATAGTTGAAGCAATAGTAAAGCCAAATGACACCACTAACAATTCATAAAAATCTTTTTTTATTTTAAAAGGATTTTTCACTCATCCCTCTCTTTAATCATTATTTAATAATATGTATTTTTAAGATTAAAGTTTTAAAATATAATAACCCTACACATCATATTTAACATATCACTTAAGATAAGAATAAATAATATTTATTTAAGCATAATATTATTAATAATCCTATTATCAATGCACTTCTTTGTGAACTATCTTTCTTAGTATCTAACAATGCTTGAATTACACAAGTCAGACTACATCAAATAAATCGGTTTTCTAATGATTTACTCACTTGTTTTTGCACTGTTAGCATCTTAATATTACTAAACGTTGCTCACACCATTAGTCTATTGTCAAATTCAACATTTAATGTAATTTGTCAATTCTCAAAATTCAACATCTCTCGAGTTCTCCATATATGAAGAATCAAGCTGTCAGGGGAGAAATGCTCTACCAAATTTTTAAACATTAGTTTACCATATCAATATCTCGTTCACATGCTTGTTTCAACCCAAAAACAAGTAGGTTGGCCTAAGTTCTACATAAGGCATCTAAGTTAATATCTTTCCACACCATGGCTTAGTCTATCAATATCTTATATTCTTTTGTGCTAATGATCTCAAATAATTTTACCCAAAATACATTCATGTAACATATATATCAAAAGATTTGCTAATGTGCCATCGAACCTTTGTGCACCTCAAGTAATAGATGTCTCAAAACAATCTAGGAGAAAACGAGCTTAAATATAGAGGAAAGAGAAGGCAATTGTTGCTAATCAAGTATATACCATCACACCTCTGCTTTAAAACTATAGCAACTCATCTCATGTGAAGACCCTTGCCCTCATGTCCCTTACCTCCCTCATTCAACCCCAAAAGCAACTCACTCCTCTCAATCACAACATTATTGTTGCTTGTAAAACCTCCACAACCCATTTGTAAACACAACTAAAATAGTGAGATCCATTAAGGTTTTCATGTAACTAACATTAAAAGGTGCACTACATAAAAGTCTTCTCTTATATTTCCTCAACAACTTGCATTTCCCATCACCTTTTAAACTCAATTGATTAATAAATCTTTGCTTTAAATTCAAGTTCCACAACCTATAAATTTTGAAAAAATCAAATTCACATCTCAATAAAGGAACTCATTTGGCATGCCTTTCAAACTACTACGTCTTCCAAAATGGTTTTTTTAAAAATAATTAAAATGGTATATTTCCAATCAATCCACACGATTATGTCAAAAAAATACTTTTAAATACTTCACCCAGAAAAGTCATAACATCTGAATGGAAGGTACAGGAGACATCCAAACAGCAACCAAAAGTCGTATCCTCTGTTAGAAAAACCCACAGCGTGGATTGACGACTTTAACGTTATTAGACTTCATCATTGGCTGACCATTCAACAAAAGCAACTCCTATCCATGGCTTTTTCTTTGTAATCTTTAATCAATCTAAGTTCGCTGTAAAATCTGCATCGATGACATCTCCACCTTCACGACTCTGGCCACTGGGAGAAGGGCTTGGCTCGCTTGGTTCAGTGGAAGCTGACTCGGTATCTGATGCACCAGCTTGGTCGTAAGACCATTGGCCCAGTTGCATCACTTCCTGGCTTAGTGCAGCCATGGCATCCTTCATGGTTTGGGTTGATTCCCCAGAGATGGCATTCTTTAGCTCTTCCAGCTTTGATTCCACCTTCTCTTTCACAGCCGTGGGGACTTTATTCCCCAGATCTTTCAGCTGCTTTTCAGTCTGGTACACCACAGATTCTGCTTGGTTTTTGGTGTCGATTGCTTCCCTCTTCTCTTTGTCTTCCTTTGCGAACTCCTCAGCCTCCTTCACCATCCTCTCAACCTGTAATTCCATGATTAGTTAAGCTGGAGAAAACTACAAGAAAAGCACCCATGGATGGCTACTTTACCTCGTCCATGGGCAATGTACTCGCACCAGTAATAGTGATGTCTTGCTTTTTCCCAGTGCCTTTGTCCACGGCTGCCACAGAGAGTATACCATTGGCATCAATATCAAATTTGACTTCAATCTGAGGAATCCCTCGAGGGGCAGGAGGAATTCCATCAAGACGAAAGCTTCCCAGGGACTTGTTATCCCTGACAAATTCTCTTTCTCCTTGAAGAACGTTTATTTCAACACTTGTCTGCTCATCTGCAGCTGTGGAGAAAACTTCAGACTTGGACGTTGGCAGCGTTGTGTTTCTTGGGATAATTTTAGTCATTACTCCACCCAACGTCTCCAAGCCCAAAGAAAGGGGAGTAACATCTAAAAGAACGATATCACTTACATCTCCAGCCAGAACTCCTGCCTTTATGTATCAGAAAACCAATTTGCAGCATAAGAGTGATAATTTACACCAAGTTAATCTTTTTAAACACTAATATAGTAGTACTCAGAGACAAAATTTAGTTATAATTTGTACATATGCATGTGACAATCCTAAAAAGATGAAGACCATCCAAACTCGATGAAACTTTTAGAGACTAGTTTAAAACAGAGTTCAGAGGAGCATCAACATCTTAACTCAACTTGAAAGGTTCAACAAACATGTAAAATAAGCATAATAACATCATCCTTTATTCTTACAAACACTTTTACCATGTTCTCCTTTTCACTTTCAGCTTATTTACAATATAGAAAAGAGAAAGATTTGGTTGAGCAAGTTTCACCTTACAAGCATAGATCGAGACCAACATAACCACTAATGGTGACACTCTCATTAGGAAATTTATCAACATAATACACTAGCCACAATTGCTCAAGATTAGAGACACAGCAATAGCTTAAAAATGAATATGAAATATGCATCAAATTAGCAGATAAAAATTAAAATGATAGCTAACAAATGAGAATAGATGCATAACTAAGAGAAAGCAAAGATTTGCACGGTATTGAATATACCTGAACTGCTGCCCCAAGAGCAACAACCTCATCAGGGTTGACGGTAACATTAGGATCCTTCCCAGTCAACTTTTGAACGAGTTCCTGAACAGCTGGTATTCTAGTTGAACCACCCACAAGAATTACCTCATCCAAATCTTCGAATGATAATTTCGCATCCCTTAAGGAATTCTCTACAGGAGTTCTCAACCTTAAGTTAAAAGGAAAAAGCAAAAGTTTTGTCAGATCATTTTGATTAGCAGATAAGCCGTCCAAGTTGATAAACATGCAAATTTAAACAAATGTTTTTAACATTTGAGCAAATCCTGATAAAACATGCAAAGAAATACCAAGGATTTCGAAATGTGATCCACAACAGGAGAGGGAAACTTTAAACAGCATATGGAGATCTTTGGTGGCAATGATGCATGTTAATTGAATTAATACCTATCAAGAAGGTTAGAGCACAGCTCCTCAAATTTAGCCCTTGTCAGAGTAGTCTCAATATGCTTTGGTCCATCAGCAGTAGCAGTAATGAATGGCAAACTACAGGAGAAAACTTTGGGATTACCACAAAGAACATCAAGTAATCAAAAAGCATCTGAAGAATATACAAAGGCCTCAGAAGCAGCTTATGTTAAAGTAACCTAATGTTTGCCTGCGTCAAGGATGATAGCTCCATCTTGGCCTTCTCTGCAGTTTCAATGAGTCGCTGAAGAGCTTGTTTATCTTTTAGGAGATCAATGCCTTCATCTTTCTTGAAGTTAGCAGCCAACCAATCAACAATTCTCTGTCCAAGAAAAGGCCCACATGACTACCATCTGTGCTTATCGTTTCATAAAATGAAATTACTGGAATTTTTAAACAGAAAAAAATCAGCAACATAATATAGTTCATTTGAAAAACTTAAAGAGCACTATGTACTCTCTTTAAAAGAATCTAAGTTTCCTCCATAAATTGTATGGAGAGCTATTGATAGATTTACAACAAGATGCACTGATAGAAACAGAGGATAATGGTGGTATCTGGATTTGGTATTGTCTCTCAAACATCACACAAGCTCTGAGATGCTGTTTGTCCATGTCTTTGCGATTGACCAAGGCCAATTTCTGAACTAAACAAGATTATAGATGAAAGATATTGAACTTTAACAACTCTAAAATGTAACTCATGGTTAAATGAAAGCTTTGAAATACTGTAAAACTTATCGTCATGCAAAAAAATAAGGTAAAATGCATACATTTACCATCAAGATAGAAGAAAATTAAATATGAAGAAAAACTAGTCCTGGAAACTGCTGCTCATGACAAATATTTAAACCAACCTTGTCAAAATCATCACCACCAAGATGTGTATCCCCAGAAGTTGAAAGAACTTCAAAGACACCATCTCCTACTTCAAGAACTGCACGTTCATATTTTGAAAATTACTTGAGCATCAGCATAAGCTTGCGAAAAACATCACCATTGAAGTGTAAATTGATGCTAATTTATAAAGCTCGCAGAAATCAGCCATATTAAAATAAACTTAACCCTAATCGTATGACATCCAGGTAAACATCCAACTACTAACAGTAGTAAAACATATCTCCAAAATGGCCAAGCAGTCACATCTATAACAACGACAACGGACATTTCTACGTTGCTCAATCAGTTCACCAAAAGAGAGCATTTAGAAACCAAAATGACATACCTGCCTCTCCTAAAAAACAAGAAGGATTTCATTCAATTGGCAGGGGAAAAATAGGAAAGCCATTTTGGTGGCCAAACTAACTATTATAGTGAGTTGGAAATCAAAGCACTTTCTTAGTAGCAACAGTAAATAAGAGCTATTGATTCAAGATTTTGAGATAGGTGGAATGTAATGTGCAAGAAATTAGTAGCAACCATGAATCAAAATTGTTTAGTATCATGGAAGAGTTTGAGGGTGCCAATAAGACGAGATGAGAAAACTGGCATTTTACATGAAAATAACTTAAACGACGAAAAATATGGAGCAAGAAAAGCAGCCTCTAAGGGGAGGTTGTTCCGAGTCTTTGCAAGGCTGTTAGCATCTTAGAGTCAATTCTTAATAATGTAGCAAGACATATGCAGTAAAGAAGAGTATCAAGTATGGACTAAATGATAGAATTCCATCTCCATCTCACAAGTGAAACCATTCATTTATTTTTTCTTTTCCACATTATCATTCTACTAAACGGTTGATTGTATGGTTAACATGCATGGCAAGAGAGAATGTTCGATCATATATCATGGATGCCTTGACACCCTGACACCCTCAAAGGGTAATAAAAAAATCACTTTGGATGCAAATGTTGCAAATAAGACATGTGCAAGGCCTATTGTAAAAGGAAGTTCATTCTGTGGGCTAGAATTCTTCTAAAAAAGACATAGAATATGCAAATTAACATGATGATAGCACGTGGAGGAACCATGGGATATCCAGTTAAAAATTAAGAAGAAAAGTTTCACTTGAAGTGATAAAGAACAAGTATAGATCATCGCTCTTAGCTTGCATGTTATGTGATGAGGAATGTTTTGGAAACTTTTCTCGTTGATAAAGTTGGATTTGGCCAATGGCATATAAAATTGTAGATAATTTTCTTAGCTTTACAGGGCATCAATGATTAGTTGATTCTAGTACCAAAATGAAAAGTTATAATCAAGACACGATGACATTCCTAAAGCTTTGTGTCTAAAAGAACAACTCAATCTGATCAAATTATGGTGAAAGGACTTGTCTTTTGCCCAAGGAATAATTATATGGTCTATCTAATTGAAATTTACTTGTCTTAGCTGATTTTCATAATTTGAAAGATTTAGAACTTTGTTTCCAATTGTTTATGGATAAGAAATGATTTGAATTTATCTTGTTTTAAATGGTTAGCAGTTAGGAACAATTCACAAAAAAAGTTTTTTTATTTCCCATCATCAAATCTAGGATTGAAAAATTGGATAATCAAGGTTATCTTAACGCACAAAATCTATCTCCATATAACCTCTTTACAATGCCTATAAAACGTCCTGAAGGAACCATACAATCTTAATGATCTCTACTCTAGAATAAAATTCCTAATTCTCCTTGTGTAAGGAGAGGATTAGTAGTAAGAACCCTTAAGAGGGGCCCAACTCCTCTAGGCCAATTTCTCCCTCATACATCTATTTGGGTTATAGATGTAGAATAACAATTAAAGTTAAGGTTAGACACTTATAAATACCAAGCATTTCCCTCAAGGGAAATCAAGATCTATGTTTCCCTTTCTAAAAACAAGATCCAAAAATATTGAAGCATCACATAGCAAATTCTTGTGAAAACTAAAGAACAAGATAGATCAAGATATTGTGACTTATCTCTCGATAATTAATTCTCAACCCAAAATATCCTAAATGCATATCAATGTAAGCTATTGTTAGATTAAAAGAGAGGAAAAAAAGAAAGAAAAATAGAGAGAGAAAATGACAAAAAATAACAAATAAGAGCTAAATTTTGAATCTTCCATTCTTGATCTCCTTGCACTATCGCTCTTAAGTTTATATAAACTTAACCAAGGATATTTGTGTCTCTCTAACTTTATGTTAGTGAAAACATGAACAAGTTCCATATTTAACCAAATTTGATAACTTGGATAGGTCTTAACTCATCTTGATCAACTATCATATCCTCAATACCAATATGGTCTCATGAAAAGACCTTTCGAGATATTTAAGAATTCTTGAAAGGTTATTGTCCATTTTTAAGATGGCACGAAGACAATGATAGCTTCAAGCAATAATAATTCTTTATTTTGATTTACGTCCTAAGGCCAATTTGGTCTCAAGAATAGACCCTTGAGACCAATTTTAGTCTTGAGGAAAGAACCTTAAAGATCATTTTGTCCTCAAAGGAGGACCTCTTAGGAAATTTATTGGTTCTTATGAGGTTATTGTTCTTAGCAGAACTATCTTGAGACTAATATGGCCTTAAGCAATTGCAAATCTCTTTCCTTCAAGAATAAGAGACTACGAAAGCCTCAAGAGATCTTGAATCTCTTTTGAGAGAGATGCAAATTTGGGTTGGCCTTGAGCAAACTTCCTTCTCCCTTGATGGAGGAATGTGATGCCACAATCGCCCCAAGCAAGCTTCTTGGTCCTTCAATAATAGGATATTAGACTATAATGCTCTAACCTCTTCACAAAATCCACCATATTTAATAGGTTACAACAATTGGAAGACATTTGCAAGTGCAACATGATAATTGATTACAAGTTGCTTTTTTTTAAATATTCAAGCCCCTTGAACCTTCTTTACTTGAGAACAGCTAGATGCCTTAGCTACACTTCAACATCTTACATTTCAGAGTTTAATTATCAAAATTAAGATGAGGAACTACTTTTCCTCTACATTGAATGGGTCACTTGGCTATAGTGATCTTTTGACCCTTTTTGACAAGACAATAAGATGTTTTTATTCCTTAACTTGCCATATTTCTTATTATCCAAATCACATTCTTCTAATAGAACCTTATCTTGTCTCACACAAAATCACCTATTGGGAGACCTTTTACATATAGTTCTTCATCCAAAATTGAAGGATCAAAAGATTTGAGATTCTCAACACTAATTATAGAACAAATCTCCATATGTTAGTAAATCAAACTAATATACACTGTCATTGATATTCTTTAAGATGCAAAAAGGACCATAAAAAATAGGTTTAAACTTCCTTGTCCTCATTAGCATATTCCTATTCATTAAAGCTATGCAAGATCACCAACTTCAAACTTCTTTCAACACAATGTTGATTATGTCTAATCTTATATTTCATTGATAGATACCCAAATGTTTATCAAACCTTATATAAATTCTCCTTTTATCACTTTGAAGAACTATTGTTCTTTTCATTGAGCCTATCTTTCAAACCCTCCCATCAACTTCAATTGGAATTCCAAATAATCTATCTGCAAGGCATTTCGTTCCAAGCTCTCAACAACAGACCTTGTTTTGAAGTTGTAACAATAGAAATTGAAACATGAGAATAACAAATAAACAAAAGAAAACAAAAAAAGGAAGAGAGTTTTTTCCCAAAAGAGATGAAATTTTTCTCAAAATATACTATTCTTTCCACAAAGATATAATTTTGTTCTTCAATAATACAATTTTCTCTCCAAAGATTCTCCTTGCTCATCCATTATTTTACCTTTTCTTTATAGAAAATTTGAAAATACATATTATTTTATTTTTCTCAAGGTTCATAGTATTTCACCAAGAAAATTACTATTGCAAAAATATGCACCATAAGGGCTCATCCACGCACTTGTGGATGTGCACGCTTGTTACGATTCAAATGCACTGATACACCCCAGCTTCGCATGTGCATTCTACAAGGCATAATAGGTATACCTACTACGTGCATGAACTATATTGCATTCAACAGTAGGTGTTGCTGTGCGCTCGCATATGACACATGCGCGTTGTGGGTGTACTAGAACATGAAGTTATGTTTATAGGATATAGAAATGATAATGTATATGTTATTGATCTTAATGACACATGTTATCCAAGTTTCCCTTAAGACATAAGTTGAAACTACAAGTTTTTGACATAAAAAACTTGGTCACGTAGGTTTAAAATGCTTCAAAAACCAACTAAATCATAAATAGCTATGATTTTTAAACTAGATTTAATTTGTGATTCTTGGCAAAAAAAAGTAGACAAATTAAATCACCATTTAAACCCATTAAAGAAATTATGACATTTTATTATTGGAATAGATCCAAATGGATCTATTTGGTCTAATGTAAGAGTTAAACATATTCTCAAATTCTCAAATTCATGTAACCTTTGATGAATTACACCTTGGCACAAAAGAAATTGATCTTGATGACATTAATGATTTAAGAAACCTAGCTTAGAAGATGTATCCATGGATAGTCAAGGAAACAATCAAAACTCAAATGATTTATTAGATCCAAATGTTCAATTACAAAAGCTACTTAAAGTATTTAATTTATAAGAAATCTCATCCAAAGGAATTAGTGATTGAAGATCCATCTATTATAGTCTAAACTAGAACATCATTAAAGAAAGAAATCACATTTAGTCATTTTTATCTAAAATTGAACTCAAAACTATAGAAAATGCTCTTGAAAATGAATTTTGGCTTAATGTAATGCAGTAAGAGCTTAACCAATTTATAAAAAATTATGTATGAAAACTTATGAAAAGATCAAATTAATAACAATAATGTTATTGTTGAAAATAAAGCAATGTTAATTGCAAAAAGATAAAACCCAACAAAGAGAAATGACTTTGAGGAGAATCTTGCACTCATAGCCCATTTGGAAACTATCAGAGCTTTTCAAACATTTTTGTGCTTCAAGGATTAAAGTCATTTCAAATAAATGTTAAGAATGCCTTCCCAAATGGATTAATATAAAAATAGATTTATGTTAAACAACCCATACGTTTTTAGAATTTCAAAAACCCTAATCATGTATTTATGTTGAAAATAGTATTATATAGCTTGAAACAAACTCCGAGTGCTTGGTATAAAAAATTGAGCAAGTACTTGATTAATAAGAATTTTAAAATAAGAATATTGATAATCTTTATTCATTTAGAAATTAGATCAAGCATTCTCTTAATACAAATTTATGCTAATGGCATCATATTCTGCACCAAAAACCCAAGTTTGTATGATAATTTGCCAAAATGATGACTACAAAATTTGAAATGAGTATAAAAAGGAGAGCTTAATTTTGTTTTAGGTTGGCAAATCAAACAAGAACCCAAGAAAATTTTCTCTCTCAAACTAAATATCTAAATGAGTTGCTTAGAAAGTATGAATTCAAAAATCTTATGTCAATTGCTACCCCCAACAAGCCCATTTATTAAAATAAGCAAAGATAATCATGGCAAGTCAATTGATCCAAAGTATCATCATGAATTAATTGATTCTCTTTTGTATTTGATAGATAGTAAACTTGATATTGTGCTTAGTATAAGATTATGAGCTAAGTTACAAGAAGATCCGAAGGAATCTCAACCAAGACTAAGTATATCTCACTTTTTGGATGTGTAGCTTAGATTCTTTGGCTAAAAAAATAACTTCAAGACTAAAGCATTAGCTTGGAAAACATTCCAATTAGATGTGATAATAATAATGCTATTTGTTTAACCCAAAACCCCATACAATACTCTAAAACTAAATGCATGCAAGTAAGACATCAATTCATTAGTGACCATGTCTCTAGAAGAGAAGTGAGGATATAATTTATTGAAACAAAAAATTCAAATTACAAACATCTTTACTAAGCCCTTGAATGAAACAAGATTTTGCAAAATTACGAAGGATTTAGGTATGCCAAACCCTTCTTATTAGACCACTTTTTTTATTATGACAAAAGCTGAGAAATAGATCATAAGAATAAAATGAATAAGTATGGAGAAATAGGAAAATGAAATCTAAATAAAAGCATAAATTCAAGGGAAATAGAATCAATTTGATGAATTATAATGAGGGGAAGTTCAGCTTCAATCTTAAGCAAGAAGCTTAGGTCAAGAATTAAGTGAAAGGGTTAAACAACTTTTGGTACGCAAAATTAGCAACATCTGGTATTAACTTTAACAATAAATTTCACCTACAACAATTGGTGATAGCTTCAATATCTAGCCATAGTTTCGACATTTAATATTGTTGATATAAAAAGGGGATTCAAGGAATTTAAATAAAAACTTAGAACAAAGTTGAGGAGGCTCAAACGTTCGAAGCTTCCACATTTGTTTGGGAAAGATTGAAGCACACTTCTAGATGGATTGGCACAATGCGACGAGATTCCGATTGAAAGGCTTTAATTTAAGTAGCTACAGGTATGTTGACGCTATTGAATGATGTCTTGACAATGTTGAATGCTACGTGATTGACATTGTGATAGTACGACCAAATGCAGCGGCGACTTGGTTGAGAGTGGTGGTCACAAGTGATCGTACACGTGGGTACATCATGGTCTCGGGTGAGCTAGAGCCGACACGCGCCAATGCAGGTCAGCTTTGGCAGGCACGGGTCAATGGAAAATGAATCAAGTCGGCGTGGTTTGACTCATGTCGGAGCAGGTCAGCGGGGCCGACATGTCGGAGCGGGTTGGCTTGGGTTAGCACTGTTAACATGTGTCAGGCAAGACGAGTGTCCCTATAACACGCGTGATTTAGGGTTTATAGTGGGGTTCGAAGCCAAGATTAGGATAGAGGAAGAAGAAGGCTCACAGAAGGAGGAATTTCACTTGTGACGAAAGAGAAAAAGCGGTGAAGGTATTCGATGGCTTAAAAACCGGTGAAGTGAGATCACTTCCAACAGCAAAAGAGAGAAATCAACTAGGGCTTTCGGAGAAGTGGAGATCGTGGACATGAGGATTCCAAGTCTCATTTAGAGGAGGTCCTACGAACGATCTCCTGCAACGAGGGAGAAAGGGTTCGACCATGCTGAAGGGGCTTCCCAAAGCTTCCTCTTCTTCTCCTCCCACAGTCGATGGGAAGAGGAATGTTATAGTGGTGCTCAACGAATGACGCTAATTCCTAGGGAACCGACGAAGCACAGTAAGTCTCCTCCATTATTTTTATTTCTTTTTCCTGGGGGTTTTTTCCTGCTTCTTCAAATATAGAACTATAAAAATTACCAATAACTAATAACATTTAATAAAGCATTAATATCTGGTAACTTTTATTTCAATGTGTGACATTTGCATTTATTACTTCATAGCA
Organism: Vanilla planifolia; assembly: GCA_023846275.1. NCBI lineage: Eukaryota > Viridiplantae > Streptophyta > Magnoliopsida > Asparagales > Orchidaceae > Vanilla > Vanilla planifolia. The sequence goes on along the minus strand of CM043869.1, from coordinate 30,798,526 downwards.
TCATTTGATGAAAATTCTATATCCAACATTAAATATTTAGAACTAGTATCTATTACAAAATCCTCAAATTTTACTTCATTTTACATTTAAACCTTAATTGGTTTGTTACCATAAAAAAATGAGAAATTATCATTTTCATCAGCCTAAACTCAAGGTTGTATTTTGATGATAACATTCCAAATAAGTGAGCTACAAACAAGTTTATGCAGCACACACAAACTATTAAAAAATTAAGCAATCTAAAACGAGCTTTGGAGTGATAAGAGAAATTACTCAACAAGCAAGTGCTTACTCAAAGCAAGTGAGGCTCGAAGCAAGCTCAAGTGAAGTGCAAGTGAAGCCCACAACAAGCACAAGCAAAAGTTCAAGCAAAATTCAAGTGAAACTCAAAGTGTGTCCAAGTGCTTACTCAAAGAAGAGTTCAAGATCACATGGTGAGAAGACATATCGAGCTTATAAGAAGACTTAGAGAAGATCCATAAAACTTACAAAAAAGGAGATCCCTTCACCAAGCAAAAAATTCCATATCAATTTTGGTAGAGCCTTACAAGTAGATACTTTGTTAAAATTGATCTTATATAACAACATGATTTCAAAATAAGTCAAAAATTGACCTTATATATCTCACACATTACACTTAAATCATTTAAAAATCTTTTTAAAATCTGAAATTTTGAGTGTGAGGTATGATACATCCATTTAACATATGGTATGTAAAGTAGAAGCCAGACAAAGCTACACCAACCAAAGATTAATGGACAGTATATGAATTTTCACATACAATATAGCTCAAAGTAGTGGCACATGATGTGCATGGACAGTATTTAGCTCTGTTTAACCTCTTAATTGATGTATAATACCTATCCATATTTAACAAGTGTTGGTGAAAGGCTAGTGAATTTGACCATTTTCTTTGAGGAATTTTATATAGTTGTTCTTAAATATAATGTTTGGAGTATTCCTAGGCCTACTTAATAGCTCTTTGACACTTGGAACTACTTAGTTTAATTCTAGGGGATCCAAAGAAACTTTAATCTTCTACAAATAGGCTTTAGATAAGAAGTTCAGAACTTGATGAAAAGCAATCACTACAATAATTATTCAATACAATCAACCTGCTTTCACTTCTTTGGACAACTTCATATTTCTACTTTCAACTTCTACAATTCCGCAACTCACTGCAGTCACTGCTAGAAGTCTTGTGAGAACTCGAAGGAAGCATCTTGCACTCTAGTTCTTCATGATTTCTCATGCTACAAAATATGTAACAATGTTCTATTGCATACATTCATTCATTAAGCCATATTTGCAATCAATTGTAAGAATTTTGTAATATGATCTATGAGGAAGAGAGTTGGGAGTTTTTCTTGTTGTGAGACCATGCAAAGGGTTGGGTTTCAGCCACAAAAAAACCTAAGAGAAAAGTCGAGTACAATCATAAAGACTCGATGAGTGGATAGGTTTAAGCTAGGGAAAAAGACCCACATTATGTTGAGGTTTAGCATTCCCAAAAAGTCGAAGGTTGGGGTTAAGTTTTAGCACAAGGAAAAAAACTTGAATGATGAGGTTGGGACATAGCCTATAGGCATTCCTTGTAATAATTTCTTCACAAAACATGACAAAGGAGTTAGAAAGAAAAGAATAAGCTTAGATCTAATTGGATTGGGGGTGTATATAAGTTCACTTGGATAAGAACCTAACTACTAAAAAAGACTAGGTGTGATTTACTACTTTTGCATATTTGCTTGTCTTTTTACTACCGAGAATGTAAATGAAATCCACTATTGTGTAACATTGTTTTGGACTCAAGGTTCATTTTCAAAACAATTTTCTTACTCAATTGGACCCTCCCCCAACCTTGATTGTGCATATTAAGATCCCATGGTTGTGACCATTCAAGGTGAATATTAGCCTTTGGTGGTCATGGAGTCTTGATTACTACATGAAGGCTTCTTTGTTAGGAGCTATGGGTGAGTTCTCTCATCCATTGAAATTTCTCATTCCTAAGAAGTATGTTAGTAATTTTGCTACCCAAGGCCAATTTATGCTCTTTGGAAGCCCAAAGTGGCCCAATATTCCCTAGGTTTCATAAATAATTTCTATATTCTTCTAAATTTTTTCATTCTTTATTTTTTATTTTCCAATTTTAAAATATTTTTGATAGAATTTTGAAAATATTCAAACTAGAATCAATGATCACAAAATTAAAGGAAAGGCATTGGCATTATCCAAGTAGACTTCCATAATCCAAACCTTAAGCCTAAGCCTATATTAGAAAATTTTCCTACAATTCAATGACTATAACTACGTGAATTTTCACCATCCCTAAGAAGCATCCCAAAGCAGCAACATGAACAATTTGTTAATTTGAGTTGCAACTTCTTGTGTGGTATATGTAGATCTCCCCACAAGCCCACATGAGTTCAACTTTAATGAAAGTGTGGATGAAACTTTTCCCCAACTTTACAAACACTTATCTACATGCTCCTTGGGCTCGCATTAAAGCAATGACCAGTTAACTTTGGCATGGGAGGCCAGTGGGGTAAGGGGAGAGCCAATGAGGAGACATACAATGGCTACAACAAAGAAGCTAATAATGATGATGAGTTTTTTTTTTTCTAAATTGGAGGATGCAAGTGGGCTTGGTAGGCGTCAACATGTCAACAAGCTTGAGATGCGGAAGTTGGCAACAAACGCAAGCAACAACCAAGGGACAAGGGTGTTTAACATGGTTAAAGGATGGCAAGGAGGCTTGAGTAATGAGTAGCAAAGGAGGCTAGTGGTCAAAACTTTGGGAAAGAAAGCATTTGGGCTTGCAAAAGGTAGTTAAGGCAATGGAGAGTCAACTAGGAAGAGAAAGCAAAAAAGGGCACTTACTAGGCGGCAAACTTGGAGGTAACTCAACATCGAGGATGGTGGTAAGCAATGAAAAAGGGATGACAAAGAGGATTGAGAGAGATGGAGGTACAAATAGATGTTATAGATAAAGTATTTTGAGTGCTTGGGTGGAGAGATTTAAAAGCTTGTTAAAGAGATGGGGGAAGTTGGTCAGGATTAATATGAGAAAAAAAAAGTCATCATAATAAGAAAAAAGAAAAGAAAAATAATAAAATAATACTTTGATACTCTTTTTATGCCTATTTTTCTTTTTTTTTTCGTTTTTTCTTTTTTTCAGTTTATTTCTTTTTTTTCATTTCATTTCTTTTTTTCTATATTTTTTTTTATTTTTTAGTGAAACACAATCTTTGGTTGACATTTCTCTTAGAGAGACAACAATCAAAAAGATTGAGATGATGTCGTACTTTCTTATTATTGCAAACTACTATTTTCCTATGATACCTTGACATCATTCTAGATAAGTCCACTCCAATCAAATCTTAAAATTAAAGGCCGAGATCAATACAGCTTCAATTTATTTATCAATTTGATGGATTTGACTTTTAGAAGTGGAAAAGGTACTCTCTTCCATGTGACTAAATTGAAAATGTGTCTTACTAGCTTTCTTTGAGTTGGAAAGTCTTAAAGAAAAGTTCTTTATCATACTAGAAGGCCTGAGTTAAAACAACTATAGTTCATTTATTAGTTGGTGGATTCCAGTTATAACAACTCGTAATCAAATCACTGTTACAAGCAAAAGAGGTCATCTCCTTCCATCAAAGTGATATAGGAAATGTCCCAAGCTAATTTTCTTTAAGCTAGCTAGTCTTAAAGAAAAAACTCTCCATAGTGCATCAAAATTGTGCATCACTTAAAAAAAAGGAATCTCTAAAACTCAAAGATGGTTTCCTTAGGTGGCTCCATACAATAGAATTGTGAAAATGAGACATTTAACAATAACAAAGATGCAATGCATTTCTCAGTTGTCAAACTCACTAAAGATCACTTTGGTTTCTAGCACCAGAGAACAAGCTAACAATGGGCAATTAATATTTTCTAGAATCCTTTCTGTTAACATTTATCAAGAGGAAAATAGACAACTAAGATAGCAAGTTAAAAGACCTTAAGAGTATATTTGGCTTCCACGTGAAGCAAATGGGCGTTCTCACTAGGACCTAATGACATTGACCTACTCGAAGGCAGGATGGTGAGCTCTAAAAATAGAACCGTGTGCCTCGATTGGTTGCTGTAGGGTAGGATCTCTTAGAGGAACTAGTCCTTCCCAATGAGCGAGCTTTGTTGTCTTTGAGCAAGCATTGGCAAAATTCAGCATACGCATTTGACATTGCAAAAGGTAGTGTTATAGCCTATTACGAGGGATGAAGAGCTAGATCCATGAGTGTCCTAAACATTTTTGCAATGATCATCAAGAAGTTCCTAAAGAACTAAAATTTGTTGCAAATGCAATAGAAGCTATTTCATTATTAATTCAGGCGTTGGTTATGGTTCGTCTCTCTCGTCTACTTTCCTAATGCTTGATAAGTATTGTGGAAGAATAAGGAAGTGTCAAGAAGATCAAAGGTGAAGAAGAGATAAGAAGGCTAAAATATTTACATGACAAACTCTTTGAAGAGAGACAAACCACGATGATACAAGGAGGATGAAAGCTTCATTAGAAGACGTTGAGTACAAGAAGGACCTCTCAAGAAAATTTAGATCCTTAATATGAATCCATAGAAGACTGAGAAAAGAAACTACATATGAGGTTGATAAGAGCAATTAGCAAACACGATGTAATAGAACTTTGTCTCCATCATTTGAATGAAGCCCTCTTACTTTTTCTCTCATGCACCATAATAATGCTATCGAGATTTTTAGTATTGGTAGATTGTCTAGAAGAAATGGATGACAAAATACAAACCTCCAGGCAAGAATTACAATAGTCTTAATGCCACTACAACATCAGCATGAGACAGATGGCAAGGGATTAAGGATTGACATGAAAGTTGGTTGAAGTCCCAAATTCATGACATGGATGCCTATTGATGTTTAGATGAAACTTGATAATTGTGCCTTTAGATGTGGATGAAAACAGTCATGGATGCAGTGCCTTTTGCTATCTCCACTACCGAGAAAGGATGCGTCCATTGTGCTACCAACGATGATTAAAAATAGTCATCTCATCTAAAATTGAAGCAACTAAATATGATCCATATCCTATTAGGTTGAAATTTTGAATCTTCAAGTGCACTATAACACAAGGATCACAAAGCAGAATTATGACCAATATCTTGTTAATTAAAAGTATGAATCTTCAAGCACACTAAACACAAGGATCGTAAAAGGATATAAACAAATAAACTAGGAAAAACATTTGCTTTTTACATCTCATTTACAAACAAATAAAATTGTCTCTATTGTAAAAACATCAAAAGAGATAATAAAGAAGATGCTGTTCATGCTAAAAGTTTTAAAAGTGCATAATAAATACAATTAGGAAGCACATTTTACTGTCCAAACAAGATTGATAATGACATGGAATTAGAAATTCATTCAATTAGAAATAAGCTATTTAAGCAAAAAAAAATCTATCTTAAAAATAATTAATGTATAGCATTAGCTTAAACTAATTAAGTACCAAAAACATGTTTATGAACCTGAAACGTCAAAAGTGCCACCACCCAAGTCAAAAACTAGAATGGTTTCATTGTTCTTCTTCTCAAATCCATATGCTAATGAAGCGGCAGTTGGCTCATTAATGATACGAAGAACTTCCAAACCAGCAATTCGACCAGCATCTTTAGTTGCTGTCCTTTGGGAATCATTAAAATATGCAGGGACAGTAACTACAGCTTTGGTGACTTTGTAATTCAAGAACTTAGATGCATCATCAACAAGTTTTCTCAAAACCTGAAAGTTAATGAGAACAGATTACAGAGTATGCACATTGAAATTAAAAATATGGAGCATCACTTAATTCAATTAACTAAAAACCAAAACAGAACCCATAAAATATGCAAGGAATCAGTATATTCGACCACCATCTTTAGCTGCTGTCCTTCAGGAATCATTAACATATGCCATGGCACTAACTACAGCTTTAGCGACTTTGTCGTTCAAGAACTTATATGCATCATCAACAAGTTTTCCTGAAATCTGAATGTTAATAAGAACAGATTCAAGAGTAACCTCCTTCAACCTAAGCATATGGACCATTTCTTAATTATATTAACTAAAAACTGCAACAGTGACCATAAAAGATAACTAAAACAGTTAATTTTTCATGTTACATGAAAACTTATCAAAACAAAAAATCACAAGTTGTAGCATAAAGGTATACTTACGCCACAGAAAGTTAACAAAATAAAGAGCATAAATCACAGAATACATTATCGCAGCCAATAACCGTGCAATGGACATTAATGCAATAGAATCAACAAACGATTGCATCCAGAGAAATTTAAGAATGTTCAGACGTACGCAACCACAAATAGATATTACCTAGCAGCTTCATTTCAGCAATTACAAAATTAATAACATGTATATGGTGCATTTTCAGTATCATCATATGAAATTAGCCAGGGTTACACATATGTAAAACAGCATATTCACCAACATTAACACCTAATTTATTATAGCTGAATGTGCTATAACAAAAATGCATGATATGCCAGGAGAGAGTACTCCAGAAAGCTAATTCACATGAAAATGGTATTTTGACAGACAAATCAGACAGAGAATGGAAATTATACTTGACAATTACATAAGAACTACCTCAAGCACAAAAGAGTCAAATTAATAAACAAAAGACATTTTTACTTGTGTTAATAGAACCAAACCAAAGTACAACCTCTGGAAAAGGAGTAATTTTAAGGGTTTCCTGCACAAATCAATACGATGCATGAGCAGTTCAAAAAACCTGGGCATTTTTGCCATTGCAAGAAGCACTTATATAGAAAAAAATATGAGTGTTTACCAGCTTTGACCCAACCAAAAAGGTGTGTTATGCTGAATAATATAAAACATCTAAACCACTAACATCAAGGAAATACAAGATACTAAAGTTGTGCCTTCAACATAGCAGCATAATCAATCAAAACTACCAGTAAGCTATGCTTACATCAAACTATAGCCCACAGCATGTAAGTAAAAACTGTACCAAGTGTTCTATAATATCACGTGATAACATCAAGAAAAAACAACCAAAAAATAGATTCATATGGCAAATCAAATGGAAACGCTCAAGAAATGCAAATCAATGAATTCCAAAGATTCTCAATACCAGACACTCTCACTTCAAATTGAACCATAATTTCAATCGAGCAGACAAGGAAGTTTTAAACAAATAAAGGAAAGCTAAAGAGGCAAGAACGAAAAGAGAATAACACCCATTTATGACTACATGACCAAAATTGCACCAACACTTTGCCCAAGCATGGTCTCGCATCGTGGCATCCATAATGGAATGACATCATTCACCTTCTATTTCTCCTCAAATGCTTGAGTTTACAAGAGATGACTTTTTTACTAAGATGGCACAAAATAAATCTCAACTCATTAATCCAAGACCCATATTAATGAAAAACCTTTAAAGAAGTCAAAAAAATAAGAAATGACAAAGGGGATGGCCTTATTCCCCTTACATTTATATGTCGACAAAACTGATGTTAACTAAGTGCGATGGTTTTCCTAAAGCATTCATTGACATAAACTAGATATATAGAGACTAATTCAAATAAGGACTAATTCAAGTCCCATAAAGTGCAATCTAGATCTAGAGGGACTAATTCAAATAGAGACTTTATTTCTAAACAGAAGTGAAATTCACCATCAATGTAGATATTGTAGGGAGTATGATCACATATCCATGACCAAAAGGGATTAAGGAAAAAAATAAGTAGCAAGGACTCTCCATATATGGCCATAGACTCATTGCAATATAATATTGGGGCTTATTTTGAAAACAATGGTAGAGTATTTGTCCAAGCTTCAAAACAAATATTAGAGAGAATGAACTTGAGCTTAATCCCAACATGTCATGTTCCAACCAAAGTATATGTGTAATGCATACTCTAGTACCTTTTTAATACACATGGTATGCTTTAAACTCATTCGAAATACAAGCCCTATTCCTCCGCTACATAAAAAAAATGTGGACCAACCAAGGTAGAAATATGCAAGCTAAACAATAAGCTAGTATGCAATGGGACATGTTTGATACAAGATTGTAATACACCTTAGGCATTAATTGTGATGTGTGTGGGGTTTGATTGACTTTGCTAATTTTCTCCAAAGCATTGTAATGGAATTATAAACTCAAACAAGATAATGATAGCTCCAAAAGAAGTCCCAATTGCAGTATAAGCAAATAGGTAGGCAAAATTTGTTCAACAGCTACAACATGAGAACCTAGATTTGAATATTATCCACACAAACTAAATAAATACCAATAAGAAGAATGGAGGACAAAAATAACCTAAAACATGCACATGTATAATTATAATATTATAACTAAAAGTAAAATCATATAATTGTACATCTGAGAACAAAAAACCAGTAATAAATAAATAATTATAAATGCTAAAATAGGTTGTATGTGAAGATTTAAAAATTGTTTAAGAAATTCCAATCATTTAATCGTTCATGAAGAAAATAGAAGAACTTATCTAAAAGAGGAGATCAGACGAACGCAAACTGAATTGACAAAAACTGTCTAAAGGCTTTCAATTTGGTCGATTCGAGATTTTCTATTTGGTTGTCTTCTTTGATGTTAGTTGGACGTACAATATGAAATGTCTAAAATGGTGTTATAAATTTCCTAAAGAGCATTTTATGTCAAATAGTGGAAGTGTAAACTTATAGTAATGACCAAAGGCTTTTCCTGGTTCTGTTAATTTCACTATTTTATATGTTAGCAACAAAATGGACAAGGCATACAAACAAGCTGGCAACTGGGCGTAAAATTTAAAGGAAAAATAACCTGAGCAGATATCTCCTCAGCGGCAAACTGCTTGCCAATTGCAGGGCATTCAAGCTTGACATTCCCATTCTCATCTCTAACGACCCTGTAAGACACCTGTTTTGACTCGTCGTCAACCTCCGCCATCTTCCTGCCAATGAACCGCTTAACCGAGAAGAAAGTGTTCTCGGGGTTCACTACTGCCTGACGCTTCGCGATCTGCCCCACCAGCCTCTCCCCATTCTTCGTGTAGGCCACAACCGAAGGCGTAGTCCGCTGCCCCTCTGCGTTCGTTACGATCGTTGGTTTTCCGCCCTCCATTGCGGCAACCGCGGAGTTGGTGGTTCCGAGGTCGATCCCCACCACCTTCTCGCACACCACTCTGAGAGATCCTCCACTGATGGTAGACCTCCCCGTCGTCCTAGAGCCGGATATTCGAAGAGATGAAAAGGGACGATATGCCGGACGGGACACGCCAAAGAACGAGAAGGAGGGGGGAGTGCTGTGGGAAGATAATGGCTTCCTCGAAAAGGGAGAGGCAGCGGCAGGGAAGAAGGCAGCATGCATCTCAGCAGCTGGGTACGCCATTGTAGAGGTGGCAACCTTTCTTCTTCCGGGGCTTTCGACGAGGGAAGTGACTGAGGCAGGAGTAGAAGACGATGAAAGGTGAAGGAAATGTGCTAGCTCCAACGAAGTGGAAGGGATTACTGCCGTACAAGGAGAAGATCTGCCGTTAATGAGGAATCGTACGATGGAAAGGCGATACATTTTAACAATGTAATTCTCGTGGGAGCGTGTGGAAATCGTTTTGAGATGACGTCGGCATGCATACGGCCACAACGTTAAAATATATATTATTTAAGAAAAATATTAATTTTATAAGAGATTCAATATATGTCGACATGGACTGAAACGGTGTCTCTTATTTTTTATTTTAATAAATTTGTAATGCAAAATTATTTTAATCTTTTCTTTTAAAAACTTGTTTTGAGATTTATTTGTTCTCTTTATTATGAAATAAGTTCTGATTATAAATTTTTTAATAATTCTCTTGGGTCAAGATCATATATATATATATATATATATATATATATATATATATATATATATATACACACATACACACACACACTAAAGTTTCTTTTAAAAAGACAAGTAATCTTTATTTTTTTCTCTCATTACATCTCTTTTTTTCTCTTGATTTTCTCTTTTTTTAGTTTCTTATCTTTCTCTCTTGATTTTGTAGAGAATATGAAGAGCATTTATACACATGAATATAGATATAGTAAATCTGGCTTAGGTTGTTTTAATTGTAGTTTTTATTTTTTTTTTTCTATCACTTATAGTATGAGAGAGAAAAGAGAGATGTGGGCTTAGAGCAAGAAAGATTATTAATTTGAATGGAGTTTATTTGGCTCATCATCCCCTCCTTCTTTCTCTCTCTATCTCTTAAGCTCCTTTTAATGGTGCCATATGTTCTTAAGGAAAAAGATAAGTGTCAAAATGGAGAAGAGAAAATGAGGCATTCGAAGAATAAGAGAGAATGGTGATGAGATAAAGTAAATGACATCAAAATAAGAACATGAAGTCAATCTAGTAAAGTCTAAAATGTAGAAGATTCAATTTCACCATAAATAATAGATAAGATTATAAAAAAAGCTTACCAAGAGCTTGTATACGAGTTTTATTGATTTGTATCATGTTATAGATTATCATTACATTGTAAGAGTCATTTATGAGAGATCATATGATCTTTCTATTTTATTTTACATATTTTCATTAATTATTATTTTCTTATTTTATTGTTATTTTATTATGTTAGAAAATATTTCTATCTTTGCATATTTAGTTTAAAGTTTTTCATTATATATTATTAAAACATTATTAATGAATAGAAGAAAGAGATTTTTAGATTGTTAATTGAGAATTGAAAGATTGTAAGATGCATACATGCAAAAAAATTTTCCTCTAACAAAGATATAAAATGGCATTCATCATCTTCTAAGTTATGACTTGAAGTTATTTAACCATTTTGGTCATAATTTGGATTCATCTTACCCCCTATCATCCTTCTATCATTGATTTCTCCATCTCCTCTTCTAACCACCATTAGCTTTCTTAACATCTACTTTGCTTCCTAATTAGCATGTTTGCATTATTATCTCTACTTTCAATAACTATCGACATCTCAAGTCAAGATGATTCACTATAAGGAGTTGTTTCGATTTGTTTTCACTTAACTTTTGGAATCCACATAAACATATTGCAAACCTATTACCTTAAGCTCTTGTAAAGCCACATCCTCTTGCACAACAATGAGCCTCCTCTTTTTATGTCTGCCTTGAACCCATTAATCTTGCTTTTCTTTCATGTAATGTCATGCTAAGTGGTCATCTTGATCCTAGCTGCATCACATGCCACCCACCTCCTCATGCATGACCTCAAACAACAAAACACCAATTAATAACTCCTTAAACTCATTGATTTCTCCTTATCTTGTGATGCTGTTATTACCTGCATGACTTCTAATGTTTATATGTCATTGATGTAGCACCTTACATCAAAGTAGAACTATAAACCCTAGGAGTCACTTGAACCAAACTATTTTCCCCAAACCTTTGACTATCAATGTAACATATGTCTTACTTTTTACCAAGTATCACATAAATTCAACACTATCATTCAACTCATACATATTGAAACTTTATTTTTTATCTAAATTCATAAATTTATAGCCATGTAATAATGATAAAAGTTTTATTTTCTTCATCAAAATAACTAAAAAAATAGAAATAAATGAAAAAAATAAAAAGGCATGAGTCATAAACTATCTCAAAGTATTTGTAATTATCACATCTCATATTGACATATTACATCAATATTTGATTATAATAAATTAAAGTGTAGAATTTAACATGCTCATTAATAGCATAACTTCTCTTCAACACTATTTCCTACATGAATCATGATGTGCATCAATTGTATCTAAAAATGTTAATGAACATATATTGAGCTAATATAAATGACTTAATAGTTGAAACTATAATATCATATTTAACAATATGAAAAACAAGTTACATCGCGAGTGCATAAATATGAATATTATAAAACAATCATATTTTACAAAATTATCTCTTATATGACTAAGTATTTGTTTTTGTCATACACCTTTCTTGGTTTACTTTTTACCAAATTATGTCATTCTTTTATGGCATCTACGTTACTAAAGTCATGCCACATCTCATCATAATATCATCACAATTCAAAATTATTTATACATCATCATCATTTAAGGTTTATATCTCATCTCATAGCATCACTACCACCAAGGTTCTTCATGTATGTCTTTGTGAAATCAACACCACCTAAGATTCATATCATACTTGCTTATTGCATCCTCACTTATCCAATATTATATCTCACCATCTTATGACATCATCACTACTAAAAATTATGTCTCATCTTATCATGCTGTCTTCACCACTCAATACTATATCATCTTTTTCTATATGTAATATTACGAATCATGTGTCTTTAAATAACTATAGAAATTATATTCTAAAAATTTAACGTACATGTAATACTTAAATGTGCAATATATGTAATAATGCTAAAACCCTTAACTTTATTATTAAAGATTAAAGAATTCAATTTTGTCCATCTTTTCTTTCATACAATTTATACATAAACTATACATAATAATCACACTTATTTAAAGTTGCATTCTATAATATGTTTTTTACACTCTTTAAGCATAAGGGAATCCATTGAACCTAAGCAAATTTCTCTTTGGTGAATTGGCTATTAATACCATCATGTTATTCAATATTTCTTATTAGACTATTTGAACTACGTCTAATGTCTCGTCTAATATCTTGTTGGCTTTTAACATATCATTTAATCATCTTATCAAATTTTCTAATTCACACACCAATTTTCTAAAGGATTGCATAAGGAAATTCAACTCTACATGTACCTTAAGCCCGTTTATTATATTGTTTTTTAAGTCATTTGATAATTATTATTGTTCTTCTAAAATTCTTCATCTTACCATTTAATTGTTCAATTAGATTATCTTATAGAGAGTTGGAGCTACCAATTTCTTTTTTAAAACTCTGGTTTTTAATTATTTACAAATCATCTAAAGCCCTAATTACATCACATAATGCCTTTACAAGCTCTTCTTACTCATGCAACTCTCTCATACATGCATAATAGATTTATAGGAATTCTTTGAAGAAAATTAAATTAAAATAAAGGAAAAGCTTGATTTGGAATTCTTATTTCTTTGTGTTTTCCTTTTCTTGATCAAATTCCTTCCTTCAATCTATTTCTATGCACAAAATCCCTTTCTAAGTTCATCGATAGCTCTATGGGTACAAAATCTTTATTCCTCTTCTTCCCTCTTAACTAATGCATCTTCCCTCAAATAAACACTTAGGTTAATTAATTAATCAAGGATTAAATATATATTTTATAATTTATTTAAAACTATTATTATTTCATAAAATTTTGACATCTTCTTTTATTGTCAAATCATACTTGATTTTAGCAAAATCAATATCACTAAACTTTGGATATTTTTAAGTATAATATTTTATACTTTTCTTCATCTTTTAAGAGTTGCACAATCATTATAACCACTACAAATTATTTACAAAATATTATTTTAAATAAAAACTTTCATATTTTGTAAAATATAAAATTCAAATATAATTTTATTTATTTAACCATGTTGTATAAATGGATACTTAATTTTTTAAGATGTTATAGTTAATTCATAGAATAAACCAAATTGACTCAATCTGAACCAAATCTGATTTTGTAATTTGTTCCTCAATGGATTAAGGACCACTTCTAAAGGCATTTTTCATAAGCTTTTTTTATTTTGAGCCACATTTTTCTAGTACTACTTCATCATCCTTTTGGTATACATGCCATACCTTCATATTGTATTTTATATCAAAATATTTTTTTTATTGTAACACAGTCACCATGGTTATCAAAGGAGTTAAAAGTGGGTTTCATGATGTTTCAATCATCACAATGATCCATGTTACAAATTGACAAAATTTTGGAGGAAGAAAATTTTCATTAAATGTGGTATATTTTTGAAAGATAAGATTTATCTTCATTCTTTAAAAATTAGATTATTGAATGTATATCTATCTCATTATTATCTTAAAAAAACCTATCATTATAAAACATATCATGCATATATTCATGAAGACATTTTGAATGCATATATATCATTTATAGACTATATTACTTTTTCCTTCTTTATATTTGCACATAAGTATGAAATGCTTTTATATGACTTCTATTAATATTTTTTTTTAGAGATTATACAATTAATATTTATGATGACAATATGATTAATTTGGTGTAATCTAATTTTATTAAATTCTAAATGTTTAAAGTAGAGATGAAACATAAATAAATAAATATGTGACACTAAATCTTAGTTAGGGACATTACAATGAGACAAAAACATAAAACTCATCTAATTATACAAAGTTAAACTTGATAAAACATAAGGTTAAATAAAAGATCTCTATTATAAGATTATAAATAAATACCAATACTATATATAACATCAATTAAGTACATGTAACCAAAGTACTAATAAGTTACAAAATCCCAACTCCACATATCACCACACTATTTGATATCACATCTCAAGAGTAGGGTCCTCCTTCATAGCACCAACATCTCATCTCTTAATGAACTGGAAGCATAACTTGATATGAGCATTGGTAAAACTCTAAGAGCTCAATAAACAAATCATATAAGATAACAAAATATATAAAGAGTATAACATATAAAATCAATGTAAGAACAATCTCATAACATTGTAATATAATATAACTTTTTATTGAGAAAATTAAATTAATAGTAGTAAAATAACCCAGGAACTTAAAGAATTAAGAAAAATATAAGCACAAGCTTTCTTAATTCAAATATTTTTTATGTCTATAATCACAATTTTATTATGATCATTATCTACTAGATCCAATAATAATCGTATTTCTATATAAATGATCTCATATTATTTGCAAACAAAATAATATGACTTATAGATTTATACCTATGATCACAAGGTAAGTATAAACCCCAAACCTAAACCCTATGATCATTCAAAAAATATTAATGTCATATATAAAATATAGTCATGATACCCATAAGATAATTACTAGATAAATATACTTTCTAAACTTATACCCTTATAATCTTTCAAAAAATACTAGTGATATATATTGAGAATAATATCTTAAAAACCCTATTTTTATTAATCTATTTATTTTAACATATTTCTTATTTTAAGTATTAAATATTCCATTTATATACATAATATGATCCAAATCTTGTAAATAATATCATCTATGATGTAGGATACATGAATCAAATATGACATATGATATTCTCAGTTTAGTTATTATGACTAATATCCATAATGCATAATAAAAATATTTAATTTATAAATAAATAAGAATTAATTTAATAATATTTTTATCTCATAATTACAAGATTTATCTACCTAAAGTTGAAATGAGAATTTCTTGACCAATCTTTTTCTTCTTCAAGTTTCTTATAATGTTATATATGCATTGTAATTATTATATAATCATTAATATAATATAATAAATATTTCTAATTTATTTTAATCCTAAGAATTTTTTTGTATTTCTCCATATCATTATTATGCATAATATTTGTATGATTTTATAATCTTATAATACGGTTAGCCCTACTCACTACTCACCATTTTCAACTAATCATATGAAATAATCACCTAGATTGTTTAGTATGATCATAATGTATCTACTAGACTCATATGATCTGTCACAAAATCTTTTATTTTCTTTTGATCCTATAATACAATCATCCACATCATAATGTATATATATAACTTTTTTAAAATTGATAACCTGACTTAGCCCATTATTATACTTGCATAATCTAATCCATCAATACAATTGTACCTATCATGCAATATAATAAATTCTATCATATCATACAATCTACTAAGTATTTTAACTAATTTAACTTGATCATCAATTAAATCATCATGTATAATACCCTCAATAAACTCATTCAATCCCTCATTTTAACCAACTCAATTACCATTAAATTATATGATGAGATTAATCAGTCTTATATAATCAAATTTTTACTCCATTTTGAACTTAGTTGATACATTCCTTCTTAGTCTCTGATTAATCGGCTAGTATAATCAACCCAACATGCTTGTACAATCGCTTTTTATCTACATGTATGATACCTTGTTGGACTGATGTGATTCTTCATACCTAAATCAACTAAAATATATTGTACAAGAATGTTTGGACCCACCATACTTGTACAATGCTATTACATATTCAACCTATTAACTTATAATCTATTGTACTTGTACGATTAGGATAATCATCTAATACGATCATCTCATTACAACCTACACAATGTCTCATTGGTCCAATCTAATCCTTTTATTCTTGTTGTAAACTAATTATACAAATATAATTTACTCATCATAATTTTACAATAATGCACAGACAATCATTTCTTTAATATGGACTTCTTGGTTCCTATCCAAATAAATTTCTAAATCCCTTAAATTCCTTTTAAAGATTTTTAATATTAATTATAACTCATACCAAAACTTAATCTCACCAAGATTTGTATAAAACTAATTTAAATTCAATAAAACAACCATAAACTCTTACTTCTTAGATAATTGTTAGTTTCTTTGCTTTCCTTTATTTTTCTCTTGTTGTCACCATTCATCTTCTCTTCCACTTGCTCCCAAGCTCTTCCTTGGAGCTATAATAGGAAGATGTAAGCTTTTTTACACTAGCTATTTGTCATTTCTTACTTTTCTCATTGCTTTTCTCTTCTAGTTGAACCTCTCACTTCTCTCTTCCTTACTCTCCTCATTTTATTAATCGACCTCTCTCTCACTCTTATTTCCTTCTTATTCCCCTTCCTAACATATCCAAGGATCCTATTGATCCCATCCCATCTAAGGAGATAAAAAAGAAATTTAAGAACTATGTATTCATATGTAATACTTAAACATTATGTATAAGCCATTTGTAAAAGAAATCATATGATCTAATAGCATGCACCATGTAGATTTTTCTTACTCATTTAAAAGTTAAATTTTACATAGAATGTTACTAATTATAATACAACAATATAAATCAGATGCAACAAAAGATACATAATTTACTTACCTTAATTTTTTCAATGTAATTGGCATGCTTAAGAAATTCTTTTTTTCTTATGTTCTAAAATTTCCCAAATAGATTCCTTTCTTCTCTTTCCTACATAGTTGTGCATTATTCCTCTGTCTTTTGGCTTTCTAAAGTAATTTTCTTAATTCCTTTAAAATCCCTCATGCAACAATACCTTTTTATAATTTTCTTACCTAGCCCTTAATGTACTTTGTCGATCCTTCTTCTACAAAAAAAAACAACTATAACATGAATGAATCATCAATAGCTACCTCTTCACCTCTCATCAATTTGGTAATTACTAGTTAAACTAGGGCTATTGTTTTGCCTCTTCAAATCAACACTCATTTAGGTTTAGGAAAAATAAAAATAAATTAGAAAATATAATTTATATTTTAATTAAAATCTTGCAATTTTTTATATTTCTTGAATTTTTTATCCATAAAACTTTGAAAATTTATTCAGGATTTTTAAATTATGCCACTACATGAGCTCTATTAGTCATATAGCTTTTATTATTTTTTATATTATTTAGTATTTTTAATAATTAGTTTTCTTTAAAAAAATATAATTAGTTAATATAATATTATTTTTTGTAGGTTTTGAACTTTAATTTTATGAATAAATCATAACTTAATTTATTAAAAGTAGTATAGTTATATTTTTAATAACTGGAACTAATCCTTTTTTACTAATATTTAATTTTGTAAAATTAAATAAATCATTAAAATTTTTATAATAATTATTTAAATTACAAATTAATAATTTTATTTATCACTATAGATGTTTATAATTTTTCTCCCCCTTATAAAATTTAATTTATCATGTGGTCATTATATTTTGTTAAATTATGTATCAAATATTTCTTATTTAAAAATAATTATTTAAATAAATTATTATAACTTTTAGTTATTATAAAAGGTCGTTAAAATATTATTTAATGTAATATAATTAATGTTATACTTGGTAAAACATATATGAATATGTAGATACTTAACATCTTAATCACGTTATATTTATCACTTTAATTGAGGAAGATATTATTTTATACATATCAAGTATAATTTTTATTGACAATATCACTTAAAAGAAAATTTATGAATTTCTTTTATGTAAACTTGAGCTTTTTAAGCTTTCTTCACTTGATCAACTTAAATCTATTCTCATAAGCCCAAACTAACTGAATCACTAAAAAAATTAGTTCAATTTGTGTTACCTATCACAAATTTCTTTGTTCTTAATTTTAATTTTATTATTGAGTATTAAAGTTGTCGAAGCCTTGCTTTTCGCACTATTAGTTTGATAGCACCAAAAACATTATATTATTTTTACTAATACATTTTTAAGTATTTTAAATCATGCATCTTAAAATCAAATACGTTAATCATGAAAAGAGTTTGATCACTTGCCCTAATGAGCCTGATAACAACTTTTTTGTTAGAATCATAACTAGTATCAAAAGGAACATGATTTTAAGTAGCATTTGGAGAAGATTGTTTTTGAGTCATCTTATTTTGGTTTTAAAATATATTTCTATACCAATTTATCTTGAGCATTATGATTCAATAAGGTTAAGTAAGAGTGTTTATTATTTAAAATCATCTTTCCATTGATATGACTCTTGCCTTAATACATGCATTTCATATATGTTCATATATATATATATATATATATATATATATATATATGTGTGTGTGTGTGTGTGTGTGTGTGTGTGTGTGTGTGTGTGTGCTTGTGTGTGTGTTTGTATTTGTCTATATATTTTTTAATACCCATTAATATATAAGTTTGCATATACATGTCATGATTAATTTTTATAGTTTACCAAGACTATAAGTTTAATGTTTTTATACTAATTGTGCTTTTATGATGATCTCATCATAAATATGACTATTTATCCTTTGGGTCGAATATAGTGTCAGTCATGGGCTATCCTAGCTCAAGCCATTTAATTGTACTATTTGTATGGGTACAATACTATTGTTATACAAGTATGACTATTATTTTCATGAAATATGCTAACTATGATTTTGAACTCATGCTCTTTGTATAGTGTAATAATAGCTTTCCTACTAGTATGATATGTTTTTCTAATAGATCGATTATATGATGGTTTGATCATGTAATGTGGACTAAGGTTTTGCATTGTCATACATGAAAGAACTCTATATCATATAAACATGTTACTTATTTTCTTTAGAGGTATTAAGAGTTGTATGGAGCTAATGGATTTTGTATAGTAGTCATCATATGTGTGCAATCAAGTTTATTAAGGAAGTTGGATTTGGGACTTATGTAGAAAAGTTAGTTGATTTTGCTTTAATATGTATGATCTCATTATTGTATATATATATATATATATAATATCTTTTTTCAAAGAGATATAATTGAGGACTTATACTATAAGAGAGGTGATTTTAGTTAGACGAGTATGATATTCATTTTGTGGTAATATAATACCTTTTACCATAAAGGTTTAATTTGGGACCTAAGCTTTTAATAAGCTAATTTATGTTGTATATGTATGATCCAAATATCATACAAATATAATCCTTTATGAATAGAAAGATTGTAAGCTAAGAAATACTTTGTATTGCTATATTTTTGTATCATGTAAAAAAATCTTAAGAGTAGAGAAAAAATTGGGCATGAAAGAGTTTTGCTATTCATACATGTACGATATATTCATCACATAAGTATAATTATTTATTACCTATAAAATCAGGCAATGTGCATATGGTTGCATCATACTTAAAAGATCTCTTGGATTAGACAGTATGATTAGTTTAGAACAATAAGTAATGATTAGTTTGACTTATTTTTAGAAAAGTTAATTATAGTTATTCGATAGATGTTTAGAACTATTGGAGAGATTACAAATGTCTATATAGAAGGGTCCAAACATTGTGTTAATACTTAATGTTTCACTTGCATAGTTTTAAGAAGAGCTTCACTTGAGAATCATTATTCAATTAATTAAGATTTGGAGAAATGAAAGGTTAAGATGATCATCTTCCATCATCATTTCCAACCATCACTTCATTTCACATTGAGCTAAGTCATATATTATTTTCTAATTATCTTCATTAACCTAAATTACTATCTACTCTTCATTACTTTACCATGTTAGTAGTGTACCTCTTACTTAAATTGTATTTAGATTATAGGACCTTGTACAAAAGCTTTTAACTTTGGTTTTTTGTTCTATTGTTGAAATTTTATTTTAATCTTGTATTGGTCTTTTGACTAGTTATTATAAGCTCTCTTAGGTCAATGTTTTATAGGATCCTCTAACTAGGTTCTTTTAGGCAAGTATTATAAGGTGGTCTAGGTTAGTGTTGTAGGGTCTTCTAGCATTATTCTTTATGAGTCCTTTGTTTATTTTTTAGGTTGACTCCTACTTAGCTACAATAAAAGAGAGTGATTTTAATGTAAATCTAGCATTTGGTGAGATTTGAATCAAACCACTTAAAACATTTTATTGTGTATTTTACCTTGCATTTTCAAACAAAGATTTACAAAGCTAAAAAATAATTTTTATAATAGTTATTAAGAGCATAAAAGGTTTCAATTGCTATCATTATTGAATTTTCTTGAGTTTTTAATTTGTAGAATTCTCACCACTCTTATAAATATCATGCTCTCAAATCTCAACCTTTTCTGCTTAAATGTGGTTTTCCCAATTATTCAAATTTTATTTTGTATAAATTCTTAATCTAACTTTCAATGTGAAAATGATATTTGTTTATAAAGGCACATTAAGGCTATCAAATTCTTTTATAGGTTAAAGGAATAGAAGTTATACTTAGCTAGATGTCTTTTTTATATTATTATACCAACAAATGAGTTAGTAAAAAATACTCAGACTCTTTAAGATTAATATAGTTAGACCATTACATAAGTACTTAATTAGATTCTTTGAGATTTTGTATTTAAAACATTAGATGAGTTAATCAAGAGATTTACTATATTAATTGAATTATTCTTTTGTATATTCATGCCATTTAATGTCTTGATCACTAAGAAAGAATTATAAAGATTAATATTTAACATAACAAAGGTATGATTAAAATATAAATTGATGGACATAATATTTCATGATGGGGTTGACAAATTCAAGACATATTACATTAAAAGGACATGAAAGTAGTCCAATAAAGCCCATAATACACAAAATCTATTATCATTACATATCATGAATCAAGTCTTGCAAAAAGGTACAAAAAGTACTTGTTTAAATGTTATTTTTTATTTTTGAGTGTTATTACTTGTTATTGGGTTTCAATATGTCTTTTATAGGACATCAAGAATTTTATATTTTGGTTTACATGTTTTTCTTTCATTTGTATTTTTAAATTTATTCATGTTGGGATAGACTAATGTAAAACATATTACATTTATATCAAGTTGATCCAATGGAGCTCATAATGCAAGAAGGCCAATTTTGGCACAAATCATATTCTAAATTATAAAAGATTTTACATAATGTAATCATATAAGGATTCTATTGGGTTCTTCAATATTATTTATTATTATTGGGTTATACTAGGTTATTTATAAGACCTATACAAATTTTAAAATTTGTTTGTATTTTTTTCATTCATATTTGTTTTTTAAATTTTATTATAATTTTATTATAGAAGTGAGAATTTTTGTCTTTGTATATTTGGTTTAGGGCTCTCCTTGTATACTATGTTGTTAATGAATACAAATAAGAGATTTTGTTTGATAGTCGATTAAGAATCATCAGGTTTAAAAATGCACATGCATTAGTCCTCTCATCTAATGAAGGTGTAGGCAAGCTTTCATCATCTTTCAAGTGTGATCTAGAATAGTTTAAATATTTTAGTTATGATTTGGATTTATCTTGTCTAACAACATTACCACCAATGTCTCCATCATCTTCTCCTCTAAACATAATTAGCCACCTTAACATCGATGCCTCCTCATGGTCATCCTTTTTTCATCATTATCTCCCCTCATGATTGTCAACATCCAAATTAAGCCACACCATCACCAAGAGTTGTTGTTGAAGACATTTACTTCATCATTGAAATGTAGATTGACTTGTTATGATCCCACCACCATAGACTTCAATAAAGCCAAGCTCCACACCTAGGCAATGAGCCTCCTCTTTGTTTCCACCCTTTCTTAGTCTCAAGCTATGCTTGATAGAAAGTGTTCATCACACTATAAGCCATATCCCATGACCATCTCCTCACTCCAAGTTCAAAACCCACAATGTTAACCAGTGAATCCTTTGAATTAGCTGATCCTCCTATGACATTATTATGTGCTTGTGCGAGGGCCAGAGCCTGCATATAATTGTTTTCACATGTTACATTAAACTAAATGTAAAGACCTTTGTAGCTAGGTAAACTTGAATTGTTATTTCTTATATATGTATCCATTGGTTTGCAAATGAGCTAGAATGGTTTGACCTAAAGTGAAATTAATTATGTAACTTATTTCTAAATCTTTTATTGATTATTTTCAAATTATTATTTTGGAGCTATTGTCCATATTTTAAACCAAATTTTGTAATGTATTACTGTCTTCATGTTCAAATTTAGGTGTCTAATGATTTAAGGAGAAGGGAAGGGGATACTACTTGCTAATAAAGAGAAGAGAGAGGGAGAGAGATAGAGTGAGAAATAAATGCTATTAAGAGGGAAAGAAGAAAGGGAGGTTATTGATAGTGTGGAGAGAGGGGAGAGTAAGGCAATTAGTTGATAAAAAGAGAAAAAAGAGAGGATAGTAATAAAAGGACAGAAAGGAGAGGGGATCAAACTTTTCTTATTGGATGCTATATGCCAATAAACAAGTAGAACACCAGCATGACAAACTCTACTTTTGGAACTACATATCATAGTTCTATATAGAGTGACTAAGAGATAACATGCAGAGTGCCAACTTCCTTCAAAGTCAAGAATGACACTTAATATGGGACTACCAGCTAGGTAAATATAACTAGATGCACTCAATCTTGAGTCACGTCCCAACCTACAACGACCACCTCAAGAGGAGTAAACTTCAGCTCTAAGCCAAAGTTAGAAGGCCGAGCTACCCTCGGTTCACAAATCCTAGGCAGCTAAACCAATTTGAAAAAGATAGGAAAATTCTTTTGATCTGTTCATCCCCAAAGCCGGAAAAAAACCCTGAGTTGCAAAGAGTAATTTTGATCTGGTCATCTCATAATGCCTATATAATCCTCTTCCTTATAGTTTCTTTCTTCATCAATGAGAGTTATATATTCTTCCTCTATTTCTTCATATTTAGAGCCATATTAATTTTTTTAATGCCTAAGATAAATTTACATCAACACTTTTTATGTTTAGGTTGTTTACATTATAATAATACTCAACTTACTCTTGAAAATATTTACAGTATTGGTAACCTAAGTATCAAATGAAGATGAAAATAAATCAGGCTTAGTAGTAGCTTTAGATGCCACAAAAGCTAACCATCAAGATTCAAATCTATTATTCAATGATATGGATTATCTAAGTCTTTCCAACAACTAAGTTAATTTACTTGCCTCTTTTAAGGATTAAGGATCATATAAGAGTACTTTTCTAATTTTCAACCAAATACCTAAGATAAATCTATTGATGAATTATTGATCTACATTAATCTTTGAAAGTATTTAGATACTCCATAATGCTAGAGTTCCTTTGCCTTAAAGAATTAAGTTATGCATGTAAACCTATATCATGATATATAGGTCAATAATTAAGCCATAGTATTTCTTTCATTTTCTTTCAAGTAAGGGCTCTCTTCTATAGCTTTTTCCCTAGCTAATGTATTTCTCCAAATATATTTATATGGACCATTAGGTTTATTTTTACAAAACTAGTCTTTTAATAGTTATCATGTCCCTTCTAGTCAAATAAATTTCTCATTTGGTCAACTAATCTAAAAATTTGTTAGGTTAATAGACACCATCAAATATAGATGTTTCAACTTTAACCTTATTATGAATTTTAATTCAACCATCCCTATGACATTTAGGAGGTGAATATCTTCATTTTAGACTATTCTCTTTAATTATGTGATGATCATCTTTCAAAGGATCATTTAAGAATAATAGGGTTAGGTTTCTCTTATTATTGTTTGTGAGTTTCTTAAATTGTTCAATTAAGGCATTCAAAGTTCTTATATCTTATTCAATTTATCAAAAGAATCTTTTATTATATGATATAATGTTTTCAACATATTCTTAGAGATTTCTAAGTTTTTAACCTAGTTTTATTTTGGTAGCATAATGAGATAACCAAGATGACAAGGTAACAACAACATGAAAAATATCTTTTATTACAAGTAATATTTTAATAGTAATTAATTTCATATTTTCATTTATTTTTTATTTTAGATACAAAAATAATATATTATTTTAAAGTTTTGTAATAGAAAATTAATAAATAACTCAAAGTTTGTAAGCAATAATTAAATTACACCTTTTCAAAAATAAAATTTAGGATCCAAAATATAGTTTGTATTTTATAGGGCTAAAATTTTCAAGTGGATTACTCCCTTAAATGTCTTTCAATGGGTTAAGATAGGTTGGCTTAAACTTTATGTTATAAATTGATATTGAGAAAAATTGTAACCAATATGTCATCATGCTAGTCTTTGTATAAAACAAATTGTACAAAAAAATTATTACAATCCAATTTTTCATAGGTTTATCATATTTCAATAGTCATAGTAATTTAGGCTTCACAATGTGATGTTTTTAGAAAATAAAATACATAACAAAATAATGCTAAATCAAAAAGTGAAAAATATAAAACTTGTTAAGAATAATATGATAAGAAGATTGCAAAGTTTTACCTATTTTGAATCCATTTTAATAGACAGGATAATATTTAACCAAACTTTAATTTTTATATTCACATTTCTATTTCACTTAGTCATTAGTGAATATAAATTATTTAATTCTAGATTATTACTAAATATAAAACTTGTAGTCACTTTATAAGAGATATTTGGATAGTTCCATATTAATTGGAGCTTAAACAATGAGTTATCAATCTTCTTTATAGACCAACAAATAAATTTGTAGTTCTTTGGTGTTGATTTTATTCAAAGCAAATCATATAATTTTCAAGCCAATAAAGCAAAGCTTTAAACTACAAATGAGTTATAAAATCTTAAACATGAAATTTATAAATTTTTAGTAAGTTTGTATTACTTTTGATATCATTTCTTATGAAGGCACAATAAGAATCAAAATCTAAACTAAAGGATCATCTTCAATCTACGAGCACTCTAAACATCAAGAAAGAGGTTAATTCTCATTATAAAAGTAGATTTCTTACAAAATGCTATTCAAAGTTCAATACAGTGCTGATAACATTTGGTTAATTTCCATTTAGTATAGGTTTATAATAAATTTCAATCATAATAGAAATCTATAGTTTGAAACACCTATATTGGTTTAAACCATTTTCACCAACCTATAAACTTTTCCATGGAAACATATTGTTTACGTTACCAAGAACTTTTATGAAGATTTTTAAGAATCATGAAATTACTTATTAACAATAGCTAAAGTAAAGTGATTTTTTTTTGTTTTTTTACTACCAAAGTGAAGAAAATCTACTTAACTCATTCAATGGTTTTAACATCTCACTAAAATGTCCTTAAAGATTCTTTGATACGATTGTCCTAGCCTAGATTTTCAAGTTGCAACAATATCATACAACAAGCTTGAAGAGAAGACTTTCATGAGTCACACAAGGAATGGTCAAAGTGAAAACTTTCTCCCATCTACAAATCATCTTTAGATATTTTAATCTTTAATTTGAATTACAAACAAGACTTGAATGAGATGCAAAACCTACATAAGTCAATTTATTGGCCAACATAATTAGTTAAGGCAATTACAAAATTGCACACGATAGGGCTAACTAGCTTATGGGGGAAGTAAAAATAGTTACACAAGAAAAAAAAAATGAGGGCTATTAGAAAGCTAAAGAGGTTACTAGAGATGAGAGAAAGGGGTTCAGATCAATCCAACTGGTGCAATTAATTGTATTATAATTACTAGTAGTTGTAACAAGAGTGCGAAGCTAAAGTTACAACTAAAAATTCAAAAAATATTAAGGGAGTGTTGCAGTAACTAAGAAAAGCTAGAAAAGCCTTAAGAAAGATTTCAAATTATTAAAAATCAAGAAGAGAAGTGGCATGGTGAGTTTTGTAGCATCTTAAATGTAAGAATAATAAATTTTAATAAATTTAAATCATAAAATATTAAAAATAAGAATATTAGAGGATTATTGATGATTTTAAAGAGAAATGAGTTATAAAATAATGATTTTTATTTAAATATATTATTATACTTCTTATAAAATTTTTTAAGGATATTTCAAGATTTTAAAGTATCATAAAATATTCTATTATAGAATTTTATAATATAATTAAGTGAGAGAATCAATTAAGTGAATAGATTTATAAGATAAGATTATATTATATAAGTATAATTATGATAATATACAAGTATGATGGAGTATAATTAATTCATCACTATTATAGGTTGAAGTAGTCTAACAAATTAAGAAAGAGATTGATCATATAGTATGATCGTAGAATATCATATGATATAATCAAGTAAGAGAGAGAATGAATATGAAAAAAGAGTGAATATACAAAAAAGAAGTTAATAATCATACAAGATGACTAAACCATCATACTAGGATATTAATACAATAATAATTATGACTGATATAGATAATACAATGTTATATAATACAAAAGTAATGAATGTGAACATATGATTAATTAAGAAAGAAAAATTAAATAAATTCAAATAGATAGATGAATCATATAATATAATGTACATTAATGTATAAGTATGATTAAGTGTATAATAAGCATAGTATATAAGAATCATTGAGATATGATATAAGAATAAAGATTTATCATATAATATGATGAGGACAATTATATAAGTATCAGATAGAATGAATGCCTAAGCTAACTAAGAAAAAGTAGATCATACATATGACTAATGTATTATCACATTACAATTAATATGAATAAGGTGATGAGAAATTTAACTAAGTGTACAATACTAAATAGGGTATCATATGAGTACTATCAAATTAAAAGTAGTGACGTATAAGAAAAATTGTTCACAAAAAATATGATCAATGACATATCATACATATGTAATAACGAGATCATAAGTGTATAATAAGAAGAGCTTAATAGAGATTTAGCTAAGGTTAAGAAACATATAACATGATCATGTTGATTATATGAGTACAATCTATAGAAACTAAAAGGATTTTAAAACTTGAAGTAGCAAAAAACTAGGTTAGACATTGTAAGGAGAGATCAATTAATAAAGAACCATCAAAATTAAGTTGAAAAGAAAGTAAAGACCTATTATATTGAATGAATGTGACTATTTGGAGAAGTTGAATGGTTGGGAGCTCAAATGGATGTAAGAGTAGATATAAAAGAGAATGAAACTAAGACTTAAAGTGATTTTTGGCAAAGTTGAAAAATCCAGCACTCAAGCAAAGTTATCAGAGGAAGGAAGAAGGAAGGAAAAATTGTCTTCAAGTGATTTTGGAAGGAAATTATTGTGGTTTGTGCTTGTATCAGAAGCAACTTAAGAAGTTGAAAAAAGGATTATGCAAAAATCTAAGCCTTTGTGTGACCAATACTTAAATTTGAATGATAGATAGAACTTATATGTGATATAAATGATTGATGTGGAGTGTAATACTAAATCAAAAATATCAAATGATATATGAGAGATATTTGTCATTATTTATTATAATAATAAATTACTATTATTATCTTGTAACATGTTTTGATTAGTCATGTACTGATTATGCCATAATTGTTAAAAAATAATTAACAAATTATTGATATAATTTAATTAAAAAGAATGTAAAAATGGATGTAATATAAAAAATATCAATGATTATTTTCTAAAGTGAACTCGTTATATGAAAAAATTTTACTCTAAAAATTAGTGTTTTGTTATCCAAAATAATATTTCTCTAAAAGTAAGACTACTACTCATAATAATATTTTTTTAGGAGTTTTATATGGGGATTCTATTAAGAAATCCATAATAAATATTTTTGAATATATAAAAGAATAAAAATGTGATTGAAAAGAAATTAATATGATTTCTCAAAGTTGAAATTAGGTTTTAAATGATTTAAAAAAAGAAATATAACATATTATTTTATTAATTTATATTATTATTGATATAAACTAAGTATGAAGCTATCCAAGAATACTTATTTTATATTATGTTATGTGCTTTTGTCACTCAATTAATGTCAGTTGACTCATGCCTATTTGGATATAATATTTTATGTAAAAGTGATACCACATGGAATTACAAGGAGAAATGAGATCTAGCATATGATAACATGTTATAGAAGATAATCATTTACCAATAGAAGTATTTTTTTTATAAATTTTGTTTATTTAAGAAAAAAATGCATGTAAAATCATTGATATTATATATATATCAGGTGTTCAAAAATAATTTAAAATACTTAATATTTCTATGAATTGTACAAATATCTCTTTCACAAAGGTTTAAATATTTTTCTTAAAATTATTTGTATTACTTTTGGAACTTGATTTTAAAAAATAATTGAAAAGTTTTTCATTATTTGATGTTACATGCAAAAAAATGATGAATGAAAACGAATATTAAGTGGCACCCAAGATTGAAAATAATCAATGATAAAATTGGGTATATTGCAATTTTATAGAAGATCTTATTATCTAATCCTAAGATAAAACTCATATATGAATTTTTTTAAGCTAAAGAATTAGAAAAGCTTCGTTGGAATTTTTAAGTTGAATTGGAGCTAAATCAATGAAATATTTTTCATTTTGGAGTAGCTTGATGAAAATTAATTGTATGAGGTTCCATGTTGTGATTTAATTTAATTAATATTAAGAATTGAATTAAGCTAGAAAATAGAAAGAATAATGCTTTTTTAAAGTTGTTGTACCATGAGATGGTACGATTATAGATTTTGTGGGTAGTCTAATGAATTTTGAAGGTAGGATTAGATGATCTAACTTCATATAGACCATCCAATAGGCTTTATTAGATGTTTTGATGAGATAAGTTTCATAGTCTAATTAGTACATGAGAGGAGATTTTGTAACATTTTGGAAAATAAGTATAGTAGTTAATGGAAATATGAGTTTCATTATTGCAAGCAATATGAATATTAAAGAGCATGTTATTAATATAAAGCAATCAAATTATAATTAATGTTTAAATAAATTATTTTATGTAGGAAATGAAAGAAAAAAATATAAAAATAAAGTAGTTCCTAATACCAAGGTAAGTGAATTAAACAGTAATTATAAAGTATTATTTATTCAATCTTTTTAAGATTGTATTTTTTTACTTATACATATGTATTTTGATATTAATTGTAAAATATAGTTGATATAATACATTATACAAGCATATAAAATAATATATAAATATATGTATGCATATAATGTATCATATGAGACAAGACTATCAAAATATAAGAAATAAAAAAAATAATAAAAAATAGAAGAATGAGAATATGACATAATAAAATACATAAATCTTACTTAGATAACACTTATTATGGTGTTATATTATGATATAATATATGATATGATTAGATATCATGATGTGAAATAAAAATATAATGGATGTGATTTTTTAAGACACTATATCATGCTTATCATGATATATGATTGGCTTCTAACATATGGTGCAAGGCTTGTTAGATACCAATTATAGACCACACTATAAGATGACATTAAAAACCTCATTCTCCATTACCATTAGAACTTTTGTAAGGCATAATGTGTGAATATGACATGATCGTTGAGATATTCTTAGGTATGGCTAGTATTTTGAGTAGAATCTAATATACTGACAATAAATAATTGATATAACTAACTAGATATGATATGCCTATCAATTGAAATATAAATATGATGTAATGAGATTCTTATTAGAGATGAGATAACATAGAGATGGGATAATTATTATTTAGGAAAATATGGGCTCGATAATAATGGAAATTTGAAAATCATATGAAAATTATGAAAAAAGAGAATGATTAAAGTATGATTATAAAAAAAATATTATCATTATATGGATAATGTAATGTGGCATCTTGGTCTCACCATTGTAAGACATTTTTCCTTTGGGTTGTTACTCCCACATTGGGTGTCATCCATCTATTTTTTTTATTTTATCCTTTGATTTTTAAAAATAATTTTTTAAAGAAATAAAAACATCTCAAACTCATTTTTTGAAACCATTTATATCTTTAGCTTGAAAACTATTTGAAATCCATCACATGTTTTTTTGAAAACCCTTTCAAAGTTTTAAAGAAAGCAATATAAAATCTTATTTTTGAGAATTAATGAAAGAAATTTAAAATATTTTTTACATTATTTGTACGGCCATATTATTATAACCAAGTCAAAGTACCATAACATGTTATAAGAATACATAAGATGACTAACAAGTCCATATTAAATAATTGTAAAGCATATTAATGTAGTAGTTATACAAATAGTATAAAAGAACACAATCTCTAAGTCAAGTACTCATGATACTAAGACTCACTACTTGTTGATAGTCTTATGCTGAACCTCATCTCAACCTGAAAGTGTTAGGTCTAAATCATGCTAAGTCAACCATCATTGGCTCAATGATACATATATATATATATATATATATATATATATATATATATATATATATATATATATATATATATATATATATATATATATATATAAAGTAATACAACTTTAGGTTATGTCACAAGTTGGATCAATTATAAACATATAATATAATAGAACATGTGAATAAATAATATAAAAGAAGTACCAAATTCTATGTAAACTTTTTTTAATCTCTTTATCTTTTCATCACATTTTAGAATTGGCTTAGGACAAGTTTTTTTCATAATAAATTGAGCTTATTTCTTAGAACACAATATTCTAAATAAATAGTATTAATGAATGGTTGCTTTGACTCATCTCTAGAGTCATCATTTTGAAATGATAGTTGTCATTTTGGAATCATTTATCTTTTCATATTTTGAATCTTACCTTTCCTTTACTGACCCAAGATTATATTCTTCTAATCTTCTCTTTCTCTTTTATTAATTCTTATCTTTTTATTTTTTTTATAATTATTTTACAAGTGACATTGTTATACATCGTATGTTATAAATCAAACAACTTAAATAAAACTATTACTATAGCATACTATCACTCAAACACACACATACACATACTGATGGATAAATTATATGTATAAATATAAGAAGCTATAAATTAGGACATATAATAATAAGAAAAAAAGAAAAAGAAAAGGGCTAACATTAACTAATGATCTAATGGATAAAAAAGAAAAAAATTGAGAAATATTTTGCTCCTCTATGACCTTAACTTACAACAACTTGATAGATGAGATATATTTTAGTATTATTATCATAGACACTTAGAGGTAAGGTCTCAACATGTCAAAAGCTTCATCCCTATCAGCATAAGATATTGGCAACAAAGGATGATGACTACTTCATAGATATACTATACTCTTTAGTGTCATGGGCTTTTAGAGATAAGTGACAAAACATGTTAAAAGCATCACCTCCATTCAACACAAAACATTGGTAATAGTAGTAGTGATTATATGATGATAAGATATATTTCAACTCTTATGTAACAGGTACTCAGAGTTAGAGCTATGATATGTTAGAGGTCTTATCTTTATTATTATAGGGTGTTAATAACATAAGATGATGGTTACCTAATGATAAGATATAATATTGGATCCCTTGAGAGTAGGGATAAAGGTCATAAAAAGAAACTCTATGCTCAAAGAAAAAATAACTATAAAAATAAGAAAAAAAATAAAGAATTACTAAATTAAATTAAATATAAAAATAAAATATAATATGATATGAGTATTATATGATATTAGTATCATATAATGATTATATACATACATGAATAAGATACATATGAGTATAGATGTATTGATATTATATTTCTATTTATGATTATGTATAGTTGTATTTACTTTATTCTATTTATCAATTACATTATTTTTCTTTCATACTATTTTATCACTTGTAGCTAGTAATTTGCTTGTTGAATATATCATACTCATTCCTTATATTACAGGCTATGATGCAAACACTCATAGAGTTAAGAATTTTTAAATAATAATTTAGGACCCTATGATAAGAGTATGATTTATTTGTGAATGTAAAAGAGAGAGATAAACTTATGTATGTGAGAACAATCTATTTTTATTTACATATTGTGTATCAATATTTACTTTTAACTTTTCATATTATATGGTAGTTAGATATTATATAATGTTATTTCTTTTTAGTTGTATTACATCTGATGTTTGAAATTAACATGGTATTTTTATCACCCTTACTCATTTTATTTAATTAACATCTTTAGTTTTATGTTATTATATTAAATTTACTTGATAAATTTATATTTTAGATGTAAGTTACCATATTTTATTAGATTATACTAGTGGGGTTTAGAGACAAAAGCATTATGTTAATGTGAGTAAAAGAAAGATGTTCTCAATAATTTATAATAGTAAGATTATGGGGGGGGAGGGGGTACACGGACATATGATAGATATCATCTAGAAGAGGATGAGACTATCTCTAAAACTCTCTAGAGGTTAAAAAGTGACTAAAAATGAGTCTCCTAATGGTCTCAAGTAATGGATTGGTTATTATGTATTTCTTGTTTGTAGTACATATATCTTATTCTATAATAGAGTTCTCAATAAATAAGATGCACATAAATGATGATTTCTTTATTTTGGGTGAGATGTGGGTGATGGTTTGAGAGTTATTTATTATGGCATCAAAATATGCCAATATAGATGGGTATGATATTGAAATCAAAAGTTTTGTCCTTCAAGATATCTATGCATGTGATAGGTAGTATACAAAAGATCATTGAGTTAAATGATCTAATTATATGATTACTCTTATAATTATGGTTCTTAATAATGACTTGTAATTGAAAAGCTTAAGATGAGATTTTAACTTTATTAACCTATCTCATTGATTTTATATCTTATTGATCTATTTGGCCTGAAAAGAATCTAGTTATTTTAAGGAGATAAAATTTAAATAGAATAAAAAAATCTCTTATAAATAGATCAAAATTTGAGTCAAATCAATTTGAGTCCAATTGTTCAAGTTGAATCACAAGTAAAAAATCATGGCTCAAACCTAATTAGTATTTGAGTTGTAGACATGCTAACTTGATTGATTTTGGATTTAAGATAACTCTAGAATATAAATGAATATACATTAATATCATAACATGCAGGTCTAGGTTGTAATGTACTAGTTGTAAAATTGAGTTTGGTTGAGTGAATTAAGGGTTAACTTGAAATTAATTATGGTAGTATGTAATCCTATTTTTCTAATCTTTTTTAAGCTTTTGATAAAAATTAAACCACCTAAATTTATTATATTAAGAATGTTAGCCTTTAGATTTTCATTGGATGACTCTAATTCTCCATCTAATCTAATCATCTTATACAACCCCTCATCACTCACACACCTTAAAACATAACCTTGATTTTTCATTTTATCACTCAACTTCTCTTATTTTATAGGCTTGATTCTCTCTTTTTGATCCCATGAGATTTAAAGATGATAAAATCAAGCTTATGTTAACTAATGGTCACTTTAGTTGATAAGAATTTGTAGTGATTGATTGTAAAGCAACAAGGGATTTACCTTGGACTGGAAGAACGTAGGTGTCACTCAAGGTCGTTGCTCAACTTATAGACTTAGAAGCCATGTGATTAACCTTCTTATGATGTGATTAATCCATTTGGAGCTCCTTAATATTACATTACCTATGATAGAATATTAAACCTTTCTCTTTGCAATGTGGTACTTAGGTTCTCTTACATACACATTCATCTTAGTTAAATCATTCTTTCTTGAGTACAAACATTCATGAACTACACAAAAACTTATACATCATTGACAAAACATCTTGAATTTAAAGTATGTTATAACATTGAAGAAATTGAATTGACAAAAAATAATTTTTCTCATTATCACATGATCATACAATATGATATCTATTATCATACTTGTATGGTCTTTATTTTTTTACTATATCTTAAAAAGTAATTAGTACTTTATAGGCATCACATATGTATGATGGCTTTATCACACAAATGTGATGGTTAATTAGGTTAAATATGAGAAGAATGAACTTGATTGTACAAGGTATGACTATATATGATTTTGTCCTAATAAATACTAAGCTCTCCCATGTATCATACATATATGACTCCTTTTTCATAATTATATGATAGTATTTATCTCTCAGAACATCTGATGACTAAGTTGTAATATGTCGTATAGGTATGACTAATAGTAATAAACCAAATAATATAATTACTGTACTTTCATATATATATAATAAACTTATCATACTCATATGAAGAATTTGTAACAATTTATCATAAAAGACTATGGATAACATTCATATCTTCATACTGTTACAATCATTCTATCATATACGTACGAAGCAACTAAAAACTCTAGAGAGTAAAACACCTATAAGTAATCACTTCATCATACACATACAATCACTTTAATGGATGTGTATGATCTTAATAACTAATGAGCAAAGTAATGGATATAGCTTTATCATTCTTATACAATCTCTATGATTACAAAGCCTATATAACTCCAGAATAAAACTTAAGAATGTATAATAAGTAATAATCATACAATACAATGTAATTTATTATACTCATATAATGCACTTTAAGTAAAATTGACTAGTCAAATAGGTGCTTTATTGGAGTGATCGACTCTTATTTATCATCTTGGTACGATCTCCTAATCATACTTATATGAAAACAAATCAAGACTATAATGACTAGTTTAATCTCTTTGAAAATTTTATTTTTAGTCATTATAAGTATCATAAACATTCTTAAGTGAGAATATAATATCAATAAAAAGGTATTTCAAGAAGAATAGGATAATGATAACAAAAGATTCAATTACAAACACATTAAACGACTTGAAGGCTTAACTTACTCTACTCACTCTCGACTATTGATAACAAAAGATTCTATATAGGCACAACATCTCTAACTCTCTTAATCTTAATTTTTTTTCTCTTTTTACTCTCTCTCTCTCTTGCCCTTCCTAATCACATTCTTTAAGTCCTACTCATATCTCCTTTTTCCATCCTCCTCTAGTTTGATGACCCATCACTTCCTTTTGGAGACACATGATTTGTTGACTCTCATTTGCATGAAACTTCTCTTATTGACTTCAAGAATTAAGCTGCAATCAACCATGGTAGATCCATATATCTCTTTGCATTGTTGAGTGCTTGATATGTAAAAGTTGTATATTTGTTTTTTCTAGATCCATGGTGATAAGTTTTTCTCATATGAATTTTGTTATTTTTTCCCCTTTTGATATTTTAATAAAACTTAATTTTTTTTGTAGTTTCTTAATTCTAGGGTTATTTTTTTGTGTTATTTTGTTTTTACTTTTTACTATTTTTGCCATATTAGATCTTCAACTTTGATATTTTTCTACAATGCTAATTATTAAATATCAATCTTTGTGCAATTTCGCAAATATGGTATTTCCCATTTCTTTATGATTTTATTAATTTGCTTTGGTGCATTTAATTTTGAGTTTATAATTTCTACAATATTTTTTTTATAAATCATACAACTCGTTATGTTATCTTTAATCTATCTAATGTTTATTGTTAAACATGAAGCTCGTTCATATTTGTATCTATATGCTTTTCTTTTATGATTATTTTTGCTTTGATAAGAGCAAATACAATCTAGTGTATAATATGATATATTTTCATAAGAACAAATACTATGCCTTTTTTTAATTTTTTTTTCATTTTCTATATTTGAATTGTGTGTTTCCTTTGTGCTTATTTTAGTTATTGATAAGGGTAGCCAATATTTCATATAAATATTACATATATGATAAAAACTAAGACTAAACTTTTTATAGAATTTATTTTAGTTTTTATCGTTCAATTTGTATGTTTTTTGGCGCTCATTTTGGTTATGATAAGAGCAGATATTATTAGGTATTAAGTCATCATAAATTTTTTTGAGAAGTCCTCGTGTTGCACATGTTTAGAATATTAAAAAAAAAAAAAAAAAAAAAAAGTCATCATAAATTTTTATAAAAACGACTATTATACTTATTTATATAAATCTCAATGATCCATTTGATTTGAACCCCTGAAGCTCATTTATGGGCATTTACATTGAAACAAAATGGTATTTGCTGTAGTTAGAAGATAATTTTATTCAATACATCCATTTTTATGTAATAGCTTTAATTGTTATTTGCATTATTCAAATCCTAACTTAAACTACAGGAATTTTGTTTATA
The DNA here is from genome assembly GCA_023846275.1 of Vanilla planifolia. NCBI lineage: Eukaryota > Viridiplantae > Streptophyta > Magnoliopsida > Asparagales > Orchidaceae > Vanilla > Vanilla planifolia. The sequence goes on along the minus strand of CM043869.1, from coordinate 30,761,993 downwards.
GTTCTTTAATTTTAAGTTTTTAAATTTTTTTATTTAATAGTTTTAAAATTTTTCTTCATAGCAGGTTCAAATTTACATCGTGTCAACTCGAAATCAAATTATGTTCAAGCCAAATCAAATAGATTCAAATCCAATTCAATTTTGGACCAATTTATGGTTGTATACGATTTTCTGTGTTAACTTAACTCATTTATAATGGCCTCTTCTTCTCCAGTTGAACTGATTATTTTTACACCAGATCCATCTGTAGCCAAAACAAAAACTATTTAAGCACACAATGATCCTTTACACAAGCAGCCATGCTTGTGAAATAATAACCCAAATGTACAGTGCAAAATACCTACTCTTTAGAGTAGAGTTTCCTAAGGAAAAAAAAAGCATGTATGTTCACTTAAGCTCATTACTTTTATGTATAGAGAGAAAGAGATTGAACAAACAATTCCTTCATATAACATAAATCCAAGCAACTTTTCGGCCATTGAGCTGTTATCTTAAAACATTTTTAGAATGAAGCACTTCCACATGAACAAATAACCTAACAGCATGCACTGCAAGCTAGTTGGCATGAAGTTGCAGGTCTTGTGCCCTTTAAGGCCAAATGCAGCATTCTGATATCTTCAACCTCTCTTCTTCAAAGGAGATCAATGTTCCTTCCTTGCTGTTGTAGTATCCTTCCTCTGCATGATCCTTGCTGTAAAGGTTTTCGCTAGACTGAGCCAATTGTTTTTCAACTGTTTCATGCCCTCTTCCAATGAAAACTTGGAGGAACAACAGGAGAGAAGCCATACCTTCTTCATGCTCTGCTAGGTTCTACTCTTTATGTATATGTTCTATAATGGCTTAAAATATTCGTTACAAGTGAAGAAGAGGGCAGAATATATTGGCTTTTAGGTGCTGCAGACCTTTTCCGCAGGTCATGTGAATTGTTTCTTATGTGACATGCAAGAATCCTGATGCACGTTTATTGAAGTTTGGAGCAAGTTTGGTCTGGTCAATGGTGGTTAACCCACCAATGCCAGATTGTTCATTGTTGTGGTGATTTGCAGCTGTATGCCACCAAAGGATGTTCATTTAATGGGATTTTGTAATGTTTGGGGAAGTTTCTTGAGAGTTTTAAGTGATTTGATTTTAAAAACGAGATCAATGTTTTTGAATTTGGACTAGAACTAGTGGTGTAGCTTGTTAGATTGCAAGATAGCTGATTGAGAAACATTCGTAGAACCACCAAGGCTTAATTGGTTATTAAGACGTGTTTTGATTGTCTACATTTTTGTCGTCCATACTCTTAAATGTTGGATTACTAATACGTGTCAACCTCGGAGTTGATCTACTTGAACCACAACATAGTTTATCAAATGTCCCATGATATTTTTTGAGTAGTCTCTAAGTTATTTCATGAGTTATCTTTATTCATGTTCTTTGATTAATCTTTGGGGGACTCCAGGAAATTTTTGGATAGTTTTTTTTCATAGCCTTTACTAGTTCTTTAACAAATCTCTAAATCAATTCCTAGATCACCTTTGAGCCTCATTCAAGTGAGTAACTATTTATGACTATATCAACCTAATTTTATTATGTCAAGATATTGTTTCTCAAGTTGAATAGTTTTCAAATTATTTCTTGAGTTATTTGTTGTCACATCTTTTTACTAGTCTCTAGGGGATTCTTTGATCAATTTTTTTATATAGTTTTTTCTCCTAGTAGTTATTATTTGACAATTCTCTAGACCAATTTCTAAGTCACCTCTGAGCTTCATTCAAGTGGGTAGCAGTTTATAACTATGACAACCCGATCTCACTATATTGAAGTATTATCTTTTAGGTCGTCTTATTCTAATTAAAGTAAGTTTTATCCTTAAAAGGTACCTTAAAACTTAAAAACTATAATATATCATATAAAGGTTTGGATCTCCTTTACGTAGATGGTGTAGGATACTTCATCCCATACTTAGAAGTCTATTAATAAAAATAACACATTTTTTTATTAAAATATGTTTTTAAATTATCTCAATTTTAATCACCATAGGTGTGAGCATTGTTGTTTTTAAATTTCTCAAGTTGAATAGTTATTAATAAAAATAACACATTTTACTATTGTTAGCTAGCTCATTGTTGATTGTTCCATTAATAGGACACTAATTAACCATAGGTGCGAGCATTATTGTAGCGTGGTTGGTAAATACAACCATTTCAAAGGTGTTTACTAAATGGCACATAAGATGACAAAAAAATATTGATCATAAAAGTTGACTAGAAATTTTGAGGAAGAGAAAATTATAATTATTGTCAAAAGTAATTATATCAAACAATACATTTTTATAATGATCATGAATTTGTAAGAATTTGTTCAATGCTAACAAAAATGATACATTGTCAAAAAAGGATACATGTGGAGTTTTCATTATTTATAATACGATAAATATCTAAAACAAACCATTGCAAAAAAAAAAATTATTTTTTCTTTTAAATTAAAAATAGATACCTTTTTTATAAATTTGAAAATAAGTAAAATATATTGAAAGTTCTTTCAAAATTTCATAACCTTTTTACTTATCTATAGTAAAATATCTTTTTTGACTTTGAGAAACCTTTCTCAAATTAAACCTTTTAAAAGATATTTCAATATTACAATTGAAGTAATAAACTATATAATTATACCATTAATTTTATATAATTTTGTAATGAAAGAATTAAATTTATTATTTGAGAACTTAATATAATCTTTCAAAAGATACACATTTTTATATATTAATATAATATTATAAATCAAGTAATAATGCCATGTTTCATCTTGGATTAGTTGCTACAACAACTTAATCCCATTATTTAAGTCTAATAATGATTTCTAAAAAATGTAAAATATAAATTAGAAGATCATCATTCATTTAATTTTCCCCTGAACCTTGTATAACACATTATTATCACTAATAATTTTTATTACAAAAGAAAGGATAAGTATAATATTGAAATAAATATATTTATGTAATTAAGAATCCCTTTATAATTTTTCTATCACTACTTTCCTTATGTTAGTCTCTTGACTCTTTTTAGTTTAATACAATTTTTACTAATTGGGTTTAATATGACAATTCTCTCATAATTGGTTCATATCCTTTGAGAACTTTTCTTCTTAAGGTTATGTTATTTGTGAGTCTCTTTGCCTATCTTGAAATCTCAAAAAACTAGTTAATTTTCTCACAATGACAATCCCACCCCTTTCTTTGATAATTATAATTTTTCTTGTTATGACCTACATGATTTTTTTTCATGCCATATTAACTATTTCCAAAGTTTCAGATAATTCTATCTCATATACTAACATGTGAATCATAAATTTACACACTACGCATATATTATCATAATAAAAATGATAAATAAATATTTACATTGGATTCAATTCACATCAAATATACTACACATTTTATTACTTCGAATAACTTGGCTGAGTAAAACTTAACTAAAATAACATGTAAAAGATTCGAACACTTTGTAATATATTTTACTTTATTTTATTTAAACCTTCTAAGCAAGCACTTAAATAATAACCATAACTACTACTGTACCATCTAAATACCTGAATACTTCCAAAAAAGCATTCCTTTTATCAAAAAAATATTTTACAAAATCATTCACTTAAACATCAAAATAAATTATCCAACTGTTGTTTAAATGACTACATTGATAAAAGTTTAGCTTATAAAACTAGAAAAAATTCGAGCACAGTGCATCACTAAACTTGAACCTTTCAATTTCAATTGGCTCAGTTCACTATTATTAAAAAAAAAATATACTTCTTGAAATTAATTTTAACAATACCAAATAAATACAAATTATACAATACCAATCATCCAAATGGTGAAAGCCATTCCAAAGCATGTCCCATCTCTTATTGTACATTACTTATACTAATCATTATTTGACAAAAAGGCAATATTCTCAGTATAAAAATAAAAACAAAAATAAAAAAATAAGACGACCTGGTTTGTCAACTATGCTAAGTCTAAAGCTCAAATGGATGCCTCTAATTCTAAACTGTTTGGAGCTCAGATGCATAAAATGTAACAAAAATTTCATAGTCAATTAATTAGCACGTTTCCTCAAAACTGGCTTCCGTGGTTCCCTTTTACCTGAAGCTGAAGTCATCTCGATTGCCGTGTGGTACAACTCCTTCAATCTACAGAAATCATGTAATGTTCTAACGTAAGATTATATGCAGAAGTATAGCAACAAGAAAAAAGAAAAAGAAAAGCTTCAATAACCTTGGCAAGCTGATGAAAACTGCAATCACTAATAATCCAACAATGAGAGGAAACACAGGAGCTGGTGTGAGTTCCTGCACCCAAAAAATAGTAATAACAACAACCAAGTCTAATGAAGAATTATAATCACAAGAAAGATTGATCTCTCTAATGAGAATAGTCTTTTACCAATTAACAAAATACAACAAAATTATTCGAGTCTAAACGATACATCGATCTCTCCAAAACCTTTAGAGTAAAAAATAATCACTCTTGAGAACTGGGCATTTTAAGTCGAGTAAAAAAACTCTGGAGAGGAGAAAGAGAATAAAAAGAGCACTTGCTTGTTCGAAGTCGACCACATACGTCCATTGATCATCTCCTATCACTAGAAGATGGCGACACATTGAACAAGGGAAATGCCGCCTGAAAAACAATCGAAGGTCATAAACACATGTTCTAGAGATCCTGACCTTGAGTGAAGGGATCCACTTATTTTGCATTGTACAACTCACAATATCTAGTTGTCATGTCATTATTTATCTATGTTCTATACTTCTCACAAAACTGTTTCTCAACTCTCTACTCTTAAACTTAAGTTCTGCATGAACGTTCTGCAACGTGAAAATTTAAGAAGTTTGATTCAATTTTAGAATCAATGAATAAGTATTACCTGTTTAAGATGATGCCCCACCAAGCTATATTTAAGAGGACCAACATGAACTTGATGCTGCTTTTGCAAGTCAACTTCAAGAATTTCGGATTTAAATCCGTTGTTATTTAATTGCAGTCCTGACCGAAGCTGCACAAGATGCGGTCCCTTGGGCAAATCTGGTATCTGGAAGTAATATGATAGCGGCAGAGGAACGACAGCTTCGACTTTAGATGGATCACTTGCTGACCTTATCTCTACCGTGAGATGGGGCTGCAATGCTTCCAGATCAACTCCTTCTACATGACCACTTAAAATAGTTTTTTCTGGGTCTTCAAAAACAACAAAGTTCACTCCTCTTATGTCATCGTTCGCAACCTGGTTAATGGAGTAAATAAATCCAGGAAAACACTTTAGGTCAGATGACCATGAATTTGCCATAGAGATAACATCTAATATGCATATAGGTAATTAACAGGTAATGATTAATCCCTTCGATGGGTTAATCGTTGTTAACATAAATGTTTACTTGTAGTATCTTCAAGCATACATCTGAACGGTTAGTAGAAATGTAGATTAAAAATTGAAAAGCACACTTAACAAAGTGCTTAGGAAAAATAAGCAAAACTTACAACAAAACATCAATTATAACAATAATTAAAACCTATGACAACTCTGAAGGGATATCTACCTGGTATCAACTCTGCAAAGTATTTCAAATCTCGTAAATGAGCATATTTTTGGAAATAACTAATCAAGAGAAATTTAATGATGTTTGGGTTATACATTTTAGAAATTAAATGATTTTATTATAAATTTATAAAGTAAAAAGCTACAGATTACAACTAAATAAAGTATTTAATAGCCCCGTTTTTGGATTAGCTGAAGGATTACTTAGGACTTTTTGTCTTAAGCACTATCTTAAGTTTCGCTTTGGTATTGGGATCAAGTGAGTGGACTATGATTTCTTACATGCTTATCTCCCAACCAAAGGTTTTGAGAGCTGCAGCATTGGGAAGAAAGGGAAGCAAGCGCTGTTTGAGTAGAAGTAATCAAAGGAAATCGGAGGTGAGGAGCTGGCGCAGCTTGGTGAAGAAGCTTGGTGCTGTGGCTAGCAGAAGGGAAGAAGGAACTGTGGGCTATTGCAGCAAAACAATTTGAGGAAATCTGGGGAAAAGCCCACCTGCCACTGTAATGGAGGGATCTTGAGGAAACTTTTTGGGGAAAAGCTTTTTGAGCATTATAGCATGAACAAATTGAGTAAGGTTTTACATGATTCCCCCTTAGATTTTGCAATAGAATTTCTTTAGCTTGCTGTCTGCAGAATAAAAGTTAGAAAACTTGATTTTGAAAAAGTTTAAGGTGATGTTTAGTTGCCATTTTGGAGCTCATACTGAATTTGTGGTAATGCAGTTGTTTATAACTTCCTACAATGTTCAGTTTATCATTCCATTGATTTTTAGTTAGATTTGATAAATAACTGGGTAATTTAAGTTGCTGGAGCACTATTTGATTGTTGGATTGGACTGTTCGTTAACTCAATGAATGGTTCACTCAGTCTTGACATGCCATCAGTTGAGTAAATGGATGATATGTTGAGTTTGATTGGATGGTTTGATGAACAGTCCAATCAGTTGTTTTGTTGAAATTGGAACTTTTTGTAATTGTGCAACTGAAAAGTTTTGTACTTGAGAGCAAAATATGAATTTGAGATTATATGATGAATAGAAAGTCTTTTGTGACAAATTTCGCACAATTTATTTGTATAGGAAGAGACGAAAAAGGAAAGCTAGAAAGAAAACAATTCCATGTGAATTAGGCAAGTAAATTAAAACAATCATGATACAAGCACGTTTTGTAATTTATCCTTGAGCACTACATCGATGTGAACATGATAACATATCATCGTTTTCTTTATGCTTCTATGTTCTAGCATAATATGAATATGTTATAAGAATAGAACATATACACAACAATTTAATGCACCTTATATAATTATCTCAAAATAGGAAAAGAGATGAGATAAGAAATAGAAAATGAGAGAAAATAAGACTATATATGAATCTTATGATACCTGAAGACATGTTATGAAACAAGAAAAGAGGCATTTTCTTGATAACATTATCCTTAGCAACCACCCTGTGCTATTGTTACGAGTTGGACGAGGAAAGATGAGAAAATAAAGGTCTTTGTACACACAAAGTATGGGGCTTACGAGGACCACAAATCTATATTAAAATATAGTATGATACCACTGACAATAGATACCTCCACAATTGCCTTGGGTTGGATAAGAAAAAAGTTGTCTAACGAACATAGTCTAGGGTTGACGAAAACTAGGTCTATATTGAGAAGATAAAGGTTGTCGCACACATCAAGTGAGGTTGACGAGCACTATTGGTCCATATGAGATACATTGCCAGTCGACTAAGAGGTGCCAATGAGCTAAGATTTATGTGATATGATAACATTCCATATGATATAAGATGAGATCACAAATTGTGATGCTGAAGAAATATTTATTTGGGGTATACTAGGCCTTTGTAAAAATGAGAAATATAGCACAAATAAAAATATTAGAAATATAAAAAATGAGAAAATAAGAAAGAATGAATATAGCATATCAAGAAGTAGATCATGCTGATCTAAATAAGAATGGATTTAGATAACTGTGCACAAACAATGGATATAGATTTAATTATGCCTCACCTAAATGCCTTTACATGATTAAATATTTTCTATGGTCAAATGTTTTATTATGCTCATTATTTCCCATGTTTGCAGCACAAATAATCTGTTTTTAATATTATGTTGCATTTTATTTTATTATTAGTAGATAACAATTTATCTACTGAACTATGTAAGTTGATTACCTACAATCATTATAGGTCATGCTATCAATACACCAAGAGTTGATAAAACCTGTGATACATGAGAGAAGTTGTGACAAAATGTTTTGTGGAGAGTATTGAGAGAATGCTCATATTGCATATTATATTTGAATGGATATACTTGTCCTTTGACCTTTTGCTATGTATGCACTCTATTGTTGTTCATTTGGTTTTGCCAAGAGATTTTAAAATATGTTTATCATCATTCTTGCATGTTTTGGATTTATTTCAAGTGTCCTCATTAACATATTATACTTTGATGTGTCTGGATTTGTATGCTCTTCTATGTTTTATTGGGCAATAGATCAAGCATGGCACGACATACCTGATCATGGATTGAAATAATGCAAAATTAAAAAAAAACCCTTAAAAAAGAACCTAACACAAAGAGCTCAAGATTGAACAAATTGGAAATGTAATGAAAGAAGTCATTCGATTCATATTGAATTGATCAGATTATTTGATCACATAATTGAACAATCAAATCAATTAAAGACTCAATTGATCTTCATTTTGGATGGGACAATTAGATAATTATATTGAACTCATCAAAATGTCTAATCATATGATCAAAATCATCCAATGAATTACTAAATGTTCAATATTCAAAGGATCATAAAGAGAGCCTAAAAATCAAAAGGCACCTAAGCCAATTGAGTTGTCAGGTTAGGCCATAGCGATAACCAAACCAACTTGTAGATTTTTTTGCATTTTACTTTTGGATGCTATCAATTTTGGAATTGATTGGATATTCAAATTAGAAACTTAGAGGCTTATATGGTAAGAAAATTTGGATCCAATTCAATGGATTAACACTGATTTATGAATGAAGCTTGAATCTAAGGTTTTGAGTATCTTTTCAAAAGTTGTAACAATGGCCATGATTAAAAGCAATCCCTAAGAGCATGGGTAGATGAATGCCATCTTGCAAAGAGAATCCCATTGAGCATAGAGATTCTAAACAGGACTCTCATGCAATAAAGATCTTTACTAAAAGAGTAAGAGAGTAACAAAAAGAGAAACAGAGAGATCTAGAGGATCAGTGTGAGAATCAAAGTATTGGGTTAGCATAGTGTTGGACTTTGAGATGGCTATAGTGTTTGTGAACATGGGGAAGACTTTGTTGATAGTCCTTTGAGGTATACATCATCTTTTCTACTTGTTTAGGTTTCCTCTAATAAAAATTAGAGTTTGTGAATTTTGTTTTATGCTTTCTTTGCATGCGCCATGATTTATACTTTATCTTCCCTTTGAGAAGATGGCAACAAGAAGAAAGAAAGCCAAGTTAAATACTAAAAGGTTTGAATGTGGCCAAAATGACCTTGTTTTAGGATTACTATGATAATATCCCTTCATTTCCTCTATTCTTCCATCTTATAAGTGCAACCTTAGCCCTCATCAGTCTAGGCTTAAGGAGTGGGACATGGATCACCTTTCCTTAATGCATCATTTGCACAAAAGACCAAACATATTATCTATATTAAGGAAATATAATCTACGAATATCATAATTATACAATATTTTCAAAAAAAATGTGCTAAGATTATCATGATTATAAACTATTTACAATACAACCAATTCAAAGATTTTGAACTAACTCAACTAATTATGTTATAATTAAAATAGCTTTCGAAATTAAAATAACATGATGCAAAATTCATATCACAAAACTGTACAACTTGATCAAGATAAAATCTAGAGTAATGACTTTAAGCTAAGAATTTAAAGATAATAAACATCAAAAGACAAGTATAATCTATATAGATCAAATACTTCTTTCATAATCTCTAAGAACAATGACAACTAGTTTAACATGATTGGACAAAGCAATTTCTTGCAGATTAACATCTTTAGAGCAAGAATGAAGGAATCAATAACTACATAGATAAATCTTGCCTTAACAAAAAGCTGGTCTGGAGAAACACGCTCAATTTTGGAGCCTCCTGAAGCTGGTTCTTTAATTACGACTTTAATCGTGTAAGCTGTATCTGGATGGAGACCCCTAAGACGAAAATTTCCAGAATTATCCGTTGTAGCTTCCTCATAATAACCTTTTGACTCAGAACGGGCCTCCACATATACACCTTCCTTTGGCTGACCAGAAAGAAGTGTTACAGTGCCAAAGACACTGCAATAATTAGAACATTGAGCTATTTTAGTTAAGAATGTAGTAAGAAAAAAGCAAAAAAAATGAAAGAGAAGGATTGACAAAAAGAGCACCACAAAACTGCAAAAAAGGCAAGAAAAAAATATCATGAAATGCTAATAAATAATGTAGAAGAATATTAATACGATTAAGAATTTCTACTAATATTTAGAAAATTTGCCCACCAAGAACCCAATTGATGAAGAGATGAACTACACAAACATTCTTGTTGTATATCATTGGAAATAGGTTCCTTTGTATGACATTATTGTAGAAAGGTCCTTTAGCTTTGAAGAATACACTAGTTCTAAAGTTTCATGGAAGTGGCAAGGAGATCCTTTCCATCATAACCCTGCTTTGATTTTGGTATGGAAAAATTGATATCCTTAAACAGCCATTCATAAAATTGTTTGAGCACAAGCCAACGGATAAAACCTTTACAAAAGTGACACCTAAGAAGAACTGATTTGTGATAAATGAGCACTTGATAAGATTTGAAAATAAGTATTGCTGTTGCACAATAGCACAAGTTTGCCAAATGCACCAGGAAATATTAAGAAAGGGCCAATATTGTCATTAATTGCATAAAGGTGCTTATTAGATGCCAAATAACTTGACATGTTCGATTCAATTAATCATCAATGTAATGTTAATGTTATTTTCTAGATGTAGTTTTTTGGTTCACCTCAGGCAATTTTCAAACCAGCCTAAATGATCCCTAGTTAAAAATCTAGTTTAGATGGTTGTTATAGCAGCTTTGCAACTACCCATGTAGACCACTAGGCATGGTTAGCAGATTCTTCAGGATAGTTTGATCAAACTAAACAAGGCATTTAGATTGCATATTGCAAATAAATGAGCGATCATAAAGGCAGTTTACAGATTGCCTAAAGTAGTTAGGCCAAACCATCCAAGGTGTTTGGAAAAAACCAAGTGATTTTAGCTAGTACTTGTTGATGTGATCTTTTTTGAGTTTCTTTAATATGGAAGAGATCTTAACAGGGATTTACTTGGACCTAGAGTGAGTGAGCACTGATCAACTAGATTCAAAACCTACGAGCAAGTGTAAAAATATTCTCATCAAACCCCCTAAAAAGAGGAAAAACCATAATCAAGAGGCAACATACGGAGCTTTATTATGATAGTTTGGTACAAAATTGATTTTTTCCAAGCCTTAACAAGAGAGAGTCCTAAGAAAGGGAAGAAAGAACTTTTTGATTCACAAGCAAATGAAAGGAGGAGATTAAGTTGCTTGTCAATTGCTAGATGGCATAATTTGAGTGGACATAACAACATGCCTACATTGGTCGACATCTTTTGTTGAAACAATAGGCAATTGGTAGGAAAAATCTCCCCCATAAAGAAGACTGCAACATCTCAAAAGTGGGGATAACTTATTTTAAGAAATTGTGTGATATTAAGAAGAAATGTTCTTAAGGAGAGATGAGTTATAAAATAAAAGTTTTGATCTAAATATATTTTAGGAATTTTTCTAAATTTTTGCAATTTTTTTTAAAGGCATTTCCAAGATTTTAAAAACATCATAAGGTCGTAAAAACATTGAGAGGAGTTTGGTCTTAAGGGTGCTAATTATCGTACAAGTATGATAGTACATTTAATGCATTGCCAATATGGGTCAGACAAGTCCAACGAGTTGGCTACGAGATTTGATCGTAGAGTATGACCAAAGAATATTTACGATACAATGAAGTAAGAGATGTGAACAAGCACAAAAGTTGTCTATGGATCATATTAGGATGACCAAGCCAATCATACAAAGCTGTTAATTCATAAAAATAAATGGTCGATACAAGCAATACAGTATCGCAAAAGTACGAAAGAAAGATATTATAAGTACAATCGAATGAGAAGGTTAACTAAGTTCGATATGTAGAGTAATGAATGGATAAATCGTACAATACAATGATTACAAACGTAAGCACAATCATGTGAATAATTGCGTCATATATGGGAATTATCAAGTTACGGTGTAAGCAGTGTGCATCAAATGTATACAAGTACGATAATGAAGCTATATGAGTATAAGAAAGGGAGAATGCTTAGGATGACTGAGCAGAAATGGATCATATATGTATGATTAACGGATCGTATCAATATGATTAAAGTATGCATAGAAAATAGGAGATTTAACTAATTGTATAATACCAAGATAGGTTAAGTATTAGTACGATACAAAGAAACTGATACAATCTTAAAACACGAAATGGTGAACGACTATATGAATCATTGTGGGGAGAGTTTAATTGAAGGAAAACCGTCAGAGTCATGTGAAAATGAAGTCAAATATATGTAAAACTGAAGCAACAAAACCTTTGGAGGGGGTTGAACAACTGATAATGCAAAGAGTTATTAATAGAGAAGAAAAGAAAGTGAGACCAATATTGGGGAGAATTTTAGGAGAAAAACCAATATGGTTAGCTTCGACCAAGTGTGATGAAGTGGAGAAGAGAAAAGAAACATCTCAAAGAATTTGAGCTCGTGGTAGAGGCAAAATTAGGGTCACAAAAGTACTGTAGCAACCGAGACTTGAAACAAATTTCAAACCTTGGTAAGACCCCTAAATGAGAAAACAAGAGATATGTAGAACTTGTACATCATATATATGACTTCATATAATAAATAATGCTAGATTAAAAATCTAAATTAATATATATAAATGTTATAATTAGAGATACTTTTTAATCTTAATTTATAATGGCATGTTACTATCAATTAGAGATTATATGAATAAACAAAATTTATACATCATATATATGATTTGATGTAATGTATAACATTAACTAAATAACTAAAATTGATATATGAAAATATTATATTTGGAGATACTAATTTTAATTTGCAATCATATTGCTATTAATTAGAGGTTGTACGAATAAGCAAAACTTGTACATTATGTATATAATTTGATGTGTAATGTCTAGTTAGAGGCCTAAATTGATATGCAAAAAAGTTACATTGAGATACTTGCTATTGTTTATTATAATAACATGTTGCTATGTTTATTTTGACATAATTTGATTTGTGATAATATTACGTTATTTAGTTATATACTAAATGTGTATCATGACACGTGTTAAAAAAAAGAATTATCTAACAAATATTGATTTATGTGAATTGAAAAAAAAAAATAATAAAGAGATGCAATATAAGCCACTGATGAAAATAGGGCTCAATAATAAGGATGGACCATCAACGATAGTTTCCAAAGCAAACTTGCAATCCGACAATAACATGTCTTTGGAAGTAAGCATTTTGCTATTTAGAATAACACTTCTTCAAAAGTAAAATCACTACCTGAATTAAAATGTCTCCAAGAGTATTGTTAAGGAAGTATCGTTTGATTATCTAGAATAAAATAGAGCTTGAGTTTTAAATGAATCAAAAGAAAAAAAAAAAAAAAGATAACATATCTCTTACTATTTTTATATTGATGTTATTATGAATCATGCATACAGTTACCTAATAATTGTTTATTTTATATGTTGTCACAGGACAAGTGTTAGTTCGCTTACGCCTATTTTGTCGTAACACTTTTAAATCAAAGCAAACACTTCATGAAACTACTAGGAAAGAGTGATAGTTAATATTTGATGACATTAGATGTCTGATTTTTATTTTTATTTTATTTAAAAAAAATGATATGTAAAGATCTATCATCTATTGATATTGTAAGAAATTGTGATTTAGATGAAATGTGAAAATTTTGATATTCACAAGATTATAAGAAGTTGATTTTATATTGCTTTCATTATCGATTTACAAGGTTGAAAAGAAAATGTGTCTATTGTTTTAAAATCAAAATGCAAACAAGAAAGAAAAGGTATAAAAAAAAAGATTCAAGTGATTTCCCAAAAGAAAACTAGGAGCAGTTAGGTTGTAAAAAAGGGGTACATCACAAAGACGCACACTATTCATGATACCTAAACATGGATAAATTCTAAGAACATGCTCATGATTACTAAAAACATGATGGTTAGAATGAACTCAAGCTTGATGCTTAATTGCATGTTTCTGAGTTGAGCATGACATAAAGGATAGTTGATGTAGATGAAAAGATATTGATTAGTGTGGGTTGGAAGATGTGAGGCTAGAGATGAACATTCCATAGCCATGCCAATGTGACAAGAAGCTTGTCATTATGGAACAAGGGACAACAAGATGTTCAACTAGCTAAATATTAAGTTAAGAAGACTCAACTGGCTTGATAAAAGCCTAATATTTTAGTAACAAAAATCTATATCTTTAGTTTAACCTAAGAAGCTTGATCATTTAGTGTCATAAGGAATACCAACTAGAACATGACATATTGATATGATACTAATCTAGGTCATCAGTTTAAAGTTGTGGCTGCCAAAAGACCTAAAGATATCAGATTAGCAAGTAATAGTTGGGGTATTAGATCAATTTTAAAAGAAGGGCCTCTTCATTCTATTAAAATTATTGCCAAACTTTAAAAGCCTTAAATATAAATGTTCCACCTTTCCTTATGATTCATCACAAGCTTACTCTAGTAAATAAATGGATGAACATCAATAATTGAAGGAGGCTATTGGTTACTTTGCTAAATAACCCAAGGTGACAAAAGAAAGATACCATCACATCTAAAAAGTGTCATTGTTTAAGGGCACTCAAGGAAGCTCTTCAACGACAACATTGTACGTCAAGAACCACTAGAGAGACCGGGTTAAGGCAAGGGTAACTATTGACATCCACATTTGTAATGAAAAAAAATTTCCAATTGATGAAATGCATGCTCTAGTGGTGAGACCATGACTACTTAATGTGGACTAGAACAAATGACCAAACGAAATTGCATCTGCCAATCTTTCTCTATTTTTGTCTCGCCAAAAAAGGATCATTACACAAAGTAGATTCCCCAAGCAACCTTCTCTAAAGAAGTCTTAAGTTCTCTTCCCTTGCACTTTGTCATCATTTCTATTCCTTTTCATTTTTTTTTGATTGACTTCTTGATTGTGATGAGGCAAAAGATTTTGAAAACAAAAAGTTTTGATTTTCTATGACAAAGATCCTACATCAAGAATGGTGAGTTAAATCATCAATCAAAGATCAACATTGTGATTAAGGTTCAATGATCACTCCGACATCATATTCCAGGGATTAGTGGTCGTTATTTTGAAGTTTTTTTCTGACAAGAAAATATTTTCCTTTTTGGATACTTTAATAATCATGAACTATTATGGGTTGATTTCTCAGGTATTAAGAAAGCATGAAAGATTGTTCAACCTAAACTAATTCAGTATCTATTAATGAAAAAGCACTTGAAAAGTACTTAGTGAATTGCCTCTTCTAATTGCAATCAAAAGGATGGGTGTTCATTTGTGGTCTTCACAAAAGCTAAAGGACCATATCAATGTGTGGGGGTCAAGAAGCATGCACAACACAAGCACTTGGCAAGTAAAATGGTGCTTTTGCCGAATTTCCAAAAGAAACAACATAAAGGCCCTTGGCTAATTCTCACATCGAAGCTCAATCTAATTATGTAACAAAGAGGTTAAAGCATACATGGACTCATCAAGCCATAGTTTTTCAAAGCATAACAAAAGACACAAGACTTGGGACTTCATTGGTGACTAACACAAAGGAAACAATGGCTATCAAAACAAAGGACCATACCTCACCACAAAACCCCGCCATGATTGGCAAAGAGGATGGTGATGATGCCGATTCCTTTCCTAAAAGTCTAAGACTATTCCTAAGGTTTAGGAGAAGGAGGTTGTCAAGGTTATTAAAGAAATGATCCTTTGACCACTGGTAGAGGCAAATCTACAATAAAGGAAAAAAATAACTGACTAAAGAAGAAAGCCATGAGCTACAAAAGAGTGAGGTTTAAAGAAGACATGAATAGTGTTTTGATCTCTTCTTTAGTTGAAAAAGCTCAAAGCACCCTACACCAAGAGCAAACTACCTTTAGCAGCAAGGAGTGATCTATTGGGTAAGTTGTTGGCAATACTATACTTCCTCCCAATACATAAAAGTAGGGCCATTATGATAAAATTTACCAAAATAATATAAAAAGGAAATTGATTGATTGGCCAAACTTGCTCTATTAGGACCTTGGTTTACATTCAAATATTGGGCATTCCCACCCAACATAGCATAAATGTAAATCACTACAAGATCAATAATGGGCACCACACAACAATGATAACATAAAAGTCCAAATATAATATAAATCCAATAAATTATTTACAAGTAAACCTAATAAGGGAATTAGACTCAAAGAAAATCATAGTAATGCCTACTATAATGGTAATTAGGATGTCCTACTTCAAAACCCTTGCAACATAGCATTAGTCCATGTCTACAAGCCTTGAATCATACAATTTGAACTCTAAGTTCAATTCAATTTAATTAGATTTCACTTTTATTCAATCATGTTCAAGTTTGATTCCAATTTATGTTCGATTCCAATTTCATTTCATTCACCATTTCAATCATTTCAATTCAATGTCATTTCACGTTCAATTTAGGTTAATTTCAATTTCCATTCAATTATTTCAATTTCCTTTCAATTATAGTAATTCCATTTAAATTATTTCCATTTGGTTTAGCTCTTCATATTTCATTTCCTTGCTATAGACTATGGATTAGCTTTGCAGATGTAATTGTCTGAATGAGCATATTACTCTGTCAAAGTGCAAGATTTCTGCAGACCCTTTAATACATAAGGTATTCATGACGAGATGTACACCACACTCAAATCTGTAAATTCAAAGAAAGAATTGCATGCTATATGCAAGTCATAGCTGGTAATTAAATTATATGGAAATTTAGCATTTTTCAACAATTAACATTACACATTAGAGGTACATGATCTATAATCGGTGATGAATTTTAGCAAATTTGTATATACACAGGTTTTTTGTTTGAACTAACATATGCAGGTTGTAAACCATAATCTAAAAAGCCTGAAACCATATATTTCAATAGCTAAACGCCACAAACTTAAGAGTTTTAATACTGGTAAGCAAGCATTTTAAAATTTTGTAAGGCAGTTGTAGAAAGATTAGTTGATCACCTTGGTTTTGCCTTATATTTTGGCTTGTTATGACTCCAGCTTCTAGTTGTATCATCATACATACATCAATAACTTTTTCATGCATTTGTTCATCTATTAAGGATAAGGATATTTTATGTGCTACATTGCACATTTCATGGGCTAATGTCTATCATAATTTATTCAACTTAATTATACCTGTCATAAGCCCCCATTGTTATTTACCTCATTTCTACATAATACATCAGGCAATATGTTTTCTATCTATATTAGGTTTATATGTAGCTTTTCATATTTAGCAGATCTGATTATTCTAAGATTCCTATTGCATCAGTGATATGACTTTATTAGTTGCAATTCTATTATATGGCTATATGAATTTCTCATAATTAATCCTCTATTAATGGATATCTCCACACCTAGGTTTCTTTTATACAAGTTTCTAGGAAATTTTTCTATATCACTTCACAACTTCTGTCGTAATGATAATATGATTTTTCCAACATTTGAATTTCTTAAGACTGGTCTTTTAATGATAAGGGGAACAACTATTCTCAAAAGAAAATAAGGATGATCATGTTATCTTCAGTACCAGATCATACCAAATTTTATGTTGACCTATAGTTTTAAGGATGTAGCTATGAATATGCAACCCAAGGCCTTATCCTTTATGATATGGATTTCCTTACAGCTCATGAAGTATTTTTGCAATCAATGAAGATTAATTGAATCAATTCAGATATTTTGATTCCCCATGCATATGTAAATAAACACACCTAGATGAATAAACAACCCAAAGAAATGGCATTCCCTTTGTAAACGACAAAGAGATTATTTAGAGCCATCAACATGACACAGATAATCTAAGAAAGCTTCATGAACATCAATTGTAGTTCCTTGCCTCCCTTACATAGGCCTTCAACCCTAACACTAAGACTAAGATCTCCAACCCTTAGTTCACTAAGGCTAACGTTTCCAATCTTCAGTCCACAAATACTTAGACCTTCAAATCTCAATGAATTAAAACCATATCCAGGAAGATGCACTAGTAAAACTTGCAAGGTATATTTCATCTCATTATCTCACCTGGTAGCACATGTCCATTATGTCTTCCATTGTCCACCACACGTGGGTTGCTTAAGGGCTAAGCAAAGAGCTTAAAGGGCTACTATGGTGGTTACAGAGAACAAACTAAAGCTTATAAATAAAGGAATGCAAGGCACCCAGAGAACCTTCTTTTGGCAATTCTTTATCTGGAAGGCACTCCTCATCCCACACATTCCTCTTCTCTCTAATGAATATTAATTGAATGAGTGGAAGAGATTATGTTGCATTCAGTTCTTTCACATGAACTACCGCCAATGCTGACACCACTTCCATGGTTTATCCCCACCTTGACAATTTTCCACATAAAAACTATGTACCTATTTTCCACTCTCCTTCAGTATTATTCATGCTAAGACAATAGCCAATTGGTTGACAATGACAATCTGTTTGTTTTCTGCATCAACAAACTCCCAATTTTTTGTTTGTAAGACATCCTCCATACTTAATACATGACTTATGAAACACACAACAGGGAACTTTGTTCTACAATTTTATTTTATTTTATTTTTGACAAACTTGGCAAAGGTCATGCACTATCAAGAGAAGTAATAGGTCAATTTTCAAAAAATGTATCACTTGATTAAAAAGGAGTACCAATGCTCATGATATGGATCTTAGAATGAAACATATGGGATAGAACTTGAAATTCAAAACATCCGGCACCCTAGATTAGTTTTATAAGTATCATTTTCTATGAAAATATTATATCTTTTTAAAAATATGGTTGCTTCAACTCCTCTACTTATGAGCTGGCAAAGTCCATAAAGGTCATCATGTTCACAAGAACAAAAAAACTGATATGTTACTTTGTGGTGTGGAAACACAATATATAAAAAACAACCATTTAACAATTAATACATGAGTATTTTTGTTTTGATGTAAAAATGCTGTTCAGAACAACAATTTTGAAAATTAAACAAATAGAAATGTTTCCCTTCATTCTAAGTTATCACGCATAGCCACCTCTAACTGAACCTGTAGCAATCTTAGACACATTCAAACAACATTATCCAATGAACATGCAAGGACAAACGCGTATCAAACCAGAATAAAATCCCAAATCTTTTTTTCAAAAATAAATTAATAGAATGCATGTAAAGATACAAACCTAGAATCAACCATGAACCAGTCTACAGGCATGGTTTATGCAATATTTAGTTCCCCAGCCAATCTCCTCTGCATCTATTATTTAGTTGCCCATCCCAAATACCATTCCACTTCTTCAGTTCCTCAGACGTGAACTACCACATTTTTGGATCCACTTATCTTCTCCATCGATTTCTTCATTTATTCCCCTCCCCCTTCCTTCATCCTCATGAATAAATTGCTCATCATTTACAAAATCACCATTTGAAATTGATGAAATCTCTAACATCCCCTTCCCCCCCAAAAAAAAAACAAACCTAACAGCAAAATTCAATAAGTTAATTTGGTTACACTTTATAATGATTTGTTTTAGACAGGATTCTTGATAAACAAATTTTCTCAACAGTTTAGTTTTGAACTTTTATAAAACCAAACAGGCTGTAAGATGAATCGACAAGCCAAATATATAATAATTAGAAAACCATAATTGTATTATTTGTCAAATTCTAATTATCAAGTAATTTTAAACTTAAATGACAGTGAAATTATATAAGATTTTGTTAAATTAAACTCAATCCAAAACTGAATAAGTTGCTGGGGTTGGTTTCATGTTTCTTTTTAAAGCTTTGGCATAGGATTGAAAATAGTCATATATATTAACTAGAACAAACCATGACTGTAGTGTTTTTCAAATTCTCTTTATCATATAATTCCAATAGTAAAATTATATGATATTTTGTTAAATTAAAACAGCACACGAATTTTATAAATTTATTTGCTTCACAAATTATCTAACTACCACCAGCAGATGTTTACTTGTGTAGAAACCTTTCTATCAAAAATGTACTACATCGGCAGAAAAGATTCAATTAATGAACACATAGCAATAGTCACAACAGCCATGATCAGAGTTGTATAACATACCCCAATGTGTAACACAACTGGATGTACAACCATTAGTTAAGAACATAATGTCACAACTCTAATGAAGAAAAATTCATCCTATCAAAAGTCTTGCAAGGCAAAAAATACTTTCCAGTAAGAGAAATGGCTTAATCTAAATAATAATAACAGAATGAAACATGAGACCTAAGAACCAAAAAAAATTAACCTTTTATGGAAGAAAAGTTTCTCTTAGGTGTGATTGAAATGTTTAAGTACATCAGTATTCCAAGAACCAAACTAATATAAAATGAATGCATCAAACCTATTTGCAACCCTCTTTGCATGGAAAAGGACATCCTTAGATTCTCCAGATTCCAAGTCTATGGCCAGTGCTGCAGGGGAAAAAGAATATTCCTACAATGCAAAAGACATGACAAATAGCTTTCCATACTGGTGTTTAAACAATGCAGCTTTTGACAGCATAATTATTTAATCATGAAAGCATATCATAGCCCTAGTAAATTCACTTGATCATTTGCATGTCTTGAGAAAAAATATGTGAATAACTAAGAAATAGTATGAAGAAGAAAAAGAAAAATAGAGAAGGATAAAGGACTGAAACACCCCTCAAGTGGCCAGGTGGTGTGTGCACTAGCCATCTAAAGCAGAGATTAAAATTTGAAGCAAAAAGCATAAAAATAAATTATTGCCCAATCCAAAGGCCTTTGGAAGGATTCCACACTACAAAATCAAAGTGCACCACTCAATGAGGAATGAGCTTTTCACTTATAAAAGGCATGACAATCTTTACAAATTTGAAGGGATAAATAAAAAGGGAAAATAAAAATAGGAAAAATCTCAAAACCCAATAATATGGACAATACTATCCTTAAAAAAATGAGAATCAATTGATGGGTGTTGTCAACTATATGGTTACAACCACAAAATGTTTGAAGGTCCTATATAAGGAGAACATTGAAAGCATGTTTTACATGTGAGTGTCCTAAATGCCATAAATAGAAATAACAATAACAATAACAAGCTTTAATCTGACAAAGTAGGGTCAAATACATGACTCGTTTGATGTCATTGCATTATATTAATTAACAACACTACATTTATATCCGACAAGTTGAGTATTTACTAATAGTATCTTTTCATGAACTTTTGGTCTATTACTTTTTCTATTCACAAGAAAAAAAATATCAAAAACTTGTATCTCTTAATAATAGTATTAAATGTTTTTCATTTTATATACATTTAATATACCCAAACAACTCAGTTGATTTTACACACTTTCTTTAGAATACGATCATTTCTAATAATACAATTTTAATTGTAGTTGCCCACTTATCTCAGCATGCTCACCTCTACAATAATCATTTTATCATTGCATTTATATTTCATAAGCCAATATTTCATTCCATATAAGATTGTCAATCTAATTATGTTCTCATAAAACATGAATCTTATTGATCATATATTTAATCTAAACTTTTGGATCCTATCATTGACATCCCCGTTAATTTCATTATCATTGCAGAATATAGACCTAAGATAAAGAAGTTTCTCACTCTTAAGTACTTTATAATTTTCAATAGTAATTTCTAATCATTTGTATTCCTACCTTGACTATACTTGTATTTTAGATCCAACAAAATGAAATCCCTTGAAATTTGGTAACTTTTCATAAGTCTAGTCTATCTTTATGCTTACCCAAAAATATCTACCATGACACTATCTCTTAGATAGATAAGTAAGAGCATTAATAAGTAAAAGAAAATGATAAGGGTTTAAAGTAGAGCAACAATAAAGTTCAACTATAATAAAAACTTTTTAGTCAATAAAATTTGAGTGCATATAGATATTATTGCCCAATAATACATATCTTTAATGAACTCAATGTAAAACATTAACACTTTAGTAAAATCTTCTTAAGACACTCTTGTTACTCTCACAAATCTTCTTTAGATCAATTAAAATAAAGTGGATATTTTTTCTTGTCCCAAACTCTACTAAATCTCTTAACAAGTGTATAGAATCAATAATTGATTTTTTAGCATAAAACCAAATCAATGCTAAAAAATATTAATACACATCATGATATCCTCAATCACTCTCGTAATTCCAAAGCATGACTCATCAATTTAATTCCAATATTATTAAAAAAATTTGAATTTTACCATTATTCTGATAAACAATTATCAAACTATTTTTCCTCCACTCAATCAGCATCTTTAGTCTTCCAAATAGTACTAAATAACTTAGATAAGAGATGCCTTCTCTCAAATATTTTCAAACATCTATAATATGAAATATAATTTTATGGTTTTTTTGCATTTTAGTTTTTCAACGCTTCCTTCACTTTCCATTTATCTAAGGTAAATAAAAAGAAAAATATATATTTCTATCAAAAAATTAATTTCTAAATTAATTAATTTGTCATAATATTCATTAAAAAGTTCATCTATCTAGAATTAATACCCTAGTCATCAATTATTATCTTTGGAGCTGCATATGTGATACTTTTTACTTGATTTAGATATTTTAAGTTTTGACTTGTCTTAACTAGTCTATATTTGTGTATTTAACTATTTGATATCCCATTTCATTAATAAACCCTAAAAATCCACTACACAAATTGCTTTTTGGCTTCTTGTCATACATTCTCCAAATTATCTATACTCTTACAATCTGAAATATATTTTATAATGAAACCCTCTTCAAACTTTAGTGGGGTACTTACTATTTTCACCTCCCAACTTCATAATTTGGAGCACGTAGTTTAGATTCTCCAAGCATAAATTAGTTACCTTATAAATGCAACAAGTAATGCAAAACCTATATAAGATTTCTAACACGATACATATAGAGGATCCAGCAAAACCCAAAATACATGAAGACCAAGTTTGTTACCAATAGTGAATCAAATCTCAAACATAGACCCAAAAAAAATATAAAAGGAACCTTTAACATGTTTATTTGAGTTAATATGCTATAATGGGTCATTTATGAGGCCCAAAAATATGTTTTATATTGCCCTAGGTGCAAACACTTAAATTAAATACTTTTTCTATTGTTTTTATTATTTTATTGTTGAGTTCTATGAATTTTAAAGGCAATACATTATTTTGATGATAGTAAGCCCTTTAAATGCTTTATTTGTGATCAAGCATATCTACTTATTTTGTTATAAGTTATTATAAAGATAGATAAATAAAATGAATTACTGATCATGGTTTGGATGAATAAAGCCCTTGGATCAACAAGTTCAAATACTTAAAGACAAGAAGAAAGATGTCATTTGTAGAATATTTAAATAAAAAGATGAAAACATGTGTCCTATAAGCAATCAAGATCTCATAATTCTTAAGACATGTAAAGACTGAAACTAAGTTACTTTATATACACGAGCTCAGATGATACTCATAAGATCACTTTTATAGCATTTAGGAACTAGACACAAGTTGCATATACTCTTAAGTTCAATTCAACTTACCTTGCGATCATAAATATATGAGTTTATAAGAAATGATGAATTAAGAATAATAGGATTTGATTTATAAAAAGAAACCATAAAGTAGTTAAAATTGTATTGATCATATAGTCGAAACTTACCACATAGTATGATTAGCTTATTGTGAGTATACAATCATAGTACGAATTGTTCACGAACCGCATATAGATGATCGAATGGTCTAATGAAGCGAGCATAGTGAGCAATCTATATTGCATAGGAATTCTGAAAATTTTGTACGATATTGAATAATTTATCGTACAATATGATTGATTCAAAGAAAATGTATCAAGAATGTTTTAGAATATTTAATCATGAAAATATTATCAAACTATATGAATCAATAAATTATACAATACGAACAATAAAATAGATATATTTTTAAATCAAGCATTGTATTAACACGATTCCAAAACTTTCATGCTATATAACTTCTAAAGTACAAAACAATCAATTAAGAATACTAGTTCACAACATATGATAGAAAACCCGAGGAGTTTGCATAGTATTCTAATACTCTAACAAACAGTACGACTAGTTCATTATTTGCGCATTATACGATATGATCCACCTATAATACAATAAGAATAGAAGCGAAAGTTAGATAATGACTACTTTAGACATGTCTTAAAAGCAAAATTATCCCTTAAAGAGCTGTTGGTATTTCCATGAGAGATTCTTATGCATTATGAATACTATATAAACCTCTCTAGACATAAGAAATAGATTGATAAATCATTGATTGTTAATTAATAAGATATTGATATGGATTTTCTATAGTAATCCATTGCCCCATCCTTTGAACACCTTGTGAGAGCTAAAACCACTTCTATTGAAAGGAAGAATCATCCAACATTTGCATCACAACAGCTCTTGTTCCAAGTGGTAACTTTGTTTTATAATCCATTAGATTTTGTGAATTTACTTGTATATTCAATTCACATCTAAGTGAGCTTGTCCATTGTATTTGGTTCTAGTATTTTTATTTTTCTTAGCCTGGAGCAAGCTTGTGTATTGCAATTGATTTTTGTATTTTTGTTTTTCTTAGCCTTGCTCCAAACCATAGAATCTAGAGTGATTTAGTCAAGCTCGAAACTATAGAGTGTGGAGTGGATTTGGGTTGCAATTGATCCTAAAAAAACATGGTTCGTACTTGGATTTCTCAACTCATCTACAACAACAGAATTTGTTTTAGTGGTACCCAAGCTTGTTACTTAAAGGTGGATGTAGTCTTGGGTTTAAGTCGAACTAACTAAAAATCTTGTCACATTTGTATATTTATAATTGCTTTTATTACTTGTGTATAATAACACATGGGTACAATCTTATAGTTATCACAATATCTTGTGACAACTGATAAAAGGGTGCAACCAATCTATTGCAAGCTGTTGAAGATTTATTTAGTTCATTCGTTTACAAAAAGATAGTATAACAATACTAATTCACCCCCCCCCTGGTGTGCCACAAATCCCATATATTTATTAATTTAGGTTCAAAACAATGTTTTTTTTTTATTTATATTTAAGAAAAAACTTGGTAAGCTATTTAATGTGTCATAATATGGAATGAAAAAAGGTTTATGTTGTTACGAATTTGGAACCAATCCAAGTTTCTCTAATGCATGTGTGGCTAGCTGAATGCCTCTGATAAGGCGTATGCTAGACTTCTTTTCTAGATTTTGATCTAACACCTTTAATCCTCTTTTGCCTAATGAAATCAACAAGACTCCTTGCCACATGGTCAACCAATGTTTTGATCTAATTGGCTCCTCCACGGCCTCCTCCATGTTCCCATCCAATCCCTTCAATCATCACACATGTGCCCACCATTACAATAGAATCCTCATCAAGCATTGTGCCTCTGCAAATCCTCAATCACCAACATACTAAGCCAATCTTGCATTCATCCCCATGACTCTGCCCAAACCTTTTTCTAGCCAACATCATTTGCCTAGGCCAATCATGACTACCTACCATAAGCTCCAATCCAACTCCAGTCATGCCTCCTCAATAGCTTATACCAACTCACTGACTCGCGCAATTTTTGTCATGCAACCAACCTCCAAGCTATTTGACCCATGTTCATGCCTTGTCATCCTTACCCAACACCAATGCCACCACTGATGTACTTGCCCAAGACATGGCCAACACCAAACTGTTGGCCACCTCACCAGACTAATGTGACTCACTTGTTTGAGAACGTACCTATGCCACTACAACAATACACACTACATCGGATCTGCTGAAGGATTACGCGAACTTTTAATTCGATAAAGTAAAATTCTTCCCAATAAGGTAGAGTTGATGCAACAAAACAAGAGAATCCAAAAGCTCTCAAGAAGCATAAGGCCCAAGTTCATGATCAATCATGGACAATATCTAGGCAAGGGGCCAAAAAAGGGTAAAAAAGAAAATTTTAATGTATTTAAAAGTCAATGGTTGTAACGAGTCACTTATGAAACTCTATGTTTCTTATTTTGCTCTAGGCACCACCACTTATACTAGTTGTTTCTCTTATTTTTTTATCATTTTTGTCTTTTCATTTATAGTTAGAGCTAAGATTTGTAATCTATTTAATGTATTGTAATAAGGAATGAAAAAAAGTCTTCTAATTCCATGAATTTGATTGTTCAAATGCTATGATGCATGTATGCACAAATGAGACCCTTAAAAAAAGTGTAAGATAGCCTTATCCTTGTCTAAATCTTAATCTAACACCTACACTCCTCTGCTCTAAAAGAATCTACACACCACCTGGCTTGAATTACTACCTAAGCAATAGTCCTCACCATAGGTTAATCTAACTCTAGATCTTATCCTCTCTACACTCTCAGTTGCTTGTGTGTACCCCTCCAACCCCTTGAAAATCATGTGCTTTCCATGGCCTTTTGACCATCTATTGCCTATCTTCCTTGCGACCAAGCACAACCATTGATCAAGCACCATGCTTCTACTCATCCTCAACAGCCTCAACCACAAATATCCAAGAATGATTCAGCACACGTCCCAAAGCCTCCCTATTATTCTTACATTCTCTAGTCTAGTGACAACCACCCTACACAATCTCGACCGCCTACCACTGACTCTAATATGACTCTGTCTGCACCTCCTTGCCAACCCATGCCACCACCCTAGGTAGATTTTGTACCATCACTGTCATGTGACCAATCACCGCATGCTTTGCCAGCAATTACCCATCTGTTTCACCCACATTCAAGCCTTACTATACCTATCTCAAACTACCCGATTAGCCGCTAACTCAATCGCCAGCTAAATTGTCAGTTGCCTCACCCGACTGGTGCACCTCACCTCTTCAAAGGACATACACCATTAATTTCCCACAACAAAATCTCCATATCATGGTACTAGGATTTCATTCTTGAATAAACTCTTAATTTCATTCTTAAGTTTTCAACACCTAATCTAAGACATTGCTTTAAATTGTTCTTACTATACTTTTCATAGCATGCATCAAAGTCCAATACTCCAAGCTATGACATCAAAAAATTTACAATCTAAATAATCATTTTGCCGCATAAGAAGTTCAAGAAGCTTTGCTCTTACAAGCAATCAAATAGTATTCTTGTTATTTCAAGAAAGCACTAGCGATTACAAGGTCATACAATAAAAAAATTCTAAAATAATTTTTTCTTGATGTCTCTCTCCAAGCCCACAACTACCATGAAACCCTTCAAAACTTATGCTTTTCTTAATATGTAACCAATTAATTCTTTACTAATAAAAAACCTTTGCAAGTAAAGAGATCACCTTGATGCACCCAAAATCACGCATCCTAATTTCCCACATGCATGCCCAAACCACATACATTAATTTCCTACATAAGTTGAGCAACCACCAATTTTTATTATCAAGCACTGTCATGATTGCAATTGTCTCTTGTAAATGAAAAAATAACCACCAAATTTGATCTATACTTTTGATATAAAACCTAAATGAACTCAACCTAACATAAAACTATTCTGCCATTGATGTAACCAATGCTTATGCACATTTGGCATTGTTATATTGAATAGATAAGTACGTAGTAAAGCAGAAGAAAAGCTGGTATGACTAACTCCCTCATAGGCATTTCAGCAGCCAATGCACAAAGCAATTATTTGCATTTGACACTGATTAATTAATGTATGCCTTTGTCAAGAAGAATTGAAGGTACAAAAGTTGTCATTGGATAAAAGATAACAACGCAAAAAAAATGAATGACAAAATATATGTTACAGTATTACATATTGCAATGAAAACCAATAGAATGGTAGGACTCATCTGAAGAGGAAACAAGTTACATGTACCATAGAACAAAAGAATAACCAATGTAAATTCATCTTGTTCATATGATAAATTTTACAAGTCACTTTTGAATTTATTTGAATTTAATAATTGTAAATTCTTTTTTTCTTGGGATGATGATGAAGGCCACAATGTCCCAAAAGAGGAAACAAGTTTTCAATTACTTCAACCAATACAGCATAGGGTAAAAGTCTAATAATTGTAAATTCTTTTTTTCTTGGGATGATGATGAAGGCCACAATGTCCCAAAAGAGGAAACAAGTTTTCAATTACTTCAACCAATACAGCATAGGGTAAAAGTCGTAAATCTTGCATGGAACCAGTGAACTAGTTTACTAATTCATTGAATTAGATACGAAAGTAGTGACGATTAGGAGCAGAGGACTTTCTTATCTATCAGCTAGTGCTCCTAAACAATAATCTTTCAATGCATAAAAGCCTTGCCTTGGCACCTAGGAGACTTGTTCTTATATCATTTGCTTAGTTGCTGGCTTTGACATGATAATAAAACTATACTTTTTTCTGGTTCATACATTGCAAACATTTTATGATTATCATCATAAACAATTAGGACACCATCAGTAGTTTCTCTTTGTATGTTTCTTGTTTATTGTATCCTAAAGGCATGAAAGCCATATAAGCTTTCCTATAACATGTAACAAACACTTGATTAACCATTAAAGATTATGCTAGCTGGGGTCAAGTGTTAAGCCTCATAATTCCTTTTGGTTATATTTGATTTTGATGACAATAAACTCCATGCAAGTAATTCTTATAGTGAACAATACATTTATCTCACATTTTACAGGTGATATATATACAGATAGGAAGTCTAAGATATCACCATGTGTTGATTTAAGCAAGGACTCATGAGTCTGAGGGTTAGCACTTTTCTTTCTCTTCAAGACGTAAAATATGAAGTTGAGTAAGATTTTCTATTCTAAAGCTTGTACATGCATCTCACCATATTGTCCTATGGCATAGTTCGTGTGCAGTTAATTGCATGAGCATGATCTAGATTTGGACTAAATTAGGTTAACCATCTCTTGAACCTTAAAACCATTGCTTCATGCCTTGAACAAATGATTTGACCATTAGGCAAATAAAATAGCCTTAATTAACTTTTTTTCTCTCTTTCTTTTATATCCCCTTATTACCTTATATATTCAATAATTTACAATAAACTTAGGCAAATAGTCAAATTGGTCAGTATAATGGAAATTGACTAGAACTAAGAAATCATACTAAAACCATAAATACAATATTGACATAACCTAGTAGTTCAGATTGAATTAAGTTAGAGTTCAATTTAATAATTTTGGACCTTCAGGCTGAAAGCATAGTATAAAAGCACTTTGTAAATGCATGTTTTGCACACAAATCACATTAGAATTAGCATTTCTATACTACAGCCAAAGTTTAGTTTCATTTGGATATCAAATTACCAACTAGAACTTATAGGTTCTTCAAGTTAGGTAAAGGGCTCCATCTATAATTTAGATGTCTTAACACAAGGTTCTTGCTTGCCATACCGTGTTATTCTTCAAATCTCACTCCATTTGGATATTTTTTCGTTGGTTGGACAGTTGATTGATTAGGTTAAGGTTGAAAGAATTTTAAAATAAAAAATCCAATGCCCTAAACCACACAAATGAAATTATACATGCACATTGAAAACCATGCAATCACTTTTTATTCAAATGCATACACATGCACAATGTGCATGCAATTTAAAGAAGCGGTAGCTACGTAAAGTTTTACTTGTGTAAGTCATAATTATGTGAGTACATTTAGCCAAGCACAATTGCATAAAGCCATTCAAATGATTCATTTAAACAAATTGAGTTCACCTCAACAACTAGCCTAGGTTTGCAAGGACTAGTTTTAGTTAATGTTCACTTTTGACAAGAATTTTCTCCCAACAATTACAAGAAACTTTGAGAGTTCATTTTAGGCATTAATGGCTATAAATATTGCCCCTTGAGCTTCTCTTTAATGGTTTAAAAGCTCAACAGAGCTTACTTACCCTAATCCACTATAATAAGATTCCTTGCATGCTCATATTGCAAAATCATCTTGGGCACAGAAAAGAGAATGTGCTTTGGAATCAATTGCATTCATTATTACATTCATACACTCACAAAACTCCTAGATAGTTTGGTAGCCTCTTTTCTTAACCTATTACTACTCATGACTTGTAAAACTTTAACTAAATGTTAAGTTACATTTTAATCTCTTTTGCATTCATTGTATGGTACCTCGACTTGGGTTGTGTGTAAGGTGTAGTTTTACTCTTGTTGAGAGGGAGGATTGCCTTACTCCATGGTGTGGTGTTTGAGGGTTTATTGTTTGCTCTTAATCTTGCTATAAGAGGTTTGCGGATATAAAAGGCAATTGTATTAAGTTTCTTGATTGCCTCTTGCATAGAATGATTTGCCAATAAGGCTAACATCTTCTTTAGATGATTGCTTAACTTGCAAATCTTGTAAATTTGGAATTCAACAAATTTGTAGACATAAATCCCAACTTGTCAAGGAAATTCATTGATGACAAACTGCAAAGAATTGTGGTGGCAAAATTTCATCTTGAAATAAAGAGAGAAAGAGAGATACATTGGCCAAAGAGAGATTAACTAATTTCTTTTCCAAGTTAGGCCTTATATAATTAGAACAGGTCCTTTCATTCTTCCTTTAGACAAAGGGACAAAAGGGTAAAACATAAAATAAAAGAGAGTATGAATATTTTCCATGCTCAACCTTAATTAATGGTTTGAAGAACTTCCAAACTCAACAAGTCAAAACAAAGACTAGTCCTTGAGGTTAGATAAATATTAGAGGGCCATCAAAACTATGGTGATTCTTAAGGGTGTTTATAATAAAAGATCTCTAGAACGCACCAATAAATCCTCTTGCGACCACTCAAGGTCATTGAAAGCCTCGCTAATACCTCTCTAGATATCTTGAGGCTACTCTTCTTCTCCATCTAATAATGTCCTTCATAATAAGTTTGAAGAAAGGTTCAACATTTATGTTCTTGTCTTGAGACTTGTGTGATTGGTATTTATTCTCAATGAAATTAATCTTTTGAAACATTGAAGCATGTATTCAAGTTTGTCCTCAAGATTACATCCAAGTCTAGTTGGATTTGTATTCCAATACCAACAAAAGTGAGTTAAGGTCATGCTGCTTGCTTATTCATGGATTGGATTTGTTTGAGGTGCTTTTAGACCTTCTTTTGTCGTACTACCGCTGCCCTGATCCACTTATGTTCATAATGATATTGTCAAAAATTGGAATTCGGGGAACTTCAAACTATTTCAACTAGTGGTTGTCAAACCATCAAAATGGAAAATTTTGTTATTCCTCTATCTCAATTGTACCATTTTGTTGATTGGAATTTATACCGTTTTTTGCTAATACAAAAAAAATATCTTTTTACCATATCTTAACATTGTTATCTTGCCTTCAAGGATATTGTCCACTCAAAAGATCAAGTTATATCTAAACATTAAATCATTCAATGACAATAAACTCTCAAGATCCTCTTAACGTAGCATGCTTGAAGGGCTTCAAATTCTCAAAATTCATGGAGAAAACCTTCATGTATGGGGGTATTCTAAGAATTGATGAAATTTTCTTGGAAATACTTAAAGGTCGAATCATATTACCTTTTGTTTTTTTCCCTCTCCTATCACCCATCCTTGTTGATATGTAACCACACAAGGTCACCAACTTCGAATTTTTTCTCCATCCAATGTCAATCATATCTCTTTGTATTCTTCTTAAGAATTAAGGTACTCTTGACCTCTACATAAATCTTCATGATTTCTTAAAGAAATTTTCAAGTGCTTATTGAGAATGTCATTTAAGACATCTAAATGTATTGAGTTGAAACTCCAAATCAATTAGATTCCTTGGTATGATTGATATAAATGTCTCAAAAAAACTTCGATCAATTGAATAGCATAGAACTTGTTTGCAATCAAATTGTATATAAGCCAAGTTTTTATCCAAAAACTTAGATAATTGAGAATTAAAACTTCTTAATAGATGTACAAATGTATGAATGATCACCTCTGTTTAGCCATCAGTTTGTGGATGAAAGTTGCAATCTTCAATGTACCATCCCTCATTTGACTAAAGTGTATGCCAGAATGATTCATAAATCTTCATTCATATCAGATATATTGGATGAACACAATTCAAAGTATATTCAAATATTGTTGAAGAATAACTTTGTTATTTCTTTACTAGAGATATCATTCCAACAAGACATAAGTAAAATCATCTTGAAAAATCTATCCACAATAAATAGCTGTTCCCATGCCTATTTGTACATAATACAAAAGTACAATTCATTGAAATTATCCCCTAAGGTCTCATATGATATGGAAGAGGTATCAAAATCCTATATTTCTATTGATAAGCTTCAAGACAAAACATAAAACACATCCCTAAATATATTTTTCAACATCAAATTGCATACGAGTTCAACAAACGTACATTTATAGATTGTGGTTTTTGTTACTCTAAAATATCCAGCAATTTTTTAAGCATATGACCCTCTCCATCTCACTCGATCTCCATCTCAAGTAAACAAAGTTATCAACTCTTTTATAGTAATCCAACTTGGAGGGAAAACTCGTACAACTTTCCTTCTTGAAGGTCCTCAAGAACTCTCTTGAAGTCAGCATCTTCCACATATTTCATGCGGTACTACCACCTCTAGCTGAATCTGTATCATAGTAGACAAGCAAAGAACAAGTAGTGGAGAAGAGAGAATATCTACCAGTTTGTTCCAAGAACCTTTCCTATACTTGATCATGAGATTAAACTATTGTAAGTAAAACATCTATTTTATATGTTGACTTCTTGCAACTTACTTCGTGCAAGTAATAGTTTGTAGGTCTAGTTTGTAATTACTAACCTCTTAGGCATCTACCATGACATTTACTGATTGATTCCAAACATCTTGATTCAATAGATATTATTAAGCATATCTTGATCCAAAGATATGAACAACCTAAAATGATTTGGCATGTATCAACAAATTCCACTTCATAGAGCATTTCATCAATGTACTCTTGAGTGATTGCAAACTTTACCTTGCATTACTTCTCAACTCAAGCTTTTGAATCCACCCCATCAAATAAAGTTTAGGAAGAGGTGTGGTCATTAGTCATAATTGCATCAAAAGACATAGAAATAAGATTCTTTTGAAGCCCAGTTCAATTATAGCATTGATCACCTCCTTTACCTAAATTCTGAAGGTGAACAAACACCTACTCTTCAATATAAGGCTCTTGGTCATTGCTATTTAGCTTCATCATAAGAGATAAGCTACTATTACCCTCTAGATTGCATTGAGTGTTTGCACCCACTTTGTACTTCATTTTTCATTTTGTTCATATCATTTCCTTTAAATTTCTCCAAAAAAAAAAAATGTTTAGGCCGCACCCTACAATACTTGTCTAAGTATAGCCCTTGAGCTGACAATAGTCACAAAATTTTCCAACCAAGTTAGAGGTTGAAAAGTAATACTAGCAACAAGTGTTTTCTCCTATCAAGGAGTCTCTTCTTCTTTCACTTCTTGGTATCATTGTTGGGCATTCCTCCTTACTATCTTAATACCTTCTCTGGTGTCTTATTCTTTTACTTAATGGTCATGGAAAAAATGCTACACTACTTAAGATTTTGTATGGGAAGAAGAAAAACTTAGATCAATTGTGATTGGTTCGTATGACAACCATGTAATTCATCAAGGCCTAAATCTTGCCCAATTGAATTCTCAATGCTACAACTTATCTCCTAAATTCCATCTAATATTCCTACACAATCTGCCCTTAATAATGCTATATACCACACCATTTCCTCCATTACTTCTCTAAATATCCTATAGGATATAAATTCTCTTATATCATCTCCTTAAACTTGATCAAAGTAATATTATCTATCGATCAGATATTTCACCAAGCCAAAGCAAAGTGTGACACCTTCAACCAGGCAAAATCCCCTCCATGAAAGTATATACACACAAAGTAAAATAAGTTTCCAAATGCTTGGCAATTCCCTCCAACAAGGTAAATCCATACAAAGAGAAATAAGTTTTCAACTGATCCAATTAAGTATCCAACTTTTCAACATTAACATCTCCAACATAAGTCATTTGATTTATCTTTGCTTCAACCTTAAATAGCTTTTATTAGTTAAATATCGAATAAGAGATAAGATTTGTCCATCCTTATCCTCTCTTTGTTCCATTATCTCTCTAGGGTCTAGATAATTCTGAATTTCCTCTCCAATTGGATAATTTCTTCAACATGATAGACACTCCAACAATCCAATATGGGATTAAATTAATTCTTTATAATGATTTTCATCAAAATCTAGAATTGTTATGATAATTAAGCAATTTGTTGATCCAACAAATTCTTTTGAACCTCTCTTTCTAAATCATAGTAGACTTTTCATTGATGTTCTATTTCCCTATATCGATTGCTCCTCTACTCCTTGTTCCAATAATGATTAAAATTGCCCTAATACCAAAGATATAATTTGTCAATAGGGCTAACCACTTCTTTAGATGGTCATTTAACTTACACCTGGTAAATTTAGAATTCAATAGATTTGATAAAGATATAATTCAACAATTTATGAAAAACCATTTGCAGCTTAGCTAGAAAGGATTGTGGAAAAATCCCTCCTGATCATAAAGAAAGGCATGAGATGTGCAATGCTTAGAGAAGGTAGAGAGTGGATTCCAAGCAATGTCATGAGAGAGAGAAATCATTGAGCTAAGAATAACTCCTATGCAAGGTTTCTAGAGGTGTAGTAATAAATCATACTAAATCAATTACTAAAGAAAGGATCTTGATATGTATATATAATATCACAATCTTAAAATGTTGAGACGCTCTTTGAGACAATCTAGGCTTGGGTTCTATGGAACTCTATAGTTAAGCATATTAGAGTTGAAGTTTTGAGATGAGTAACCAAACAAGAAGAAATATTAGTTTAGGACAATACTTCACCAATGAAGACTAGGATATTATAATATGGTATCAAAACAGTATCTCCTCCAGTTCGATGTCTCTCAAGGACGAACTAAACAAAAACTAATGAGTTTTCAACACCCAGGATCAAAGAGGGCAGGAAGCAATTATTAAATAATATCTCAAAGAACAGAATCATTGGATAAAGAGCAACTCCTTATAGGTTTCTAAGTGGAGAGATATAAAGATTAATAAGTCTTATATTGATTATAGGAAGGCAAATCCTGAAAAAGTCACTTAACTTCCATTGAGTTCATATATAATAATAGTTTCTAACATAGCATTGAAACAATTCTTCATAAAACTTTTTATGAAAATAAATGTCAGCTCTTTTCTATTGGTTTGAGTACAATAAGAAGAAACAAATGGAGCGAGATTTTTAGATTTTATAGATGAAGCTGTTGACAAAGTAAAGTTCACTGGAGAAAAAATTAAAACTACTCAAGATATTAAAAAAATTTAATAAATACAAAAATATTAAATTTCAAGAATACGAGCCCAATAAAATAATCTGGAATTCGACAACAAACAAGAGTTTGGATAGAGCTCATGACAAGAATTCCATCGATACGTATGTTGCGGTTTTCATTGGATTTATTACAATTATTTTAAGAGATTAAACAAGAAATTACTTTTACATTTAGATGTTCTTTTAACAACAGCTTTTAAGTATTTCCTCCCCAACCTGTTGCCTTATGCAATAAGGAACTCAAGCATTTTTGTAAAGCTCTCAAACCAGCTGTTCAAGAGAATTCAACAGGGGGCAAGGACTGAGGCATTTGGAGCAATGATTGGAGATGGAGCTCGAAGATGCTACACAAGAAAGCTAGGAGTTTGATGTTTGCCACAGTGAGGTTTATAAAAGAAGCTGTGTTTTGATGGAGTTTCAATTGGGAGGTAGATGAAGAAGACTGGTTATCCTGATCAAGCTGATGTTTGGAGTTCATCCCTTTTCCCTTGAATCTTTTGCCATGAAGCTGAATCAGGGAGTGAAAGGGACTGTGTAGTGGCTGTTGCGAGGAGTTTGGATCGAGAAGAAAGATGTAGCTGCTTGGTCGACATCTGCTGGAGTTTGGAGAGCAGAAGAGGGGTTTGAGGGCTACTATAATGAGGAAACTGGAGAGAAGCAGCTGTGTTTAAGGTAAGATTTTATAGAGCAGCAAGGTTATGTATATTTGCTTTAATTTCTTGCGGCCTTAAAAGCTGGTCAGCTTTCTCAAGAAACCATTATGTTGTACCAATAATTATCAGTTATCTTGTCAAAACAGAGACTTTGTTTTTCTTGGGCAACTGCTTTACTAAACTCATGCCCAAGCTTTGGAATACGAGGGAATTTTGCTACTTACACTTGCCTTAACATATCTTTTTTCCAATTTCCTATGAACGTTGGAATGTACTCTAGAATAATCTTTCAAATAAGTTAAAGAGAATCAAGTAAAAGCATATGTTGCAACAATATCTTTGGGTTATTCTATTGAAAAGTCATTGGTATTGCATGCATGAAGAGACAATAGGATATGGTCATAATACTTACATATGCGATTCTTTTTATTTGAATGAGTTTCTTTACTGTCCTACATAGTAAAATGTAAGAAAGCTAGCTTCTAACAAGTCATAGTATTGAGGAAAGTTATGCAAACAAAAAAAATAATTAAATGTAATATTTGAAATGAGTATATTGTGATCTCTGTATGCCATTTCTATTGATAGGAAACGAATGGCAAAAGGAAACAGATAAAAATGATGTCCTCAAAGATCAAGTAGATAAACTGACACATTTGTAATACAAGTAGATACTAATTTATACCTAATGCATTACATGAATTAAAGTAAACATGATATCATTGACTCACACAAACATATTAAATAATTGTATATACCTTTATAGATGGATGAAATGGCATGAAATTTTAGAAAAAACATCCATGTAAAAGATGAAAAGGATTACATATGAATAACAATATATTTATATATTAACACAAAGTGCAAACAATTGAAACAATGGAAGACAAGACAAAAAAAAAGTCGAAACATAAAAATTTCTTGTGATGCGATATAGTGATATAGAAAGAAATAATGTAGGCCTATTGAGTATAGTATTTTATGAGAAATATGTATAAATTAATGACAAAGAAATATTTTTCTAATGGCCTTATCCCTTAATGCCACTTGCGTGATCTGATAAATACTGCTTGATATATGATTTGTCTGTATCGAGTACCACTGCATCTGACCTCATGATTAGAGCTATTTGATGTGTGATCAGGAGCTATTGCTTGCTATGTGATCTAATGACCACAACTTGTTATGTAATCTAGTGCTTGAGGTCTAGAAAGAGACAATATGAACTGCTTGTTATGTGATGTGATCAGATGCAAGTTGAGTTGAAGCGAAGATCTCAAGAATAAAAGCCATTTGGGAGAAATGATTATAACTAAAATGAATAATAAGAACTATTGTATACAGGCATAAAAGATAATAGTGTATATATTCATCAATAAGATACTGTGATATTTTTACAATATTTTAGAAACATGATTACTCATGATCATTTCTTAAATATTATAGATTTATTACCATATTTTGGATCTAAGTAATATTTCTCATATTATATTTATATTATCTTATCTATTTTAATTATCAATCTATCTACTGATCTTGTTATGCTCGACCTCCTACTTGCATTGTAGGGCATAACACAAGTACTTATCAAACAAGGGAACCTAGTGATGCATGAGTTAGGTTATGGAGAGTGAATAACAAGGTATCTTGTTACGAATCTCTATGGCTATGTATTGTGATATATTTCACAGTTAATCTGTGATGTGATTCTTTGTTTTGTGGCTTAATATATTAAGTATTGATAAAGAGAAATGTATTTATTTGTTTTAAGAATTGTTGCAAAATGCTATTACATGTACAAAAGAAAAATAGAGAATTGAAGGAAGACTTTGTTCATTTGATTTCTAAAATTTAGAACTTTATTAATAAAAATTTGAAAGAATAACTATTTTGAAAATGAAATAAGTCAATTCTAATTGTCATTCCATGCTTGATTAAGTTGTTAATGTCCTTTAAGTGTTTAAAACTCTAATTTTTCTTATATTAAAACTATTAATAATGACATCAAAAAGTTATGTTAGGTGAGGTGTGAAATGATAACATAAGAGCCAATCCCTCCATTAATTCTATGTGATTTGAAGACGAACCAAGCAAAAATCAATAAACCTATATACCCAAAGAGGGGGGGAGTACATGCAAGCTGATGTCCTAAGAGAGAGGAACCAATAAGTAAGAAACGAATCTTGTTCATGGCTTCTAGAAATATAGAAATGAATAATCTCATATCAACTACTAAGAAAAAGATCCTAATTTGTGTATATAATATCACGATCTTAAAATGTTAACATGCCTTTTGGGGGGAACCTGTGCATCGGTCCCAAAAGAACTCCGTAGTTTAAGAATGTTAGAGTTAAAGTTTTGAGATGTATGATCAAACAATAAGGGGCTCCCTAAATAGGGACAAAACCGGTTAGATTCGGCACAATACCTCACCAATGAAAACTAAAATGTTTTAATATGATATCAGAGTGATACCTCCTTTGGTTTAATGAGGCTCAAGAACGAACCAAGTGAAAGTTAGTAGAATTATAACACCCAAAACCAAAGAGTTAGGAGTATCGCTGAATGATGACCCAAAAAGTAGAATCATTGGATAAATAGTGATTCCTAATACACCTGTAGGTGGAAGGATACAGAGATAAAACCCACATCAACTATAGAAGAGCGAATTTTGAGTTTTAGAAGTCATAAGTCTTGAATTGATAAGATGTCTTTTAAAGAAAAACCTATAAAGGATCTCATGAGAGTTCTATGATTAAGTATGCAGAGGTTGAAATAGTTTTAGAATAAGTGTCATACAAGAAAGGACACCATGTAAAAGACAACTAGATTGGAGCGAGATAATACCTCACTATGAAGGCTAGAATGTTACAAAACAAGTATAGAGAGATTAACTAACTTCTTTTCCAATTTAAACTTTTCAAAATTGGATCAAGACCTCTCTACTCATTCCTCCTTTAGGTTTATATATTCTTGTTTGAGGGGAAAGTTAAAACCAAAAAGTAATTAGTAAGAATATTTTTTGTACTCAACCTTAATTAATGATGGTTTTGACAAATCCTAAACTTATCAAGTCAAAATAAAAGCCAAACCTCATGACCAAATAGAGCATGAGAGAGGGCCCTCGATGTCCAATGGTCCTTAAAGGCATGTCATGGAAGGCTTCGATGATACATCAATTAATCCTTTTGAGACCAATTAAATCTATTGTTGGTCTTAACCAATTAAATCTATTTCATAGTGACCGTCATAATGAGTTTAGACAAAGGTCTACTGACTATTTGACTTGTCATGGGATTATTCTTCGAGTGGAATTGATTAACTCTTAAGAGTATATTAGTTCATCACATGAACATTGAGAAACAAGGTGGGCTTCCTTACCATCCTAGTGAGGACAAGAGTTGAAAATGGGAAGGCATGCATTTAAGGGGTAAACATAAGCTATAGTTGATTGAAACACTAGAAAATCTATTGTGAACTACACTTTCTTTTCTTTTCTCTCATTTGCTCACTTGCTTTAAATACAACATTATTAGAACTAACAAGCTCATTTTTGAAAAAAAAAATTTATAACCTAATTCACCATCCTTATCGACATGCTTACATGTCAACATCAAAAACTTCATTTTTTTAACTTTAATTTGTTATGCAAGCACTATGCATAACTGGCATCACATTGTTAATGACACCATAATTGAAAACACATGATCATATGCTAGCTTACCGAAAAATAGCCCAGTTTAACTCTTGTACACCACAAAAAATTGAGAAAATATATTGAAAAGAATAATAAGGTGCTTTGTCTACCTTTAATACTCATATGGGAGATCTCTAGTAGAGACGGGATGTTTCTGCATGCCAAATTTACATTTGCAAGCAGTAAAGTGCATGCAATTCTTTGTTACATATGCCAGAGAAAACTACGCAAGAAATTCTAATATTATACTCTTCATAATGTGGCACGGAATGTACCTTAAGCAAAGGACGAAGATAATAACTTCCAGGAAATAAATTATCAAAGATGAAGGTTCCTCCCGCAGCACTAACTGAGTTATTTCTGTATCCATCTTCACCACTCAATGACAATAGAACAGAAGGGTATAATCCCACAGCACCTCCACCATCATGAATACTCACTGATATAAGTCCAAGTTTCTGACACGTAAATGAGTTGTGCCCCACTTGTTTAACATGGTAACCAGGCTGCAACAAGTAAAACCAAATCAGCATCAGATAATTAATATAAATAT
This sequence comes from Vanilla planifolia, assembly GCA_023846275.1. Lineage (NCBI taxonomy): Eukaryota > Viridiplantae > Streptophyta > Magnoliopsida > Asparagales > Orchidaceae > Vanilla > Vanilla planifolia. The sequence continues at coordinate 30,721,706 of CM043869.1, read as the reverse complement.
CAACCCAAACATTTTCCATTGCCAAGAAAGAAAAATTAGAACATGCAACAGTGTTTGGCTTATTACGATGTTATATCCAGCATGGGGTTATACAGAATAACAATGTCAATTGAATTAGATAAATACTTTTGCAACTAATTACATAAAAAAAAGAAGATTACAACGTGAAATTAAATGAAATACATCACAGATCAACCTCGTCAAAATAATTGAAACATTAGGGAATTTCATGCCCCAAACACCCAAGTTGTGTATTGGCCTTGAGAGTTGGTTTGGTTTGGCAGGCGGGGGTGGGGTAAAGGAAAGGGGAAAAATGGGTTTGACCTAGCAACTTCTAGATGCAAATTAAAAAAGAAAAGAGCGCATACCATGGATGCTTCTACTTTGTAAAATATATCATCATATAGTGGTCCGGCAGAAAACAATCCATCGACTCCTGTTTCTGTAACTTGAGCCAAGTCACCTGTACGTAAAGGAGAATTTATGCTGTCACCAGCTGCTATAATTTTTATATTAACACCAAACAGGGGCGGAGAAACAGATCCTTCAACATAGAGTCCTGGACGACCGACAATTACAGGAACTGCAGCTTGGCAACCATCAGTTCTAACTGATACCTGTAATTCAAGACAAGATGACATTTTTGGAATGCAAACACAGATAGAGTGTCATAGCTGAGAGGCATTAATCTACATACATGGAGCCTTCTAGGATAAAATAGAATTTTCTTTCCTTTGATATCACTGCAAAACGACAAGAAATAAAGATAAGTAGCATGTAACTGCAGTTAAATACATCAATCAACATGCATGACCACTGAAATCCAAATGATGGATTTTATTTCAAAATACACGATGAAGGCATTGGACTAAAACAACATTCAGCAGAAACAGAAATGAAATCTAACAAAAAATAATGGCTGAAAGACATGAAATCTAACAAAATAACTAACAAACCAAAAGGAGTTAAGGATGATAACATATATCCATAGCAGTAAAGCCTTTGTTTGGCCAACCTTTGTCGCTAGAGTTGGCAATTTTGGTCACAACTCAATAAGCTGATCCAAATCCAATGCCTGAAAATACTTGCACGCACATACTTTTCAGAGTTTTAGTATCATGCTATACACATTTACCAATTATTCATTTATCTATGTAAATTTATAATTCCTTTCAACGTCAACAAAACCACAAAGCTAAAAAGAGCAGAAATCAATATCATTTCAAAATCTGATTAATTTACAACCACAACTTTGACAATCTCATGAATAGGAGACATTGTTCAATATTGTTTTTTTTTACTAATACATGTTTTGGTCAACACGTGAAGGTCTTTGTTACATGCCATATGATGCTATTAGAACAGAATAAAAACCCAAGAGTTATAATGCAACGGCTCAACAACTTTAAAACTTGTGACAACTTGCCATCCTTTGTAAATTAAGGAGCCACACTGAATGAAATATGTTAGATGCACCTGACTTTTTCCATTCATAAATAGAGTTGAGATTCATTGACTTTTTAGCATCGTCCATGTGGTAAAAAAAATGCAGGAACCAGAAAGTAAAGAAGAGGTCTAAATTTGAGTGCGCATACAATTTATAGTTTCACTGTCGTGTGTGACATATTTATAGAGTAGCTTTCCTACTTATGAAAATATAATAAAGTTCATTCTTTAAAAAACAAACAGCTTCGACAGGCCAAACAAAGACTAAATCAACGTTTTCAAGTTCTGTTGAAGCTATATAAGTTTAATTTCACAAGAAGAAGCGTTTTTGAAATTTTTCCAAGCACAAATTCATATAAAAAGGAGAGCATCTTATACATCATTTAAAAACATTTTTTAACCAGAAGACATTACAAGGAGTTAGTAAGCACTTGACAATGCGAACAGTTGTGACCTTTGTCATCCTTTGTAAATACCTAAATTGCAACAAATACCTTATATGCACCTGACCCTTTCCATTCAATGGCCGAGTTGAATGTCACCCAATGTTATCTTATACGGGGACCAAGTTTATATTTAGGCTATCTTTCCAGCTACTTAGTGTCATTCATTTCAAGGCATTCTTAAGCCTGATAGAGAAGAAATTCATGCAAAGCAATGGACCATATTCACAAATAAGCAAGGACTAGCAATTTTAAATAAGAAAAACTTACAGAAGATAATTTTTGAGAAATTTTAACTGGTAGAAACCTATCTTTTAAACTCCATCTAAGTTTTAAAAGAAAATTAAAATCTAATCAGAATTAAAAATCAGATGCATCCATCAACCTATAGTTATGCTGTGTTTGCAGAAAGTAATGCAAACAAAAAGTTGGTTTCCATCTATTGACGTCTCCCCAAAGAGGTGCTAGCTTATAGGCAGCATTCCCAAATAGGATAAAACTATTATAGCAAATATTCAACGACTACGAAAGACACTTCAGAAAATTGGAGCAGACCTATGGAATTTAGGGTAGGAAATCCTTCGCAAATGCTTATTGATGCTATATGGTATGTCATAAACAAATCGTATTTGTCTCCTTAATAAGAAGAAAAATGATTGATAATGATAGGGAAAAGGAAGTCCTTTAATACTTTAAAGATGGATTTAGCTTGAATAAACAATGAAAAACTACTTCAATTCTACTCCTGTTTTTCAAGATAATAACATCTTGTTATGACATTATAGACTAAATCATCTTCATTTTCTGTATTTAAAATACTTATTTTTAAATTTATTCAAAAATAAATGTGCATCTTTTTTTTCAATTAAAATATAAAGCATCATCATATATCCTTTTCCTCTGAACCTTACTAATCAATCAAACCATGTATTGTGATTTATAATAATAACTAGGCTCTTAACAAACACTTATATTTTTAGGAAAAAATTATTTATAACATTTATCAATAATCACATAATATAAAATTGGGTTTATTTGCTAAAAGAAAGCTCTAAGATTCAAAAAAATTCAAAAAATTTTACATGTTATGAACATAATTTCAAGATTCATTCAAATTTTACGAAATAATAATAATCATGACTATTTCAAGAAGCTTTTGGATAATTGTTGGCTTCAAAAAGATAGTTTACCAAGAGCTTTTGCATCAACAAATCACAACAAAATGACTTGACTGAAAGAAATAGTAAACACTTGTTAAAAAAGCTCAGACTTTACGTTTCACCAATAACTAAAATATCTTTAAGAGAAAGTTGTTTGTACCACTATGTACCACTACATATCTTAAACATGGAACACCCTAAAAAAATTTTAAACGTCGATACATTTCTCAATTTATTTCATATGTTTTATCCCACAATTATGTTGTCTTCTATTTTACCATTAAAGATATTTGGTTATATTGTCTTTGTTTATACTAAAAATCATAATCATAAAAAAAAACCTTGAACATCAAGCTACAAAATGAGTGTTTGTTGGTTATAATTCTTATTGAAAGGATATCAATGTTTTGATCTTATTTCCAAAAACAATTGTCATTATAGATGTTAAATTTTTTAAATTATACTCATTTCATAACTTTATCTTCAATGAGAACCAAACTATAGATTTCATATCTTAAAATAATGTTTTCCCAATGAAGATACTAAAAAAAAACTTTCCCATCATTCTACCTAAAAATCCAAATTATTTCATACAAAAGGTACATAGACCAAATATTTTGTATACTAAGAATGTTAATTTTCTTATTTTGTTATCTCATGATAATTATGACTTCGCAATTTCTAACAAGGTAATTACAATTTAAAATCATTTAATATTATCCATTTAAGATAGAAAAAATCAAAAGAATGAATTTTCCAATCCATTGTGCAACCCAGAATCTATGATTCCTTCAAATAATTTCCCTACCGAGTCTCCAAAAAATGTCCAATTTATTTCATAATCAAGTGTTTAAATCAAGTGATTCCTAATAATGTGAAGAATGCTTTAAAAAATCCCAAGTAGAAGAAGGCTATTTTTGAGGTAATAAAGACTCTTAAGAAAAAAAATATATAAGAATTAGTAAATCTACAAGGAGAAAAGATAATTGTAAAATGTCTTTTACCTCTTAATCGTTTTGTATGAGATTCTTAATAATGTAAAGAATGCTCTAAAAAATCCCAAGTAGAAGGCTAATTTTAAGATGATAAGACTCTTGAGAAAAATAAAATATAAGAATTAATAGATCTACTAAAAGAAAAGACAACTATAAAATACAAATAATAGTTTATTGTCAAGTATAAGTCTGATGGATTTCTAAAATATTAGAAAACATGGTTGCCAAAAAATTCATTCATCCCTAACACTGACTTCCCAGAAACATTTGTTTCAATTGTGAAGCTAAATGTTATAAAATTTCTTTTATCTTTAGCTAACAATTTTGATTAGCTGTTATAACAGATTGATGTTAAAAATGCATTTTTTAATGGAGATCTAGAGAAAAAAAGAGTACATAAAGATATTCTTAGGATTTGATAAATAGTTTGAAACAAAGGTATGTATATTGAAGAAATCATTACATGGTTTGAGAAACTTCTTCAAAAAATGGGCAAGCTAATCATAAAATATTTTATTACACATTCACTAAATGGGAAAATAGACATATTGATTGTGTATAAATAGATATATTGATTGTGTATGTGGACATCCTTTTTATTGAAGAATTGTTTTGGGGGGCTCATGCAAATTCTTAGCATTGCACAATCTCAACTTACAGGTTACTAAGAGTTGTTGAGATCTTATCACAACCTTTGACAAGGATAACCTAGAATAACAAATGGTGTGGCACAAGCATTGACTAATGTCTAGAGCATGTACCCCTTGTTTATTCCTATCAACTAAGACCTACATTAAGAGGAAATGAAGACTAGTAAAGATCGGCTATCATAGGCAATAGCGATTACACAATCCAATAATTGCAAAGCAAAGCAAACTCTTCTTCCTACATTCCCTCAGGAATCTTTGTGACCATCCTCCCTACCTCTTCTTGACATCACATTCTTTGACATGCTGCAAACCCTAGACGAAACTTTCTTATAAGGGCTAAGATGCTCAATTTTTGTACTTCTCCTTCATCCTTATGGTTGAACAATGACAACCTAGAATGCGAAGGGTTTCCCTCATCTTGAACAAACATGGAGATCAATAGGCAAAAGCAAATGAAGGTGGAGGAAACAAATAAGAGAAAAAGCTAAAAACAATGAATTAATCCCAAATCTAAACAAATATCAGGAGAAAGGAAACACAAGAAAAATGAATGAATCCTAAAAAACATTAAATAGAAAAGTATTAGTTATTCCAGAAAACTAGTCATAAAATTTTAAATCTTTTTGAGTTCATTTGATGGAGATATCAAACCAAAGAATAAGGACAAGACATGAAGCCCTAAGTTTCAAAATAGTCAAAGGCAAGGCTCCAAAACACAAGCTTAGAAACCAAATCATTAGACAAACAAAACAAAAAAATTGTTAAGAATTTTATAAACTATCATGCCTTAAATTTTGATGCAATTTGGCTACTATTTGGTTGGTTTAATTTTTGGAAAATATGAGCACAACCTATGATATTAGATCAAGTTGCATCATACAAGGCATCTTGCTCCAAGATGCTAGACAACTCAATGGAAAGGGACATAACCTTAGCTAACAAACAATCACAGATGCATAATTGGTGACCCAATCAGTCATTGGATTTCACACCCTCATAATCCATAATCATGGAGGCTATGAATTGCTAAGCACAAAAGAAGAAAGGTCTAGCATTGGCTAGCTCTAAAGAAGCAAGCATTAATGCACTAGATACCAAAGGAATAATCACTCTCAAACGAAACATGAGAAAAATGTGACAAGAGGGAGACGAAAAGGGAGATAGTCTCACAAAGCACACGCTCTTCTATTGCTCGAGGAGCTAACGAGGAGGCTTCACACCCTCATAAGAATGAGGTCCCCAAAATTGTCCGAAATGATGATCCCAACACCAACTCATCCAGAAGAGGTAATAGTGTCGTCGTAATTCACCTTGACCCAGTCAAAAAGGGGGGGACCATCAAGAAGGGGGTTGAAGGGGGCTGAAGATACCTAAAAGCTCTTAAAAGTCATGCTCACGAGTATTGCCCGAGAAGCTTTGAACAATGACATTCATAAGAGTAGATATTCTAAGATAAGGAAGGGCATAAGCCACATTATTCCAATTCTACAGTAAATGATAAAGTAGTAGCTATAAGGATGGCATCGACATCAGAGTGGTCCACAAAAATGTGCACCTTTAGGAAATCTAGAAGTTGGCCAAGAAATTGAAATAAGCTCCAACCAAGCTGATTAGTAAAGAGCAAAGCAAAGAGAGGCCTTACCTGAGAACATTGGAGCAAAGTGTGATCTGCAAAATCAGCCATAGAACAACCCTATGAGCAAGTGGAAGACTACCAATCCCACATGCACTAACTTATGTGAGTGTTGAAAGCATCCCAAAGCAAAGCCTCCAAAGAAAGCTCTAAAACCACAAAGAGTCACGAAGCCACCACAAACATCCAATGGCTCGAGTCATTGTAGAAGAAGGAACTATAAACTAAAAAAGACTCAAAATGTTTCCACACAAGCAAGTTGCACAAATCCAAACTCATCCCCAAGATGCAACACCCCAAAGTTTCGACAAAATGAACCATAGAATGACATGGTCCCAACCCACCCGACCCAATAGGGTCTTACCACCATGTCAAAAAAGGAGAATCCATTTTAAATAAAGCTCTACAATAAGAGGTAAAAAAAAGCACAATCCAATTTTCATCTATAGTAGAACACTTTATCCCATTGCCCATTAGCCAAGCAATCTAGGCCCAATTAAAAAGAAAAAAATATATAAAAAGATAAATGAAAAAAAAAAGATATATATAACATAAAAAGAATAAAAATATGTATGCACTTTAATATATCAAATAGTTGCTTATTCCTATTCATTATATATGAGCATTATTGATATGCCATGATGACACTATGTTTATCGTATTTGATATTATACTTTAATCATATCTTGTTATTTTATTCATATAGAATTTACTTTTTGAACATTTTACGCTCATCCTCTACTGACATTACCAGATATGCCAAAGATTCACACCAAAATAATGCTTAGAGTATCATATAAGATTTATGAGTATTATATCCTATATATATTGATGATGTTATAAATATTGTCTCCGAGTAAAGAAAGAATAGTTATGCATGTACTATATTTAATATAACGAAACTAGTTTGAATATCAAGATAATCTATTTATTATTTTCATCAACCTTATCTATAGTGATTTTATGTCCCCACATCATATTGTGATACTCTAATATTACTATATTGTTAGTTAGAAATGAGAGTAATTGATAAACGATGAGTGACACGACTCATGTTAAACAAGATACCTAAGTACTTCTTACTTGAAGCGTCCTCTCTTCCTAATAATAGTCTTTTGCTAATAAGGTGGCATTCCTTTACTGAAAAATACAATAGATATATGGGAGTTCATTGCCTAACCTAAACCAAAGGCAAAGATGTCAAAAACATGCCAAACCTTGGTAACAACTAAATAAGAAGCAGTTCTAAAAAGAACTTTGAAAACAAATATTAGGATCGATACCAATAGTACAGAGAGGTTGAATCAAATGCCTAGCAAGTACTCCAAGCATATGATAAAGAGGTATAAAGAGATCAGGCAAAGATGTTCTAATAGTTACCAATGAGTATTGTTTGACCATGCAAAACATCTTAAGGAACATAAATACAACTAAAAGGTTGAAGAATCAAAAGGACTAACCTTAAGAACAACCAAAATGCCCTCAATATAGAAGTAATTTGTTTAAGAAATGAGTAACATGGTGCCAAGACAAAGCTCAAAACTTTTAAAGCCAAAGAAACTTATATATTTTCCTTTATAGGTATATCCTCTTCTTTTTATGCTCTTAATGCTTTAGTTATAAATCTTCTAGATTGTTGGATAATTGATTTGGAAGCTATCAACCACATTACATGCTCCTCTCATACAATCATATCATTCACACCATTGCCAATGGCTAAATAACAAACATTGTTAGTCAAGGGGAAAGTCATATAAATCCTTACCTAGCTATCAAAAATGTTCTACATGTTCCTAAATTGTTCACCAACCTTTTGTCAATTCAAAAGCACATAAGATTCCAACTCTAATGTAATTTGTCAGCGGTTCGAGTCCGCTTATCTCCAACCCGTGAACTTAGTTTGAACTTAGTTGATACTATGATAGCACCGAATTTTTTTAACCAAACATACCAAAGATGATTGGGTGTGTTAAGGAAAAAGATGACATTGACTATGTTGAGGAGTTGAATGGGCATGCATCTTTTATCCACATACAAAAGCAAAATAAAAAAAGGTTGACCTTCAAGTTCTTAAGTGTATGTTTTTTTACTATTCTCTCACCCAAAATGGAGTATAAACACTATTATCCACCAACCAAAAATTCTATGACAATTGACATCACATTTTTTAAAAGAACTAATAATATCATAATCCTTATCTTAAGAAAGCGAAATCAATCTTCAAAGCAACAATATGGAGTTTTTTTATTTGTGGACTTCTTATATCCGTCTTTTTCAATTACCCTCATGTAAATCTTGCTACAACTTCTAAAAATACTCTTGAAAATAAACCTCAACCTTAAAATACCCATCCACTACAATTGTACTCTAGAAGAAAAAAAAAACAATCATTCATTCAAATCTAGCCAAAAAGTATGAACCTAATCCCATTCTCAATGACAGCAAGCCAACTTATAGCCCTATTTCTGATTTCATTTTCCTAAAAAACAACACCAACCTAGTTGACCTTAATGTACTTCTTCCCATAAGGGAAAAATAATTTGCCCCAAACATAACCTAGCATTTGTTTATTTCCTATTGCCACTTATTCTAAGTTACAAAGCCTTTCTCACCAATCTAAACACCATACCCATACAAAAATCTTATTTAAAGCAGTATATAATAAGAATTGCAAGAATGCTATAGAAGTAGTGATAGAAGCTCTTAAGAAGAATAAAACTTGGGAATTGTTAAGACCTACAAATGGGAAGAAACATATGGAGTGCAGATTGGTGTTTGTTATAAGATACAAATCAAATGTGAAAGTTCTGTGCAATTTATCTAGTGGCATTAGCTGCAGCTACTAAAATGAATACAATGAGAGTTTTATTATGTTTCCTCATCAACTTCAATTATAAATTGCCACAGTTTAATGTCAAGAATGCATTCTTACATGGTGCTCTTGAAGAAGAAATTTACATAAAAGTTCTTGCTTTTTAACCAAAAACAAAAGGGAATGTTGCATGCAAAAAGAGAAAAGTATTGTCACTTAAAATAGTTTCCATGAGCCTGGTTTGGGTGATTAACCAAAGTGATGCTAAATTTAAATAGAGTCAAAGAGAACATACACTATTTACAAAGCATTAGGATATTGTTGGAGTGATTACATTGACCATATACGTGGATAATATCATCATGATTAGGCATGATGAAGATAGGATGAAAACATTGAAAGATTGCTTGATCAAGAAATGAGATCAAAGAATTAGAAGAATTTAGGTACTTTCTAGGTACTAAGATGGCTCATTCTAAACAAAGAATTTTTATCTCCCAAAAAAAGTACATTATGGACATGTTGACAGGAACTAGACAATAAGAAAGCAAAGCTATCCAAACACCAATAAAGCGAAATCACTAACATGGGAATGCCTTAGAAAAGGCTATAGTTAAGAAAGGCTCCCATCATAGGCTTGTTAGGAGGCTCATTTACTTATACATACACAATCCAGCATGCTTATGCTGTGAGTGTGGTGAGCCACATGCTTATAGAACAACATCTCAAAACAGTCTATAAGATCTTATAATATTGATCGAAACACAAGGCATAGGGATTTTGTCTAAAAAATAAGAACTCTCTTGAAAATTATACTCTTAGCAACAATGCAAGATCTATTGTGGATTAAAGATAAACCTCTAGGTACTACACCTTACTAGGAAGAAACCCTATAACCAGGAGGCACAAGAAGCAAAACATGGTGGCCAACTATACTAGAGAGGTAGAGTTTAGATCAACAGCATTGGGTATATGTGTCTTATGATTATGGTTTAAGTAATCTTAGATGAGTTAAAGATTAAGTGAAAGACTACTATGAGATTCTATTGTGGAAACAAATCAACAATTAGCATTATTCACAATCCAATATGATATGATTTGAGAAAACATGTTGAAGTTGATAATCACTTTATAAAACAGAAGCCTGGCAATGCCTTGATTTGTACTCCATTTGTCACTACTATTAACAAAATTGCATACATCTCTACAAAAGAGCTTCCAAGTATGGTGTGTCAAAAATTAATTAAAAAGCTAATCATGCAAGATATTCATTCATCACTTTTAAGGGCATTAATGAGAAATCAACCCAAATATTCAGAAAATCTCATGCATCATTACAAAGATTTGCCACAAACAATCGGGGAATACCATCTTTATTCTTTTTAGGAAACTAAGGGTTGTAAAGAATCTATAATATTTATTTCTCAATAATAATGAACCAATTATTACTCATTCTTATGACAAAGCTTTTAAAACTATAACTATTTAGTTAATTCTTTTGTTAGTATATTTTTCAATCTATGTATACATGACTGTTATATATAAATATAAATACATGGGCTACTTTTGAAGAAGAAATAAAACCAGATTTTTCACTTTCATTATTTTTCATAGTATCAATGATATGGTACTATATCTCAAGCAAGACCACATTTTTGTCCTCAAAGTTCACTCCGACAAGAAGGGACAAAATAATGCACACTTTTAGTGACTTTCCTTACTTTCAAAGGCGAGAGTCTTAACTATTTATCATCCTCACCTAAGAACTAGTAAAAGTTGCTCCATTGGTAATTCCTCTTCTAGGATATCATTACCTTCATTCATTTTAAGGAACAAACTTTGAATTTCTACCAGCAATGTATTGTTCACAAAAAAAGATTTCATATACACTTCTAAAAAAAAAACATGAAACTCCAGTGATAAGAGTGATTCATAGCAATGGATGCTTCAAATGTCACTTGTCAATCAATTTTACTGGATAAGAAAGCTTCAAATGTGTTCCTTTCAGTCAGCCAATTTCAAATCTTTGCTTTGCTTATTGTATATGAGCATGTCAAACATTAGCTAAATACAAAAAAGAAACGGCCGAAAAGAAACAGCAGCAGCATGTCTACAAACTATTGCAGCTACTAATTCATCAGCACTTGGAAATTAACTTTGAAATTAGCAAAAAAAAATTGATTGGAAATAACTCCAAAAAAAAACAAAAATATGAAATTACCCAGAAGTGCCATAGCAAATTCATGGCAAAAGTTTCAGGAAAAGTATGCTTAAATTGTAACAGCAAAAATATGTAGCAAATATGATGAGACAAGAATCTGATTGGATGCTATACAAAATTTATTCAGCAATGTTCATCCCGTCCAGGGATATTCAATATTTGAAAGTTGGTAAATTTAAAAGTAAAAACTTAGAAAATAAGCCAACATATGGAAGAACAATTTAGCATTTGCACAAGCTGTGGTCTACCAATTGAAGATCAAGTATCTGCTTCTACCATTATGTTCAATTGTTCACTCCGTAACATATTTATGTAGATATGTATGGCGATATCTTCCTAGTATTTGTCTCATAAAATAAATAGATGGAAAACCAATTGGTTCAGCAAATAGCTACAAAAGCAGAAATTTCTAAAAATTTGTAAAAATGGAGATTTAAGTATTCAAGCATATCAAACATTACACGTTTGTCTGCTACGAGAACATAAAGAAGCTTCTCATTATACCTTAAATGTCGAGGAACAAGGATAACCTCCTGTCCAAGATTACACCAGATCGAGTATTGCAATACCAGGGTGCTTCTTTGGTTATCCTCAGATGAAACAGGCCTAGCATTTACAGCATCCACAAGAATATCATCTCTACCAAAAATGTCCACAAATATGTCTTCATAAGGATCAGGTATTCCATAAAGCAAGCCTGAATCAATGTGGATTTCTCCTTCAACATGATACTTCTCCGCAGCAACATATATAGGCTGAAATATTAAGGACATATAAGCGACCAAGGGGTAAAAAGGCCACAATGATAAACGAACAAAAATACCCACAATGAAAAGAAAATGCACTATCTTCAGGCCACACTGAAATAAAGATGAACAATACCTTCAGGCTAGACGTATCAAATTTTAGAGATGAGCTGCCAAAGTAAATGCAGCTATTAAGAAAGTGTAGCTCATACTCCCCTGGATCCTCTATACAAATTTTTTGAGAACCTTTCTGTAAAACAGTGTCAGAAAAGTTTGATGAAACTTTTTTTCTTTTCAAATAGTAGCTCATATAGTGGAAAGCCCACATAAGGAATAGGCAGTTCTATTTGCACAGAATGGACGGACAAAAAAGGCTACCTTTATTGCCACGTTCACACTAGACAAGTCAGGTTGTTTGATGAAAGCTTCTGTGTCATGGGTGGAGATTATGCTAACCCAGCAACCTTTCTGAACAAAAGTAATTCCACCTACATCCTCTATACCAACGTCCAAGAAAATTTGGTTCTGCTCCCAACACCAGTTGTCCTCACCAGCTGCAGCCGTAGAAATGTGCTCCACCTAATCAAGCGGCAAACAAAATGAGAATACTTGGGTTTATAAGCAGAGCAAAGTAAAGAATAGCTGCAAAGTATTAATGAAATCGGATAAGTAGGTTATGCAAGAATGAGTATATTTTCTAAAGAAAAGTAAATTCCATGTGCTACTGTTTTAGTTCTAAAGTACAAAATAAAGGTGGAATCAATAAGGACTAACAAATGCACGTCGAAATTTGAAGCTAAGGACATGAGAACAGAAAATAGATGAGTAGTACCATGAGTTTGTATTTCCCAGGAGGAATTTTAGTAAATATGAAGTCACTAGCCCCATTAGACAACGTAATTATCTTCCTTTCAGCTTCAGTTTCACCAATAAACCTCAAAAGTGACACAACAACAGATTGACTGCATTGCTCTTTGCAGAGTACAATTCCATGAACATTGACTCGAGCCTGAATTTCAAAAATTTGTAAGATTAGCCTCCCAAATTTTAATAAAATTTAGCTAACGTAAAATATGAAAGTTTACTCTATAAGAAGCTAATATAACATACAATCCAAAATAAGAAGTTCAATAAGTTTAAAAGAAATTTAAGATACTTACCTCAAAAAACTCAACATCAAGTAAAGGAGCATTGACCTTAATATCAATATGTGGGGGAGAAAACAGAGGGCTTGCAGAATTAGAAGAATTTACTGGCATTGCAGACAACCGGTACTCACCAGGTGGAACCTATTGTGATAAATGGTTGGCATGGAAAAATGATGAGAAAAAACACATCCAAGAGATTTATGAATAAAGTATTAAATCTAAAATCATGTTTAGCAGTCAGAAACAACATGAAAGTTATAATTAGAAATTAATGATCTTGTATTTGGAGTTGACTAAAATTTAAGAATGCAAAAAGGCATACAGTTATAAGGGTTCCAACGTTGACTACAGCCCGATACATCAAAACTGAGAATGTATATCAAATGATCCATTCAAAGTTTATTGCTCCACATGGGTAGCTTCATAAAATACTTCATGAAGTTCAAGCCACATTAAGAAAAATTAGTACTAAACATATTGTTATTCACATGCTAACATAAAAGAATCATATTTACTCTACTTATCTCAGATTAAATCTGATAAAGTTCGGTAGAAGCATCCAATGAACTCGATGAAATATGTTTAGAAAAGCCAAAACAATGATAACAAATGATTTTAAACAGATGAACAAAATTTTATAGCCTGTAAGCAGAAAATATAATACTCTGAAATAACTGCTGAAGAACATTGCAATTTATTGTCAATTAGCAAACTCACTTGGCATTAAAATTATATCACAAACTTTTCTCCAAATTCTTGTGAATTTCAAGTCTTGGACTTGGGAGAAATAATTGGCAATGCCAAAAAATGCTCTGGACTGTAACTATTTGAAGCAAATCAATCTTCTAAGAGGAAGGATCTAAACCTTGATTGTTTAGTGTTTATAAGTCAAAATTTAGCTCATGTTTTTCATTCAAACAAGGATAATGCAATCATCTTAAAACATTATAGATTAAGAATTCCAAATTTCATATATCTCAAGAAACTATTTTCATCTTCTTTTATCGAAATTCTTACCTTATCTTCTTACAAGGAATCAAAACTCTTTTCATCTATTCACAATGTGTGGGGAACATCTAAGGTCAAAAACATTACTGAATCTCATTAGTTTGTAACATGTATAGATAACCAAACAAGGCTTATATAGATTTTCCTAATGAATGAAAAATCAAAGTTAGATCCGATATTCAAAAAAAATCAATATCATAATTCGAAACCCAATTCCAAAGCAAAACAAAAATTTTAAAAACAAACAATAAAAATAAATATTTTGAATCCATCCTTAGTAATTACATAATAAGGCAAAGCATTGTTCTTGTAAGCCCCTGTATTGCCACACTAAAACTAAAAAGTGTAGTCAGAAAGTTAGATCCGATATTCAAAAAAAATCAATATCATAATTCAAAACCCAATTCCAAAGCAAAATAAAAATTTTGAAAACAAACAATAAAAATAAATATTTTGAATCCATCCTTAGTAATTACATAATAAGGCAAGCATTGTTCTTGTAAGCCCCTGTATTGCCACACTAAAACTAAAAAGTGTAGTCAGAAAGAAAAATAGACATCTCCAACAGTTAACCCGATCTTCTATATTCTTTTAAACGTATCAAAGCAATACTAGAGGGAGGCCATACTCACCGCAACCTACCTCAATAATCAAATGCTCTCTCAAATTCTTAACTTCAAACAATCATGTCAAGCTGTAATCAAAACATATCCAGCAACCCATCTCATCTCCTCCATTTGTTTCAGAATGTTCGAATGTTCCTCATTTGCACACATCCATAATCATAAGTACATTTTCTTGAGATAAACTTTTAATAAAAAAGAGTATAAATGCTATTCTCCAATTATAAAAAAAAATTATAATTCTATAGACGTTATATTCTTTGAACACCAATGATATTGCCCTAAATCTCATATTTAGGAGTAGCTTCATATAGAAATACCAGCTTTGGAATCTCAATACATAAATCAGAAACTTAGACATTCCCACACCTCATCAAATCAAGTCAACAACTAAATAAAGTCATATGTTCCTACTCACCTAAATGAACTTAATAAACTATCTATTTCATATCCTGAAACACATGCCAAGTTACCAGAGCCCCCAAGCCCTTCTTCTACAAACACAAATCAATCTAATCCTCATTCTATTATTATCTTTCAATATAATAACAACAAACCTCTCGTCACCTATTCTAAAAGAAAAAAGATCCAAAATAAGATAAAACAATGAGTACCCCTTAAGCAAATCCAATAATGGGATCCTTATTCAAGATCAAAAGATTCACAAGGTAATCCTAAACCCAAACCTTCTAAACATAATAAGCTACCTATTTTAATGAGAAAGGGAGTTAGAGATTTATAAATTTGTATCATATCTAGATCTATCTAATAAATATAGGACAATTGCAACAAGTTTGAACCATGTACAACTTCCTTAATCCATACAAACTCTCAAGATATCAAAATGGAACATGCAACTTATCCTACAAAAGCAGGCCGACTTCAGCATAGCCATTAGAATTCCCCACAATATCCATAAACCCTTTTGTGTAGGCATTCACTCCAAGTATTTCCATGATTATTAGAAAAACATCATTATTACTCCTATGTAGGCAAGATATTAATATCACTATCACTCTCACTCGAGCATGAACATAACTGAAATAATGTAAATATTACTCCTACGTCGACATGAACATCATTGGAGTAATGTAACTACCATTCCCACATGGGCATGGGCATTATAAGAAAATGTCTCAATCTCTCTCAGGCATGTACACTTCCTAGAGACACAAGTCATTATCCAATTAAAATCATTCATATATGCACACTTTAAGAAGATAAGCTGTTATAGAATGGTGTCAACCGTTGATTATAAGTGAACCTACGAAAGTCTGATCATTGGGATTACATCGTCTATTCGAGAGACGCCTTACAAATTCCTATACTTTCTTATCTTCTAGTTAAAATTTTCTTGACCTGTATAGATTCCACTGTTCTATTTCTCTGAACTTTATAACTTCATCTTCTAAGTTCTCAAATTTTCTTCTAAACTCCCTAAACCTAATTTCTTGATTAACAATACCCGTTCTTGTGCCCTATACATGATTACAATGTGTTTGGTAGGAATGCCTTCCAAGTTAAATAGTTGGTAACAAGACACCAATGCAAGCATGTTCAATTCAAAAGGATTTGAGATCAACAAATCAGTCAAACCGGACTTATATAAGCATAGATGAATAACACGCGATTTATACATGCAAAGTAATGTCTATACCTATTATACATGCATAGATAGAGTAGTGTGCATACTAAGATATTCAATTGATAGCAATCATACTAACAATATAGGTACAGAGGATTCAACCACACATTATTTATAAGAATGTAATTTAGATTACACATGCATGGATATATACACATGAATGAACATTATAAGCATAAAATTATATGAGCATCAAAATGATTATGCATGCATAATTATGCATGCACCTATAACAAAATGAGCATACAAGAGAAATTATGCATGTACAAATAAACATAAACTAAAAAGATGTGCATACAAATTGCCACGCACACATCATGCAAAGGAGTAAAATCATTCATAAGAGGCCAAGCCATAAGAAAATTGGATAACACATACATTAACAAGTTGGATATCTTCATAAGAGTCCAATTCTATCATGAAGAGGATTTCTTAGATACTAATTTGATGATGACTTGAAATGAGAGTTGCTTTTGTCCATACCAAGATGGCTGGACAAAGAAAAACTAGAAGTGGTGGTCCCTTTGTGGGTGTATTTGGAGGGACGTCTCATGTCTCAACTTGTAAGACTTGTTTATTGTCTCAACTTTTATAGTTCTTTACCAGTCATTCTTGTTGTACCTTGATAATTTTTGCAATAAGAACATGTTTGTTTGTCTTTCTTTTTCATGTCATCCACATTGATCTGATAAAAACTTGCTGTCAAAGTAGTTTGTGTTGCCACTGGCCCTTTGTCTATCACATGCAAAGCACTGAAATTCAAAATTGGGTTTAATACTTACAATCCTTTTGCTTAATTGAGAGAAATGCAAAGATAGAGGTAATTCTTTAAATTATACTCAGATTCTTTTCAACCCTTTGTTAGTAATAGAACAGTGAAAACAACAAGAAGTTGCATCTTAAAAACCTTAACTAACACGTTATTTCATTTGCTCTTCTGATGAATTGCTCGAAGTAAACAAAATCGCCCAAACTCTAAGAGTTTGCCAAGTTTTATGATTTTAAAAAACTCTAGCTTCTTAGATCATTTATCTCATTCCATAGACTTCACGGCATGCAAGTGGTAAATTTCTTTTACTTGTGCATTCACATTAGTGTTGTTTAACATTAGTTTTAGGTGCATATCTTCATAGCCAGGCCTCCTTGCTTACTGTTTAACCCTAACCCATATCCTCATTCCCTGCCTACATTATTAACTTGGAAGGAAAAAAACAGAAATATGAGAATATAGAAAAAAAAAAGTGTAGCTTATGATATTGACTAATAATCCTAGATGATAAATCAAAGAAATTAACTCAATAGCAGGCAGATTGCTCAATAATAACTTGGGTTAAGGCCTCTATCTAGTATTCTGATTTGTTGAGAGATAACTTTAACCATTAAACAGTTACCAGGGATTGATCCTTTCAGCATCAAAGAATTACATGAAAGGTAACAACACACTAAGCAATAAGAAAATAATGTCTACTACTACTGTCATAATCAAAAGATTTAATAATAAACTCTTCCTGAATAAAGAGTGATTGAATCACAGGTGATAAGGTTCCATAGTTAAACGTAATGAAACAGCATTGATTTCATTATATCTACAACGAAAGACCTCTTGTCTATAAGATCTATATAGCTTCCCTTATAAATTAGTCAAGCATTGGTCTATGAATGCCAATAGCAAATAACCTTTCAGACCCCACATGATAGGATTTATGCTGGTCAAACTTAATCTCCGTTGGACCAAAATCAAATTCGAGTAAAATCACTTTAGAAAGTTGTTTTAGTTATGGTAGCCCTGCAATGTCGTATTCAAAGACTACCACAATGGAGTTAACCATACCCATCATCTACGACCTACATCAAGGGAAAAAAAAGATAAAGAGTTGAGTTTTGTGTTAAAATTTGTGGAACAAAATTTAATGGGAAACAGTCAACAGGCAAAATATACATTAAAAGGTAGGCATTTGACCCAATAGACCAATATACTCCTTTTATACCAAGTTTCCTAAATCTCACCCAAAATAGCTTTAATGGCCTCAGTTTACTCTTTGTGAGTACATTCCTATTCAGTGCAAGACAGTTTGCATACACTCATATGTTGTCTTTGACGTCACACCTAAAGCTCTTCCTAATATATTTTATATTGTTGTCAATGTATCACATCTACCAGGTATCTAAAACTATGCTTTCTTTTGATGTCCTTTGGGTTTCAAAGTTCCTGTTTAAGCTGGCATGGTTCTAGCTGGTAATCTACTTAATAAAAAGTTTGTCCATGCAACATTGTTTGCAATGCTGAAAGTTTCGCTTGAACAACCATGGGTTTAGGCCGGTACTCATTTTGACTTCTTATAATCTACAACAAAAAGATTCAACTAACTTATTGAAAATTTTCAATTCTTACCAAACATTGATTAAAAGCTTAGCCTTAATAAGTAGCAAAGTGCTCCTGCTTAGATGGATTAACCAGTCTTATGCTTTGATTGTCGTTCCTCTATTATCCCGTAATGCAATCACACTAGAACTTAGTTTAACAAATCTACTCCTTAGTCATCATGATCCCAAAACATGAGTAACCAACCATTAACTATTAGATGAAAAGAATTTTCATTAGCTTCAAGATGCAAAAGATTATGCTTTCATTATTTCC
Organism: Vanilla planifolia; assembly: GCA_023846275.1. Taxonomy (NCBI): domain Eukaryota; kingdom Viridiplantae; phylum Streptophyta; class Magnoliopsida; order Asparagales; family Orchidaceae; genus Vanilla; species Vanilla planifolia. Next base: position 30,702,538 of record CM043869.1, on the reverse strand, counting down.
ACCAGTCACCATGCTGAATAACAAGGGCAATGCCAAAGATGGGAACCAGCAACGTTTCCATTAGAAGTTACCTCACAGGATCCATGAAAGCCATCTAGAGAACATTCAACATTAATTCCAAACCTAGCCCCTCGACGACTTTGTTTTTCAAGGCACAAATCTACCAGAACTTCACATACATGGATATTTGATAATAGATACACGAAATCAAAACAGATGGAAATGGGACGGAGCGGAGCAAGTTAAGAATACATAAGAAAAAAGAAAGCTTTAGGCTATGAAAACCATGTCAAATAATGCACACCGTAAAGCAGAAGCTCCCATCCTCTGTCATTTTTGTCTGAGGCTTTAGATTGTTTGTCCAATGTGCTAATGCCACCTAAAAATTGCAAATGAGAGAATAACAAAGATAGTGCGGAAATATTCAATTATTAAAAAACAGGCAGCCAACAAAATATCCACCTTAGCACTTGAATTTGGATTAGCAATGTGAACCACACCACAAACATCATAGTTGGTTGCCTTGATATCATCAATGGAAGCCATGCTTGGAAGCACCTAGCAGATTCACTACACTATCAAATACAATCTTTATATCATAATACAACATAAAAGGTGCACCGGAGGTCTAAAAACATGAAAAGGAAAAGAAATTAACAGTGCAATATAAAATGCACATTATCAAGTTACCAGGAAATTCTCCAATGGGCTGAACACATAGTGATGTTTGTCAGCTACAATTGTGTAATGTTTAGAAGTAACCTGGAAAATTTTAAGAAAGTTAAAAACACGGTTCTGTAAATCACTGAGCAGAATTGGAAGCTGCATAACTCAACACCGCTAAAAACAATTGTGTAAACCATTAAGCATGGGATATGCAACCATAATTAATTAATCTTGTACCATCCTTTCCTACCCGGAGACATGGGAAGGGAATGTAAACCAGCAAGAAAGGAAAACCTAACAAGAATCTCGGCTTGGGTGTTAGGACATCCTCCAACATAAGTATACATACAAAAAATATGCTCCTAAATGCATAGAGTAATGATCACTTGCAAGGGGGCATCTTTTATAGATTGAAGGATACCAGTAATGTTGATGGTCATTGTCTACAACTATTTTTTTGAAATATAATTGTTATTTTCTTTGCCTCTTCGTCAAAAAGCCTTCATCCCATTTGCTTCTCTAAATAAATTAGAAAAGCCATGTTCTCCATTTCTTGCAGTACATCTTTTGAGCCTAGGCAAACCCAAGCAAATGCCATGAACAAGATCAAGAAACCCTTACCCAACATGGTAATCTAGCAGACACTTTTCTTAGTGCATTGTCGCCTTAACTTGCTGGCTGTATATGAAAGCTGAAAGACTACTTGATAATCATCATCATCATCCTTTGATTTGATTCTAGAAATCTGCAATTCTTAAGGACTGTGTTTCGCCTCTTCTTTGCAAAAGCAACATAGGTTTTGCAGCAAATTTTCTGGAAATCTGCAACTGACTTCAAGTTTTATTTAATTTTTGAATATTGTTCCTTCATTGCACTTTAATTCAGGCATCTTATTAAGGAAACAATTCAGTACTTGAATATTCAAATCATTGCTATATTTTTACCTACTACAACCACATTGAACTTAATGTTGCAGGTTAAAAAAAAAGGTGAATGAAGTGAATGATCACTTAAACAAGTTAATAGATTCCCTACAGATATATAATAAGCAATAATATTATATATACATCCACCAGAAAGACAAATATCCCAAGCATGGTAACACAAATACCCCAAGCAAATGCTAACACCAATACCCCAAGAAACGGAAGTTATAGCAATCATTATCAGCGATGCATTGTGCAAATACACATTGCTCCAGAATTTATTAGTAAAGCAGTTTACAAAACAGATGGCATCCATTATTTCCCAAGTTATATTGATATTTACAAAGTTTATTAACTCTTAGATAATCCTTGTAGAGAAGTCAAAAAAATTGTGTTGTTTTTACTACAAAACATTTTCATGGATTCTAGTAGTTCACTATTTCCTAAGAGATTTGATGAAGAAATTTTGAGATAAGGAATAAAAAGGAACAAAGTTTCCACTCAATTTTTATTGAGAAATAGGATAATTTCATAAGAATTGCTTTGGAAGGGAATTAATATTGTATATGTTACAACTACTGAAGTCATAAATAAAACAAGTATATGTGTATAGGAGAATTAACAGAAGAATTTTATATTGCAATTGTACTTAAACAAAGCATTTCTTTGATGAATTCAGAGCTGGTAGGTAAGTTCATGAGAAATTATTTTCTTGTGTATCATTACCAATTCCAGTTCTTCATGGTCAAATTTAAGATAAAGTACCATGATAGAATTTAAAAACTTGGTTGAGAACTGGAACTATAGAGAACACAGCCTTAGTAATAAAGTTCAAATCAATAGATCTAAAATTAAATATAATACACGTTTAACTAAGATAGGATTACAAAAAAAAATTATAACTGGTGATCATAAACTATTGAAAAATAAGACACTTCAATATCTCATATACAGACTCTAAATCAATAAAAACATTGATGGCATGTCACTAATAGGATTCAAATAAATTGGATTAAGAGTACATTTCAGGCATGATCTCGCACAAGATTAAAAACAAAATTTTAAAAGATGAAAATCACATCAACAAAGCTATAAGATAATAATGCTTGGCAATGAAATACAAACATGTAAATAGAATAAATGCTAATCTTATTAACATGAGAATTCTAGAATTGAAGATTATCCATGCATAGAAAAGATGAGGATTCTAATATAGAAAAGCGCTTATACTCAAAACAATATGATTATAAATGAATACACCTAGTTTAAGATTGGTATAATATTATTTAAGAATAAGGGAGAGTTCATTTACATCATTTGGTCATATTAAATAGTGACAACTTAATGCTCTTATTAGCTAACAAGGCTGTAAACAAGGAAAGGCGAGAGACATAAAGACAATTTTGACATGCTTGGAACTTAAACAAGTTGTTTGGAGCATGGTAATGGATAGAGCACAACTGCATTATAGGATTCATGTAGTGGAACTAAATTGGATTATGACAACTTGTTTAGATCCTAATGCTCTACCTTGTATTGACACCAAAAATTAACAACAAAGCGGTCTAGATTGACTAAAATTTATTAATGGCAGATTTTTAATTTATATCAATCATAGGTTTGTCTTCCAACTAACATCATGGTTATTAAAAAGAAAGGAATATGGTGCACACAAATATTCAAGTGGACAATCTTTTCTTAGTCATGATCAAGCATGCCTATATTTTATAATATATAGGAAAGAATCAATTCATGCAATGCAAGCATTTATAAGAACAAATAACTCTTTTATCATATCAATTTAACAAAAACAATTCTTTTATAAATGGAGCTTGAATTTTTAACTAAATTAGTAAGTATTTCCATAGGAAGCCAAGTTACATTGGCTTAAAAACTACTCAATTTAGTATCAATCTGATAATACATAAGTCAATTCTTGAACTTGTACAACTCAAAAAAAAGTTTGATAGAAATGCATACAGCACATTTACCTTCACAATGAGTTTCCTTGATGAATATAAGAACTCATATGAACATCATACTCATTCACCCATCTGCACTCTGGAATTTGTTATTTTTTACAATGTCCTCATTCTAAAGGCATTCTCAAAATAATGCTTCTTTAACAAAAGTTCTTATAAGTTAGGTTATAGTAAAAGTGAAAGCTTCTAAAAAATAGGCTCTTCCAATCAAGAAGCGGGTCTATCGAGATAGTAAGGGCCAAGTGGTGAAAGTTGGAGGACCAATGAAGTGTGACTCAAAAGTGCAAAACAATCCAAATCTTGACAAGTCAAGCAATCTCAAAAGGGTGGGATTGAAAGAATGAATGGGGGGAGTATAATAGAAGAATCTAATACAACTCCTTATTTTATGATGCTCAATGCCACCAATAATAAAAATCTACAATATCAAATCTTTAAAATCTACACCCAAAATTGAGGATTCTTCTTATTCAAATTCTTTGTAACTTCATATCTTGATGCTATTTTACAAGATGGTAGTTGGACACTTGGGGGCCACACCCTTATCCTTAAGAGATAGATCTCACCTCATTGGACAAGGATGATCTTGATTATACTCTCTTACAGATAAAATTCCCTAGACTTCCCTTACATCTCACATCTCATTTTTACCACTCAAAATAATACTAGTTATAACGTTAAACCAATTATGATGAACAAGCCTATTGTTAGTAATTCTAGGATTACCTTTGTCTATCAACATTAAGGTTAACACTAGTTGTACTTTTTTTGACTTTTGTCCTCATGATTATTGATAGCTTACATTAATAAGGGGAGGTCATTATATGATTGAACCCTTGCCCCCTATCATGCTTGCAACACTGTAGAACACTCTCCCTCCTACCAAGTCAATGTGCCTCTCCCAACCCACCAATTTCTCAAGAGACTCCAAATCTACCCCAGCAACCTTTGGTGAACCATCGAACTAATATTGTGGACTCTCATGACTAGCTCCCCATAACACGTCATGATCATGGTCATCACAATTTGCGAGATCGTGCTTTTGTCTCCAATAATCCTCCCCCTAATGTGCATCTATATCATAATAAATTCTCTCCATTATTGATCCTGATACAAATTCTTGCTTTTTCCGCTTTGGACCAAACTATTAAAGTCTCCACTACCTGTCAATGACCACTACAACTCTAAATTTTGCTCTAGCCATTGCTCATGTGGATGTCGCATTGATTAGAAGTAAATGAGACCTAAATCAAATAACACTAAAACCCCTTAAAATTCTTTTTATCTTCTCACTATTTGTAAGCCATCTTGTTTGGGCCAACATTCTAGTTACTATTAAGTTTTATTTGAATATCTGGCTTCCATGTCCAATCTTTGTACCTCGTCTTCAAAAAAAAGTTGGATTATAATAGAATGGCCATGGATTATAACATTTCATTATAGTTGTCTGCTTGAATGGTTACTTATTACTTATGTCATTTACATGAATTGTCTCTTATCGTCAAAGTACGATAATGGGACTAGTGCTTAATGAGCCTAGTAAACCAACAATACTATAAAATTGGTTGGCTCATCTAATCCTCATAAGTGTTTAAGGCCTATTAGACAGAATCTATACTTGTAATAATCAATAGGGAAAGAGAAGCTGAGTGATGGTCAAAGAAGCCCGAACTATTGCATCCTCAGCATATTATTTAAACATTTCAGGACCATGAAAAGATCAGTGAGTCATTGAATTCCTAGCTTTAGTATGCAAAGTGCTTTATGAAAAAATATATATACATATATATATATACCTGATCAAGCTTGTAGTATCCCTCATTGTCTGAGATTGTCTTTTGCTGTCCATCCACAATAATTTTTGCTCCACCAACTCCAGCACCATTCCCATCAACAACACGACCCCCAACTGAAAATCCAGTGACCTAATCAAAGTTTTCATGTTGTCAAAGATGGAAAACTTCAGCAAATTTACATTCAAAGCAAAAGGATACATAATGAAGCCAACTCGGACACATATTGGAGCAATAATCTTTGGACTATGTGAACTCAGAACGGCAATTAGAAACCAGGGAGTAGAACATAGGCACACCCAATAGAAATATGGAATTTCAGGGCCCTATTCTAAAAGAATGTAAAACCAGTGTAAGTATTCTAACATGAAAACAAGAATATGTATTAAGTATAGAAGGTCCAAAATTGTTAAACCTAATGCTACAACAAACAGGTGAAGTTATCAGGATTTTCTCTGTGAATAAAAGAGTGCTAAAATACATAACAAAAGAGTACTCGAAAGAATCTAATATGCTTTAATCTTAAGAAACCTGCTGATGAATAGGGCATGTAATGACATTAAATTGACTAAGGATTGTTACTATAAATATTAATGTAACGAAATCATTTACTTATGAAACGTGAATTCTTTTACACTGGTTTATGAGGCATTGACAATACTGTCAATTGATTTATACAGTACTCAATCATAGCCACTCAAAGCACAGTATTTCTAACTAACAAGTGCATACGAGATATAGCTTAAGCAAACAAAACCTTTATTTCAAAATAACATCATGGAAAACAAATATAGCACATGAACAATATAAGAATCAAAGATAAATGCTAACAGTCAAAATTTAAACCAAGCAACAAATTTATGGTCATACCTGGAACTTTTGTGGAATAGTGGCATGATGATGTTCCACTGTTATAGTCGATGATGTAGGTGAAACATCAAAAACTGTATTCTCACCCTTGTAGTAAGGTATAAGATCATAAACACCTAAAGCATATAACAAAAATATATTAAATCTAGAGCAAAAGAAACAGATTATAATATAAGAAAAAAACAAAATATTCCCAGTCTACATGCAACCTCCCAAAAGTGAAAAGGAAGATTTTCTTCAGATATTAAAAGTTTCGTTTCATATATTAGCCTAATTATGATAGCCAAAAAGAAAATAAGTAACCACAATATCTCACACTGCACAAGCATTTAGAACAAAAAAAATGCAATCACCATAATCATGAAAAACAAAATTTATGTGTACAGACAAATCACACAAATAAACCCAGTAGCATGAACAAATAAAATCTACAATCCTGTCCTTTGTATGGGGGAATTGGGAATAATTCAATTCAATTGGCTCACACAACATTGAAGATGACGCAAGCAAAAGAATGCAAGCTAAAAGTACAAAATCGAGTTGTAAAAAACTTCATTGATGGTAATATGCTGATTAAGTTTTACAAGTTATATACAATTCTAATTAAAAACAGTCACCAAAGGCAAACATATTACCACATGGTATTGACTGAAAAGTGAACTTTCCGTCAGCATCAGATATGGAGTGACAAAGGGCCTTCTTTTGACTTGGAGGATTCCCAACTCCTTGGGCACAGGGCACGTCTAACACATCACTTGAATACAAAAAAAAGTGAACACCCAAGATAGGATTCCCCTGCAACAACAAAGATTCTTGATGAGCATATTCGCTGTATGCAAGAAAATATATGCACAAACCATCCTGCTTGAAGGATAGGGACACAACAAATGTATTTGGCAACACTAATTCTCATAGATGTTCTGCAATAGTCCAGTTTGTTTCAAGCAACCTGCTGATAATTTGATACTACCCACAAAACAGGAAATGATCTTTATTTTGTATGGCCACATTGCATTTCAAAAGCAGCAATACGCGTAGGACAATAGGATCTACTTATAAGTTAAACCCCTCATTTCAACATAAATTAAAACGCCTTAACCCCCCAAGAAAAAAAAATAAAAAAGACCATTGATAACAAACCACTCAATCATCAGTTCCTCCATGGATTCCAAATAAGCTCTTAAAATTTGCATACAAATCTTTTGTCCATCTATCAATTATATAACACAGATTATTTCAGCATATAATTTCCTTCAAACAACTAGAGTCCTCATATTAATGATTCACAACACAACCACAATTCCAAGTGATGCAATGTGGCTATTGAAATCACTGGTTTAGTCCTAATATGACGTGAACCACAATTTCTACTGCTTGTTAATGTCAAAATTTAATTTCAGCATACTTAAAATGCTATAAACTTACAGACAAAAAGGGTTCAATTATAGACAGAAAACTTTAATAAGAAAATTAACCTTAAGCTGCATAAGAATAGAACAAATTGCAGCAATTTAACTATGTTTTAACAGTTAATTAGACTTAAATTTTAGTGCTCTTAAAACCCTAGCACAGCAGAAATTCTCTGTTAAAAGCAGGTTTTAAGGTGAGTACAACATGATATGACTGATTGTACGGCAAGCAAATAGTGTGGTATGAAGAAGTTTTACCACACTGTCATTTAAGCACTTACTGATTTTTTTTTTGCACCCTAAAATCATCATTATCTACTCAAGTTTTAGAATGATTGTATAAAAACAAACTAGAACTACACCAAAATATGAGATTGAACAGTAACTACATCAAAATGAAATAAAAGAACGCATAAACCATCAAAATCTAAGCATGTATGTAGTTTTTAATATATCAGCACAAAGTCATGCCAAAGTATCGAGAAAAACTTTAGCTCACAACTACATCAATTCGAAAGGAAACCAAGAACCAATTAAGATAGTCAAAATGTGGAGAATGAAGACACCATAGTAAACCTTTGATCAAAGTCACAACAGAGGTCAAAACCTTAAGCGAAGCAGTCCCAAATTAAATAAAAAGCATGCTCAACACTTACAAAGATAAAATGGTAGTATATCAGCATCTGAAATCCTGAAATTAAATATCCATAAGTAGACTTAAGATTGATTGAAGAGGAAGTTAAAAAAACATAAAATGTCCAGCATGGATTGTCCCATGACAATCAGCTGACTGTCCAAGACAATCAATTGATTTTTCAGGAAGACAACACTGGATAATCCTAAGACAAATGATAGTGGACAATTGATGACTGAAAACTGATGGTGGGCAACTTTGGTTGCATCTAATTATCCAAGACAATTCTGTGTAGACAAGAAGCCCTAAAAGATGTCATCAATAGTTCAAAACGTCCCAATACATCAAAAACGTCCAAGCTATTATGGTGCACATCTAGACAAACCAGATATCCCAAATACACCTAGTTTTACCACAACCAACATGCAAAACAGATTGAACATACTATAAGCATACAGACAACCATCTAAGTACCAAATCCAAAAAACAAATACAACAAGCTGTGAAAAATGATTGAAAAATGCTAACAATATGAAAAATGTCCAAAAGTTACAAAGAAGCTCTAAATGTTAAATGAAATCCTAATCCTAGTAGAAGCCATCGAATGTGCTAAGCATAGCAGTTTGGTTGCCTAAGCATACAAGTCAATCCCTTGAGATACATGTCAACCCTCTTCAACATGGAAGTCACATCTAATGATCAGTAGTGCTGTAATCCCCAGTCTAAATATATAATTGTTGAAGTGGAACCATGAATCCTCTAATCCTAGTGAATCTACTTATCTAACACGATACATATGAATACTCCCATCTGTACCTGATTGATCGACCAAATTACACTTAACTTATGGCCTATATTGACATGGAAGTAGTGAAAATGGAACTAGTTATGCTACTGATGATGATGAATCTAGATATGATGGCCAATATAAAACAAAAGTCATGACTGGTGCAAAAGATTAAAGAAAATGAAAAAAATTGGTCGGGAGAAAAAAAATTGTTATGGTTTTACCTTTTTGAAAAGCATCAAGACTAATACCCATATCCTAAAATAATTCTAGTGCATACACATGCTTTATCACTTGCTGATAATCCTTAATGGAATTGTCTTCTGTGTAGATAACTTCTTGCAAGTTCCAAATGGAGATCTCTATGAATGTCGTCGCATCTTGACTCTTATCACCCTCATCAAATGAAATAAGCCTATAATATGAATCCGCAAACACTTTGTATATTCCATAACTAGTAACAAATTTCCATTTAACTTCTTCATAATGTCATAGATACTTAGTGTAAATGATGATTTGAGGATGGTATGTTGAAGAAAGTAAAAGTTCGGTGCTCATCTTTGCATATAATGTTTTCCAAACTCATGAACTCCATGTCCTTATCAAACAAATGTTTCACAAGCTTCGTTATGTTTCAATACTTAATCAATGTACAAATTTGCTAAAGTGTAAATATCAACAATATCTTATCAAGTCATTTTTGAAAATCCACCACCGCTAGTAAAATTGAGCCATTCCCCTTCGAGGTTAGTGGTAAACCCAACACAAAATTTATAATTATGTCTTCCCAAAACTTTTGTGACAATGACAAAAATATAGACAAACCCATAGTGTGCTTACCCCACTTTGTAGTCTAATAGAGTTAACATTGTGGGACTATCATCCTTTCAAATTTGGGGCTAGTTAAAAAGATACTCTACTAGTAGCTATTTCTTATTCCGAACAAAACACCTTATGATGTCTCCTTATTGTAACTAACTGACAATAAACTAGTAGAAGAAGGAGCTGAGAATGCTTAGTTATGATCCTTCAAAAAATAATTCGTCTTTTGGTAAACACACATAGTCAATAAGGATTATCTATCATATCCTTGAAAATATCATTAAAATCCTTACATTTAGCATAGAGATCTCTCATTTTATCAAAGCCAACAACTTCAACATTCATTGTTCCTAGTAAAAAAGAAAACTCAGCACTAGCATGTTCGTTTTGGGCTCCTTCATGATATTTCAAAATGAATGTATAACCCTATAGAACTCATTTCTAGCACTTAATTTGTTTTGAGATTCCATCCAAGTGTGATAAAATATAATGATGTCAATGTTTAAGTGCTTGAATTAATGCAAAGGACTGTCTATCATAATTTAATAACTTTTGCATAGCTAAATTTAATTTTTGATAGTATTATAAGCCTTGGAAGGTAATTCATGAGATAAATCTATAGGACAAACATTCTTGAATTCATTCAACAATGAAAAAAACTTCTATAAATATGCAACAAAATTAAAAAAGGAAATCTAATATTTAACAGCCACTAAAGCATAAGTAATGCCTTTCTCAAAGCTCCAATCAAATTATTATGTGCTTGAAATGTCAAGTGACTTAACTTTCTCAATAAGAACATCTGTAGCTTTCTTTCCATCGGAAAACCTTAATTTAGCAAAAACAGAAATGATTTTCTTCCAATTATTCGAGCAATCAAAAATTGTAATATTCATGTCATAAAATCATGGCCTGCATAAGATAGCATGGGCAAAATCACAAACCAAATCTAGTTTTAATAAATCTCCAACATAATTGACAATAGACAAAGTCAGGTAAAATTCAAGTATTTTTTATTTATCCAAGAGACTTTGTAAGCTTTAGGATGTGCATGAACTTGCAGCTTCATTCACTCCATGACAACTTTAAATATCATAATCATACAACTACCACTACTTAAGATGAGCACTTAACATTGACTTTTGCTTTTGAAGTCTAGAAGATGGCCATTCTTTTCCAATTGGGTCTTCCCATAAAGATGAAAGAGTTCATATCATAGATTTAAGGGCTCTCTCTCCAGAGTTCCCTTGGCATCGCTAGACCCATAACACAGTTCTACCATAATCACTATCCTTCTTCTTTATTCTCAAATTCTTTTCTTATATTCATGTTAAATGCCTTATTTGGGGATTTATAAGCATTATGCCAAGTTCAATGCACTAAAATCATTGTACTCTTCTATTCTTGAAGCTCGATACTACTAGTGGAGCCTTACCATTGTAACATTTAGAAGTTGTAGATGGCTTTTAAGTCAATACACTCACTCCAACTTGTCAAGATAAAGCCTCCGTAACTTGGAATGGTTACCTACTAATTTTCAAATGTTGTTCAATCTCTGCAACTTTTTGAAATAATTTGTCCAAGATATAGATTCTATGAGGAAGCATTTCCTTCTTGCGGAAAGGTCATAATTTTGATTTGAATCTACCAATAGCAACCTGAGAATCTTCGATGACATCATATCAAACCACCAGTTCACAAAACTTGGCTATTTACTGACAAATAAATAAATTCCTTGACTTTAAGAACTTCTCATGTAAAGTATAAGAATAAATACCTTTTTTTAGGAATTATCTCATTTTTCTCTAACTCATTACAAGGTCCTATCTTGCCCAATATTGACCCCATGGATTCGTGCCTAGCCAACTAATTTTAATTTAGTAAATTGTCACGAAAAGTAACTATTTAAACTAAAAAACCAATCTATAAAATTCTCTGTCCAACAGACCATCAAACAATAGGGTATCAATTTTGACCTTCTTGACAATATTATCATCAACATTTTGATCGTAACAACAAAGTGGAATCAGATGTTTTCCCCCATAAGAGGTGCTTTGAAAGGCTGGCCTTCAAGTAAATATTAGTTTAGCAACAAACAATCCACCATTTGACCAACAAAACAATCTTTGCCAAGGAGGATGACGTCATCTATATCCTTTATCTTAATCCCTTTGATAAAGATGACATGGTATGACAAAAACATGAATGCCATCAACAATTTTGTCTAGTGATTTCTCATCAAATACATGTTTCATAAAATCTCCATGTTTTTCCCATTATATTCTTCCTCTTTTTTCAATTATTATTTTAAATATTTTGAGATGTAAGAGTATGGGCTGTAAAATTTTTGACCTAATTCGAGGGCTTTTGCACATTTAGCCAAGTGGTGCGCCACCAAGATGGTTTGACATTTTTTATGAACGAGATCGATCCATTCCAGCTTCCTCCAGAGTATCCTTTCATATCCTTATACAAAGAGTCCCATGAAGCCAAGAACTTCCTGTTAAATGCCATTCGACACATACAGCAAAGCACAAAACCTGATGCGACATGGTTAATGAAAATGTAGGTTTAGTCATTAACATGATGTGTGACACACAAATGTAATATTTGTGCAAGTGACAAATTTTAATTTGAGCAAATTTAAAATGTTATAAGCTTCTAAACAGAGAAGACTCATACTAGACAGTAAACCTTGGACAGGGAAATTAATCATAAGCTAAGATTGGGAAAAAAATATGATATTAGTTAAGGTTTAATGGGTTAACTAGTCTTTAAGTTTTAGCCCTTAAAACTTCAACGCAGCAAAAATTCTTTGACAGCAAATTTTAACGTGACTGCAAGGTGATATGAGTGACTTAACAGCAAGTAAATTATATGGTATGAAGTGATTTGCCAATAAAAATTAAGCAGCTTGCTATGTAGTCATTTAAACACATATTGATGTTCTCTGCACACAAAGAGCATCATTATGCATTCAAGTTTTGAAATAATAGTATGACAAGAAAATTCAAAGTGTTAGTACGGAAAAACATGAGATCAAACAGCAACCGCAATGATCAAACTATGCATAAACCATCAAAATCAAAGAATGAAAATGATTGTAATAATCAACACAAAATCATGTCAAAGAGTGAAGAGAACTCAAGCTCAACAGGTGATCAATAGGATAGAGATGAAGAACTCACTAAGACCATTGAAACATGGAGAATGAAAGCACCACAACAAGACACCACCGATCAAAGCCATCCCAATGACCAAAATCCAAGGGAATCAATTCCCAAACAAGCAAGAGCAAGCTCAAAGTACTATGGTGACAAAAGCAGTAGCATATCAGCATAAGTCTTGAATTCTGACCTCAAGCAATCTTATATAGCCCAAGGGCTGCCTAAAGAGAAAGCTACAAAAGATGAAAATGCGTAAAAAGCTCTATTTGCCTCTGTCATTCTATGATTCTCTTCCTTTTGCATATGGCGTCACCACGGCCTTTGGAAGCATCTATTATTTATGAACTTCACTGGAAAGCCAGAGGGGATCCATCAGCAGTTAGATAATCATCCAGGACAACAACAGATTTTCCTAGCACAAACAATAATGGATGGCTGATAGTCAAAAAATGATGTTGGATAGGTAGCTTTGGCAGCATTTGATCACCCAACAAAAAACCTAAAACTATCATTAAATATCCAAATCAACTCTCAACACATCAAGATCATTCAAAAACATCTGCAAATCTATATATCTCAAACATCCCAAACAGACCCAATTCTAGTACAACATTTCAGACAGGCTCAACAAACCACACACAACAAACTGTCAAACTATAAATACCACTGCCAACTACAAAAAAATGATTGAAAAATGCTAAAAATATCGACAATGTTCAAATGTTACAATGAAGCTCTGAGGTTGAAATGAATTTTATCATAACAAAAGTGATGGGATTTGTTGATGTAACAGTCTACGACTATCAATGAGTATCAATCAATCTCCTGAGCTCTATAACTTTAACCCATCGACAAATAATTATACTAATCAATCATTATTAATGCAATAAAAATATTCTAGTTGTCTTCCCTAATGTGACCTCCCAATAACAAGTGGGTAACCCTAATCATCACAACCATAGAACTACAGTTTGACAACAATGCATCAACCTTCCCTCATCTAATTCAACTTGTCAACATACCATTTCTCAAAGCTATTCAAGTTCTAATATACACAAACCTTTTAGTCTTGGATGTCAATCATGCACCCATACAATGCTCCAACCAACAAGTCAAAAGGTAAATAAGAAAAGGTATTTTTCTCCACTAATGCAATGTAGCCACCAAGTTTAATTAAACACACTAAAATTATAAAATTAGACCCAAAATAATTTATGACTAGGACTAAATGGTTACTTTGACAACAACACAATGACACAAATATAGAGTGATATGCAATACCAAGAGGAACTCAAGCAAAGGTGCATGCACGATACAACAAGCCTCGACATATTTAATAAAAGAGAATCAATCCCAAGCACCGCATCATACCATGTAATCTATAATTCACTTGGGAGGAAACACCCAGCCAAAAATAGTCCTATGATCTTAGTCGCTAACTCCCCAAGACAAAGATATTGTAACATCGAACAAAAGATAAATTGTTACAATTACCAACAACAAATAGTTCACTATAAACCTAACATCAAGTGAAAGCATTGCATTGCAAGGTATCAAACAAAGACCCTAAAATACTAAGGAAAAAAAACAACTCCCAATTTCGCTACAACCCCTCCAAGAGCATTAAGAGCACTACAAATTCAATGAGTACAATCACTATCAATTAAGGCCTTCCATGAGCTTTAAGAGAAGGAACTGGCCATCCTTTATGGACACCTTGTAATTGCCTTCTCATGATGAATCCTCCACCCTTGCTCTTATTGCTCATTCAATGAAGATTTTCATGTATGTACCTACCTCCTTATTCTCTCTCCCCTCACAATCTTAGCCCTCCATTACATTCCACAATAGGTGCAAATCAATTCTTGATCCATTCCATCTCCACGCTCCATTGCCCAAAAACCAAAAATCTCATGAACAACCCTAGATTGAATAAATTTTAACTATTCAAAATCAACATGTGTCATATTTGATTTCAATCAAACAAAAAGGGAGAACAAAAAAATTTAAACTAATATTTAGATAGTTGTGCATTTAACTTAAGCTTTGTAAAAACATTCTTCATCAATCTTCAAGCTTAGAAATAGAAATAACTTTTTTCTATTTCATACTACAAAAAAATCTAAATTGTACTAGACCAATAATTATTATATCTGTGCTAGTAATACTAATATCTTAACTTACTACTAATGCACTTAGTATCTACCAAAACATATTAAAGCATCAACATGAACTTCATTTTAGCCCTTTTTGACTTTCAACTACATGTAAAAAATCAACAAAAATATAAGCATACCCCACAACATATCTTAAATATTAATAGATAATACAAAGAGTTTAGAACACAAAAGCAAGGTATGAAGCTCTAATTCTAACAAAAAGGAAAAATCCTTACTACTTCTTGCATACAACCTAAATATATAAAATGGAAAGTTCTAATCCAAATCCCTTCATGGGATTATTTTAGACCATATCATGAGTTTACAAAGCAAAAATATTCTAATTAAACAAATATATACAATGGAAAGTTCTAATCCAAATCCCTTCATGGGATTATCGTAGACTATATCATGAGTTTACAAAGCAAAAATATTCTAATTGAAGTGCTTTTCAATGAAGAGCATGATGACGACAACTAGACAATTCAAATAACATAAGAAAAATTCACTAACATCATTGCATGTTTAAAATGCTATCAGCTATAGCTCTAGATGTCAATCCTACAAAAAAGTTATAAAAGAGAAAGTGTTCCTTGTCAAACTAAGCTATCTCATTTGATAAGAAGAAATAAAAATATGCCAAATTGAAGTAGGAAGACTATTTTGTACATAAATAGAAGAATAAGAGCACTATATACAGTTCTGCCAACTATTGAATTAAGTTGACCAGTTGCACTTCGAAAAAAACCAACAGCATTGTCAAGCTATAGTCTCATCCAAAATTTCTTATTTATTTGGTACAGAAAGCTCACATCTAATGTCATTATGACATAATTGGTATTACAATCAAGAAAGAAAATGATTCAAAAATGGGAAGAACTCGACAATGAAAAAGTTAAGAAAAAGTCTATCATATTCAAAGAGTCAGTACAAAGTACAGCCATGCACATTAAATGCACATAAATGACATGATAGTTCGTCTAATATTTTAGTATTAGAATTAGGAAAGAACGTGATTGTAATATAAGGTATCATAAAAATGGAGAAGTTAAGACCAAAACTATAAAACAAAGAGGCATACCAAAGTACAGGTCTGCACATTCATGAACATGAATCATTTTTTAAATCAAGACATTTTTAAACAATCACATAACATTTATATCATAATCAGTGAAGTACCTGAGAAACTACAAAACCATGAATATCATAACCAGATACAAAGAAGATATCATCCACCAGATAATTTCCAAAGCCCAGATTGACCTACAAAGTTATCGGACAAGTAATGTAAGTAACAACTGATCTATGTTTTTGACATCGGCAATAAATAAAAAAAAACATACCTCTGACAAACCTCTAACTTTAACATCCAAGTTGGGATGTGAAGCTCTTAAATGATACTTTCCTGTAGCAAAACTGTGTGCAGTGAGGGAAAGATCAATTTCAAATAACAATTCATAGCTAATAAAAGCCATAGAGCCTATCAGGCAACAAAAAGAAAGATTTATATCATCCCATTGACCACAGG
The DNA here is from genome assembly GCA_023846275.1 of Vanilla planifolia. Taxonomy (NCBI): domain Eukaryota; kingdom Viridiplantae; phylum Streptophyta; class Magnoliopsida; order Asparagales; family Orchidaceae; genus Vanilla; species Vanilla planifolia. The sequence continues at coordinate 30,685,795 of CM043869.1, read as the reverse complement.
TTATACTCACAAACGTAGTAAAACACAAGCTAGAAGTAGTACAGTCCCCTTGTTAAGGTGCAACAAAGGCCAACCTGTCATAACAGTTACAGGAGCGCTTGCCATGGAGTACCAAGTTTATGAGAATAAAGAGAATTAACAAATGTGATTTGCACGATATGATAACAAATCCCTGTCTCTCTCATGCCACCAGCATCTCCCAATTGTCACGCTTAAGCTAGTAAAGCATGTTATTTGCATTATCTGAATGAAGTGAATTCTAACTAAAACTGATGCAAATCATACACAAACCAAATGAATATACTAAGGTACAAATGACTAATGTCCATATGGATATGACATCTAAATGTCAGGATGAACTTGTTCTTGGTTATGTATCATTCTATTATTTATTCTACCATGTTGCATTGAATAAAATTAAACTCTTAGGTGTGTGTGCATGTACGTGGGTTTGGTAACATGCGTGTGCATATGTGGCTGTCAGATATAAGTCATTTAACATGGATCAATATGGTACCTTTTGTAGGATCCATTCTCAAATCTTAATAAAGATAAACAATGAAGCAAGAATTAAAATAAGATTAATTCTTTCTAGAAACAGCTAGTGTATCTATCATAAAATGAAATAGGAGATGCAAATAGTATGAAATAGTGTGATAGGTTAAAGAGTGCCAATATGACACAACATTCCTCTGAGTGCTGGAGCTTCACAGATTGCCATAAGTTGTGCATCCATATTCCCTTTTTATTTCAAAAATCTCTTTAAAAGATTCTCATTTTGACAATCAACAAATAGATTACTATAATTATCAGCAAAGCCCTTTTACACATTGCATGAATAGATGCATTTGAATACTGCTATTCCCAACTATTGAGAAAGAATTAAAAACGCTGCAAATTCAATCTAACAGACCAAAGAAAATAGGCAGAGATAGGTAAACGATTGCTGGTTGGTCAAACACCAGTCCCAAACAAAAGTTTGGACAATACTAAGTTAAACCTTTGGTCAACCACGGTTCCAAAACCTCTAATCCATGTCAGTAGGATGGGAAGCAAACATGGGGCTTGAATAAGAGAATAAATTGCAAAATGTCACAGAAAAGGAGCATAAGCAGATTTTTTTAAGAAATGAAAATAAGCAAACATTTAAACGATTGACCTTTCAAGTAGTTTCCTTTATAGAATTAAAGGCAAATGGTTCTATCAAAAATTTGCATAACAGCAAATAAACCATACGTCTTAATGCTGAATATGATCCTATTTGTCCTTAGTTTTACCAGATACTAGAAAAAAAGAGAAACAACATGAGTTTTAAAGTGCTATAACAAACCAGAAGTAATGTTTGCAAATGAGAAATGCCCTGTTTCTGATGTGAAAACAGATGAAATAATATCATCTTCCATGGTTAACAGCTCAATCTTCAAATTGGAAGGTCCTCCAGCTTTTAAAGGGCAGCTATCCCCACCAACAGCACCCGCAACTCTACCAGATACCATGAACCTATGCAAAAAATTCTCTTGATAAATGCAGGGAAAATCTACAGTATTACGAGCTTTTCACAACAAGGAATACTAAGAACAAAATAACAACATAAATAGTACAATCTCTACGAAGGTAAATAACAAAAAATAAGTATTCAAAGAGTTTGCAAAGACACACCCCGTCAATTGAATATTTATATCTGCATTCCCATTGCAACCATTTTCATCAACAATGACTGGAACCTGAAAAGCATTTAATACCAACAAATTATATAATATGTCAAAAACAAAATTTTAAAATTGAGCCCATGCATGAAGAGACAATGAAAAGGATTAACAAATATGGTAATGATAGATGAAACAATGGCACAATTATTTAAGAGCAAAACCAACATAGTTAGAAGCTATGCGAGGCAATAAATCTGCTCAGCACCTTCCCCAGATCAAGTAATCCAAAGGCACCTTTGCCACATGTTAGGGCTAATTATTAATGAAGCTTTCATAAACTATTTCCACATTTTTTAATTTTTCATGACCATATGAATTTATACACAACTTAGAGCAACAAAAGCTACCATCTTTTGAACCTTGGCCTTCAAACTTTTCTTTTCTATATTCTTCTTTTTGCAAGTTTCTTTGGTGCTTTTCTATTTCTTTTGTTCTTTACCAAAGAAAACCTTGGTTCTAATATTGAATGTAATATGTATTATGTTAAACATTTATCAATATTGAGTGACACAACATTGATAGGCTGAACTGTTGTGGCTCTAATGAGAAGGTGACAATGGAAAGTAAGAGATTCTATTGAACAGCAAGAGGGTGTGGGTGTTTCAGTATTTTTGGTCAGGGCTTAGGAGCAAGAATAACACTTGTAACTAAGAAATAGATTGGAAAAGGAAATTTTAAACCATGGCAAACAAGTTTTAACAAGTACAAATTAAAATTGGTAAAAATTATAAAATTGCAGAGTGAAACCCACAGATTTAAGCTAAACATTAATGTGGCAAAATGATTTAGCAAAGCCTAGGTTACAGGAAATAGGTTTACCAAAGATTAAACTTGAGTTTAGTTAGAGAAGGAAACTATTAAATAAGTCCATACATTCTTTTCGGAAATAAGAAATGTAGTGAAATTTCTTCCAAGTAAAAAGTGATATGAAAGAGAACGTACGATTCATCAAATTTCAGTTCAATTCAAAGACATTTGATTGCTCACTACTAAATAGTTTAACTTGGACAAATTTAATTTCAGCAGAACACTTAATTTCAACAAAGTTATAACAAATTTAATAAACTTTCAAGCCGTAAAATTTCATAATTTTTGGATCTCATTTTTATGGATATGACGTTAAATATAGAGATCTTAAATAATTACACTCTAAATGACAAGTTTTAAATGTATACCAATCATCAAAAGTGATAAATACAAAACTTTTTGCAAATTAATTAAAGTTTAAATCTAGAAAGTTTCATCAAGATTGGATTCCCAGGCCATATCAAAATCACCAACCAAAATAGCAATAAACAGGAAAGCTAGATACCAAGAAAAAAAAAAACACTTTGAAAAGATGAAATAGAAATCCTACCTCCAACAGATGCATCACAGAGAATTTCAATTCTAAGATTCTTGGACATGGTGATCCAAACCTTGCACATCTTGAAGCATCACATAGAATGCCTCCTAAGTAGTTTCAATGAATAAAACATCACATAAAACTTCATGGCATTAAAAGGGGAAGGCAACCAAGCTCCATGACTCCCAAATGCATCTCAAAACTTCATTAGCTTCCTTATGGCCTAATTCATGCTATACAAATAGAGTGAGGTGGATAGGGTGAAACACAAAACATAGGGAAAAATTGGGTTGTAAAAGAAAGGAAGTCCACACAATGCAACCCAATGTAGTTGGCCAACCACCTAAGACAGCTGCTTGACCACCAAGGTAGTCGATGTCAGCCAACTACTTCATTGTATGGGAATGAGCATGAACTTTGACCTAACCATCATAAGTGTCTGTACATTCACACGATGCAATATGGCTCAAAGCCCAAACCATAGAAAAGCCCAAAAATGCTAAAAACAACCAAAAATCCATCAAGATTGTCACAAGTTATTCAAGTTACATAACAACCACAAATATGAAATACAAGAAAGTATAATAAAATTCACAAAAAAGTTCAAAACAAATCTATTGCATGGCACTAGCCAATTATCATAACGACGACAAAAGCAAACTATTTCTGGAACTAACCGTCCTAGGAGAGAGCACAAAATCTGACTATAGAAACTCCGACAAATCTAAATGGTAAAAAAACATTTGTACTTTGGTGGGACCAAATGCATATTGTAACATACTCTGTCATAACAATGACAAAAGCAAACTGTTTTTGGAACTAACTTATCCTGAGAGAGAGCACAAAAATCTATATACTTAATATTCAACATAACTTCAAAGGTCTCTTAAAAGTTTGCAGTTATAAGTAGCTCATAGAAAACTCTAACCATTCTTCTCTGTCAAACATAGAAGTAATTTGTTAGGCACAGAAACTAACAGCAACATAGCAATAATACACAACATAACTCTAAACCAACAATCTGATCGACATGCTCATCTAACATCTCTGTTGTGGTCTCATGCTCAGTAATCTTAACAGAGGAGAAACTGGGCAATGGAATGGCAAGATCAAAAATTGTGAAGCTTACTAAGAAGGTGGAGCAACAAGTGAAGGTGGAGGATTGCACACAAAAGGAACCAAAGCGAAGCAAATCAATCACCTTAGGAGATGGAGGCCTTGAGTATTTGGAAAGAAAAGAGGCCAACAAATTGTAGCAACATGAAAGCCAAAACAAAAAAAATGAATAGGTATTGGTTTGATCATATAGGACAGGACTCAATAACAGTCAAAACAGGATTGTCCTAATAAAATATGTGCAATGCCCATAAAAATAATACCGAATCAAATAGAAAACTGAATGTCCCAAAAGAAAACAATACAACTCATCACTGATTAACCTAGAGTCAATCAATCTCATGACATCTAATGGAGACAAGGAGAGCACAAGGAGTAAACTCGTGCGGGCTAGGGTAGAGGGCGTGATAAAATTTACAATTGATCTCTCATTAACAACGAACTTATAACTTTTATTATTTGGTTTAAGATAGGTGTGAAATTGTTGTAGGTATGACAATTTAGTGGAATCTAATGTACTGAATAATTATAATCCTATAGCATGATGCATTATGGAAAGTAATAAGAATGATAACTAAACAAAGATTGTGTGATACTAAATGATAACAGAACTTACTTTGATACCAAATTTGGTGCAAATGACAATGTTAGGCTAAACTAAGGTAAATCTGATGTGAGAGGTGACAACAAAGGTTAAGAGATATTATCAGACGGCAATGAGAGTAATATTTTGGTATTTCTGGGTTTACGTGTAGAAGCTAAAATAAATCCTATAACTAAGCAATACATTGGAAAGGGTAATTTTAAGCAAAGACAAATTAAAATTGCAAAAAATTTAAGAAATGGTGAAAATAAACCCAAGATTTAAGGTAAACACTCAATCAGATTGGAAAATGATTTACCAAAAGATTAGACTTCTAGAAATAAAGTATACAAACTATTAAACTTTAGTTTGCTTAATGGCTAAAATTATTAAGCCTAAGTAGGTTTTGGGAGATAAGAAACAATAGAAAAATTTATTCCATAAAAGGTGATCCAAATTAATATTATTGAGGATTGATTGAAGAAAAGGTTCGTCAAACTTTAGCTCAATCCCAATATGTTTATTTGCTCAAATGATCACAATAGTAAACACATACATTTCCTTCTATGATTTTAATGATTGCTAGATAGACTAACTTTGAATAATTTAATTTCAACCAAACACTCAATTTCAACTAATCCAGTAAACAACTTGTAGCAAATTAAATGAACTTTCAAATCACCAAGTTCATAATTTTGTTATGGCTTTGATGCCAAATACAGAAAGCCAGCATAGATACACTCAAAATGACTATTTAAAAATCTTCTCAAACTTTATTTAATGAATGATTTTGCAAAGAATGTACAACCCAATATCGACAAAAAAAAGTTCCCAACACTATGGTTGAGTTGTTATTTATAAATTCTTAAAACTATAAACTAATCAAATAAAATGAGTACTTAATTTTTCTAATAAGTACTAATTCTTCAACCCTGTGATCAAAACAGAGCTATCTTATGAACTGATAACATGATGATTAATAAGTATGGCTCAATATAAGTGCTTTTCAACAGACATACCTTATTAGGCACCCATGACCATCCATCAGGTCCCTTGACATTGATTAAAAAAGAACCCTATTGACAAAAAGCAAAGTATAGATAAATAAAGACTCGAAATTTCAAAATCAACCACACAAAAGAAAATTTTACACGTGACACAACCAGCATATATATGTTATGGTTATAAACAACAGGATATTTTCCAATGAAAATGTACCTAGAACAGTGTGAAAAAATGAAAAACAAACTTATAGTAGAGACGTCTCACTCTAAAAAATATTTGAGCAGTGGCAAGAAAGAAATAAGCAGCACCTTATCATAAACTGGAATGAAGTAATAACCATTGGGAGCACATTGTGTGCTATCCTTCAGCAAGCCATCAACTGTACGAAGCTCAACCTGAAAAGAGAAATAAAAAAAAGGATGACCTTTTATTAGACAAAACAGAGTAATAAAAATAACTAGCTCATCATTCAGTGGGCTAGAGATCAAAACTATAGTACTTAATTCTCAAAACAGATTGAGGATTCTTACATTTACACAAAGCTATGATTCTTTACCACAGCTAATCTTCATCAAAATAATTCTATTATTTCTCATGCCATATGAATTCATTAGATATTAAAAACAAGCCATCGTTTTCTTCTTGCATAATAGTACTTGCATGACTTTAATTACAATGACATTGAAGCCTCGACTAATAAACAGTGAATAATTAACCTTTGTTTCTCAAATGCATATCAGCAAAGCACAAATTAGTACACAAGTTCATAAGCACACTAACCGAGCTGTCGTAATAATGAATGATAGTTTCAAGACATAACTTAGAGACGAATGACAGCTAAAATACCAAACGCAAGTTTCTACACAACTTGGATTGCCATCAGAGCAATTATGATTGACATGGTAAAAAAATTAAATAAAACAAAGTTAAGTCAAGAGCAAAAGCCATACAGTTATGTGAGAGTAATTCAATTTTCCTTCAGAAGCCTTCCTTGACTTGATCAGCGCTGAGCTTGCCTAATAGCAAACAAAAACATAAAATTAATCATGACATGTATCAAAGAGGCCCAATAAGCAATCTATCAGGACAACTAATACTATAAGGGAAAGAAGAATGCACAGGATCTAACAAGATCACCTCTACGAACCCTCCGCATCCATGGATGGAGCTTGATAAGGCCCTGGGCACGGCGAGAACGATTAGGAAGCAGACGAAGAAGGCAGTGGACACCATTAGCACTGATTAATAGTACAAAACCAGTTATGCATGGATATTACAGGGCTTCACGAAAGAGATTCGTGAAGGTAAACCCTTGGCGCCTATTATCGACCGCATGTCAGAGGCGCAACCCTTATGAAGACGATTGTTTAAAATAAACATTACTGTAAATAAATTAATAATAAGATATTAATAAAACTAATTTATCTAAGAGAACATTATGCTATCTTGAGATGTTAAATGGAATTATCCCATTTTCTACAAACTTTATTATTATTATAAAAATAGAAAAAAAGTGGATTGAAATGCACAAATAAACAAAAAAAATTATAAACAAAAAAGATAGATTTTAACATGAAAACTTCTTTAAATAATAAAAAAATAATGTTAAAAATATATGTTCAAATATTTTTTATCTTCTTCGCTCTTAAGTACAAGTGAGAGAAGGATGATAGTTTTGTCTCTCTTAATTTTGTTAGACAATAATTTTTTTTATATCAAATGTATCATTTTTTACACTACAAAATAAGCAATTAATATATCAAGTTATAATTGTAAATATGTTTAATTTGATTCATAATATGATTACTTAATATATGATTATCATAAGATATCTCAAAAGATGATCTCTTATTTATGAGAATAGACAAAGAACATTGTCATTGTATCTAATAATACACATAAGAAAAATCAAATAGGATAAAAGCTAGAATCTATACACAAAATAAATGACACAAAACAGACAAGTAAAAATGAGACTAAATTTAAAAATATTTTTTAAAACTATTTCTTATAAAATAAAATACAATTAAGCAATCATTTATATATCTACTAATAACATATCACTATAAATGCAAGAGCTATAAAACCATATTATACATAAAATAACATTCTTAAGAACTATTTATCTATAGCATATCTCTAAAATATTACTAAATTTTGTCATTTTAATCATTCTCTCCATTCTATGTCTATGATATAATTTATAAAGTAAAGAAATAAATTTGACAAAACTTAAATAAATTTTTATCTACAACTAAATATCTATGTAATATTCATAATTAAATATGTATTAATAAATGATTAAATATCATATATTATAAATAAGTATGTTTACAAATACGTATTTTATGCTTTTCAAATTGTATTATTCCTTTCATAGTCTTAATCATTTTCTTTCAAGATTATCGTATGTTTTTCATATTTTTCATTATAAAAGAACCCATATTTCTAAATTGATCTTTATCATATCCCTATGTAATCTTTTCTTAATTCTACCTTATTTTTATTTAATATTTTATCATATCATATCTAAATCTTAACTTATAATCATATCATAACTCATTAATTATTTCAATTATATAATTTATGCATATCATGTTTTATATAAAATACTAATGATAATGGAGCTTAATAAATTGTCCACTGCACAAAGTATAAATAATAGTTGAGAATGAGATTTCTTATGTCATTTCAAAGTATAATCTATAATTGATGCCTATATAGCTCTTAATTATGTTCTAAAGGCTAGTCATATACCATAATAATTATGAAAAAAAGTCAAAAAATGTTCTATTTTTTTTCTTATTACACATCATACTATTATATATTATAATATCAAATATCATATCAGAATATATTATTATCATAACAATATACACACAAGGCTCACATGTTTTAACTATATCATCATCTCTTTCATTTCCTTTAACTATATATCATTTTTCATATTCTTATATTTTGATATTTTTATCACATAAAATATAATATACAATTTTATATTTTATATTGTGCGTGTGTGTGTGCATGCGTGGGCGTTCGTGCGTGTGTGCGTGCAAGTACTCCGTAAATATGATAAGTAAATAACCTTGATGACTACTCTAATTAGTAAAGTTCATAATGATAGCCATGTCATTTTCAAATACAACCAATCATGAAGAATGACTTATTGGATCTTCAACTAATAAATAATAGTCTAATTCCCAATTGTTTAAGATCAAATGTAAAGTCACAAAAGTGGTTCAATGGACTCCCCCCATCCCTCCCTCTTGATAAATTTTATCAAATTAAACATAGAAGGTTAAGCCAATGGGAGCTTCGACCTTATTAGTTAAGGTAGTGTAATCAATGATTATTCAGGTAAAGCCATCAAAGCTTTCTTTATTTACATAAGGTCTAAAACAAATACAAAAATTCAAGAAATGATAGTGTTGTCTGGTTTGAATTTATGTCATAAGTTAGGATTACTAAATGTCACTATAGAATTCTATGGCAAGTCAATCTTCACAATGATCATGGGTAGATGGAAATCCCTTGGTTTATGCCAAGTACACGAAATCAAATCAAAAACTTTTGTTTTAGAGATATTCAATTATAGCACATACTCAGAGAAAGTGATGCAATGGTGAATCACCTAGCTTAATAAGCTAAAAATTATCTTAATTCCTTAGGTTTCGGATGCATGGCAAAATCCCAAAGGTTGTGAAGTATTAATTAAGTTAGATGAGAAGAGTTATCTATATATTTACACAAAGTTCAAAGTGAGAACTATCCAACCAATGCTCCCACAAATTCGTTGCTCTTCAAAGGATCGTAAAAGATGTCTCATGCATGTAGAGCATTCATCAATCCTAGTCCTACATTCGCCTTCATCAATCTTTGTCGTGTAATTGCATGACAACCTTCTACAAGCACATCATCTGGAACATCCCTCATTGTTTGTCATGAAAAGATGGGTTAAATGACATCAACTAAGTCTGATGGACCTCATTAGATAATGCATAATGCCCTTTATTTGGTTTCAATTAGTAGAGGTTTCTTCAAGATCTATCATATTTTTGTAATGAAATAGTATTGTATTAATATGATCAATAAGGTTTAGATAGTTATGATGGCATTATTTATTCATTCAAGAATTGTATGATTACGAAATCCATCATCATATTACATGACTTCAAAGTTAGTCTATCTTTGTTTATGTTATCAAAAGTGGATGGTTCAATTTTGTCATTTTCTTTTCTTATTGGTGTCTAGTTTGTTTTATTATGAGAAGATTTCAGTACACATCTTGAATTTATCTGACGATGCATATCTTTTTGGTTAGAGTAATACAATTCTTAAACTAGTTTTGTTTGACATTTGAATTAAAGCTGGTCAAGGTTTCAGTATGTCATCTGGTGTTGATCGATCAATTCAGCCCATCGCACTATTGTTTTTTGTCTTGGTCATTATGTTACGACCAATCACCTCTATCGATCTGATAAATACTTTGGTGCTCATTGGTCTTCCTTCCATTATAAGGTTATGAAATCCATCAATGTGTTGTACAAGCTAATCTTCTTAAAAAGTCTATCTTTGACTAAGTACGTTGGCTAGTGTTGCCTAATTGAACTTGTCTTATGTACATCTAATTTGAGTCTAGTTTGTTTTATTATGGTTATACATTATTACATAGTTTGGACTACTCTGTTGAGGTGCATACTCTCAGCCAATGCAATATGACTCTTTTATTAACCTAATCTATCATTACATTAATCTTTTGCTTCAACATTTGCTATGATGGTTCCCTTCGTAATGTATAATTATTCTTTGAATCATGGTTGGGATTCCAACTCCTCAGTGTGATTAGATTGTCTTGATACATCAACTAGGTGATCAAGAATATTGTAGACTCTTTCAAACTTGACTTTATTATGATCTCGAGGATAATTTTGATCTTACTTATACTATTGAGAGCTTCTCCATATTGAACAATAGTATCCATATTACATATGCTACTCTAACAGATTAATTCATAGAAATTTAATAGAAGAATAACATCCTTCCAAGTCTCATCATAGTTTTTGTAGTCTTTTTTTATAATACCAATGATTGGCCAAGCTTAAAACTTCACCTACTATTGCATATTTACATGTGTATGTGAATGCATGCAACTATTTCATACTTGTAACATATATAATATCATATCTACTATATTTCATAACAAATACAAAAACACAATGCATAAGGATGTCATGCTAACATGCTCAATTATACATTTTCAAAAATAAAACTAATACTTACATTATAGTTAATAAAACTAATGCTTCCTTCGATTTCTTACATAAGAAATATCATGCCCCAATATTACAATTTTATAAATTTAATGCTACAATAAACTTGCTAATTCCATTTTCAGTTAAACACAATTTTTCACTTTTTCTAAAAAATCAAGCTTCCTTTTTACATAGAATTCCAAATACCCAAAGGTATTGTATGCCAAGGTTCACGAACTATATGTTGACCTCAACTTATTCTACATCAGCTTCATGTATTATACATTGGCCTCTTTGGCAACTCAAGTATCATGTCTTCTTTTAGCATGGATGCAAACAATGCACATGTCCATTTCTTACTCAAATCAATTTGAATTTCACATATAAACAATGCTTTTGTCACTATTCTAAATTCTTAAGCATTTTGGAAGACAATTAAAGTGAGATTGTATGAAAAATATAAAAATATACAAACCCTATTTTATATTTTTCTCTTGTTTACTACAATGTCGAATAATTTTTAAATAATTCTTTCAATACTTCCAATGAGTTCTTCGTATTGTAGAAGCCCTACTCTCCTATTTATTCCTTCATTTATTGGCTTTCTTCTTTTCTCACAACAACATAAAGATTCATTCTTCTTGTCATAGCTTCCAATTCCCACTCTAACTATAAGTTCTGAAATTTAGAAAAACATTGGAAAATAAAAGTGCCTCAAGCTTTCTTTCCAAGCTTCCTCTCATCACCAACTTTTATCTCTCCCATTCTCTTTCTTCTTTTTACAGCTTCTCTTCTTTTTACAACTTCCAGCTCAGCCAACACACTTCTTTCTTCCTTCAAAAGCTTATTGAACTAAACAATTTCCTTATCTATTGTTGGTTGATGAGGTAAATAAGCTAATTTGTCAACTTATTTCTATTAATTAATGACAATCCCAACTGTGGCTAATAGCATGTCATGGATAGGGGTTATGGGGTCGACATGATATCAGATGTGTTGTGGTTGGATTTGATTAGGAGTGTCACTAATAGGGTTGTGGGTCGCCATAACCTTGATGCTGTCATGTGTTGGATCTAAGTTAGTGTATTGTTGATTGGGTTGGTGGGTCAATGTAGCATCGGTGGTGTGTGGGTCTAATCTGAGTTGGCATGTCACGAGTTATGTCGCGTGTTCGACATAGTGTTAGTGGTGTTGTGGGTGGGATCTGTGTCGAGGGGTTGGCATGGCGTTTGTAGTGTCCAGGTTGAATTTGAGTTGGTGTGTCATAGTTTGGGTTGGCAAGTTTGGGCAAAGAAGCGAATTCGGGTGCATTTGAGTCTTGCACGAATTCACGATTTAGAATAGGCTTAGAGGGCTCATCAGCCAACCTATTTTAGTCGAATGTTATTTTGGTTGAACGATGTCAAGTCGGGTTAAGTTGGTAATGACAACAATGAAAATAGGCCCAATTGTCCTTTTTTTTTTTACTCTTTTTATGTTTTTGGTGCAAAATTTGATTATGAAATGCAATTTTTTGTTTTGTCTTGACTCTGCACATGAATAATATATATCTTGATTATCTGGAAGTGTCAACACATATTTGACTAATTAATGGGTGTCAAAAATCCTAAACAATATTTTAACAACTTTTTTAGGATTATTTAATCCTCACAAGCAATCAAAGATACATAAAACGAGTGATAAATTTGATTAAATGCTTGAATATGATTGTACTATTCAATTTTATTGATCATCTATTTGATTTGCAATTTAGTTGTTATTTTTAATTGATCTCTTATGATTTAAAGTAGAAAATATATTTAAATATTTTAAAAATTATCTTGGTTTAAAAAATATTTTGAGCACTTTTTGTATGAAATAATTAATGAAAACCCATTTAGTTTAAACAAACATTTATTTTAATTATAATTTAATTCAAATTTTTTCTTTTAAGTATTTTATTAACAAAATTATAAGGAATTAAATTACTCAAATTTTATAAGTATTTTTTTAACAAATTCTTAACATTTTGCATTCATTGACTCGAACCTTTTCTATATAAATAATCATCAAATCTATTTGTGATAAGTTTCAAAAGATATGTCAACCCTAAAACACTAATAAACAAAACAACATCAATGAAATTGGTTAGTTTAGGATATTAAAAGCTGTAATGAATTCATAGGACTAATTAGATCATTGTTAATAACAAAATCTAACTTATGTTATTACAACTTATGATTGTTTTATCAGAAAAATTCTCAAAACATTTTAGAGTATAAAATCATTTAACTATATATTTTATTATTTAATTTTTCTTTTTTAGACCATCTAATTGTCTGAGCAATAGATAGTGCTGAATTATTGAAGTTTTTTAGATTGGCTTGACTAGCTTCTTGATGATTCCTTTGTTTTTCTCAAATATTTCTTTGAGATTATTGGTGCAATTGTTTTTATTTTCATCCTTAAAACGTTTATTGCAGATTAATTTCTTTTATCAATAATTATTTTTGTTAAAAAAAAAAAAAACAGAGAGAGAGAGAGAGAGAAAAAACCGGGGCGGAAGCCGGAGCAAGTTCTAGAACGGCTTTAGGTCCGATCGATAGGTTGAGCTGGGGCTGTCTACTAGTTCTCCATGCGCGAAGTCGTCGAGGTGGAGAAGACGGATAAGGAATTACGCGAAGGGAAAAGGAGGCTTTGTGCCGCAAAGGGAAAAGGAGGTTTTGTGCTGCAATTATAACTTTTGGAAGAGCTGACCCAAGTTTTGATTCTTTTGAACTCTCAGACTTGGGAGGCGCGTCTTTGCTTGTTTCACTGTTTTGGAAGGAAGAGGGCATTCGCGTCTTGGAAGCTCATCTTTGGGTGCTCTGTGGGAGGAATTTGGTGTTTTCTTCTATGATGTTCTTTTCCTTCTGTTTGGTGTCATTTCCAGCGAAACGACGCTTTGACCTTAAACAAAGATTCGGGAAGGATTTAGTTTTCCTTTGATACAGCTGGAAGTCGTAGAGATATGGTATCTCTCCATTCGCGGTTTGCTTGTGGTACTTAAGTTGATGCCTGTAAGATAGAGTAACTGGTTGCAATTTTGTGATCGTGCTTGCGAAGGCGGCAACTTCTACGTTACCGTTCTTTAAAAATTGCAGGGGAGTGGTGGACCAGGTTCATTCTTATTAAAGGCCACCCCATTGTATTCTTTGGGATAAATGCATTGATTGGAATGCATAGATTTGAGGAAGTTTATTCATGAGTATTAGGGTTTGTGGGTTGAACGTTTGTTTTGATCATTGCTGTTATGTTGTGCTGTGATTTTGGTATGCCTGAAATGTTCTCGCTGTTTAGTTAATCGTTTGACACTGATGGTAACTGAAAAGAGCACCTTGCCCCTGGGAAAGTACTCAAAGAAGTTTTGTGGCGATCTTTCGTTAGATCTAATGGGAAAAACACAAATTTCTAGGGGATACACTTCTGGCTTTGTCCCAGATTACAGGCACGCAGTGGAGGCAGTTGGTGAGTCAGAAGGGCTAGTTGGTTCAGAGGATTCTTCTGCACCAAAGCGAAGGTGTATTAGCTTGAATGCTGGCAGATGTGCCGGTTTCTATGTACCAATTCATGTTATTTCACTATCCAAGATGACTGGTTCTCAGAGGAAAACCTTGGAAATGAAACTTAGGAGGGAGCTTGAACAGGTTCAAAAAATTCAGAAGAAGATGTTTTCAAGTACCAAAGCAAAGTTAAATGGGGCTGTTCCATCATCTTCCAGTTGTCCTATCGTGAAGAAGCAGGAATGTGCGGGCCAGAATGTCTCCCAGCCAAAGCGTGGGATTAGTGGTAGATTTGAGTCAACAAAACCTGTTCCTTCAGCACCTTCAGTTACGGTGCTGATGAAGCAATGTGAAACGCTTCTCAAACGTTTGATGGCTCACCAATATGCATGGGTCTTTAATGTCCCAGTTGATATTGTGAAACTCAACATTCCAGATTATTTAACAGTTATAAAACAACCTATGGATCTTGGAACTATCAAGTCTAAAGTAGCTTCTGGTGCATACTCTTCCCCCCTGGATTTTGCATCTGATGTGAGGCTCACATTCTCTAATGCGATGACATACAATCCACCTGGTAATGATGTGCATGGCATGGCAGATGTCATGAGCAAGTTCTTTGAAAAAAGATGGAAGCAAATTGAGAAAAAGGCCATTTCAGCTGCTTCTTCTCAAAAAAGAGAACTGGAAACTGCCAAGACTGCAATAGAATGCTTGAAAAGTGGGAGTCCTCAGAAGGACCATATAGATACTATGCTGCATAGTGAACCAAAGATGACAGATGATGAGAAGCTTGCTCTGAGTAGACGGTTATCTTTGATGTCAGAATTTCCACCCAACATCATTGATTTCTTGAAACAGCATACCAATAATGCAAATCAAAGCAGTGAGGATGAGATAGAAATTGATTTTGATTCTCTTAGTGTTAATGCCTTATTTGAATTGAAGAATCTCCTGGATGGCTTTCCTAAAGGGAGGCACTTTGAACAGCAAGAGAAAAATCCGGTTTGCGAAATAGAGGTAGTTTTATTTGATTTTAAGTTCTATGCTTGTCTCCATTGGTTAATGAATTTATTCATTGTTATCAGATTCTAAATGAATCTGGACTGAGCAATTCATCAATGCATCCAGTCAAAGGTCAGCTGTTGTCTTTGCAATTCAATGTATGCACTGTAATTGCGTCATTGGGTTTTCAATCTCATTTTTTTGTGCTGAGTTATGCAGATGATGGGCCTGTTGATGAAGATGAAGATGTCGATATTGGTGATCTTGATCCTCAAATTACAAGCTATTCTCATGTTGATAGAGGAAAAACTGCAGGAAGTAGCAGCTCGAGCAGTTCCGGCAGTGAATCAAGATCATCCTCCAGCGGTTTGTGCCAACTTGTAATTTACCTTTTAAATTTATCTAATAATTTTTTATTTTCTTTTCCTTTAGTTTTCTGAATATTTTCACTATTTGTTACTCTATTTTCATATGAATGTTGGCATTTCAATTTCCTCTCTTTTGTTATCTTTCTCATAAATAGGTTCTTAGAGCCCAGTTTTGTTGAGATGCATTTTCATGTAATATATGTGGGTTTTAATATATTTTGTTCCATATTCCTTGTTTCTTTCAGAATTTGCTGTTTATTACTTTCCTTTTTTGACTGAGGGGAGATTGCGGTTGTTGGGTTAGTTTACTAGTTTTACAGTGATGTATTAGTGATGATGTATAATTTTTTTTTTTTAAAAAATGAGAAATGTTTCTTGACTCTTAACTAGACCTGATTACAAGCCTGTTAATATTTTGGTCTATAGTTAAAGCAAAGTTTTCTTCTTTTGATAAAAGCTCCTTGACCACCCCCCCCTCCTGCACCCAACAAAAACCACATATTCGGTGGCTTGAGGCCTCAATGGGTGTGCCAAATAATTTAAATCTTACAGATGTGTTAATTGCATTCACAAATTCGATCCTTATAAAAAAGAACATTGCTTTTGTTTTATAGTAGCAATTAGATTGTACAAAGATAAGAAAATTGAGAGTGCATGAGAATATTTCTTTTTTTTTTTGTTAACATATTTTAGTGTAGCTGGTTCTTTCTCATTCTAGTTCTAAAGCCATGCAGATATGTCTACAAGGAAATATTGTTAAGAATCACATAGTTAGTATATGCAAGAAAAATTAATATATTGCATGACACAAAATCTACAAACATTTGGCTCTATATTAACAAAAATAGATGGGAAGCTTCTCATCTTGAGTAAATGTCTTGTTATTTGATATTGTGGAGGATCATATATGAGAAAATTAGACTAGAATCTTTAAAGATTTGTTTGTTTTTATTTTTAAAAGTGCTTGTTGGATGCTTACGCATGCCAATAATCATTGTTCTAAATAGCTTCTATGTAAAAGTATTTATTTCCACAAGTAATAGGACAAAAAGAGGTAATTGAACATGATTATAGAAATGGTAAAATGCATAGTGACAAAGTAGAATTTAGGTCAAAAATTCAAAAAAAACATGTTTATCATATGCTCATCATGTGAACTATGATAAAGAAACCTACTTTTGGGTGAGCTAGTTTTGGGCAACTCAGGGAGGAATCATGCAAAGAACTTTGAGAATGATGGACTTGCATCTTTCCACAATAAATTTAAGTGTCTAGTATTGTAAGGTGACTGGTTGAATTGAAGAGATAACATTTGAAGTCATAGTGGTGGTAGTGCATGGTCGGTGTTTGGTGATTAATAGTGGCTAGTTTTAAGATATTAATCATTAATTATGAACTTGTATAAATATATATATATGATATTAGAGTCATTTTATTGCTATTTCAGCATTCTCATTGAACCTTTGTTTGAAGGCTTGAGTGGCGGTGAGGCTTGGTATCTTTATTTTTTTTGTGACACTTTAGTAAGTGTTATTAGTGACACTTTTGGTGAGTGTTGTTCATATTTTCATTCCTTTAATCTATTTCTCTTTCATGTTGTTCACCTATAAATTTCATTCTTTTCCTCTTCACTTCTTTTTATTTCTTTCCTTTCCTCTAGCTTTCGGGTCATGTGCATTTTGCACAACTGTTTGTACTAGCCTGCACATCGTCTGCATGTAGCACCTGCACCTGGCGCATTACCTGTGCAATTATTCGTGCTCACTTGCTCACATCCAGGCCAACGTCTTTGCACAGCAATCCTTGCTTACGCACTGCCCGTGTGCTTTTGTGTGCACCCACCCTGCAGCGCCCGCCCAACCTCCACACGATCAGTAAAATGAACAGAGCTCATGCAGAACTTTTTAGCTTGAATGCGCTTGCTTCTCCCCCTTTTCTCCATCATCTGACAATGTTTTTTTAAAGCAAATTTTAAAACAAACTTCTTATGAACAATTTTTTAAATCACAACAGTTATAACAAGTGAACCAGTGGTATATGTTGCATAAGGCTATATGATTAATTTTCTTGAAGTATCTGAATAGTTGTTTTCCATTTTCAAGTTTAACACTTGAACAATCCTAATGGGATGTATTATTCAAGCCTGATGTTTCAAGATGCTAGGATTTTGTTTTTGGGATTGCTGCATATGACAAAGGGGCACCCAATTTACATTTCAAAAATTGAATTATATTCCTTAAATCCTTTATTTTTTTACATTACAGAACTTTGGAGATTATTATTCTTTTTATTGTATTGTAAGCATGTTTTAAAATGTGCCATTGTAAGCATGCATATTTATAGTTTCATAATCACAGGAAGCATATTAATTATCCAAGGCATGAGGGTGGGTTATTCTTTTTAGACTTCTCTGCTCAATGCAAGTGCAACGAAGTATTACAAAAATGAAGTCGAGATCAATCACTGCTCCCAGTCTGTGTTTGCATGCATGAAAAACCAAATGTTTAAAAGATAATATTAATACAGATTGGAACTATGACTGTTCATTCCATGCTGTTCTATTATAATTATAATTGATTGCATTTTTTTGTCATAAGAACAAGTAAAACTTTGCTTTATTATTTATTAGGTTGTTGTTGACATATGTATGCATAAATGTGTTTCTTTACATAATGTTAAGCATGATCATCTACAAGCTTAAGCATCAATCCATTGATAATGAAGTCGAGATCAATCACTGCTCCCAGTCTGTGTTTGCATGCATGAAAATCCAAATGTTTAAAAAATAATATTAATACAGATTGGAACTATGACTGTTCATCCCATGCTGTTATATTATAATTATAATTGATTGCATTTTTTTGTCATAAGCACAAATAAAACTTTGCTTTATTATTTATTAGGTTGTTGTTGACATATGTATACATAAATGTGTTTCTTTACATAATGTTAAGCATGATCATCTACAAGCTTAAGCATCAATCCATTGATAATGTTCTTATCGATATAGTTTTATAATCATGGGAAGCATGCTTATTGTCCAATGCACGAGTGTGGGTTGTTCTGTTTAGGCTTCTTTGATCAATGCAAGTGCAATAAAACATTACAAAAAATGAAGTCAAGATTAATCAGTTCTCCCAGATTGTGTTTGCTTTCATCAAGGTCCAAATGTTTTAAAAAATAATATTAATATAGATAGGAACTATGATTTTTCATACATGCTTTTTTATTATAATTACATAATTGATTGTTTTTTTTTTGTCATAAGCACAAATAAGAACTTTGTTTTATTATGTATTAGGCTGTTGTTGGACAGACATGTGTATACCTAAGTGTGTATTTCTCTACATAATGTTAAGCATGATCATCTACAAGCTTAAGCATCAATCTGTTGATAATGTTCTTATCCATAACTTTCATTTTGAAGATTAGTTTGTGTTTCTTATATTAAATTAATTGTTAGTCTTTGTAATGCCAATGCTGTCTTTTGTATGCCAGCATTTCCTTGTGTTAGTGTAGCCTTTTAATGTTTTGCTGCAAGGTATTGTATCCATGGTTTATAGAGTGGTAATATTCTCGTTTTGTTAAAGCTGATAATTTAAAAGTTGTCTTTTTTTATCATTTTTTTAAAAATTTATTGTGTTTCGTTGAATGATGATGAAGCAAAAACGGATAGAACCAATATTGACCTTCACATCTAGATCAACCCGTGGACAAGTGGCATCAGAAAACACATTGTTTGACAAGGACTACCAAATTATGTTGAGGCTAACCTTTCCCAACAATTATACTGAAGCATTTTTCACAAAGGATTCTTTAATGTGAACCTTAAACCTAACTGAAGGTTCTCAATTAATGATATTTATTCTCTTTCATGACCAAACATTTTTCATTAAACTCTCTAGCATTACTTGGAATCAATCTTTTGACATGATTTGGGCTTCCACTCAACATCCTGGTTAGCATGCTAGTTAGATGGTTTAAGCAATTATAATTTTAGCTTCTAGATTTTGACTTGTTACGTGGGTTGACCAACACATTGACATTCTTGAACTCCATAGAATGAGTTCTCAGGGATCATTTCGAGTATGCAAGATTATTACATCCAAGTTAAAGAATTACAATCAACACTTAAATTACTTAAGTGAGAGCATTGGGCTTCTTGAGAGAGAAGAGTGGATGATAAGCTCATGACCAATTATAGGTTCCACTTTGCTGTTCCATGGGCTTCATTTGTAATGGCTTCTATTCTTGTAAGGATTGAAAACAGCATGAATAGATGAAGAATATCTAAGAACGATAATGGTTCATGAGTGGTTATTGTGGTGCATGTTTAGTGTATTGAGAGAAAGGTTGTCTATGATATAAGAATCCAACTTGTCTATAGATTAAGGCTTTTCTTGTAGCTTTGAACATGTAACCCTTGGATATTTATATGGAAAATATTTTTTTGTAATATTGACTATTTTTGTGTCTTTATTTTTATCTTTTGGTTCTTGTTATGAGTCAGTGGACCTTATGAACTTGATAAGCCCTTTGTTCATCCCTTCATTGGAATTTTAGTTAAATGAATTGTAATATCCATTTATTCATCATATTTTATCTTCTTTTAGCAATGCAAGTAAAGTTTTGGTGAGTGAATATATTGGCTATAATTCTTATCAAGTCATTTCACTATTGTATACCAATTTCACTCTAGTTGAGTTAATTTTTTTGGTCATTTCAATGCTTGAATGAGAGATACAATGTGAACAAGTTTACTTTATTTACTTTGTGGAAGCTAAACCTTATTCTTGGAGAATTTCATGTTTCTTTATGTAGACGAATCATACTCTAACCAAAATAGATGTTTCTACAACTAGAGACTTTTTTGTCCACTTTCTATTACCATATTGCTGTAAATACTCTTCAATTGTGGTATTTGATGAAGTGTGAAACACGATCTTTTAGGTTGCTATCATATTGCTGGTAAGATATTTACGTCTTATTGTTTAAGTCAATGATGAGTGCTTGTAATAAGGGAAATTTTATGTCACATCATCATAACTGTTACCTCATGCTCAGTTTTAGATCAAGTTATTTGAGAACTTTTTTTTTTTGTATTAGCTTGGCTAAGTTTTGAGATGTTTTCATATTTAGTGTTGTGAAAATGTATGTTGAATGTATGCAAAATGGATTATAATGATGGTATAAGATAATTGGTTTACTGATTAAAAAGGGTTTAAAAGGGTGCCATTAATTATCTTAGGCTTTTGTATTATCCAAGATGACCATGTGATTGTCCTATTTGATTGCTAACAATTAAATGATGTTAAACTGCTTTTCAACTGCTAATTGTGACTGATTGCTTGGACTTGGATTGTTCTAGACAGCCAAAATGGGATTGTCTTGGATGATTCTATGTCTGTTCTCTTGTAAATAAATTTTATAGTCATCATTAGTAGCATAGATGCATATATGTTGTATCCTTAATGTTTTGGAATGAAGATATCTTGGTGTTGTGCCAAGTACGAGATTGGCTTGAAATTTTACTTCATGGTTGCCATGATGTGATGCTTGGTGACTCTCAATTTACCATTATTTCTCTTCTCTCTCTCTTTCTTTATTGTCTCACTATTTTTTTCTCATAAGCACACAATCTCTCACAATTCCAAAAATAGAAAGGGGATGTAGGCGCTTACTTTTACTCATGACATTGGGAAACCACCTCTGCTACCCCAACTATGAAGTGTGATTCAGCAAGAAGAGGGTGAATTATTAAGAATAACAATTTTAGTTTTTTATAAAAGTAATTTAAATTAATTTTTAATTTTAACAAGTTTAGCAAATCTTTAAAAGTGATTTTGTGTAAATTTTAATTTTAATTTAAAACATGTTAATTTTTTTCATAATAAAGTTTTATAAAAATTATGAAATAAAAAAATAAACAAGAATTAAAAATGGACTAAATAATTTTTAAGGGGTTCGACTTAAAACCAAGCCTATGTCTATCCCTTGCAAAAGTCAGGCAAAATCAAAACACTAAATATAAGTTTTTTGTCAGAAGACAGGAATGTTAAACCCTCACAACAACAAAATAGATGAAACAAACTATTACGGCCTTATAACGAAATAAATGAGATATGTTGCAATGGCTTTACAACGAAATGAAAATAAAAGAAAAATATTCGGTGACATAAAATCGAAATCAATATGAATAAGGTCCTATGCTTGATGAAATGATTAACGAGGTATAAGTATTTTAATTAAATTAATTAAGAGTAGCAGCATAAGGAAGCGACGATGGGAACGGGGCTAACGACATGAATGGTTTTTTTTGAAACTTTTATTTAGATTGCATAAAAATCCATCAAATTATTTCGTTAAAAAATTATCTTACTT
Source organism: Vanilla planifolia (assembly GCA_023846275.1). NCBI lineage: Eukaryota > Viridiplantae > Streptophyta > Magnoliopsida > Asparagales > Orchidaceae > Vanilla > Vanilla planifolia. Next base: position 30,663,510 of record CM043869.1, on the reverse strand, counting down.
ATAGACATTTTCAAATGACTAAAGGCATTAACCAAACAGGTAAATTAGTCGTTATAGCTTTCATCATTCATATATTTAATTTAGAAATTAATATTTTAATAAACTATCATAATGGCTCAAAATAATGGCTAAAAGAGCCGTTGCATAGGAGTCATTCAACTGAAACATTCTAGGACCGTCACATCGTGAAAATTGTTTGATCGGATGGATGAGATTCCACTACAGCTGTTTAGGAATTAGAGTTGATCATGACTGTTAGATTTGAATTATGATCGAGCAGTTGAATTTAGATCTTACATATGGAATAAATAAGGACCGTGCAATGCAAAATGACACGCTTGAATGAAGGATATAATCAAGTATTATATAAAGGCAGATGAAATCAGGATCATTCAATCGCGAAATCGCGAGATCAGATTGCTCTGGTTACTCCCACAATTCGGAAGCATGTCGTGCAAAAACAAGGCTATGGTTTAGTCTCACGTTGCAAACTAGAACAAAGAAATTGTGTTTTTAAATCATTAAAATTAGCTTATTTGGGTTGGCTACCCCTTGGTTTGCTCGGGAGGTCATTACCCGTGCGGCTAGCAATGCATTATACATTATTTGCAAATGTGGGTTGGTTAACCTGATCCGAAGCAATTTAAACCTCTTTTGGGACTGATTTCTCGATCCATTAAATATACTTAATGGGTTCAGGATTCATTAACTTGAGCCGAACGGATTACTGTAGCGAACCGTTAACGGACAAGTAATTTTAATTTTTTTTACTAATTAATTAATCATACTATGACATTCTTTTTACAATAGGTTAATTAAGATTTTCAAAGATATGATTATATTAAAATAACGATTAAGATAAGATGGGTAAAAAATATTAGAAACTTAAATGTTTTTTTGAGATGATTAATTTTAATTTAATTTATCTACTTTGTAATAAATATTTTAATTAGAAAATATTCTTATCAAAATAAAATTGAGATATTTAAAATTAAATTTAAAATATATCTCTTGGTGGTTTGCCACTCTAATCAAGACGATCTTCATGGGATTTAATATTTGCTTATCTTCTTCCGCAAACACGAGCATTGGCTATTGAAAATCTAAATTTTTTTTAAACAAATTCATTAGAAATACTTAGGATTTGTTATCATCAAATAAAGTACTGTGATTAGGGATCAATAAACAACAAGCTCTTGACAACTAAATCTTATTAGCTATCTTTTGTATAAGTTTATATTCTATTTGAATAGGCATAAGCTTAGCTTAATATTACCCATTGGCATTATAGTTCTTTTTAAAATTAGACAATATATGATGTTGAATTTGGATAGTTGTAAGCATAGAATAATTTTCAATGATTGTGAAGGTTAAACAAGCAGTCATAACCCAGGAAAGGGATATGCAACATAATTTATTTAATTTCATTGCTTTAAGTATTGCATCATTATGAACTTTAAGAGGCTTCTTATTGTATCTTTCTCATTCCAATTTTTTTGTCTTTTTCTTGCCTTGTTATCAAGAACATTTTCTATCATTTCAATTGGACTATTCTGAGGTCAATTTGAAGACAAATGAGAACGGGAAAAATCATGCAATCTATTGTACTGTTTGTCCTTATGGAGAGGTGCTCTATCACTTTGTTGGTGTAAAGATATTTGGAAATAGTGACAATAGTATGATTTTCTATTTTAAAACCTTCATTATCTTTGCTTCTTGCTTTCCTGAACTGTAAGGAGAGTGCTTGCTAATTATGAGGGCTAATATAGTTTATTGTATTTAATTGTTTATTTATTGTAATTACTTAATTCCAAGATTTTATTGCATACAGTTTTAGTTAGTATGGTTTTCTGAAATTAACAAATTCCTCAAATAATTTTATGCAAGTTTTGAACAAAGCTACAATTGTTGTAATAAAATAGAATATTTAATTATTCAATCTCATCAATTTAAAATGGCTGAAGTAGCTAGCTTTGTCTTAATTGACCTGTAAATTTGCAAATTTTTTGTGGGCAGTCCTGTAATGCTTTTGCAATCTGTGGGTGAGATTGATTCAGGTTATGGTTCGCACATTCAAATAAAACCATAATCAAATTGGACAACTTTCACATTGAAAGTTCTGCACCTGGTTGATTTGCCTTACTATTACTCAACAGTTGATTCATTAGTTTACTTGATTTAGCTTGTCTGGTTCTTTGGACTGTTGTGGCCAAGAATGCGAGCGCATGTGGTGTTCTTGTTACTTTTGTTGCCACGTTGACCAAAAGCCAGGTTTAAGCAAAAATTTTCTGGGTTTTAAGCAACTATTTGGGACAACTATAACATCCAACTTGAATCTGTGTGTTGAGGTGGTATGTTAAATACTTAGCTTTTACATTTTACTTTTTATTAAAATCTGATTTTAAAATTGTCAAATATGGATTTCACCATATAAACTGCAAAACTAGAAGACAACTTTGGTCCAAAAATTATTTTCTTTTGCTTATCTAATCATGGTTGATGACGAGCTTTCACATATATCTTTTTCTTCCTCTTTTTTGTCCTTTTTAATTAGCTCCTTTTCTCTCATTATTCTTCTTACAATTCAATTCTATTTGGCCCTGATCCTTTGTTGCTGTTCTCATGCTCCAATCCCTATTTTTGGTGACTTGATAGTAGGTATTGGGATTAGTTAGATTGGAAATAGGATTTCTTAGATAAAGTTGGGAGAAGGAAGATAAAGAGGTGTAAGGGATTTGCAAGATTTTCTTTTTCTTTACATATGGCCTTTTGGCTTCAAGTGAATGAATTTTTTTTAGAAGCCTTTCTTGTGGTTGTAGGGGTCTGCCCAATAATATTTAGTCGATTCAAGGCCAATGAACCTTCACAAAAGCAATTTTCAAACATTAACTACCCCTCTTCCTCCATAAAATAATCTAAGCCACATCTCATTTAATTTGAACTTATTTCTAGAAAACCCATGCAAATTGTAATGGCTGCCCTTCAAGCTTGTCTATTATTCAACCGACCGTAATGGTGTTACACTTCAATATCAATCCAATGTTCCATTTCAGGACAGTATTTTTAAAAATGTAGGATTTTAATGAATGATTTGATTTGCATGCCATTTCATTTTGCTGATTGTTCGTCTTTCAACATTTTTGATCTAGGAAACGAGATTATTTCCCTTAGTTGGTAATTGCTTGTCTCATAACCATTCAAACATTCTATTAATTCTCTCTTGATTTTTAACAAAGTTTTCAAAGTCAAGTTTTGTTTTGATTTGATCTTCTAGTTCATTGGTATGATCACAGTTAAAATGATATGCTCCTTGGAGGATGAAATCCTATTTAGTGCTTCTATAGCTAATAAGGTTTAATTTCTTGACTATAGCTTATTTTTAATTATCATGTTGTGAGATGCTTCGAACCATTTGATAGAGACTTCAACCATGATCTTTTTGATTTGCTTTTTTAGCCATGTATATATGTTTGGGTTGCTACTATATAGCGATTTGGTGAGATTAAAGTGGTATATTTGCTTCACTAGACATAGGTCCTTGTTTTGGATAGTGTTGTACTTTATGATGCTTGCACCTTACCTTACTAAACAAAAAGCCATATTTTATGGGATTCTAATAAATCCTAGGTTGAATTTTTGGAGATAGGGTTTGTCATTTGTTTGGATAAGGATTGCTTAGAATTTGAGAGCTCTGTTCAAAGTTCGTGGTTCATTTTAAAGAATGTAGATGTTTCCTCTAAAAATTCTACAATTTATTTTTGTGAGACTTGGCCATTATTCATCTTTACTGACTCAACCATAAATTGATAGTTCTGTTACTACTAAAATTGCTATTTTTGAAATTTATATTTAACCTTCACGTTTGGTATTCTTGTGCAAACAAGTAGTATATGCAAGTTCAAAACCATAGTCACGTCATAGTGCTTGTTTTGTCTTGGCAGCTGTTGAGGTGCTTTTTTTGAATGGGAATAGTAAGGATCTACTACCATTTGGAGGGGTGAATGAGGATGAGGACATCATATTAATTAGCTCTTTAGCTCACACAGGTAATCTCTCAAGGAGGTAGCATCAAACCCTATACAAGGCTAATAGGATCTTGGAAACTAGGGATTGCAACAATATGAAGGGTAGATGATAAAGAGGTTTTAATAGGATTCAAAGGTTTGTAGTTTTGGAGTCTTGATCTGATGTCTTACTAACATTTATTTGGAGGGGTGAATGAGGATGAGGGTATCATATTAATTAGAATATAGTAAGCTGGTTGTGCAATTGGGTTTTTACATAAAAAGCTTCTTGATATGGAAAAACCATGGTTATAGAGGTTGAAGATTTCTTTTGCTCACTTTGAGTACAGGTAAACTCTCGAGTAGGTAGCATCAAGCCCTACACAATGTTAATAGGATCTTGGAAAGTTGGGATTGCAACAATATGAAGGGTAGATGATAAAGAGGTTTTACTAGGATTCAAAGGTCTGTAGTTTTGGAGTCTGGATCTGATATCTTACAAGAATAGGTTTCTTTTCTTTTGTTCTCTCTTTTTCACCAAATGGTGCCATTGTCCCTGCATAGCATGTCTTCAGGATGATGCTTAGAGTGTCACAATAATCTTGCTGCTCATACCACATAGGATATTTGATTTTCATAACAATCGTTCAAATTGCGAGCTAGCAGATCTAAAAACTTTTGTTTGATGTTATCTAATTGGCTCATTTAAATTGAGTAAATTTGTACTTGTGATGTCTTAACATTGAGGAAATCTAAGTCTTTATTATTGGTAGCATAATCTCATAACACTAATTTTGACTTAGTTTGTATAACTTCAATTGTAATTCCATGATGAATGTTTCCTTTTCTAAAGTTAAAATTTATCGTTTGTTTTTGGATTAAGTTGTTATTTTGTGATATATTAATGGATTTTTTAAAAAATTGATTGATTTTACTCTCTTTAAATTTGAAGTTTTCATTGATTAGATGAACTTTCAATGAGCGTTGTAGTTGTTCCCATTACCATTTTGTGGCAGCTTCAGTTCAAGTTAAAGCTAGCTAAGCGTTCATTTGACTTAGCTACTACAATTTAAAATATTAATAGGTACTTCTAAAAGTCAATTAGAAGTTGCTTTGATGTAAGATGTATAAAATCAAAACAGGCAATGTAATTTATATTATAAATGATGCGATCAATTAGAAGTTGCTTTGATGTAAGATGTATAAAATCAAAACAGGCAATGTTATTTATATTATAAATGATGCGATCAATTTTAGAATCAGACATTGGACAGAAATATCAATAGCTGCAGTAATCTATGAAATACATCATAATAAATAAGAGGTGACAAACTAATGCAACTCACTTTCAGCTTTGTGACATTCAGGATTGCGGGATGGTTAAAAAATGTTTAGAAAGACTAGAATCATTCCAAATCTCAAACCAGAGCTACAATAACATTAAATTGTAGCTAATGCATTTTCTAATTCTAAATCCTATTACGTAATTTATTATGTAAATAAGATTGCATTCCTTGATTGCAAATGTCCCACATTAGAAGTTTTGACGTTTGTTGATGGGAAAATGTTTTAAAATGTTGCTGATAAATTGAACTTTTTATTGTTAGAACACAAAAGAAAATTGCATTTAAGTAGCAAGAGTTACTTTAGAAAAATTGAAAATTAGTTTGATTTTGGTCTTGAAAATTTTCTATCAAAAACACTTTTTAAAAGCATTTTAAATCTTACAAAATTTTATTGGACAGCCTTTGCCATATCTAAGTGTGTTTGTTCGAAGGGTGAACTAATAGTTTACATATTTTAAAAGAGGTTATTATCTATTCTTTAGAAATCCCAAAGAGTTGGTGGAAATAAAAGTAATTTTTGTTTTTTTGGTTTGCATTCGTAATATAATAGTACTGTGGTTGGAGTAGTAATAAGATCATCGTTTGGTAGTTTTTTTTTTGGGTATGGTAGTGAAGTGTTTTGTTTTGGTGGTGGGTACCATGCAAGGATACTTAAATAACATAGAAATTTAAAAATTTAAAAAGATTTATTTGAAGAAGGATGAAGTAAACATGATGTGTAGGAGCCTAATATAAATGTATGATAGCTCAAAGAGTCAAAAAATGACAATAATTTTCACTAAATGACAATAATTTATAAAGACTTATTTGAAGAAGGATGAAGTAAACATGATGTGCAGGAGCCTAATATAAATGTAGGATAGCTCAAAGAGTCAAAAACTGACAGTAATTTTCACTAATTTATTATGTCAAACCTTCAATTACTCCTATCTCTAATACTTGTGCATGATGAAGTATGTAAGAACTAATATTAATTAACCTTAAAAATTGCCCTACAAAAATTTTCAATGTTTGGTGGAAAGGGTGCCCAGCACCATTCTCACAATTGGGAAAAAATTAACAATGTTATGTAATTATTTCCCATTTTCAAAAAATATCCCATTTTCATGGTAGGAAACATGCGAAGAGCATTCTAATTTTTTATGGTTGAGAGCTTATTTTATAGTCTTAAAATGCTTTAAATGCACATAAGAGGTTGAAGATGAGGGCAAAAATGTGATTACACCTAAGTTTGATTATTAGTGGCAATAGTTTAATTGCTTGGAGCAATTATATAGCTGTTTATCGTGGTTGAACTTATTTAGCTACTCATGGAGATAAATCAACAATCTTGTCATCTTGCAAATGGCCCAAAGCAATCTAGGGATCACTTGGGACAGTTTGGCTAACACTCTAGAACCTCGAAAAAATCTCAGTTATCCCCAATTGTGGCCAGATTGAGCTAGGACAAACCCAAAACATCTAAAACTCTTACAAAAACATATGATTCTCATTTTTTTCTTGGTGATACTTGGTACTCATGGTGCTATGCACTATCACAAAATACACCCAAGATATGGCTTCTCCTTTATGTATAACATACACTGTAAAAAACAAAAAAATAAAAAAGTGCATTGATAAAAAGTTAATGCCTTCCAAATGTCTAGATATCCTCATTTGTTGTTGTCTAGCTTTTGTCAAATGAGCCTCAAGTGTTATGCAACTTTCTTTCAAAAGTGGAAAATTATGAATATATGGCATTTAACTATTTCATAAAAATGACAATTATTGTTCAAAAATAAAAATATAACTACTTTTAGTGTTTTATTTATAATAATCATATGAATTGGTTGCAAGAACTAGTAACCCAAACAAGGGATAAAGATATGGCATTCCATACTTGGATGTAAAGGAGGTTAAGTTGCAATCTTCTCCTCTGCATGATAAGCTCTTGGTGATGTGACTGCCTTTCAGTTCCTACCCTTGTCACCTCTGTTATTTCTGGAGTGCTGCTGCATGGAGTGAGATTTGCTTGTGACTTTAAGATTCACATTGATTAAGAGAATGATACAGTTGTGAGTAGTATTATCTAATGTGTTGCACTAGTACTCCAACTCGTTTCTCATGAATTTGTCACCTAATGTATAATTCACAAAACATAGCCCGTCTAAGTACCATATTACTATTTACCTTAAAGTTGTTTGTGGATGTTTTTGGTCTCTAAGTTTTGACATAGAAGCTCATGCCATAGGCTTAGTTGATGTTGCAAGCATAATAATTTTTTTGTGCACATTTGGGGGAGAACTCCAAATTCCCTTGTATTGTTGCTTCATTCTCCTTACTATGCAACACGTGCCATCCGTTGAGTATATTTACTAGGTAATTCTTCTGTTTTCAAATTCTTGGTTGATCATTAATATCATATATGAATAGTGCAGCTGCACAGTTAGGGATATATACAACTCCATAGAACATCTACATCAATGAGGCTGAGCTTTAAGGATGTTATATGTCAGAACGAAGGAGCTTTTGTGAGCTGGTTTACTATTCAAGTGGGTTCTTCTATCCTTCTGATTATGAGAACAGACGAGAAGAGAATGGTTGGTTTTAATATGAGCTTGGAAGGGAAAGCTTGCTGTTTGGAGATGCTACTCTTTGGTGGGGTGAATTCCAAAACCATGGTGTAATCTGTCAATGGCTTTGGGGGTGTGACTGGCATGGACATTAGATTTAGTACTTAGCTTCATGGAAGATGCTAAAAAGAAAATCTTATTTCAACCATATATTGGGTATTGACAGGACAGGTTGTCATGGGGACTTAAGTTTACTATATGTTTCAAATGTTATGTTGTTAGAGCATAAGAAATTTATACGTCTGTAGCCATGAATAACGTCTATATTGATTGAAATTCAGGCTTTATGGTACCGTATTATGGGGCTAGTTAATATCCATTTAGGCTTGAATAAATGGTTATTCAACTAGGATATCTAATACACTCTAATAGAAAGAAGAGCATAGCTTTCTTTATTCCTTCCTAACAGCTAGAAGAGTGACGAGATAACTTAAAAAATTTCCATTGGGATAAATTTTAAAGCATTTCCTTGGATACTTAGTAATAGATAACCATGAAGAGATATAGAGTCTCACAAGGTATGCTTGTAATTTTTATTACTAGGTTTATTGTCTTCATGATTATTACCTCATTTGGGCTTCATTAGTTACCCTTGTAGTAGATTCATATGATTTATAAAAGATGATCTTTATATTTGAATAATAACTTATCATTATTGATAGAATACTTAAATTTGTAAGGCAAAACAATTTTATTAATGATAGCTTACTTTTAATAAATGATATCCTAAATAATTCCATACTATCCACTAAACAATTATCCATTAGTGAAAAATAAATTATGATGTAATATTCATCAGTGTTTTAATTATTTATTTATTTTTTGTTGTTCATTGTTTGTTAATTTTTATTAATAGTCAATATAGGTATGTTAATTAATTGTTAACTAATTCCTTTGATCACATATTCATTATGTTTTGCATGTCATCCGAGGTGGTTTTAGGTTCAAATTTGACAAGGGTTACAATTTGGACTTATTGACATGGGCTATCCATGTGTTAGTTTTATGTGAACCAAACTTTTCTTGGCTCTTTATGTGTTTATGGATGATTATCAATTTTGCATTTTATATTTATGTATATAATATTGTGCTTTATTTACTAGCTATTTATGTTTTTATAATTTTTTTATGTTGTGCTAAATTTGTATTATTTATACAAATATTTTTTTGATATCTTTTTGTTTTGGCCATTCATGTGAAGAATATTGCTTATTTTTTGGAGTTCTTGAATTATGCTATAAAAATAGTAGATGGCCATTGTAATGCAAGAATAGATATTGATATTATGCAAAAATTTAGAATTGTGTTTGTAAAAACCAGAAGTTTATATATTATTTCCTTTTTTTTGTGTCTTCAATTCAGTGTTCTTTTTAGTTTGTTTGCCCTTTCATACTGAAGTATAGCCATTCAAAGGAAAAGTTGAGAAATGGATGGCATAGTGATAGGGGATTTGATCTGAATGAGGAGATAAAGGATGCTTGAAGGACCTTCTGGAAACTCAAACACAGTGTACTAGGCCGAACATTTGATTACCGATTTGATGGTGACAATAAAAGACATTTCAACAGTTTTGACTAATAGAACCATTTTATCTTCGATTGAATTATTCGATTAGGCAGGTCAGAATGTAGTGGCGGGTGATTTTGGAGGCTTTTGTGCATAAATTTGGTTCTAATATTGAGGATTAATATAATATTTATGAAGGTAACTTCAATCTTGGGATCCAGTAAAATCTTTTTCTATAAACTTGTTCCTAGGGGCCTCATAGAGGGGCTGTTGTTGAGATAATAAATCGTTCCGGTAGTGGAAATTCGATGGAGATCCAACAAAGTGTGATCTAGTTAAGTGCTAAGATTTAGGAGAGATTTAAGGAGAGTTCTGATGGAGAGAAATGCATGAGGTCTTGAGAAGATTGAGGTCAAGAATTTGTGGGAAACTCTCAAAAAGCTTTACAAAATATGGAAGTTTGGGGTTTAGGCTGTGCTTGAGGGCTTTGAGATGTCAAGGATGCTTGCTGGAGTTAACTCTTGTACCTGGGACAGTTGGGTTATTCTAATGAGAAGGGGGCTGTAGGAAATAAGAAGGCTATGTCGATATCTGCACATGCAGGCTGAAGTGTTCTTGAGAAATCTTGTTGTGTGTTAACTTCTTGTGTGTGTGTAGTTAACTTAACCCACCTCGACCCTTGTTGATGTAAGGTTTGTTCTACTGGAGGAGTTTCAATTGGTATGGGGGCTATGAGAACTCATAAATCAACTTGCAAGTTTAGGTTTATGTGACGATGGCTTCCAAAATGTGTTTGTTGTCAACTATGCTAAATTTACAAAAGAATTAACATTTCGTGGGCAGTAATAGTAACTTTTTTTTTTCTTTTTACCATTATTTATTTCTAGGTGGGGTTATCCATCATGTTAGGTTTCTTCTTATTACACTATCATACAAGTGTCACATTCTTGTTACATATGGAACTTGTTTCCCTTTATTTAATTTGAAACACAACAAATTGCTTCCTTTAAGTTCCTTGTGATTTCTATGTTGTGCTATTCTGGGTGTATGATTAAGGGTGCTAAATGATTTGAATATTCAGTTAATCTCACAAAATTATTCAATAAAAATTATCTTAAATAAAGTTAAATAGATATGAACATAGATGGATAAACCTTTATAAGATTATTCTTATTACTCAAGCTTACTTAAATTCGTTTAGATTTTAATCAATGATTAAAATATTAAAATGTAAAACAAAGGTCATCAATAGTTATGTGGTGATTAGTAGTCTTTAGATAATAATAACTTTAAGTGAGATTTAATGTCTAGTCTATATAAATTTATTTATTAATGAATGATAATCACTTAAATTTTCAAAATACGTAGAGTTTTTAAAATGTTTCAGACAAATTTGAGTGTGACTTAACAATCCTATATATTATGAATGTTTAGTATATGTTGGGAAGCATTATTTTTTTTAGATGTAAGATTTGTCTTAGGATGTTCTTTCGATATCCTTTTGTGTACAACATTTTAGCGTTTGACATCTCATTTTTGTTGAAATTAAATGCTAATAAGCCCAGTTAATATGACATTATGTTTTTGTGAAAGTTGTTTTATGTTAAAAAGGCAAGTGCATTGATATTGCATCTGACAATATTGATCCTAGTGTCATGACTTCCATCTTTCAGCTCATTTAATTGTGGATTTAATATCTGAATGATAATAGGGATTCTGCTCGAAGTTTTTTGGTTGAATGCTAGCTTAGCAGAATTAAGTTTCCCTTCTTGATACATCGTTGATTATTTTTAGGAGTTGATGTTTGGTTTACTGATCACGCTTTCATGTTATTCATGTAGATTCAGATTCTAGTACCACAAAAAGAAGTGAATCAAATTATAAATTTGCCTCCTCCCTAAATTCCAGGAAGGTATGTAGGTCAAATTTACTCTGTTTTGGATAGGATTTGGTGTAATGTGGCAATTTCTAGTAGCTGTTATGGTTAATTTTCAGAGTAGTTTTTATGCTACGCTTGCTTCTATTTTATTTTTTTGTTTATCTTGCCTTCTGTTCTGTCAGGAAGGCAAACTTCAACGATCAACTTGTCATGAAAAAGGTGACATTACATTTAGCTTTGTTTCACCATGTTTTTTTTTTTTTTAAATTTTCTAAAAAAAATGAATTTTTTTAACGTTTTTATTATATATCGATAGAAATTTATTTGATGAAAATATTACCTTGCAATTTCATCTTCTTGATTTCATGTTGTGTTATCTAAATGTTTCTTGGAATATATAGGACCTGTAACTGGATTGATCAAACGTAAACAGGACTCCCAGATTAATGCTATATCATCAATGGAAAATGGTAGTCAAGATATTAGTCCTGAGGGTAAGCATATTTAAATCTCTGAAGAAAATAGTGGAGCCCTCGGGGTTTTAGATCTTAAGTGGTCAAGTTATACTCTCTTGCTTACCACGTTTAGGGGAGAACGCTCCATCTGAGAGACAAATCTCCCCAGACAAACTCTACCGAGCAGCTCTATTGAGGAGTCGCTTTGCAGACACAATTCTTAAAGCTCGTGAGAAAACCCTTGACCAGGTTTGTAATGGAAATCCTTGCATTTCTGCAGTATCTATTTCACTCTGTGACTGTTATGCTTTTCCCTAAGAAGGGAGAAAAGAGAGATCCTGAGAAAGTGAGGCGGGAGAGGGAGGAGCTTGAGAGGCAACAGAGGGAGGGTATGCTGTTATTCCTTTATGATTGTCTTTCGTGTGAGCTGGTTCCATCCCATTCTATCTTGTTGAAAATCCTGGAACCTGTTCAGAGAGAGCTCGGTTGCAAGCAGAAGCAAAGGCCGCCGAGGATGCTCGCAGAACGGCAGAGGCAGAAGCTGCTGCTGCCGCCAAACGGAGACGCGAACTTGAGCGAGAAGCTGCACGACAAGAGTTGCTGCTGGTACTTCCAGTTGCTTTCCTCTTCTGCCATTCCATATTTTTATCAGCTTTCTATCTTTCAATCTTCTGCTTGGGCATGGCTTAAATGGGTATTTAACAGATGGAGAAGACTGTGGAGATCAATGAAAGCAGCTTATTTTTGAAAGATCTAGAAATGCTGAGAACCGTTCCTTGTGAGCATGCATCTGGCTCTTCTTTTGCTAGGAATACAGAGGATGGTTTTAAGCTAGATGGACGCAATCCTTTGGAACAGCTTGGTTTATTTATGAAAGCTGATGAGGAAGAAGAAGGTGATGGCCCAAATAACTTTCGGTTGAACGATGTCGAAGAAGGAGAAATAGACTGATACTTGATAAGCCAGCTGATTGTTTTAAGGTCTGGCTCACCTCGAGCATATTTGTTTGCAGCAGATGGATGAGGACTTCAATTTTAGAAATCTGGCATTGGGTGTTACAGATTCATGGAGATTGAAGGAGTCAAGTTGCTGTTATTGACTGCAATTGGTTTGTTTTGGTTGATGGAATGGCATTTTGGCCTGCTTATCCTCCATGTGAATGGCAGCTGTAAGAGCTTTTTCCTATTTGAATGTAAACAGACACCTTGTTGCGGCTCTTTCTTCGGTCTGTAAAAAGAGAGTAAGACATTAAAGCTTATTCCTTTCATTCTTGTTCAGGTTGCAGTTTGTTTACATGGAATTGTGATAAAAAGCTTCTGTTATTAGAGAATTATTGATCGAATCAATCCAGTTTATGGTAAAAATTTTATGCTCTTTTAGTATTACATTAAAAAAAACCATGAAAGTTTTGTTCAATTCTTGTGCAAGTTGCAATTAGATAAACTTGTCTTTGTGCTGGGATTTAACAATTTGGATTGTTTATATGGGTAATTCGTTTGCTTTTTACGCCTTTTGTTTTTGGTAACAACAGTATCCTGGAGTTTGGAAAGGGATCAACCATTTACTTTGTGGACAAAAAGTTCTAATGAGATAAAATCTTTTAGAAATTTGTGCTCTTAGGCAGCATGTTTGTAGGATGCGTGTGGCAAAGTTTGCCCATCCTTCTGCGTGGCATCACATCATATAGGTTTTTTTTTTGGTTAGTTTTGAAAATTATTTTTTACAAAAATATCTAATTATATGTTTAAAATTTTGAAACCAATTTAAAACATCATTTAAAAGCAATAAAATTATCAATTTTTATGATACACAATACATTATTATAGAAAATATATTAGTACGTGCTCATATTAATTAATGAAGTATACATTTTTTAATAATAATTTATATAACATAATAAAGGAAATAAATTATTAAATATGAAGTTATTTCTCTAATAATTTTCATGGAGTCTCATCTTGTGTCTCATGATGATATGAAATTTAAGTCATAAAAATAGGTTTAAGCCAAATATTGTTGATTTTTTAACATCTTATAAATTTAATTTATGTAATATATTGATATTGAGCTAATAGATTGTTATTATAGATATTTTAAAAAATAAAGTTCATTTTTAAATATTAAATTTATTAATTAATATATTATTTTATTTGTTTAATTTTAAGAAATATGTCAAGTTTTTAACAAAGTAAAAAAAAATTATTTAAACATATCATTAAAAAACATCTTGCATGATAATATTTTAAATTATAAATAATTAGTTATCCAAAATTAGTTTATACAAACCTTGATCTTTTTAGCACAGTTAATAAGAGAAATAAGTGACTAAACTTCGAAGTCACAAACAATACAACAATGGATCAATTTTTTAGAATGTATTTAATTTACTTTGTGGGAGAGGAAGATCCTATTGTAACACTCATAATCGAAGGAGATGGGGAGTGATCATATGATGTTCTAAGAGAAATCTTTATACAAGGAGCAATCTTAACAAACTTCTGAGTAAAATGGTATAGAGATGAATTATCTCATATTTGTTATTAAGAGATTGATTCTAATATTTATATGAGACATCTTAGTCTTAAGATATTAAGACACATTATGAGATAAAAACTCACTTTGGTCAATATAGAGTAACTTAAAGAGATAATAGTTCTATATAGTGAGATTAAGATATCACATTCGATATCAGAGCAATACCCTCCATTAGTCTAATATAGTTTAAGGATGAACCAAGAGAAAGCTGGTGGGCTCAAAAAAGGGTGAGTGATCATTGAGTGATGTCCTGAGAAAGAAATAATTAGACAAGGAGTAGTTTTTAATAGGTTTTTAGGTGGTGTGATATATGATGAATTATCTCATATTGACTACTAAGAGATTGATCATTATGTTTATATGAAATGTTTATACTTGGCTCTGTATAATATAATCTAATGGGTTACAAAAGGATCTCACACACATGGTGGTTGAAAATTGGCTAAAACAAATAGCAAGATCTTTTATGACATCTCTTGGCCTAGCTAATAATCATGGTTCTTAAAGATGAAGAACTTTGTGGTGAATTTATAGGCATAAAATTCAATTTCATGGTATATCTATTAGAGAAATATCTTTAAAAGAATTCACAAGTGAATTTGAAAGATGGTTCATCATTATGTCAATCAAAGCAAAAATGAGGATGAGTTGAATTATCTTATTCATCTTTATATTTTGAAATCTTATTTTTTAGTAATTTGACATGCTTTATAAGACTACTTATTTTCACAATTAATCTTAAAATATTACATCATACAAGACATAGATGATTCAAGGATGTCAGATTAGTGTATGGTAATGATGGTAAGGTGGCACATCTAATAGGGGAGGATAGGTTAGAGTTTACTTTATTACTTAATAATAGGATCCTTAGTTTACTAATGTTGTTTAGGTATATTACATTTACAAAGTTTGTTTGTCATTATTTTATTTGATTACAAAGCATCATATTCATTTATTTTTACTAGTGGATATGTAAGTTAAATATTGAACTCCAATCATTAAAAGATTTATTATCAATTAGAATGCTTGATAAGAATTTATGTGAAAGATTATATTAAGGAGGAGGTAGAAATAAAGGGAAAAACATCCAATATTTTTGAATGTTCTACCAATAGCAGAGCTTGATCTTATATTGTATAAACATGTTATTTGATCACCAAGTTGATTAAAAAGAAAAGAGAATAGAAAGTTGAATTCTAAGGAAGAGAGCTTGACTTATTTTGATTAGGGAAAGGAAATTTTTATTTTTGTTTGTATTAAAGGCATAGAATTTACTAAAAAAGACATGTGAGAGTTGTTTGGTATTTACCATGAATATGGATAGCCACTTTTCTCAACTCTTAGCAATACAAGTAGTTTAATGAATATCTAAATATATTTTGAAAATATTTATTAGAATTATCTCTAAAAGTAGAGATAGAATTTGAGATCCAATTGATATTTGGTGTTGAACCAATTTCTAAACTCCATATAGAATGACAACAACTTTATTACAAGAGATTGAAGTAAAAATTCAGGAGATATTGGGTAAATGATTTATGAGTCCAAGTTTATCACCATATGATGCATCTATATTATGTGTGAAAAAAAGTTGATAACTGAAGAATGTACATTGATTATAAAAAAAATGAGAAAATTATTATTAAGAATAAATATTAATTGTTTAGAAATGATGATTTATTTGATCAACTTTAAAGAAGAGTTCTATTTTTTAAAATTGATATTTATATTATAAAAGATTATACAATAATGTTTATGTATATATAAAATTGTAAGAAATTCAAAAGACAGTATAAATAAAATTTTTATCTCAAATTTGATAAGTCAATTTAGTAATCATGATATAAATATAATAATAAATTAATACATAATATATTTCTTAAACTATATGTCTTATATGACATTTATTATTTGTTTTATTACATGACTCACTTGGCATGAATATCATAGATTATTAGTATCTAATTGTTATATTTCTTATTATTTATTTATTGGGTTATATGTTATGCATATACAAAAATTGCATTAAACAAAATCTAGTCATATGTTGGAAAAAACTATTGGTTATATTGGGTTGTACCATATTTTTAAATCAACTTGTAACTTATGGCATATAATAGTAATAATAAAAAAAATTATATTTTCCTTGAGAGCTTATCCTCAGTTTATATGATATAGTGCCATTGGTACTTGGTGGTTAGGCATAAGTCTGAGGGTTATATCGTATTGGATACTAGTCTCATGATATAATCTTATTTGATACATTACTAGTACTTTGTGCAAGATAACCAAGTATAAGTGTGGAGGCCATATCTTATATTATTTTGGATATGCTACTAATATTTTTATGCATGGTTGGTAAGTATACGTTTAGAGACTATATCTTTATGATTTGATATTGGTTCATTATGTCTACAAGAAGACGTTATTTGGGTATTAACATGATTATTATTGGACCTAGAAGATAATTGTCAAAGAGTAAACAAGGCTCACAAAAGAACAAAATATGAAAAATGATGCAGTTAAATTTTATTAAAACATCTTGCATATTTGCTAGAATTTTTTTATCATGATTGTTAGTTATCATGTTTTATTCTTTTATATCATTATTTTTATTTTGTTATTTTTAATTATTTATTAAGCTCTCTAGAGTTTATTGATATTTAAATAGAAGGTCATGCATCCATTATGCATAGAAATGAGAATTATGAGAAAATGGATGATGACACTACTCTTTAGATTATCTAATAAGCACTATGCTTATGGGTTTTATATATTTGAGATTTTTTATAGATTCTTGTGATTATTGTGTATCATCTAAGGTATTATTTACTTTCTATTGGATTTATTTTCTTTATGAAATGGGTTTTATAGTTAGACTTTTATTTAGATGTTTTAGTTATTAAAGTGTAAAAATTTAAATTTAAAATATGTTAATATGAAAAGGATTTTGAAAATTTACTCATTATCAAGACCTTATCTTGGATGTTAGTGTGTATGCACATATTTACATATTTTTTTGAATTTTTTATTATTTTTTATTAATATGGGTGGGATAAGTGGGTCTTTGATAGACTTATTAGTAAAAACAATGTAACATGAATATAAATAAACATACTTTATATCTATTTCAAATATAAAGTTTCATATGTTAGTTTTAACATGTGGTATGTGAGTTAAGTGATAGTGTTTAAAAAGGGGTTTGTATATGCTATGCTGAATTTGATGTATGGTGCATTGAAATAGATATACCATACATTAACTTCAACATACAATATATGAGCTAAAAGAACCTTAGTGAAGATGATTGTGCATAGTTTGCTAAGGTGTTATAAGGCACATTAAACTAGTCATATTGTAGGTTTTCTTCAACATATGATACATTAATTGCGAGATTCAAGAAAAAGGTAGGCATTTGGTAGGTTGGGATGACCATAGAAGATTTTATACTAGATGTACCAAAGGTTAAGTATAACATATACTATGTTAATAAGAAAAGTTGAGAATGTATGGTAAATGGGACATAGTTTGCTTGTTGTACATGGGTAATATAATAAGGTGAAAATTTTGAGATGTTTAAAATAGGCTAATAAATAATAAAAGAGCATATAATATAGCAAAATAAATAAATTACTAATGTGTACATGATAATAATTGTTAGAAGCTAAGGAAAAAATGAAATTAGAAAAAGTATTTTCTCACTAGAATTTGATAGATAAATACGATAATTATGGCATAAGAATATGATTATTAGTTCATCCATTGTATGCGTTTTAGTTTATATTCCATTTATAAAATTTGGTATTAACTAGGTCACATTTTTTATATATCTTTGGATTATTATGCATTATTTTGTTGTCACTCATTTTTATGATTGAGGTATTATATATAATAATTCTTAGCACGTTATATATAGATTCATGGGATAACATAGATAATAATGGCATATCATAAATAACGAAATAAAAAAATAAAAAGGTATTTGATTAGATATCATACCTTTATCTTATGACTTATGATTTGAAAAATCTAAAATGACAACATATGAAAATTAGGTTTCTCAAAAATATTATCCCATAGCTTACATTAGTATTATTTAAGGATTTAATGATACCACTTTGTGTAGGTGGTGGTTATGGTTTATATCATATATTGATATGATATAATACTATATATAATATGATCTCATTTATTTTGTTACTAGAACTTTGTGTTGAGTGTCAAGAATTAGTATAACACCATATAACACCATACGTATATTTGTTTTACCTCTAGTACTCTATGCATGGAGGCGAGTTAGATTATTGAAGTCATGCTAATATGTGATTTTGATGCATGTTATGTTTATGATTATGTGTAAAGATCTATAGATATAATATTTAATATATTAAAGAGTAAAGATAATGGTTATAAGATATATAAGACCTAGTAGATAATAGATGATATAAATATATTATTTTAATAGATACACAAAGAATTAAAATAATAAACCAAATATTTAAATAATTTCTTGTTATAATTTATCATTTATAGCATGGATCCATTTTGTTACATTATGTTATTAGATATTGGTTATTATGTCATATTATGTTATTTTATTATCTTATTTATTTATATATTGAATTCTTTAGATTCTCATTTAGTGCTTATATTATAAGGAATAGTTCTACATCATACCAAGAGAGAGATCATAAGGAGATGGATGGTGGTTACATTAGTAAAAGCTATAGATCAGAGAGTATTGGTAGTATGTATGTATGTACATGACATCTAAATAAGTACTATGTTGTATTATTGTGTTATATATATGATAGAAATTTATATTTAATATGTTATGATTTGTTATAATTTGGTTATTCACTTTAAATATTATTAAGTAGTTATTGAATATTATAGTTCAAAAATGTGTTGTTATATGTAAGATTAATAGTTTTAGGAATGATAACTACCATATAACACCTAATAAGTGTCCTTAATTTTAACAATTAATGTTTATAATTAGTTTAATTTAAAAGTTTTTAATTTTAATAATTACATATTCCATTTAGCTAAGGACTTAACAAAAATTTTATAGAATATTTTATACTTGTGTCATTTTGGTATCTAAATATTTTATAAGCATACTGTTGCAATTTTTGTTAGTTTTTGATAGCTTATGAGGTATGATTATGTATTTCCATTATTTACTTTACTACTTTGCAAAGAAATATGGATCTTATATGGTATTTTTTGTCACCATCAACCAATTTTGAGTTATGTGCTCATGGTTTTTTGCTTACACTTATTTGACCTAATATTTTAAAAATTGTGTCTTATCAAGTTTTATTTGTT
The DNA here is from genome assembly GCA_023846275.1 of Vanilla planifolia. Classification (NCBI taxonomy): domain Eukaryota; kingdom Viridiplantae; phylum Streptophyta; class Magnoliopsida; order Asparagales; family Orchidaceae; genus Vanilla; species Vanilla planifolia. The sequence continues at coordinate 30,643,839 of CM043869.1, read as the reverse complement.
GAATTGTTGGATAGGGCATAACATTTTGAACAAGAAAATGAGTCATCTAGATACCTATTATTTTATAATTGAATTGCTTCATGGACATTCATGAATAGGTTGTATATAATTGTTGGATGATGAATGGATGGTGGAGTTTTATTAGTTCATTTCCTTCATTGGATACCTTCTTGCTTAGTGGTAAGGCTTTAACCTAAGGTTGGTGACAAGCCATCTATGGAAGGCTTTTATTAGCTATTCTTATCTCTTTTGTTCTCATTTCTTTATCCCTTTACCAATTCACCCTCATGCCTAGCCAAATCCTATAAAATTCTCCATTCCTCAAGCCCTTGGCCTAAAACCACTTAAAGCTTCATCTAACATTACCATGGCTACCTCCTTCCTTCCTAAGCCTTATGATCTCCACCTATTCCTTAAGCTCTAGTCATTCATATTATAACCTTCTCTTTACTTTAATCTGCAAACTCTAATACCTCAATAAAGCCTTAACTTCATCTTTCTTCTACCTCAAGTGCATGGTCATACCCTTATTTTAAACCTTAACAACTTCATGGCTTTTACTTCCCTTTAAGAGATCTTAGATAATTCCTTTCCATCATCACTTCTTATTATAAACTAATACTAAACCTTACCCAAAAGCTCATGATGAACCACAAATTCCTTAACCTTAATACCACCTTCTATAATTAACTCATTACCTCTCCTTTTTAACTTTAACTAAACTTAATCACCTTAAACCTCTCAAGTTTTAGCCCTTCCCTCTAACTCTAAATTTTTGTACTCTTAATTTTATCTCTTATCCACTTTTCCCTAAATCCTATACTTGATCTTCGTCATTCAATCCTTATAGCTAATAAAAACCTAGACTTACATATAATTAGACCTTATCTCTTTAACTTGTTGAATACCTCATTAACTAAGTCCTAGATCCTATAAGACCCCAGTCGTGCCTTGATTGAACCTTATACTCCATGCAAAAACCATCTTAATTAATCTTTGACCTCACCACAAATAGAAGTCTCACTTTCTTTCTATTGCTAAGACTACCAAACACAACTCTCATGTTTCTCTTTTTCATAACCTCCACCAGCAACAATAACATATGAAAATTCTTATAGCTATCTTGAAGAACACTTAAGACTCCTTGATGATTTATGCAAATTAATAAAATTTCTTAAAGAAGCTAGATAACACTATCAAATTCATCAATCTAGCCAAGTAACAAAGTAATTACTTCGTTATTTAGTCAATGAGTAATAACTCATGTGACAATGAGTAATAACTCATGTGACATTGAATTTTTCCTCAAAAATAGAGAAAATTTAAATCCAAGCTATGCCCCCAACTTTTAAAAAAAAAAGGCATAATTGTCAATAATTAATACACCATAAGTACACTTGTGAAACCTTATTTTTTAAATTATTTTATTTTGGTGTATTACTCTTAATCAAGGAATGAGATGTTAGGTTTAGATGATACATGAATATCGAAAATGCATTTAAGTATTTGTCATCACTGAAACATAATTTAGCATTTTTCTAAAATTTAAAACTTGTCAAGAAACAAAGTGACAACTAGGCAAGTAACTAGCAATAAACATTTCCACCTACTAAATGCAATTTAATGATTAGAATCTTAAATTAAGTTTCATAAGAGAAATATCTCAAGTAGCTATGAGAATTTCATTTTGATTATTTTGTTTCATAAGTTGCTTGATTAGTAAAAAAAGAGAAAAAATAATTTTTGTTGTAAAATTTTATTCAAATAATTTATCATATTTGTTTTTTTTTTGTAGTTTTAAAATCATTTAACATTTATTTTGTTAGCACATCTTGCCACCAAAAGTGGTCTATAAGGAAAGCCTAGATAGACTTAAACTAAAACTAGACAATGTTTCTCAAAACACCAACAATTTGACAAACCAACTTATTGAGAAAAATGACACAAGAATAATATCATGAAAAAAACTTTAGTCCAATGGCTTTAGGTGACTTCAAAAAAAATTTGGCTTGTGATCTCTACCTCTTTGTTAAGATGATATTGAGGAGTACTAATGGGGTTTTCAAGAAATAATGTACAAAAATTATCACACCATGCCCAACATTAATTAACACAACCCAATAAAATATATTTATAATACCAATCTATCAAGTCAATCAAAACTTATAGTATAAAAAGGACGACACATGTTACTAAAATGAGTGATGATGAATAATAATCTCAAACATTCCAACATAAATAAGGAGCATATAAAATAAATTGCAACCATACTATATGTAAGTTTGAAATTGATATTGACATAAAAATTTGAAATAAAATACAAGTGTAGATACACATACATAATATCCCTTACACTAATCAAATAAATTAAACTCTCAGCCCTTAGGCCTTGAATTATTCTCTAAGGACCCTTAGTTTAGCAAGTATTAGCATAATATCTTGTAATATAAGTAAGAAATAAGCATGATATGCTTAGTAAACAAACCTCTAGCTACATATAATAAAGCAATATAATGAGTAAGTGAAGCAACTGAACAATAAGATAGAGCAATAAATAAAAGGATGCATATGATTATATAGCAGTGTCGTAACAATGCTTGTATGGTCATATATATATCAAGTTTATCATACCTATATGACATTTTTTGTTTAACTTTCTTTCATTTCTTTTATATTCATTCTGTTTCTTTAATTTTCTTTTCTATTCTTTTTCTTTTTAATGTTTCTTCTCATTCTTTTTGTAGACCCATACTTTACATAACCCTCTATCCTAACACTTAATAATCCCATATCATATTTCATCATCAAACACCTTAGTATTTTGAAATGGCATAGGCATCTTTTAGTACCATGAACAATGGAAAGAAAGTTTCATCATAAAGTCTTGTCTCTTAATTCCAACATTCTATTGTAGTGGGAAATAAGGTGCTCAAAATACCATAATCCTATCTCTAAGTACCAACACACTTTGGAGTGAAATATCTCATCATTAAGTCTCTCCCCTTAATGTCAACATCATATGCTAATAAGGTACCAGGCATTTGAAATGTTGGAGCCTCATTTATAATAAGCACACACAACCTCATCACATAGTCATTACCCTCTAGAGCAAACATCTAGTGCAATAAGGGGACAAAACCACCAACATATCGAAGCTCATCTTTAACCACCCATGACACCCGAGAGTGAAGTATCTTCTTATCACTAAGTCATGGTCTCTCCATACCATGGTCTCATCTCTAGACATAATGATACCAAGGGAAATGCATATTACATACATCATATCAAACAAATTGTTATCTAATAAGGTCATGCTTTTTCTCAAGCTAAATTAGCCTATTTTTCTTTTTTCTTTTTCTTTTATTTTTTTTTATTTTATCATACGTTTTGATTTATAATATTATAATACTCATACAAATGTATATGTGTAATTACACACACACACACACACACACATATATATATACATATACCAATAATCATAAAGTGATATAATAAAATCAAAATATATATTAAAGAACGTTATTATATGCAATGTTAACATAATTAAATATTTCATAATAATATCTAAGAATATTTAATAATCCACTTATATCACAATTAATTGGGTTACCTATCTAATAACTTTGAGACCTTTTTTCTATAATTTTTTCTTTCTTTTTCATCTCATTCTCTACAACAATTCACATGAATGTTTATTAATAACTATTCAATTCTATTATAAAAATATTTTTCAAAAGCTATGCTTAACAAAATACCATCTTTTTTATTATTGCCATTATATCATATAATATGATTAACCATATTATATTATATGGTCAAAGCTTTAATATCATTTGATCATTACATTATTCTGATCATAACAGGCAAATATTGTTATCATACTAGTATGGCCTAAGATAGTGAACGCGTCATATTAGGGATTGGACGAACAATCTATAATAAACATATTCATCAAATAATCATACTAGTGTGATTCTCATTTCATATTATACAATCTATGCCTCGATTATACTTCAATTTTACATTATTCTGTATGATTTACTACATCATAATATACAATTCATTCCTGATGCTAGTTAGGGAATGAATTGTATAGTCGATCTTTGTTAAATTATTAGAATTTTAATTATAGAAGGAAATCCATATTTCATACTAGTACAATTAGTCATTTAATGCATAGTATCATATCTTGATCATGCTAGTATGTTATGCCTTATACAATAGAGTATACATCTATATAATATAATTATATCATTATATTAGTACATTCTATGATTTTTAATAGACACCCTTTTCACACTTTGTTGAAAAACCATCAAGTGACTACTATCATGGTCAACTAGCACGTTCCAATTGATCGTTTGTACGATCATTTCAATTGAAAGCTGTAATAGCATTGAGCCCTTCCGACTCCTCTTTGGAACTCATATGTAGCCATTACTTAACATTTAAGTCAATTTATACATGCATTGAAGAGAAAGCTTGAGTAAGAACCTAACTTCCATGTTATAGTTGCAAATAAAGTCAAAAATCCCTTTCTTTCCTCATAAGCTTCCTTTGTTTTTCCCAAAGGGCAATACTATTTTCCTTTTATTTTTTTCTCTAGTTCTCCTTTCCTTTTCTTCTTGCTTTATCTCTCTCCCAAAGTTTTCACCAAATGTAACAAAATCTCAGGTAAGAGAGATGCTTATCCTTTTATTTAAAAAGAGGAATAAAATAAGTCCTTTTTATTAATATTTTTAAAAATCATTAAAAATTCAATATTTCTCAAAAAATTACAAACTATTATAAATGGATTCCCCATGATGATCCTTATGCACAAATATAAAATTCGACCAATACAATTTCATCATATTTTTCAAGGCATTCCTAACTTGATGTATTTTTGAATTTTTGATTTGTAGCACTTATATTTGGTATATAAAATATGCTTTGAGTGGATGTGATAGTTTAATTACATGGGCTATTACAATTTTCTTACCTTATAAAAATTTCTTCATGAAATTTAAAATTCTTTTAATTATCATAACATTGTCTTTTTTCACCTTCTAAGTGGCTTTTCGTCTAGTTTGATTTCTTCAAAGCACTTTTATGATGGAAATGATTTTATTCCTTAACCTCTTTTCTCACTCTACTAGGATTATAACTAGTTACTTATGATAAGAAATGTCAAATTGAATCTCAATTTCCATCTAAATAGCATTATAAGGTATAAGATGGGTCAAGTACATATCATGTTAATTTAGGTATATGAAACATTATGCCTACTTGACATTTAAGGAGACAAGGCTATTTGATATATAACTGGTTTAATTTCCAATATTTGGATGGGCACCACATATTTTGGTTTTAATTTACCTGTTATGAGAAATCTAATAACCCTCTTTTAGTTGACTCACTTTAAGGAATATATACTACCTTTCTTAAAATTCAACATGCTTCTAGCTTTTATCAAAGTACTTTTTTTTCTAGTCTTAGGCATTTTGAATCTTGTCTGTGATCATTTTGACTTTTTTAATGGCCTGATCAACAAATTTAATTCCAATTAATTATCTTTCCTTACCCTCAAACAAACAAAAAGGAGATAAACATTTTCTTTCATACAAGACTTCATAAGGAGCAACATTAATACTATTTTGAAAGCTATTATTATATATGAACTAAATTAAAAATATGTGATATTCTTAATCACCTCCAAAATCTAATGCATAAAGTCATCAAATTCTTAAGTGTTTTGATTGTTCTTTTAATCTGAACGTTGGTTTGAGGGTGAAAAGCTATACTAAATCTTATCCAAGTCCTAAAATTTCTTACACTTTCCTTTAAAATTAAGAGATAAATTTGGGATCTTTATTGGAGATTATCACTTTTGAAACACTATGTGGTCTCACAATATACTGCACATATAATTAAGCTAATTTTTTTATATAATATGTGATTTTAATAGTCAGAAAGTGTGTGGATTTAGTTAATCTATCTACAACTACCCATGTAGAAGTATGTTTGAAAGAAATCCTATGTAGTTCAACAATAAAATCCATGGCTACAAATTCCTACTTCCATCGAGTAATAAGTAAGAATTGCAACAATCCACTATGTTTTTTATTGTTCATAATTGACCTACAAACAAACAAGATATTTTCACTCCCATTCTGTCACATCTCTTTTCATTATCGACTACTAATAATTCTATTCAAAATCTTGATACATTTTATTACTACTCGGATAAGTAGAGTACTTGGAGTTATGTGCCTCAGATTATAGCAATCATTGAAGCACCTAATAGCCAGGGATACACATCATTTCTTGAAATCCAATACACCATCCATATTAAGAGTAAAATATTCTCATCCATCCTTAATTCTTTGTGTCATCTTTTGATATTTCTCATCTTGTGATAAATCCTCCTTTATAGAAACAAGCCAATCAAGTCTCACAAAAAATTGGTACATCCAATATTTCAATACACAACACCTATTAATCTCAAAAGAGTTTTATTTATGTTCCACCAAATCACTTAGAGGACACAAGGTTACCTTTTTACTTGAAGCCTTAGTAATTATATTGGCTCTTCCTACAAAGAAATTTGTCATTAAATCATAATCATTGATAATTTCTTTCTTCTTTACCTTAAATTTGATTTCCTTTTTATTAGTGAAATGTTCCTTCAAACTTTAATGATATACAAACACCTCAAATTCATTCTATAAGAATAATGCATCGATCTTTCAAAGCAAAAACTATGACAATCAATTCTAAATCATGAATAAGATAATTCTTTCTATGGAGTTTTAACTACCAAGAAATATAAGAAACTATACTGCTCTACTACATTAGAATGCATCCCCATCCCTAGAGTAAATAATCCTTACAAACCTAATATCCATTAGGTCCCTCTAAATCATTGTATGATTATGATCATAATAAGTTAATATTATTATCATACCAATATGATTTAAAGTAGTCAATGGGTCATATCACAAATTAGCTAGATGATCCATAATAAAAGTGTTCATCAAACAATTATATTAGTATAATCCTTATTTTAAACTATATGATCTATGCCTTAGGTATACTTTTGATTTGACATCCTATAATTTGATATCTTATATTGTATTATACTATTCATGTTCGATGCTAGTTGAACAGCGAATCATACAATCAATCTCTATTAAATTCTCAAAATTTGTATCATAGAAGATAATCTATATTTTGTACATATGATTAGTCATTTAAAGCATAGTGCCATACCTCGATCGTACTATTTTGTTATGACTTTTGTACTTACATGATAGATAATGTATTTATATAGTACAATTACATCATTGTACAATACAATATATGATCACACTAGTATTATTGTTAGCTTACTTTCTTTTGAAACTTGGTCAAAAAGCTGTCTAACACCTACTGCCATGGTTATACCTGTACAATCCAGTCGACCATCTTGTATGATCATTTCATCTAAAAATTATAGCCTTAAACCCTTTTAACACCTCATTGGAGCCCATATGTTGCACTTAATATTTAAATCAATTTATATATACTTTGATGAGAATATTTAAGTAAGATCTTTACCATTTCATGCTATAATTGAGAAATAAAGTCTAAAATCTTTTTCTTTTCCTATAGGTTTTTTTTCTTTTTTTAATCTCTTTGTTTTTCATAGGGGTGACATTATTTTTCTTTCCTTTTTCTTCTCCAACTCTCTTCTCCCTCTCCTCTTGTTCTTCTTCTCTCTCAAAACTTTCTCTAAATGTAACAAATTAGTCTTGGGTAAGGGAGATTCTTATCCTCTTATTTAATAAGAGGATTAAATTAAACCCCTTTTATTAATATTTTCATTATAAATTCATTAAAAAAATTAATTTTCTCATAAAAATTACAAACTGTATACCAATAGATTTCTCAAGATGAGCCCTTCATAACAATATGCACAAATATAAAATTTGGGCACTACCATTTAAAAAAGTTTTTTAAGACATTCAACCTGATGTATTTTAGAATTTTGGATTTGTTACACTTATATTTGGTATATAAAATATTTTTGAGAGAATATGAGTTTTGATTAGGAAGGTTGTCACATAAATAATACCATAATAAAAAAATAAAAAGAGAAAAAAAGAAGAAAGAGAGAGGTAGAGGGATTGCACAATAATTTTGAGGCATGTGAATTCAATCTACTATAGTTGCTTATGTGTTCTATTATTTTTAGTGTCATTGCATGTTTTAGGTGAATTAAATTTAGTAATAGTATTGATTGTGTACTTTATTATTTTTAGTGTTACTGTATGCAATTTTAATATATGTCTTATGTTATGTTTATGATTCTAACTAACATGTTATATTATTGTTATGGTTATTGCTTCAACAAGATAATGTGTTTGCTAGTTTTATCTAATACTTAAGTAATGTTGATTATTAAGTATGATAAGCAAAATGTGAAAATTATGTATGAGATGGTATTCTTATATGAGATAAATGAATATGATGATTACTTTATTTTACCTATTGCTCTCTCTTAGAGATGTGTTATGATTATACTGATGATAAAATTAGGGTAAATTGGTTTCCTTAATCACCAATGGGATGAGTTAGTCCTCCTAATGGTTATGATGATGAGTTGATGATATTGAGGTGATTGGTTCTCCCTATTATCTCTAGGACTAGTTCTCTGAGTAGTTATGATAATAACTTAATGAGATTAAAGTGAGTCGATTCCCCAAATCACTATTAGGATGAGTTGATTCACTTAGTGGTTATGCCTATAATTTGATGAGACTGGAGAGACTTGATTCTTCTAATTGCTACTAAGATGAGTTGGTTCACTTTATGGTTATAATTATGATGATGTTGAGGTTAAGTGAGTTGATTTATTAACCACCATTAAGGTTAATTAGTAACATTAATGTCTAAGATATCATGATCTAAGATGACTTGATTCTCTCAAAACCTAAGGTCAGTTGGTTTCCAAGGGGGAGGGTTGCATAGATTGGTTAAATATCAGTTAAATAAATAATGTGGAATTCATAAGGCTAAGAGTATGTGATATAACTATATAATGTAAATAAATAATGTGACAAGTATAGGCTTAAGAGTATATGTGTGTGTGTTATAAAAATGAATATTGAGGAATTCTATTTGATATCATACACTATAGAAGAGACTATTATATTACTTCCGTTATCATTATTAAATATTTTATTTTCTCATCAATGTTGTAATGATGCCTACTTTAACATTATATTGTTATGATTTACTTATTAAGGATATGGTTAGCTCAACCTTTTTTAACTAATCATTGTTGAAGTGCAAGATATTTATACCACTGGGAAGAATGAGAGCATAGAGTAAAAATAAGCCTCATGATATTATATCAGCATTGTAATATCTAAACAATTATGAGATTAATGTAAAGGTAATTATGAGATTAATGTAGAGGCTTATTACTATTAAAGCTTAATTTTGATATAACTTAGTGACATTTGGTTTTTGATCAAAGTAGTTATAATTTATGTTTGTCAATTTACTTGTTTGGAATTTATACGTGTGATATCCTGGCTTCACTATGTTAAGGTATTATCCTATTAGGTTACTACATCCCAACTTGAGTATATTTTTTCTATTCATATAAGGGCCCTCACCTACATAGTCACCTATTCGAAAACTATTTCAATCTTTATATGCTTAACTTTAGAGTTCTCATAGGATTTCATGTGGTTTTGCCCCAAAAATGTGCATTGACATTTTAAGATTATGGTATTAAATATATATACTAGGAGCCTCTTTTTAGTAACTAATATCAGATTATTCATTCTTATACTCCTAGAAGCCTTGCATAGAAATTACTCATTGTTTAATAATTCTTCTCTCATAAGATATCACCTAGTGTTTATTCCTTATCCTCTCTAGATATTACAATAAGGCATTTGTTTCTCAATTGTTGATTGATTCTCAAGAATTGTGTATTTTGAGTAATAGCAACTACTCAATAGATAATTTAGTGGAATGTCATTTATAATCTACTTTAAAAACTTTAAGTAATGTGACTTATAAATGTCATATAAATGTATAAAGAAAGATAAGTAGTTTTAAGGGATACTATTCAATTGAAAATTGAACATATATATTTATTTAGAGAAAAGAATTATAAAACTTATCCAATAGGATCAAGTCTCCACAACCATGCTTCCAATTGATGTGTTTTAGAGCATCCAATATCAAGAAGGTTTGAACAATGAATTTACCATTAAATACATGTATTGAGCTTTTGATTAAGAAGGAATTAGTTATTTGATTGCATTAAAAAAATTCCAATTCAAAAACCAACCATCTACACCATAATTTCAACTTTTAGGTATCTAAAAAAGTATTGATTACATGACTAAATAATCAAACTAATAATAAATGAAGAATATAAAAATATATAATGAGCATTTGTAATAAAATATGGTAAGCACCTTAAGCCATGTCATGATAACTTGGTTGAGCTTATGTGTGTTAAGCACATCTCCTCTTTTAAGACTATGGATCAACATTTAGAGCTCAAAAAAGTCATCAAATTTGTGCAAATCTCCATCAATCCAACATTTTGGAAATCACTAATCTCCATTTAGTAATATATGTGGTATCAATACAACAATTCTTTTTAAAACCTCTTCATGTCCATAGCAAGAACCTAATATATCTTTGACTCAAATTGATCTCCCTAACAAATTATCTCTAAAATCCTTTATTAATTATTCTCATGATTTGGTCATCTAAAATCTCATTAATGATGTGAATCTCTTATAGTAACTTGGTAACTAACTATGCAATAGCTGTGTAGTGTCATTAGAAAAAGAAATAAAATCAAAATATGATGTAAAGTAACTTTAGACTTTTATTAGGGTCAAATTTAGAGTTTATAATACTAGAAATATTTAATAGATTATAAAAAATATAAAAAGACACTACACATCATTAAGATTAGATGACATATATAATATCTTAAAACTATTCAAATATTAGTATTCCAAAATTTTAGCATGAAGTAGGTGACAACACCTAAAGCATTAAGCATAAAATCTTAAAAGATAATTTTTGTCAGATCCAATTTTACACATAAAATAGAAAATTTTAAGTAAACTTTATGTGAAAAACTTTAATAAAAAAGAATAACTCTAAATTTAGATTATTACATAAAATATAAAAGTTAATGAAATAAACATACTTTTGTTTACAATAATGCTTTGTAGTTCCATAGGAATTGACTTTTGGAGCACTAAAGATAAAAAAGGCAACAAGGTGGTGGTTTTGGATTAATGGAAAGCTTGATTTAAAAGGATAATAAGATAGTAGGCTAAGATTTGGAGTCTTATTGAAAAGGGTGGTGTTTCGGTGATTAGATCAAGAGAGTAAAAGGGTTGGTGAATTATTATGGGTGTTAACAAAAACAAGAATTGTTTGGTTACCAGCTCTCCTGGTGAAAGGTTTCTCACCTTCAATCTTTATCTCTTATAAGGGATTTGCTTATCGACTCTCTCGATAGAAGGTTTCTCACTTTTGATCCTTGCCACTCATAAGAAAGTTAGAATATCTCTAACTAGAGTTGGGTGCACATACTTTATTCATAAAGATGAAAGTACACAAACAAAAGAAATTTTTATTCTCTTATTTTTTTCTTAAATATAGTGACATCCTTGTTTATAAGGACTTCAAAGATTCATCACTAATTTTAAAAAAAATAAAAAATAAAAAAATTACAAAATTAATTAAATTAAGTAATTCCCTAAGTGGTCATATATTTTGAGTAATGGTAACGACGAGCGACAAAATGGTAGGGAGAGAGGCTGTCGATCTAATTTTAAGGTAGGCATAAGTTGAGAAAAACTGCATAGGTCAATGAGGATTGGCAAGTTGGCATGGGTTGATGTGTGTTGGAGTAGATCGAGCATGTCATTGTGGGTAATGGGTCGACGTGGCTTGAGCAGTTCAACCAGTGTTCCCAAGTTAATTTAAGTCATAAGGCCACGTGGGTTGGCTCGAATGACTGCTGACAACGATAGACGAAAGTGGACAGTAGAAGACAACAAAATCAACAAAAAAAAAATAATTTTAAGCATTTTTTGAAACAACTTTTAGTAAAATTTTGTACTGATGAACTTATCGAACTTGTATGATGCTAGCGGATGTGTGTTTTTGAGCTAATTTTAAATGCTCATGCATCAAAATTGAGCAATGACAAACACAGTGAATCGTACGATACGATAAGGGTATCGTACTAATATGAGGGTGATGAAAAATGATTTATGTAACTAAATGTACTATATTATATTGGGATTATATTAAGACTATATAATATGTTTAGGGAATCATGTGATACTATTGATAAATCAAAAAAGTACTATATAAAATAAAAACCTAAAACATGAGAAGCATTTTATGGAAATAAAATAAATTAAGAAATATGCTATTTGTAAGATACATATTGATCATTTCATATACATTTTATTGCAAAACATTTAGAAGAGAAGAGAATTTCATAAAAGAATTACTTTGCAAAATCAGGTAAATAAATCCATAACATATGAAGAATAATATATTTTTACATACTTTTATATGATTCTTTTAGATAGTATCTTTTACATTGGCAAAAGTTTATGCTCTTTACATTACTTATTATGACTATATTGATTTTATGGCTCATTATGTTTATGACTTCTTTTGTTACATGATAGTATAAAGAATAAGAAAATTAATGAAACATTAAGAACACTTAAAATGGAAAGGAAAATATTTTAGTTTTGTAAATAATATCTAGACTAATATATTTGTTTCATATACATGGACCAAAATATTTGTTTCACATATGACAAATGAAAATAAAAATAAAATTACTAGAGACATTATCCTTAACACTCGGCCTAATTCATTAGATTCAAAGTATTGATCTTCAGATCAGATATCTATTTAGTGTATGTGCTATGACCTTAACATTTATATATGGATTACATCAGGTCTAGTGTGTTAGATCACAAGGTATATGTACTATATCTATTTGGTGGCACTATGCTTAATGTGTTGGATTGTAGAATATCGATCTTGAAATCTGATATCTGTATAGTGTTACGTAGATAGATGTGATGAATGTGAATTGAAGGTCATTTATTAATATGATCATTACATATAGTGATGATAATAATAAAAAGATAATGGAGCTTAATAATTACATAAAACATTGGAATTCAAAATGAACATACTAATATTTATCTAGTTTAGTTTTTGTACACATGGAATTAGGTATGGTTTCAAATTTATACATATAATTTTTTATGGCTTTATAATATGGCTTCTATTTTATTTTAGTATTCATTTTATATTTTCTTATTTTATTAGATTTATCAATGGAGACTTGTAAATCTCATCAGTGCTTACATCATAAGTTGTTACTCAAGTCAGCGTCTATTATATTGAGGTTTAGAGATCTTGATGTTATTAGAGACAAGCACACTCTTGAGATTTGATAGTGGATAATACTTAGTGAAGGTTGAGAGTATAAAAAAATATTAATTTAAATATTCTACATATCTTTATATAGCTTTTATTTGGATTACATTAAGTTGATAATTTGTTTATCCAACTTTTATTTGGGTTGAAATTTAGGATTTTGTCACACTAGCATGTTCTCACATGATTTTTATCTACATTTAAACATAATTATATTAATGATTAAATAAATATATGATTAGGTGAGGGTGTGATAACATACAACTCTGCATAATTGAAAAATTAGAAAGTTTTGATCATTTTATCCTCAACAACATTAAAAACTTTAAAAGGTATTTGCTTTAACTATTTTATGATGTTAAAGACATTAGCCTTTAGTTTGATAACACCTTTAAAATAATATTATTAGAAATTATAATGTTTTTCATAAAAAAAAAAGATATTGAGATGTTATCCATTTTAAGGCATACTTAGATATCAGTCACCTTAATATTAAAAATAAGAAAAAAAAAAGTTCATTTGGATAACATTAAGTAATAAAAATATTGACAAGTTTAGATAACATTAACATCTAGATAGTATTGTGCTTTAGATGTCAATGTTAGCCAAATGATACTAAATTAAATATTATTAAGTAGCATATATAGTCAACTTAAAGTTCTCTTTTTCAAATAATTAGCAATTTGTGTTATTATAATATTGTCATCACAAATAAATATTTATAAGTTGTTGAATTATATAAACTTGTAAATTTATGAGTATTAGTTGGATCTAGCCAATTTATAATAGCTTTCGTTTTCTCATAATCTAATTTAGTTTTCTCAAAACTTATTATATGTATTATTGGATTAACAAAAAAGTAAATTTTTTTATTAGTATGAATGTTTTAGTTCTAGAAACATAAAATATATCCTTCAAGTATATTATATGCTCAATAAAAGATTTGTTATCTAATAGAATAACATAAAAATAAACTATAATAAATTTATTAATAAAAAGCAAAAAACAAAACATGAATGAGTATTCTAGCAATGATATTGGAACAATTGATAGACCAAATGAAATTAACTAATTAAGCAAATCTTTTGTAATGTTGAAAGGATTATTTCATTCAAGTTTTTTATAATCCTAATTAGATGAATGCCATTATTAAGATTTTTCTTAAAAAGAAGATGATTTTACACATCATATCCAACTCGTCACCCAACTCTAAATAAAAAACCTATATTTAATAGTAATTTTTTTATAACCTTACAACATAATCCTTTAGGAATAATCTTGTGTAAGAGTTAACGACATAAGAACAATAAAGACGTTCAAGCTATGCCCAATAAATATTTATTTTAGCAGTCTCCTACTTGTCTTTTAATTTCCCTTATTTATTATGATTTATCCTATGACAAATTATGTTAAGGATGATGACAACATCATTATCTCGAAATATCATCTTTATTTGATTATTTCATATAAATCAAAGTGGGGTTTTTTTTCGAAAGATTTGATAACATTTCAAGACTATAATTTTAATATATAGTTTAAAATCTTCTTTTTTTTCCCGATTTAAGATCATTCATTTTTGTATCTCTCTATTTTAAAGAGTCATATTTTGATCAAAGATGATAAATGATAAGGATACCTATACATCTTTTGCATAACTTCCTTCAACCTTATTATTACCATTTTGGGTGTCAATCTTTATATGCAAGAACATAACACTATTAGTCTATAACTCTGTAGGCATTTCTTTCCTTGGTATCAACATTCTGAAGTGACTATTGAAGTTTGGCTACTAACCTTACTGCTTCCTACAAATCTAGATTGAAAACAGGCCAAGTTGCTTTATAGAAGTGATTGTTGAAGCCATCCACACCCTTACCACATTTGAATCCAAACTAAAACTGCTTACTTCATCTCATGCCAAGAAAATTCCTTAACCAATCTTTAGCCATGTAACTAGAGAAGATCAAACTAGATTCTTCTATAGAGGTCATCTTCCTGTAAAGAATAATACATTCCTTTTTCTCTAAGTTGATTTTGCATTGTAAAACCCTGAAGTGGAGATAAGAAAACTTCAATTTCCTCCAAAAACAGGTAAAAGGATCTCCTTTCACTTTAATATTCCAAGCTCCTTTACAAACTCTGGACTTCCTATATTTGAGCTGTTCAATATGCAATACTTATCTTAGATGACTGATTTGAACCATTTTGCATTAAGAAAATGAAATTTTGCATTTGAACAAGTTTCAGATATCAAGTTTCCAAGAAATTGGATCATTTTCTTTATTGTTAGATCAAGTATAGAAATTAAATATCATCCTCTCCCAAATTATGCAAACATAAGGTGTTTTCTTCTCAAACTTTTAAATACTTCTTCTCATACAATTAAAGTACCCAATCAAGAAACAAGGTAGGTGACAAAGATCTTTTTCATTTCAATCATATGAAGCATAGCATTATAGAAAGGATCTACACATGAATTAACTTTCTTCATATAAAAACTGATTTAATAGTCTTAGGCCCTTCCATTTAAGCAAAATTCAGCCATTGGGCTGAGCATTATCTGATTAAATATTTATTCCTCATCTTCAAATAGCTTGAAGCCCTTTTTCATTGGTACAATGTAAGACAGTTTGTCATCAAATAGGATACAAAGAGAAATAGCAACTTTTTTGAAACATTTTATACAAGACTTCTTTTATTTTTATTTTTTCCTCTTTTTGCCTTCTGCTTTTGCTTTTTGTGATGACTGATTTTATGTTATATGATCTCTAGATATAATTTTTGTGATTGTGTAGTCTTCCATTTTTGTATGTTTTTGTTTTTATTGCAACTTTGTCGTAGTATTTCGCATACTCTTTTTCAGTCTTTTATAGTTCTAGTCTAGGAAGATAACTTCTATACTATCTCAACCCTCTTCATTGAAAATCATTGTGGATTGACATATCTTGTGTGATCTCCTTAAATATGTAAATGTTTTTTCAAATTTCTCCCAATAAGTAAACTAATTCAATAATATTATTACAAATATGTGTCATGTCTTACATTAGTTATTATCAAAGAGGACAATTGTGTTGCCAATTGTTGTTGATTATATGTGGATGTTGGATATACTTTTGCCAAAGGTCCTTCATAGAATCTATATGATTTGAATTAACATAAGCTTCAACCACTGCTTCAGAAAGAGCCAAGTTTCCTTCAACTTTATCAACTCTATTAACTTATATACAGATTTTTGTTTCAGCCTTCCTCATCAACTCCCCTGTGACTTCCACTCAGAAGTTAACTCTTGCAAGATTTTCTTGTCATTAAACTAATTCTCTGAAGAAAATGTCCTTAATTTAAGTTCCTATGGTCATTAAGTCCATGTAAATCCAATCCTAGCTATATTTCTTCTGCTTCTCATAAACAAGAAAACTAACAAACAACTAAACTAAATTAATTAAGATTTGTGTAAAGTATATAAAAAAGGTAGGAATTGAGTAATTTATTCAGGGATTTTAATATTTCTGCAAACAGCTCACATCACGATCCAACAATACAAATAATTAAACTTCAAGGGCATGAATCAACTCTCAGAACTGAAATTAATAGAAAAACAACTCTTGGCTGTTGATTCGAACAGGAGTCATATTATTAGAATTAAGCAAAGCAGATAATCTATTTTATGCATGGAAAATGTTAAGATGAAAGGCATTTTACTCTTCAGGAACAACAACGCTGATCTCGCCCTTCTCGAGCATGTCGTAGAAGGCTCTAGTCTTTCTCTGCTCATTCCAGTGGTGCATCTTCCACAGCCCACCAGCAATAAGGCCAAGGGTAATCCCAATGCATATCTCCTTCACCACACTAGGCCCCTTGAGGGTGGCATGAGCAACCCTGTGAGCAGCCATTGAGTCCTTTTGTTTGCCTGTATAAATAATTCAAAAAAAATTTGAAGTAAAAAAATAGGGTAGTATAAAGAAAAACTAAGACAATTGATTTTGATAGAAATTTGTATACTACATATATATATATATATATATATATATATATATATATATATATATATATATATATATAAATTGAGAGAGAGAGAGAGAGAGAGAGAGACAAACTTAGCTCAAATTCATGCAAGTTCAATTTCATTAAAATGTATTAATCACAACAAAAAGTATTAAATAAAAAGAAAAATGGATAGTAAAGCTTCAAATTGCTATCAATGCAAATTTGTCTCCTTGACTGACAAATGAGGTGATAAATATTGTCATCTACAGCATAATTGAGTACACTAAGATCCAAATAAGCTGCATTCTGAACTTGAGATTTGAAAAAATGCTACAGATGCATGTATTACGTGGAACATTACGCGACTATATATGACAGCTAAATATTTTCGGATTTTGCAATTTGGCCAAATCAAAAAAAATATCTTATCACTATCTAAATAAAGATAATAAAATAGATAAATGGATCGATCTAACAGTTAAATTACATAACAAATTTTCTTGATTATTTTGTTTAACACACAAACTCCCATAGGTATCATACTATCAGCAGACATGTTGAAGTCTCTCACACGTACAAAACCGTGTAGCAGCAGAAGGAAGCATTAAGCCTTAGGGATTAACCATTGCCTTTAGACCAGCCTCAAATCATACTAAATGGATGCCCTGCAGCTCAATCATGCACAGAAAAACAATAGGCCTAATCTCTTATGGAGAGGTCGAGTACAATGTCTATTTGATGCCCTAACTCTAGAAGAAACACCATTTTATTTGAGCAGCACAACATCTTCAAATCAAACATAACATAGCATCCTTTTACCAAAACTGATTTCATGCTTTGCAGACCATTATTTTGCACAATGGCCAGGACTAGCCTAATAGGAGCGGTATTAGTATAGCAATAACTCTAAATTTCATTTTAAATGGAGCTAAGCTAGCATTGTAATCAGAATAAATTCACAATACAGTCTATTCATCTAACCTATTTGGATCCAATTTGACATAACATCTATGTTCACTTTTGGGGTAAACCCAAAGTTTTAAATTAAACTAACCTAAGCAAGATTTGTAGTTGCACTACATTCAAAAAGTATTCTACTCATCCAACCTATTTTAATCCTATTTGAGATGACTTCTACATTCAATTTTAGGGTAAAACCAAAATTTTAATATACTATTCATGGTTATGTTTAGCTCTCCAATGTAAGTTAGTTCTCCTTTCTTTTTGAAAGTGTGCATGTATATATACATATACATACATAACATCTATGTTCATTTTTTATCCAATTTGACATAACATCTATGTTCATTTTTGGGGTAAACCCAAAGTTTTAAATTAGACTAACATAAGCAAGATTTGTTGTTGCACTACGTTTAAAATGTATTATACTTATCCAACCTATTTTAATCCTATTTGAGATAACTTCTACCTTCAATTTTAGGGTAAAACAAAAATTTTGATATACTATTCATGGTTATATTTAGCTCTCCAATGTAAGTTAGTTCTCCTTTCTTTTTGAGAGTGTGTAGGTAAATAAACACATACATCCATAACACACAATATTAACAAATTTAAATGTGAAAGCTCATGTGCAAACGTGCACACTTGCAATTGTATGTTTGAATGGCAGTACAAGGCACTAAAAATCTATAAAGCAGATGCGTACTCAGAAAACAGTACTTCAGCTAGCCTGCAACATAAAGTGAATACAAGATGGTTGATTATTCATCTGATTAATGATCCTTTGAAGGAGAATATCACATGATCATTGTAAAGGTGTACAGCGTGAGAAATCATGGTGGACATTGATTTAGAACATTTTATATCCTTCACAATCCAAGTAATGAATAACGATTACTGAAGCAATTTCAGAAAGCTTCAGGGCGAATCTTAATAAAGAACTCATAAGTCAAAAGCATCTAAATGACAATGAAAATTAAGGAATTCTTCATAAAGGTGCACACAAAACATTAAAACCTTTTTAAAATCCTTGAGAAACAAAAGATTAAATAGCAATTTATCAAGTCAATAATTACACAAATTAAATTAGCAAGGAAAAAAACAGTTTTAAAGAACCATTATGAAGTGCTGGGCTAACGTTTTAGCCAAAAAGGATAAAGGGAAGTAGAAGGCATAAATTCCATAGTTGGATTACGTTAAGTTGCAGTAAATCCGCATCAGTCTCATAGAAGAATGAGTCTTATCCTTGAAAGTATCACAGACTCCTGAATATGATCAAGAGGGTATCAAAATCAAAGCTAAATATGCATTCGACCTTACATAAAATTAAATACGTACAGCAGTATCACCACTTGACTACTGAAACCCTTCCAAAGCCTTCAATAAATAAAATACAAGAAAATTAGCAGTTCTTCTTATGGATTGTCAGCAAGATGATAGGGCCTTAATCTCAAACCGAGGCAATACTAGATAGAAGAGAGTTAAGACAGTGAAAGAGAACACTGAACACAGTTAGAAACATATGTTTCCTTGCTTCTATTGCCCCTGCTTCACTAAACTAGTCACAAATCCTATTAGATTAAGGTTTCCAAATTTCAAATCTAATAATTTGTCAATTTCTAGATGCATTCATCTATTGGGTTTTATATCTCAATCTATACTACCACATCTTACTAAATACTGCAATTCCCCGAGACTATCGGGATATTCCAATGTAAATCCAAAAATGATCTGCTCCTATTGCTTTGCGTCGTAGGTTTTCCCTTGCTTCCAGTGCGAAGCTCATGACCTTCCTCCCATGCCTGAGGGTATTTGTGTCAATTTTTTCTTCAACAACCTTCCTAAAGTACAGTTCTGCCAAGAGATTCTATGATTGAGATATCGCATAACTTCTCCAAGGCTTCCTTATTCTCTACAGATAGTAGCTGTGAACCAAGCTTCCCAAGTTTCAGAAACATAATAATATACAAAAACAAGAAACAAAGTTTCTACAATGAACCCCAAGAAGAAAGAATTGATAACACCGGCATACTATGTTCCACATATTGCCATCAAGATACATCATAAATACAACAGCAAATACAACACTAACATAATACCAAGTGAGATAACAAAACCCTAAGATCAAAATATTGCACATTTGATATGAAGCTAAAGCTGTCAGGTGAGGAGTTCTAACGATCCTACAATCCTCTAGTAATCACACATACTAGATATACTCATGTGGTTGGCATTGGATTAAGTAGAATCTATGACGCTACATGCACTCCGACTTCACATCATACAATAAACCCAATCATCACTATACAATGTTCTTTTCTAACAATAAGATGCAACAAAGAGCTCCTAAATATTGATTGTGTTTGCATTCAATGATCAAATCAACTTGGTGTGTCCAAGAAATCAATTCAAGGTCGTACAACACCAAAAGAACAATAAGGAAGCATATCCAATACCTAAGAACTTGCTTCAGGGAGGCCATCAAGAATAAATGTTCTCAATAGATCTTAAGGCAAATACTTGATGCAAGAAAAGCTCTCAAAGAACATTCTCGAGGCATGGGAAGGTTTCAAGGCACGCACTCAAGACAAGGAGCTCTTGAGGTATATCCTTAAAACAAGAAGAGCTCTCGAGGATTAACCTTGACTCAAGAAGACTTCTAGGGAAATAACCTCGAGGCAAGAAGTACCCTCAAGGAACATCCTTCAAGCAAAGGACTTGAGGGGCATCCTCAAGGTAAGAATAGCACTTGAGAAGAAACAAGACTAGCTAATAGAATTACTTCCAAGAAGATTTGAGTGGAAAAGAGCCACTCTAAGAAGCAAACTAACACAAAAGTGATTAAAAGAGATAGTACCTTAAAAATAACCAGAAGAGTAGGATTGAATAAGTGATCAACTAACCAAATATAATATGATTGTAAGATCCTAGGTCACCAATATAATAATAGCAACATGGGTCACGACAATTGTATCAACTCAGATTTTGTGAAGACAATTTCATCAAATATAATGGTTAATAATACAATGATAAGCGAATAAATTAATCATATAATGGATTTTTTTTACTATCTATTAAAACACTAAGGTATACTACGATTACAACAATGAGCACTAGTATAAAATGGCACTAATCAATAGGACGACCTATCATGAATGAATATTTTTTAAGTCATCTTCCAATCGTCTTTGTTTGTTGTATGCATCACCTTCTTTCATAATATGCCAATCCAAAGCCTATGCGAGTCTAAGGCTAGCTCTACTGAACAATGTAGACATTCAACTTCAATCAATATTGGGAGAAATGTCTCTCTTAGTGGTTTGATGTTGACATATAACATTACAAAGTTTTATAATGTATATGCTATGTTTATGTCAGGCTCAAACATTGTTGACTCCAAAAACTCGTTGACTTGATTTCTTGGTGCATATCCACGAACATAGAACCATTTCGTTATTAAGGCACCTCTTGTGTGCTAAATCAAATAAAAATAACAAAAAGATGTTCTAGAAAAAAATTTTCTTTATGTTGTGGATGATGTTGCATCCCTTACTTTGAGAAGCTTGACATGGATAAGGTCAAAGAACCTCCAAAAAGGGCAACACTCACAAATTACATCCCTTTTATGGTATGGACACTGACTAATTATTTAAAAATAACAAAAAAAATGATTCAAAAGAAAAACATAGATACTTCGATATTAAAACTCTCTAGAGTCAAGAAGCTTCTCTCTAATAAAGGATAGTAGATATTTGCACACAAATAGAGTCATAAACCAAATTCTCTATAATAGTACATCAACATCATCTAGAGGACACCATATGATGCCATAAAACAACATGCAGATGACAACATCTATATCTCCAATACATCAAATACCATCAACTCTTGAAACTATTGAATCCATCTAGGTAAAAAATGTGCACAAAGCATCAAGACAAAAACACAAACAAGAACTTCATCAACTTTTATTAATCACATGATCTTCATAAGTAAAAGTAAATGTAGTGGCACATTCAACATCATTTAACTCCAAAAGCAATGGAATCAAATTCAACATAACTATCAAATAACTAACAACTATATGCAACCTCAACTACAGGAGATAGCAAAAAAAATTTAAAAATACATCTCAAGCACTAAAAAGAGCACATCAAAAGCTGCAAAAACCACAATATGATCTTGAATCAAACCAAGCTTTGACGGTTGATCACAAAACTAAAACAAAAAATTCTCAAGATACATGGAGAAAAAAAAAGTTTAAAAAATTTTCATAGTATTTGACATTGACGTTGTTGAGGGCATTTTGGAGAAAAGAGGAAAAACCAATTGGAGGGAAGAGAAGAAAAATACAAGAAATGCAAAGTCAAGAGAGAATGGTCTATCGGGCTAGAAGGAGCACAAGAATACAAAAGGAATACACTACTGCACTCTAACAATCTTTTCGTGTCAGTCCCATATCTTTGAACAAAAATCCCCTAACCTCGATATTCCCACAAAGGGGCTATTAATAGATGTTCCAGAGAGGAAATGGTGGTGATAGTTTACATAACTATCAATGCTTTTGGGTAATTCATGATCAAAAGAATTACTCATTAGACTAAAAAGGCTGCTGATGTGACAATATTAAAGATATTTGCAGAGTCCCTTTTGGGAACATCAAGATAAAATGGGAAATCGATTCAAAGGTTATCTAGAAATCAACTTGGAGACTGGATTTAATTCCTGTCAAGAAATTACCACGACCAGATTGGGAAATTAAATCCCACAATGGGAAAATTGATTCCTAAAACCCAAAAATACAAACAATTGCATCACATGATATTCATATCAGGGATCCACAGCAATCACATGAACATTATTAAAAGATAGCACCTATGATTAGGAAACACCAAAAATTACACCTTTCAAATTGATAACATGAATGGCCGCCTTAGTTGGAATGAAATCATGCACATAAAAAATGATTTCTTATCAATTATCATCTCATCAAAATTACAATCTTCCCTTTGAAATTATCCTTCATGCTCCCCTCAATTGCAATAATTTTTTAGTGTTTTTCAAAGACTAGAAATGATTGGACTATATATTTGGATAATAGACTCATTAGAGTGAGTACTCTATAAAATGGAACAAACAATGCAGAAATTTTTTCTTTATGAGTCATCCACATAAACCTATCAAAAGTGCACACTCATCAACTTCCATACTTTAGCTTTATTCCCAGAATCAAAATCCTGACAAATAAGATTGTTTACTTCTTTCTCTTCACTACACATACCTCAATGATTATCAAGCAAGTAAAACTTGGCTGGATGCCTACATCCTAAGTTCCCTTTATCATATCACTTAGTAACAATGCTTTAGGCTCATTCACGATTGCAGAAATACCCAATTATTGGTCATGAAGATTCTTAGAGTTAGACCAATTCTTATAAGTACAGGATATTCATCTCAGGTTAATTAAGGCCACATTGTATACTATTTTCTTAATGTCATGCAAATTGCAGCTTAAGAGCTATGTCAAGTTTACAAAACAGCACACTCCTAAATATGACAATGCAGAACCAACAGGCTCATTCAATTCACACGTAACAATCAATTTTCTCATCTTATAATGTACTCAAAATAAAATAGAAACTTGTCTCAACTTAAGCAACTCTACAATTTACACATCAATTTTAAGACAATGAAAATAATTCTAAAATGGTAGTTGAATGGAGCAACAGAACAAATAAGAAGAATAACACCGAAGAGAATTCCATTGTTGAATTACAGAAAAATGACATCCAATCCTCACCAGCTACAAAGAAGTGTGCTCTTTACACATGAAGCATCACAAAATAATTCTAGTGATGTGGACCAAAAAATAAGGGACCCTATGGATGAAAACTAGCTACCAAAGGGTTCTACTGAAATGCATGAATCTTCCACTAAATCTAGTGAAAGTATGAGAATTGAATAACTTGACCAAATGAAATCTAATTATTTACAAACTATGCATATACTTGAGACCATTCTATTGTAAAGATCCCACAATGTTTCAGCCCACAAATCTACAAGCAAGTGTCTCTAGAACGTGAGCTAAGAGCATAAATTTATGGTCTCTGGGAGGTCAGACAATTTAAAAGCCGGTTGTATTCAAGATTCGTCCAAATAGGTCAAACTGGTACAAATAGACCTACTGAAAGAAAAGACACTACAGATTTGAGAGAATTCGTGACAGGATGGATTTTGCTCATTATGGCATTGGATTAAACTCAAAATGCAATGAAATTTTAAGAGAATATTCACAAGGCCTATATTGCACAAATACTCACAAATTCATAACTAAAAAAACATTTGGGAGATCAAATCGAGCCAAATTGTGACTAAACCAAATTTGTTCTATGGCATTCAGAATCAGATAATTAAGGTTTCTACAAGGAATACATCCTGTTGCTCCCATTACCCATAACTCTCCAAGCAAACAATAATTAAGTTGTTCAAACCCTAATCATGGAAGAAAACTCATTTGAAGAAAATTAAAACAACAATATATACAACAATAAGCTTAAGGCTTTCGTTTTATGAACTCCTATTGGTTGAGAGAAGGGAAAAGGACATCATGAACATAGAAATCATGCTAAGCACAATAAATGACAATGAAATGAATAGCTTGAAGATACAAACAAGCCAACGTGTAATTCCTAAAGGCACATGGGTGCATGCATGAACAAAGAGAAGAACCTAAAGGAATGATTCAAAAACAAGATAATAACACATTTAGGATGCAAGGGTACCTCCCCTCATCAAAGGAACAACATATTTGTTCCTCCAAGAAGCAAACCACTTGCCTTCAATCTTGAGTTCTCCCAAATCTCCTCCAATCTCAGGGTTATAAAAAAAAATCCATTCTCCTTGATAGTGTTTCCCCATTTGTGGAAATTTAACCAACTCCAAGAAGTGTGTCAATAGCTTTCCACACCCCTTGGTAGTTGACCCATGACTAAAGTAAAAGTTGGATATTTGAATTGCAATTTGAATATGCTTGAAGCACATTCTAAGGGTTTGGCAATCTGCTTATTCAAACAAACTGAAGATATGCCCAAATAAAAAACATTTCCTAGTTCATCCAATCAGTCAAAACCGTCCTCTATACCCACTCTACTCCAAGCTATACCATGATATCTCATACACAATAACAAACATAAAGATAACTATATATACAAACATGCACATTCCAACAAAAGTACACTAGTGCATGACACTGATAAAAAAGACTAAAGGTGAAGGCATGACACTACAACAATAATGGGACAAATGATGGTAGAAACAATGAACCTAGTAGAGGCAACTCAATTTATTCAATAAGGCTCATTAAGAATTATGTTTAAAGAATGAAATATTATGTGTCCTGGTTTATAGTCCAACATGATAGAAAAACTTAATAGATGTAAACAATAGGAATCAAATTACTTGAATGAATGAAATGAATGAATGCTTTGGACTTGTGCGAATGAAAAATCCCTGTCAAGATTATAGTTATGTTTTATTAAACTGTAACAAAATTGATTGTTTATAATATACTAGATGCTAATCAACGATGTTTCTAAGGATATAGAATAAGTGTTGCAAAAATAAGTAAGGTGAGAAGGATTAATGACTACACTAAAAAAACTATCATTAAAAATGAGTGAATTCAAAAGTAGGATGGTGTAGCAACATAAGGACAAATTTAGATTTATTTTAGATGATTTAAACAAGTTAAATATAGACTACTTAATACTCTTATTAGAAGAAATAGTTAAAAATAATTTTCTCTTATGAACAAGGAATATAAAGATTAAAAAAAGGCACGATAATAGACTATTAGAATAAAATTGATGAGCATTAACATTAAGAAGAAATTGTTAATAGATATAACAGAATTACATTAAACAATTGATGTAATCAAACCCAATAAATGGGACTATGAATTGTCATTATTAGCTAGACTCAAAATAAGAGACTATAACTAGCACTTAAACAAACAAAAAATAGAACTTAATACATAAATCAATTTACAAAATTGTTTGTATCCTACACTAATGGATATTTCATGCATTTATTTTTTTAGAGAAATAGCACAAGGAACAATGAAATGCTGTAGAATATGATAGAACTATCATAATATTCAAACAATTATATGGGAAAATAAAGAGCACTAGAAATTCATCTCTATGTAAATTATACAATCCCAAAGAACAACATCGTAAATTACTATCATATTACATGTTTAGTTTAATTTGAACAAGTTCAATAGCTCTTTAAATGGACTAATGGTGCCTTTCCACTTGGTTATAAAAGCGAGATTCTAAGGAGCTTTTATTGACTCTCTAAGTATGATTTAACATAATTTATATAAATTAATCGAATTTATAAAAGATTTTTCTGTTGGTGCAAATACTACTAAATCATACACAACTAACACTATAACAAAATCACAACAAAAGGCATGGCATCAATCAAGCACCACAAATCCTCTGCAAATAAGGGTGAATTAAAATCATTCAAACAAACAAAAACTTCACTATTTTCCTTAGTATTCACAATAGATGTGCTTAAAAGCTAGTTCAAATCCATCCAAATGTTTATAAAGTTTACATGCCAACAAAAAAATATAAAACTGATTGCCTTTAACATGGGGCTGTTGCTAAGCAGCAACGTTTGCATTAATTGATAACATTCACAACAAGGGGTTAAATATGCCTAGAACAACTAAGTGCAAGTAACAACTCCTTGGGCATCCTAAGCAAATAATGAATAAAATATTATAGACCTAATAATCTCAAAAGGAAATGAGAAGGTGTCCCCTTCCTAAAATTCATTTCTAGATACTTTGCCTCAATCAAACCAGTTTCCAATTAATAAAAGTAAAAATCATTGAGGAATAATCTAAATGATAATGGTTTTTTGGTTTCCTTATTTACAAGACCTGAAAAATTATCATGATTTTTATTTATATAACCATAACATATTATTCAAGGTCAATTATTAAAAAAACTTTGGTAAGAAGTTCATCCATTTCTCTGAAAACCTTGATGAATTGACAATATGTAACAGAATGAAAACATAGCCAATAAACTTGTTTTACATAAAGCAACCAAACATAATTAAGCATTAAAAAAAATACAAAATAAAATCTAGACAATTCTTTAAGATAAAACAAAAGAAAAAGACAAAAAAATTTAATATTAAATGCACTACTAAAAAAGGTAGTAGTAAATAAGACTTTAAAAGATAGAAGAGCACTAAGGTAGATAAAGAGTGCATCAGCAAGAATCATGGAGCATATTGTATGTACTGAATTTATCAAAATATCACACTGTGTGAAGAATTTATATTGAATTGAAGTATGTGAATAATCTAAGTACAACCAGCAGAAACTGCATCATTCAAGCCAAAGAAACACCCTAGGCTTTCTTTGGCAAGATCTATTTTTTTGTTCCAATGTAAGATCATCATTACTCTCATGTGGAAAAGATTGTAAAGAAGGCATTGCTGATGATTCTCAAGCCAAAAAATTGTGCCATAAATATAAATATCATTATTGTGACTTTCACCACAAAAAGTTTTGCACAATGTTGGTTAGCAGAAGTGAATATTGGAAAAAGCTTAATTGAATAAGACATTGACTAAGAAAAGCACATAAGATGGGATTTCTTACAAGGCAAAAGCATGATAAAAACATTTTAATCATACCAAGAAGCACAGATATAATATATGGATATGTATAATGTAGAATTAGGACATGCTGATACCAAACAATCATAAAATATAAAATATTTAAGGATATAAGAAATAGTCCATGATTAAAAAATAACATCAAACAAGTCAATTGTTATGATAAACATGTAAATGTTAAATAACAAAATCCATTCGCACGAGAATAATCAATACCATCAAAAGAATTATTCTAACTATTTGGGCTTAGGTGTACAAATCTTTCAACATCAAGAACAAACAATTTTCCTGCAAGGATCACTGGACATTTTACCCTTTCATGAATAGCTTTTCAAGAAATCTAATAAGCTACCTACACACAGAAAGTATGTCCATCAAAGCAGCTTTTTACTGAACATAGTTGCATAAAGAATTGTTTATCAAATGCCTATAGGTGTGGTTGTATGCATACAGCAAAAACTAAGACATACCAAACCAAAACTAACCGAAGTTAAGCGAAATAGATCTGGGACAATAGGACCTTTAAATACACCAAAATAAAAAATACTTGATCAAATTTGTGACTATTTTAGAAGTAGATGAACAATCTACTGTCCTTCCATGAATATTATTCAAAATCTATGGAAGATAAAAATCTCCTATGCCCTTTGTGATTATCATTGAATTTTATGAATGCAATTGGATGCTTGTAGTCTACATTTTTGTTCTCCATAAACATTACAAACGTAAAACAACCACTTTAGATGCAACTATGCCTACTGTCTCCATTCACAGAGAGCACATATGTATTTAGTTACTATTTTATTAATGCACTAGGGCATATGTGCATCTCTAGTCATCCACATTGGCTTGAACAAGGATATTAATTAGTGAGGCAAATACAAAATCATGTGAATATAAAACATACAACTAAAAAATGAGACAAGATATAAGAGAGGTAGCTCATTTTAAAAAGAGTGATGCAGTAAGAAGCAAGAGGATTAGGGATTTAATTCATCTCTTCTATATCATACTATAGATTCTAGTATCCACTCAAACCCTTAATATGCTCTCTTAAAAATTTGCCACGTCCACATTTCAAAGTTGACCATTTATCCTCTTGCCAGTTCTTACGCATTATTTAAGGACACAACAAACTGCATTGGAGTGGCACTACCTAATGGTTCTTTTTCAAAGATGCTTGCAACAAGCCTACCATTACTTTGCTATATAGCAAAGCAGGACCCTATGCATTTGTCAATGTTGATGTACCTCCACTGTATTCATACTACATATTATAGTCACGTCACAATTAAATGAACTTTTATTCAAGCATACAAAAATCATGCTCACTATAAGGAATTTTATGCTATAAATGCCTTATACATAAAAAGGCACTCTTTCCATCAATCCCACTTGCACCATCGAGGGAAGTATCAGGATATGAATTTTTCATCCTCAAGTTTACTAGATCATGGATTTTAAGTGTAAAAACGAGATTAAAATAATTTCACAGCCTTATCAGGCGGAGAAATTTTGTATCCTTCAAGCTCGCGCATGAATTACTGTTGTATGTTCAAACATAATATGTTCTGGTCCCTTATTCCTGAGCCTTCTTTTTTAGACGCTGATCCCTCTCTGTGAAAATTTAACAAACCCACAGGAATTTGAGCAACTTTCTGTGGCTTTAGATTTGCCTCGCGCACAGAAGTATGCATAACTGAGCCATTTGTACAATTAGGGAAAATTACAATTGCTTTAGCCTTGAAAGAGTTCAACAAAAAAACTGATAAATAAACAGTCCAAGGGAATCCAATCCACGATGTTCATTCCGAATAATTGGCATGCACATACTGATCGGATAATAAGCAAAAAATAAAAATAAAAATAAAAACAGCATCACGCAATTCGATCTTCTCAAGATAAAATATTTCAACTTTGTTCTTCTCAAAACAATACAGTGGAAGAAAGCAGCACAACCATCTTGAAATAGGAAGAAGGGGCTACTGTATGATTGAGTTGTACCTGGTCGGAATAGAAGCGGGGAAGAAAGGACGAGAGATTTCTCGCGGTGCTGGTAAATTAGGGTGAGAAGATTGGAGCGTTGCCTGGTGAACTACCTGAACCAGCGAACAGGAGAAATCCGAATTAAATCGTCATGTGATATACATTCTTTTAATATTATTTATGTAGTCAATGAAAACTATATTCGTCAATATATCATTTTGATTGTGAATTACTTCGTCACTTACATAAATGCCACTTTACCATCAATTTCTAAAGTTTCAGTTTTAGTGTTTTAATAAAAAAAAAATTTATTTTTGGTTTATAGTTTGTACAATCAAAATTTGAAGTTTTGATTTTTAGAACACTGATCATAACAATAGCTCAATTTCAATTATTGCTTCGTTGTGTTGAATTTTTTTAATTTATTTAAGTTGAATTCAAGAATATAAATAAAATAAATATTTTTTTAAAATTAAAAATACTTAGAAATCATATATATATATATATATATATATATATATATATATATATATATATATATATATATATATATATATATATATATATATATATATATATGTGTGTGTGTGTGTGTATGAATTATTTTTATTAAAAAATTAGTTTAATTTTTTATATTTGTTTATTTTAAATTAAAATAAAAAATAAAATTAAAAAATATCTTTAATCTGGTCCAACATATGCTTTATAAAGATTAAAAAGTGTTTTTTACATGAGATATAACAAGTTAAAATTACTTTTACACAAATCTTTAAACCGTGTTAGGCATTTATGAGAGGACTTTCAAAGTGTTTTCAAATACTTTGTTTAACCACTTTATATATTATTTGTTAGCACAAGTCAAGTTTTACTTCATAGAATCATCATTTTCACAACCTCAAACACTCATGACTCCTTAAAATGATACATCACTACCTATGTGTCATCATGACATCATGAATAGAATGATAACCTTGGCTACAAAGGGGTGAGGGTCCAAACGTAATATGTTTGAAAAGTTGAAATTAGAAAACTTAAAACTTGGAGGAAAATCAAACCAAACATAAGATAATTCTTAAAGATGATATTTTTAAAGGTTATTATTTTTAATCTTGATTGTTTGTTCTATATACTATTTTTACAAAACTATACAAAATTAGCTTTCTTCGTCTTACCACCTAGAGGCCAATAGCCACACTCAAGTGGTCAATTAGAGCCTTTCAAATTTGTTGCAATGCCTTGCAAGAAAAAATTCTCATAACTATCATTTGTTTTTATTGTATGCTAAGTATACATCTAATACTTTAATCATTATGCCTATAAAAATTAATAGTTTTAAAAACATTTCATGGTTATAACCCACAATATCTTATTGACTTATCACCATTTTCTATATATTTTTGCATTTAAGACTTTACACATTTCTTGTGCACATCATATTTAAAGCATACATAAGCATATCAAAAAGCAAATAGGCTTAAATAACAAAACTACAAAATGGTTGCCCAGTATTTATAAAACATATCGAGAGTTATTTGAAAGAGATTACTTGATAACTTATGTAAGGCCTGAATGATTTATTTTTGAAAGTAATTGATAGTTAACACAAAATGACATTGATATTGGTCTCTTTGAAATCTTGAAGCAAATAAGACCAAATGCAAGTATGGTAGACTTATAAGAAGATTGTGATATTGGTAGACCTTTCAACATATTTTACCTATTTTATAAGTTACCAGCTCTCACTTCCTAATAAATCATTTAAGTATTTCCCCCCAACCTTAAATGTAATACTATCCAAAAGAGTTTACAATCCAACTTTGTGAAGAGAGTGAGTAGATAAATAAAACTTTAGATGATCAAATTCTTATCATAAGTAGTCGTAGCTTCAAGAGAAATTTGATTTGATGGATTAATCAACAAAGGTCCATAAGATATGCAATTTGGGAGAGAGGAGCTTCAAAGGATGGATTTAGACCTTTTAGAAGCATTTTAATGTAAAATAGATGTATTTTCTTCAATGTTAAGTTGTTTAACTAGATAATACTTCATAATATTATATCCCTATTAT
The DNA here is from genome assembly GCA_023846275.1 of Vanilla planifolia. Taxonomy (NCBI): domain Eukaryota; kingdom Viridiplantae; phylum Streptophyta; class Magnoliopsida; order Asparagales; family Orchidaceae; genus Vanilla; species Vanilla planifolia. The sequence continues at coordinate 30,611,645 of CM043869.1, read as the reverse complement.
GTCATCTTAGTTATGCAAAGTCATTTGTGCTAGGTCAAATTATGATGAAATGGTCAATCATGAACCAAATAACTAATAACCTAAATAAATTACAAGGTTCATTTGCTATCCACACGACTAATCCACCTTGTTGATTGCTTTGGACAATCTTCTTTATTTTACATTGTGAGTTAATATAGTTTGTTTTAGTTGAGCACATATAAATAAAAATGTATTAGTCATGTGTTGCTTAACACTTAAGATATATGACATTGTGTTAAATATTGCAAGTTGTTAGGCTTGTGTGATTATTTTTTTCTAAGTAATGTTGACTTATGAGTCTTTAAGGGAAGGTTGGTGATTACAAAGTAATGAGAGACCTTGTTAATGTCATTAATAATAAGTTCTGATAAATTTTATCTATCATTCGTATCTTGCATATCTCTTCATATTATGTTCTTTATCTACCTCATCGATGTTGTGTGCTACTTCATATTTTGCATACTACTTTATCTTTTGTGCACATCTTTGTATTCTACCTCAAAAAATGAAGATAAAATAATTAGTTTTACTATTTTAAGAATTTTTATCTACATATGTTATTTTTTCCATGTAATAATTGTTTGTTCTAGTTATGATTTTTGCACTTATTTGGTCATTTATGTTTGGTTTCACTCATACTATTTTTTCATAATTGTATGAAAACCCCTTTCCACATAATGCTAATTGTGGCAAGGAATATTTACATGCTTTTGTCAATTTCTATATTAGAGGCAATCCATTTTGTTGAGAACTTTTTATGGATGATTGTCTCATATATTGTAATGCAAATATTTTAGATGTCCAAAAGAGTTATTTTATGATAAATTAAAAAGTTAAGTTTTCTTATTAGATAATATTAACCTTTATATACTTATTTGACATCATTTATCATTAATATTATCATAAATGATTTCACTTGCTACTTTGAATAAAAAAATAAAGAATATTTTCAGATATATTAGAGCTCCAAGTATCTAAATAACTTATCAAATTTTGTTAATCGTCTAATTATCTTTGGGATGGTGAAATAATCTAATCTTGTTGCTCTCAAGTATACTCTTCATCACCTTCATGATGTCTAGGGGCTTAATGTCAATTGCTAAAAATGTGGCATCTTCTTTTACCAATGTGGCTAAGCACCAAAAGCACAATAAAATTGTGGGGTCTGCTTTCAACGCTCTTTCGATCATCTATTTTGGAATTCCTCTATTTTCCAAAGAATCAAAACTAGTGGCTTTAATACTACTTCAGATTATTTAAATCATGAAAAGTTGATATTCAAAATGTTCATCTCATCATCCAAATTTTCATATCTAGGATCCAACTTAACCCTTAATAAAGTGACATTATTAAGTGGAATGCCATTACAAACTTCTCTTTTAAGTTAGCTTACACATCCCTTTGTAATATCATGGACTTCTTTCATTACTTTGAATTCATTTGATTAAAGCACCACATGATGATTATAGAGTTTACCTTCGTATTGCCATTTGAGTTAATCTTAAAGCTATTTGATCCTTTAAAACACAACCTATCCACCATAGCCACTTGCTTGTTTTGACTAAGCTATACCATGACCATATTTCATTCATCTACACATACTCTAATACAATCTTCATCAACTTCAATCTAGCAATCCATCAAAATAAAGGGATTTTTACCCTTATATTAACTATTAATCACCTTCAAAATTTTAATGCATTTATTAAAAAAATTAAAACTATTTTAAAAATTATATTTTTATAAAATAAATTAGAAACTAGAACATCACACACCTACTTACTAAAACAAAATTTTGGTACCATCATACTAGATGGAATGAAAAAATTTATAGGATATACCATTTCTCAAAAATGTCTTCTTATATATCATATCACTTAGCTCACATGCCACTCTTCTCACCCTCTACTTGTGCATATGTAACATGTCTTATAATGTAAGAAAATAAGTTTTACAAAGCTTTGTAAGTGAATTATATATATATCAATATCTTAAAATAAAATAATAATAAAGAGTAATAAAAATAAAAATTATGTTTTTGTAATACTTATAAATAAATATATCACAAATAAATATCAAGTGGTATGTTTTGTATAAATATATATTTTATAATTCTCATGTAAATATCACATAACCTTTAATAATCACACCTTATTCATTTTTTCATATCTATCATATACTTTTCTTTATTATTCATTATAAGTTACCTAAATCTCTCTAAATAACCATTATCTCATACCCATAATTACATCTTATCACATTATATCCAGACCTTAATCATAAACATAACATAGTTAACTAATCATATTAATTATATCATATTTTTAATATATCTGATACTATATATAATAGTAATAGTATTTGAGAATATCCTAATCATATCATCTCTATATATCAAGTCATATTTGAAAGAGATTGAGATAAAGAGAAAGAAATTCTTTTTACAATTAGTCATATTCATAATAAAGTGGATATTATTTTAGCAATAATTTGGTTATTTAAGCAAAAAAAAATTATTAGATTTTTGGAAAATAAAATACTTAGTGATGTAGATTTTGCTTATTTTAATGAGGATTGGGTATTTCTATTATCTTAGCAATGCATGTGCAAAAATTGTAAACAATAAGAGTGAAAGATATTTAATATACATGTCAGATGTGCATAAGAAATTTTGTGAACCAAACCACGAGAGATATTTATGGTGTGTGAGCATCTATATGTGTTTATGAAAGAATTTTTAGAGTTGCTTTGAAAATGAGATGATACCAAGGGTCGAATCAATTTCTAAAGATCATTATTATATAGCTATAACTAAATTGTAAGAGCTAAAGAACAATATACAAAAATTGCTAGAAAAAAAAAATATTAAACCAAGTGTGTCCCCTTGGAGAGTATAGTACCAATCATTTTTGTTAAGAAAAAAGATTAAAGTTTGAGGATGTGCAAACATTATAAAGAGATCAATAAAATATAATTAAGAAAGACTCCTTACTAAGAATAGATAACTTATTTGAACAATTTTAAGGTATATTTTTATTTTCAAAGGCAAATTTAAAGTCAATATATCATTAGTTGAGAATTTTAAAAAAATCTTCTATAATAAGATATAATCAATATGAGTTTTTGTTCTTATCTTTTGGGTTGACCAATACACTTTTACATTCTTAGGATTGATGACTAGCATTTTTAGGTATCTTTTTTAAATTTGTGATTATTTTGTAGATGATATTTTGATTTGTTCAAAAGATTCAAAAATACATGTTATGCATTTACATATTGTACTACAAATATTGAGATAGCTTGTATGTCAAGTTCTATAAGTGTAAATTTTAGTTATCATAAGTTATATTTTTGGGACATATGATAACTGTTAAGAGAATATCAGTCAACCACTCAATAGATCTCAATGATTGTGATTGTTTTAAATATCTAGAGTTATTATATATAAGCTAGTATGTGAGTTTTATATTAATCATTAGAGTTTAAAATATAATTTTATTAAAAAAAATATTGAAGTTAAGTTGGAGAAGATAGTTAGAGTCTATTAAAGATTATGATCTAAAAATAATGAATTATTTAAGAAAAGCTAATATTGTGATTAATGTTGTAAGTAGAAAGATAGGTATTAATATGAGTTTTTCTTTCAAAAAATATGAGAGAATTTATTTTTTATTTGTATAAATTATAATTCTAAATAGATATGATAAGGAATATTGATTTATTTTTCTAATTATTAATGATGCCAACTTAGCTAGCATCTATAAATAAGGATCAAAGTGAAGATCTAGAATTATAAAAGCTGATTAAAAAACTAAAAGTCTAATTTCAAGATAAATGAAATGATAATCTTATTAATTTAAGAATCACATTATGTTTCTCATCACAATTAGTTGAGGTAATTTTTATTAAAAGGGGCTCACAGTTCTTGACAATCTATACAACTGATTAAAAATAAAATTAATCAAGATCTAAAGCAAATGTATTGGTGGGTAAGTATAAAACATGTAACTGATTAGGTTAAAAGATGTTTGACATGTTAGCAAATAAATGGAGAGCATCAAGGATCATGTGGGCTATGATAGCCCTTATTAATGACAAAATGGAAATAAAAATAAGTAATAGATTTCATTGTTGGGTTGTCTATATCACAACCAAGCCATGAATTTTCATATGAATAGTGATTGACACACTGATCAAGTTAATACACTTTTGGCATAAAAGATAACCCTTTCACAAAAATATTGAGCATAATTTATGTGAAACAAATGATGAAACTATATGATGTGTCAAAAAAAGAGATTATTTTAAATAAAGATCTAAAATTTGCTTCACACTTCTAGAGAAATGTTCATGAAATTTATGATCTATAGTTTATAAAAAAAACTACCATGATAAATAAAGTGATATTAATAGTAAAATTGTCACGACAGGATTAGCTTAAGGCTACATAAGAAGCTGAAGATTGAATAATGGAATGATATCCCACATTATTCTAAAATTTTGAAAATAAAATTGTTGCATGGTGAGAAGAATATAACACTATAAATTATATATATATATTTGATGAGTAAGATGTAAATGAACTTTAATATGAGAATATTGATAATTTGGATAAGAGAAGTTGAGTATGATAAGTAGAGTGTTTGATTTCATGACGTGCATTATAAATCGTTCCACTATGTAGAGTATTTCAAATGTTAAAAATACTTATATTTTTGATAAGTTGTGAAAATAAAAGTCTAGTGATAATTTAATTATAATGCATGAAGATCATGTAAATTTATTATAAATTTTAGAAGAAAATGATTTAAAAAGAGATTAAGGATAAATAATGTGAATAAAAGTCTAATGATGGCATGCAAAAAGTCTTATGAAGGGTTGATGGTAGAGTGAAGACTACTAAAGGAAGGAGATTAATGTTTGGTTTTTGCTAGTAATCTCAAGGATCCTTCATGAAGATGTGGAGATCTAAGGAAGAGCATGATGGAGGAATTTCTTCTAAAGATGTTGATGAAGATGATAGTAGAGATATATGCTTTACAAAATATTTTGATATTGTTATATTTTTATTGTTGCATAATTCACTTATCGAATCAATTGGAGGCTCACACTACACTTATATCATAGAGAGATGTTCCACATTGAGATTGGGGTTATAGTGAACCAAAAAGTGCATATTTGTTGTTGAGTACTTTAAGGTTATGATTAAGAGTTGAGAAGAGATATTCTATTTTCGTTGTGATAATAATAATAATATCTTCAACATCATTAGGTTTTTGGATTGAGCAATGTGATTTTTGTTTTCCATCATTAGTTTTATTTTATGTAACATAACAATTAGAGTTAATATTTATAGTTAGTTGAGATATTTTATGTTGTTGAGGATGGGTGTGATATAATAAGATGTGGTTGTGATTAAATGATAAACATCACCCTCACATGGTTGTGATTTTATATATTTATTCTTGTACTCTACATTGTTTCAAAGTAGGGATTAATATATGCATATTATATATTGTTGATGAATTTCCAAGTTGACCTTGGTAATATGTTCAAGAAGTATCAAAATTCTCCTAATAAAGAAAGATTTATCAAGTATAAGCAATATATAATCAATGAAAAGTTGATTCTAAAACAACTTAAACAAAAAATTAGTTCATTATGATTAAGAATTAATCTAATTAATTTTTTATGCAACTTTCTCTACTATTAATCTATCACTTATTAGAAATATGTAACAGGAACATAAGAATAATACACATCGAGTAAACCAAAATATTAACAAAAAAGATAATCTTACAAGCTAACATGCTTAATAATAAGAACTATAAGTCATAACAAACAATTATTTTACAATAATATTAAACATAAATGACTATATAATTTGAATTAAATATATAACAAGCACCAAAGAAGAGTCCTCTAACAAACAAGAGTCACTATCTCATGAACCAAAATTTGAATGAGAGCTACTTTAAGATCCACCAACTCAAGGTCTATAATCAACTCAAGAATCCATTATGTTAATTATATTCACAAAGTACTTGAAGATGTCAAATTAATTATTCAATGCCATATTTATGGTTGTTCCTACATAACCTATCTCCAACATATGAAGCATGGTTTAGTATGAGAGGGTGAATTACTAAGAATAAAAGATTTAATTTTTTATAAAATATTTTAAAATATATTTTAAAGTAATTTTAATAAGTTTAATAAATCACTAAAAGTGATTTTATATAAACTTTAATTTAAAACATGTTAAATTTTCTTTTAATAATATTTTTTATAAAAATTATGAAATAAAGAAATAAGCAAGAATTAAAAACACACTCTAATAATTTTTAGGTGGATCAACTTAAAATCAATCTTATGTCTATCTCAGTAAAACCCAGGCTAAACCAAAACACTAAATATAGGTCTTTTGTTAGAAGATAGGATGAGTAAACACTCATAATTATAAAATAATTGGGATAGGGTATTATGAACTTACAATGAAATAAATAAGAAAGGCTACAATAATCTTACAATGAAATGATAATAGATTAAAACAAAAATCTTATACTTAATAAAATGATTAAAGAGACACAAATATTTTAATTAAATCAATTATGAATAAAATAAATAAATAACTTAGTTGATTTGAGAAGAAATAAAATTTTAGGAGTTTGATGATTAAAAGACATAGCAATGTCAAGAAGTGATGATGGGAACAAGCTGCTGACGGCTTGAATGTTTTGCCTTGAAAATTTTCTCTATATTACATAAAAATTTAACTCTCGATTTTGCTAAAACATTATTCTACTATAGGCATTTTATAACAACTAAAAACATTGACCAAACACTAAATTAGTTGTTACAACCTTCGTTATTCTTATAATTTATTTGAAAATTAAAATTTAAATAAAATATACAATGGCTCAAAAAATGTAGATTCATGACCATTTCATCACCAAAACTGCATGATCGGATGGATGAGATTCGATTTTGGCTATTTAGAGATAGGATTTAATCAAGACCGTTAGATCTGTCTACTTATTAGATTGTTAGATTTTGATCCTATGTGCATAATAAATAAGGACTATGTGGCTTGATCGAATGAAGGGTATAATCAGGCATTATATAAAGGCATATGCGATTAGGATCACTTAATCAAGAAATTGCATGATCAAATGGCTCTGGTTACTCCTACAATTTGAAAGTAGACCATGTGAAAACAGATCTTTATTTTAGCTCCATATTGCAAAGAAGTTAGAGGATATTTTGTTTTTATTACTTTGCATGATTGCATTAAGCAGTCTATTCGGGCTTTTGTGGCCCCATGGTTCACTCTAAAGTTCATTACCCATGCAACCAAGGATTCATTGTCGTCTTCATCTTCTTATTTTTCTTCATCTTCATCATTATGTTCTTCATCATCATCTTCTTCTTCATCATCTTCTACTTCTTTTCTTTCTTCTTATTCTTCTTCTTCTTCCTCTTCTTCTTGTTCTTGTTCTTGTTCTTCTTTGTTCCTGTCCTGATGATACAGATTCTATCAGAATATAACTGACTTGAATCTTCCAACTTAAAATAACGTCTAACAGAGTGATTTTCCTAGGCTCGAAACTGATCGTAGTAGAAGTAGATGTGGTAGGGCCAGACTTTGAGAATTCATAAAAGCGGCTAATCAAAAGTCTTTCAAACTTCCATGGTCCCCTTACAAAAGTGGGATTAATAACCCTTTTCACCACAATTTAATCCAGGTTAAGGACTCGTTTCCTAACCCGTTAATTGACTCGTTCATTAACTTGAAGTGATAGCCAAGATATGAATAAAATTATTTCTACATAATTTTTACAAATTATTTCTGCATAATTTTTGTAACAGGTTAATTAAGAATTTCAAAGATATGAATAAAATTGATAGTTAAGATGAGATTGATCAAAGATATTAAAAAAGTTAATTATGTTTTAGGATAATTAATTTTAGTTTAATTTTTATGTCATCTAATAAATATTTCAATCAAACTTAGTATTCTAATCAAAATAAAATTAAAATATCTAAAATTAAATTCAAAATATATCCCTTAATGGTTTACCACTCCAACTAAGATAATATGTATCAGATTTGACATTTTCTCTTATTCTTTTGGTTCTCTCATAATTACGAGCATTCAAAAACTTAAAAATTTACTTCAAATAAATTTATTAAAAATACTTAAGATTTATTATCACCAACCAAAACACCATGACTATGGGTAAACAATACAACAATTTAACAAAATATTTAAGAAAATTAACAAAAATATGAATTATTTATAAAAGGAATATACAAAATTCTTAAAGAAAAACTCTCCCTATGCATGCCATGACTAGATTAATACTCTCCTTTAATTTATATTTATTTCTTTCAATTTTTATTATCTCTCCCTTTTTATAATCACTCAAAGGATCTCAGTCTAAATTTTATAAATTATTTACAACCTTAAAATTTTATTAAATTATCAACTAATTGATCCTTTAATTTTTTTTAAAATATTTTGTTTTAAATATAATTTTATTCAATGGTCTATAGGTCAACTTACTTAATCCCTTTCAAATTAATTAATTAATTTTATTTATAACTATTATCCAAAAAAAATTATTTAAGATAAATTATATAAATGTTGATTTAGAATTTACAACAAAATATTAATTATTATAATAAGATCAATTCTAAAACTAATTATAATTTTACCTACAACTTATTCTTTAAGATAATCATAAATAAGTTTTGAAGTTTCAGGATTTCTTTCAACTATATTTTTTTCCTATTTATTTTATTTGAATCTTTTAAACTTAATTTTTTAAATCTTATTTATCTTTCAACTATGTTTATACTAATTTTTAACTTAAAATATATTCATCAAAGTTTTCATACACACTAAATTTTAATCATTTGATTTAAGAACATAATCTATTTTGGGTCCAACATATTTAGATGTAAATGAGCTACTATTTTCCTTCATTATCCATGCAATAGTAGAAAATTTGGAATAAATGTTAACTATAATCCTATATGCATGTGAAGTATGACTAAGTTGCATGCAATGGTGACATAAATTTATGGTTATAATCATATAAAATATTAACATAATTATATATATATATATATATATATATATAAGATTTTTTAACGTATGTAATAGAAACTTCTTTATTAATTGGTTTTGATTTTGAAAATGAGCAAGTAGAGTGTAAAGATTTAAAATCACTAAATTTCTTAACTAAAGATGCATACTTATTAACTTTTTTAAATAATCGTTGACATTTTTATATTCTTTAAATAAATGTTTGACTTTTTATATTTGTTCATAATAACTTAAATATTCATTATGTTTTTTTTTTAATTTCTTATATTTTTTACTCAAATTTTTGAACTTTTTACAAACATAAAATAACTGTTTGGCCATTTTTTCTTTAGAGTAGTTTATCTATTCCTCACTTAAGGATGCATTCTCTTCTTCTGCTTTTCTAGTCATCATGCAAAAGAGTTCCTCATTGTTGTCTTTCTCTTCACTATACTGGTTTCTTCTGAATCACTCTAAGCTACTTTTAATGTTTTTTTCTTCTTTTTCTTCTTATTCTTTTTTTTCAAATATTTCTTATATTATAAGATATGTTGATCTAATATGTCATAATTTATCACATTCATGACAAACAATCTCTTCTTTTTCTCCTTTCTTTTCTGTTGGACCTTTGATTTCTATGTTTACCTATAATATCAAAAATTTTAAACAAACTTTTAGAGATTAAAATAATATCATATTCATCAGTAAACTCTTCTTCTAAAGTACCTTCCTCCATCTTTATTGCTGTTATTTATTCCTTTCTCTTTGTTTTATTCTTCTCTTTTCTCTTTTTTATTTCTAACTTATTAGTCATTAGCTCATCCATCAAGTCATCTAATATCAAAGTAAAAATACATTTAGCTATCTTGATAATAGTGATTAATAGATCATACTCAATAGGGATAATTATAATAATCTTTTTTATTTATTTATTCACAAAAATTAGCCTTCCTAAACTAATAATTGTATTCCTAATATTAGTAAATCTTATAAACATATTTTTAATGAATTCATTTGAAAGAATAAAAAATAACTCATAATCATGCATCATTATGTTTATTTTTTTAACTAAAGAGGTTCCTTCATATATTATCTCTAATTTATGCCTAATTTCTTAAGTTATTTCTAAATTCATAATTCTATTAAATTTGGTTGTATTTAAAACATAATATAAAATATTTATGATCCTATCAATTAATTACACTTTAGTTTTTCACCTTCATCTATTTTATAAAAAGGTTTAAGTACAAAAGTACCTTATGTATTTTTTAGTGAGAAAATCAAATAAAACTTATATTAATTCTCACATTTCTTTATTATTAGATTTTAAATGACTAGGCATCATAGTTTTTTTAATAAAAATAATAATCACCACAAAAGAGTGACAACCTATTAGAAGACATACCTTCACCCAATCTGGTTGAAACATTAATTTGAGCGATAGATCTTTGAGAGAATTTTTTCTTATTAAAAGGGACCTTACTATGATACTAATTAAAGTGTGATTAAATAAGAGTAGATAAATTACTAAGAATAAAAATTTTAATTTCTTATAAAATATTTCTAGAAATATTTTAAAATAATTTTAATAATGTTAACAAATCTCTAAAAAGTAATTTTATATAAATTTTAATTTTAATTTAAACATGTTAATTTTTTTAATAATAAAATTTTATAAAAATTATGAAATAAAAAATTAGGTGATTCACCTTAAAACAAAGCCATATCTTCCCCCAATGAAGATGTAGACAATATCCCTATGAAAAAAAATAGTGCAAAATTTTAACTGCACTTAATAGAATTCCCTAAGAAAGCCACCACATTGGATTAAAGAATGAAAAAGAAAATTTGACATGGTCTTGGCTGAACATTGCTATAAATCCCTTTTCATGTTAACTACAAAAGGAAGGGGACCGAAGGAAGAGGAAGCAGGGAGAAAGGGAGAAGGAAAGAGAATGATTAGCTTTGGGAGGCCCCTCCAATGTGGTTGAAACCTTCACAGTTGTCACTGAGGATTGATCGCAAGAGGAGCAAGCTTCGTCTTCCTCCATTTGCAATATTGAGTTCGCTAGAAGCCTTGTCGATTTCTTTTCCTCTGTCGCCAATCCCACATTTTCTTCACTCCCTGAACCTTGAAACCCCTCACAGTATCTCCTTCTTTGTAGGAGAAGACCTTCATCTTCCCTAGTGCTTGTGGCACGTTTTAAGGAATTAAATATGCTTTTGAATGTAGCTTTCTAAAAGCTGCTTGAGAGCACTTGTGTCTACCCTCACCCACGTCGACTTATGTCTACTAGCGATAACTCGCTGAATCGTGTCGATCCATGCTAATCTGCAACAACCCACGTCGACTTGCACACCTATGTCGACATATGCTGACACATAGCAAACTGCATCAACCCGCGCAATTGCGTCGACCCATGACGACCCATGTTGACCCACAACAACTCGTGTCGACCCAAGCACATATGTCAACCTGCTCGACACATGTGTTAACCCGCGATGACTCATGTTGACCCACAACAACTTGCATCAACCCAAGCACCTATATCAACCTGCTTGACACATGCGTCGACTCGTGTCGACCCACAGTAATCTGCACACCTGTGCTGACCCATGAAGACTCATCTGCCAGAGCTGATCCACACTGCCACACGCCAAATCATGCCAGTCATAGCTTACCCATGACAACCCACAGCAACTAGTGTCAGCCTGAGCCCAGCAGTCTTGGCCCACACAGACTCTGAGCTCGCTCAGCCAACTCACAGCCAACCAGGTCAATTCACCACCTACTCCCTACAATTCATGACTTATTCCATACGATTTATCATCAACCCAGCCTATTTGTCATCGATCCAGCTAGCTCACCACCGTTCCTATGAATTCGCTGCTAATTTGAACAAATTCTTCTTTAATTCATCATCGATTTGGTTGATTTGTCGTCGATTCCAATCAAGTCGCAGCTGATGTTGGTTAAATCGTTGTCGATCCTAACCAAGTCACTACTGATCCAAGCTGAGTCACTCTCTCATCCTACCACACCAGCTAATATCAACCAAATTATATTCAACATCAACAAGATATCTCTTAATAGTGTCACGTACTTGCAAATCAAAACATCTTAATTGAAACTTCGTCACATCACGCTAACTTGTCCTAAATGTGTGCTTCAATTTTTTTCCAAACACATTGAAAATTTCATCCATTCAGGCTTCCTTGTCGTTGCCTTAAGTAAGTTTTTGCTTAATTTTCCAAATCCATTTTTCACATCAACACCCAGCAAAACTTAGACAAACCAAAACACTAAATATAAACTTTTTGCCAAAAATAGGTCAAGTCAACTCTCACAATAATGAAATAAATGAGATACATTGCTATGACCTTAAAATGAAATAAATAAGATATGCTACAACAACTTTATAACAAAATGATAATAGAAAAAAAAACATTTGGTGACATAAAATTGAAATTAATTAAAAAAAAATCTTTTGATTAAGAAAAATGATTAAGGAAAAACAAATACTTTAATTAAATCAATTAGAAATAAAAAAAATTAATAACTTAACTTATTTGAGAAGAAACAAAATTTCAAAAGTTTGATGATTGAAAGACAAAACAGCATATGAAAGTATGATGGGAATGGGTTGTTGACGATTTGAATGTTTGGCTTAAAGCTTTTTTTATATTACATAAAAATTCATCTCTCAATTTTGCTAAAAAATTCTCCTATTTATAGGCATTTTGTAAAGGTTAAAAGCATTAACCAAACACCAAATCAGTCGTTACAACTTTATACGTTCTTATAATTTATTTGGAAATTAATATTTAAATTATACATACTAATAGTTTGAAATAACATTTAAAAGAGCTATTGTGCAGGAGCCATTGTATTAGAACGATCTGCAATTGTTCGATCACCAAAACTACACGATCAGAAGGATGAGATTCAACTGAAGCTATTTAGAGAGAGGACTCTTAATTGGAGGTTAGATTTTGATCATAAGTGCCAATAAACAAGGACCATGTAATTACAAAATGACATTATCAAACTGAGGATAATCAGGTATTATATGAAGGCATATGAGATCAAGATTATTTGATCGTGAAATTGTGCAACAGATGGCTCTAGTTACTCTTACAATTTGAAAGCATACTGCACAAAAACAGATCTTTGTTTTAGTCTCACATTGTAAAAGAGTTCAAGGATATTTTATTTTTAATGCTTTGCATGATTACATTAAGTAACCTATTCAGGGTTGGTTGCCCCTGGTTCGCTCGGGAGGTCATTAACCTTGTAATCGACAATTCGTTATGTGAAAATTACGAAAGTGGTATTAATAACCCTTTTTGCCACAACTTAATCCAGTTTGAAAACTCATTGCTTGACTAGTTAATTGACCCCATTCATTAACCCGAAACAATTTGTTGTATCAAACAGGTTAATGATAATTTAAAATTTTTATAAATTAATACTGCATAATTTTTACAACAAGTTAATTAAGTATTTCAATTAAATGATTAAAATTGATTATCAAGATAAGATAGATTAAAAATATTAAAAAATCTATATGATTTTTAAAATAATTAATTTTAATTTAATTTATATATCTTGTAATAAATATTTCAATAAAATTTAATATTCTAATCAAAATACAATTAAAATATCAAAAATTAAATTCTAAATATATCTCTTGATAATTTGTCATTCTAATCAAGATGATTTTTTATGAGATTTGACATTTACTCAATTTTTTAATTCTTTATCCTTTTCTTTTAATTCTCTCACAAATATGAGTATCCTAAAATCTAAAAATTCACTTAAAACAATTCATTAAAATATACTTAAAATTTATTATTATCAAACAAAACGTCATAATTAAAAATTAATAATACAACATAAACATTTTTTGAAAAACTAAGTTTTAAATTATCACATTTTTGAATTTTCATGATAATTTTTAATCTTGATATTACAGCTAATTATACATTAATATTATTCAAAATAATTCAAAGTTAAATCTGATAAATCATTAAAGAAATTGTACTCACATGTACTACATTAACGATCTCAATAGTAAATTCCTTTTGACAGTGACACAAGAGGTCATAGTGACCTCGTTGAAAAAGAGGAAACCGCGCGTAGTCTGATAAGGTTTCTGTTTGAAAGGAGATGGCACCGGCGACGACGGACTCTACAGGTTCCAGTGGTCTCGTCGACGAGGGTAGAAAGAGTGACGGTTGTTCTCCAGATTCTGCGACAGCGATAAGGAAATCCAACTTGAAGAAAACAATGGAAGAAGAGAAAACGGACAGCAACAACCTCAACGAAGCTCCAAGCATTGCAGGATGCCTGGATGTCAGCAGCGACGTCAACAACGGCAAAACCCAGCAAAGGCGACGGCAAGCGGGAGAGAAGAAGAATTCACTGCTGCATTTTTTTTCTTCAAGCTGTTACTTCAGCTAAACATGAAGCATCGTGAAATCCTTAACACACATACATCTCAAAAGTTCATCATACAAGCCCAAACGGAAATGATAGGTCTGCCTTGTTTGAAAAAAAGCCATGTCTTGTGTAATTAGCAGCTATAGAATAGACGAACTCGACTGTATTGTTGCCATTGAAGCATATGCGCCGTCCATCTTTATCAAGGCATCATGCCCTCCTTTCTCAATGATGACTCCGTCTTTGAAAACGGCAATGAGGTTTGCTTTCTTGATCGTATTGAGACGATGGGCAATGGTCACAGTAGTTTTGTTGGTCATCACTTGCTTCGCTGCGTCTTGGAATTGTCTTTCTGATTCGGCGTCAAGAGCGCTGGTGGCCTCGTCCAGGAGCAAAATTTTTGAACCCTTTAAAATTGCGCGCGCGATGGCAACCCTTTGTTTTTGACCACCGGAGAGCTGGACTCCACGCTCGCCCACAATTGTGTCATAGCCCTGAAGTTGGTCAGGTAATATAAGAAGTTTGATAAAAGATTAAGAACGAGTTTTTTTAATGTTCTTGTCAGAGGTCAAAACCCTAAAGTTGGTCAGGTAATCTATTTTTGTATAAACCTGTGTTTGTAAATGCTGTGACAAACAGCGCCAAAATGAGTGATGCCTGGAAACTGTTGACATAAGAAAAATCACCAATGAATGGGGTTCTTATGGGTATTTTGTGTAAGTCATTTCACCACCCCTATTTTTGATACGTCCAAATCAAATGGCAAAGAATTTGAGGTGTGTGTTTCCAATTGTTAAGTATGGTCAGGAGATTAGTTGAAGGTTGTCAGTGAAGTCTTTAGATGACCAATGTATTGTCACAAGAAATTAAAGATAACATCTATGAAATAGTGATGAGGTTTCGAGGATAACACATCTTGTAAACATGAGATGTGTCGAGATAATGAACCAACGACAATGATGAGAGCCAAACACAGATATCTATAAACAAGAGAGGATTTTAAGTAGCAAAAACCTATGATTGATCATCAACAGTTATTACCTTTAAGCAAAAGCTTGGTGTGACCTTTGTAGAACTAAAAATAGAAACAGTCATCTCCCTACATGTTCAACTTGTGTATCAACTTCCCCCGTGATTTCTCTCGAGGCTCATGGATGAGATGTGGATGAATGTGTTTATGTTGTCAAAGTGACTTTGATCATGTATAGTAGAGACCAAGAGATTAAGGAGAGAAAGACAACTCACCCCTTCAAGAATTGAAAGAAGGATCAAGGAAAAATGAAAAATATTAATGATACAAAATGAAGAAACTAGTCATTTATTAGAAGAATGAATTGTACACTTGATGCAAGTAATATAGGAAATAACAAAGATTGTTCCAACTGGAAATAGGAGGGCTGCTACGTTGGGACAGCAAAAGGACTACAAACCAAGAAGCATGATTAATAGGCAAAGGGAAGTGAATTAGAATGAAAACAAACCAAGAAATGACCAAAAAATCAGCAGAGGCAGGGAGTGCTTCCAGGCCAAGAGGGAGGGAACCAAATAAGGGTGTGTGGGCTTCAAAGAATGCTAGGGGACAGCAAGCTAGCAATAGTGAAGTTGGGATGCAAAGCAACCACCAGATGGTGGAAGTGCAGCCCCATTATGGTGACGAAGGAGTGCAGCTGGAAAGCAACATACTCAATTAAATAAGGGAAGTGGACTATGGGGAGAAGGAAAGTCCCCAAGGTAGTCTCTCTTATGATGATGTGCAAATGTGCTGAATTGGATGTAAGGAACTCCTCTCATATGCAGTATTTCGTGGACTGCATAAAGGAGTATGTTTGGCTGTATAACTTGAAGATCCAAGTGCAGTTGTTCTGGGCTTCAATGTAAGTTACAGTTTTGTGAAAGCAGGATGTGCTGGGAAAGATTGTGCTTGGAAACAAGGTGCAGATGCTCAATCATTGACCTTCTAATGAAGGAAATCTGTATAAATGAATGGGAGAAATGCTATACTTCTATACCTACATAGCATATTCTCATAGTGAGGGGTCCTATAGCTGTGATGTATCATCTTGAAATAATTGCATTTGCTGTTGCAAATAGCTGGCTGCTGGGAATCCATGATGGGTAGTTTAATTGCTGCTGTTTATTGGATGCATACATGAATGACTGCTTAATCCAAAAGGGGATGCAACATCTTAGCTACAGCTAGAAGGGGAGTGATATGTGTGATCAGGCTTGCTGCAAGGCTTGTAAGACCGTTCATGGAAATTCTGCTGAGTATGATGCTGGTTTCAAGTGAAATGTGTCTCTTATTGACAATTAATATTATAAATAGAAAGACATGTGATGTGCACATAAAATCAATCATGGTTGACTGCAGTACTTGCTGGAACTGCAAGGGGAGCGATGCACTTCAGCACACCTGCTGCAATGCAGGGGTGTTTAGCCAGCGTAGGACTAATGTGGATGGTAGTGGAGTACCCAATAATGTAAGTCCTCTATGGCTAATAAAAAACAAGGATGGGCAGAGTGCTGAATTGTATGAGAATTTAACCATGGCTGGATGCAAAAGCTGTTGGAATGATAAGAACAGCAGGCTGGAGAGCAAACTACAATGGGATAGCTGGGAACACCAATCAAAATATCATGGTTAATATTGCTGTATGGAATGTGAGGAGAATCAGAGATTAAAAAAAAAAATCTAGGGGTTACCTGCAGTGAATGGTCAGAATGCACAATGTGACAGCAGTGGCATTGGTGGAGACGCATGTGGAGATATTCAATAGGAAAGATGAGGATAGGCTGCAGGGAAGGGAGTGGGGGTTTGTTGTTCAACCTTCGGTTGGGCTATCAGGAGGATTTGTGCTGTTATGGAAGAGTTGGTTGGACTTTCATGTTAACAATTTATCACCTCTGGTGGTTTCTGTGCAGGATAATGTTGGAATTGCTAAATTGTGAAAATACAGCATGATGAATGCGTCCAAGGACACTGTCAACCGTAGAATTGCATGGGATTAATTCTTGTTAAGAGAGGCGGCACAGTGAGGTGGCCCAATGCTAGTTGCAGGTGATTTTAACGTACTCTTATCACAGGAAGAGAAAAAAGGGGGGAAGAAGTTCAAGAATGGAGTTGGGCAGTAGGGATTTTCTTCTCTTATGCAGGAGCTTGAGCTGATGGACCTATGGGTAATAGGTATACGTGGTGTAATGGAATGGAGGGAAGTGCTCGCATCTTTGAAAGATTGGATAGGATTTTAATGAACTTGGAGGAGATTCAAATGTAATACTAAAGTATCTCATCTATTATGCATTGGATTTGATCATTGCCCAGTGCTCATTGAGTGCGTGGCTATCATTTCCTCAAACTATGAGAATTGTGCAAAAGGTGTGGAATAGATCGATCAGGGGCAACCTAATGGAGGGCTTATCTACAAAATTTGGAAGGACTCTAACGGCATTGAGGAAGTCGAGTTACATGAAGATGAACTTTTTCAAGAAAAATCGCCAACTGGAGGGGGAGATTCAGTACCTTCAGCTCAAGGAGTCAGATGAGGGTCTCACACAACACGAGCATGATCAACTGGGGCAACTTATTACTTCTTTCTACAGGGCGGCTGGACTTGAGAAGATGTGATGATGGCAACGTGCCAAGGTGCATTGCGCGCAGTTGAGGGACCGAAATACTACATTCTTCTAGGCTGCAATGACTTATCTTAACAAGAGCAAACATATTTACCATTTGAGAGATGTAAGTAGGGTTCTGTTGAGCTCTCCAACTAATACTAAATATTTATTAAAGAATTATTTTACTATGAGATGACGTAACGAAGACATTTATTGCTCACCCCAACAATTTTAGCCACATAGAAGCATTGATAGGGAGCACACAGTTGAGCTTATTGCACCAATAACTGAGGAGAAAATAAAGAATGCAGCTAAATTTATTAAAAAAAACAACACTCCTAAGATGGATGTGATCACCGTGTTCATTAATGGCTAATGAGAAATTACACAAGGGGATATTATCAGTATAGTAAAGCAATTCTTCCATGATAGGTACATGCCAAAAATATAGGACACCTTGATTGTGCTTATTCTAAAGATGAAGGGTGCAGCCAAGCCAGAGTAGTTTAGTCTTATTAGCTTATGCAATGTTATTTATAAAATTGTTACAAAGATCTTGGCTGAAACATTGAAGAAAGTGTTACTATGTCTTATAGCAATGGAGCAGAGAACATTTGTGCCAGACAAAACTATCTCAGGCAATATATTCTTAGCTCAAGAGATGATAACTCATATGTACTCATCAACATCTAGGGAGGGGCTTATGGCTATCAAGGTGGACATAGAACAAGCATATGACAATGTTAGATGGTAATTTGTAATTGACATGATAAAAATGCTA
The DNA here is from genome assembly GCA_023846275.1 of Vanilla planifolia. Taxonomy (NCBI): domain Eukaryota; kingdom Viridiplantae; phylum Streptophyta; class Magnoliopsida; order Asparagales; family Orchidaceae; genus Vanilla; species Vanilla planifolia. The sequence goes on along the minus strand of CM043869.1, from coordinate 30,592,694 downwards.
AGGTTTTGTAGCATTTGGTGCGAGTGGGTGGAAGCATGCATTTCATCCCTAAGGTTTGGTATCTTGTTTAATGGGTCAAAGCTCTCGTGGATTGAGGCAAGTAGAGGATTTAGACAGAGATGCCCCTTATTGCCTTATTTATTTGCCTTGTGTCAGAATACTTGTCATGGGTTGTGAAGAAACAGGAGAGAAATGTGGTGATGGGGTTTTGATTGTGGGAAATCTAGACAAGTGATCTCACATCTTTTTTATACTGATGATATTATGATGTATGCATCTGTCACTTGTGCAGCAGCAAGAACCATAAGACAAGTGATGGAGGAGTATGGCAAGCACTTAGGACGGCAATTGAATTTGAGTAAATCATGAGTGTTGTTTAGTTAGGGCATAATGAGCAAAAGAAGGAAAATGGTAGTCGAGAAGATCTATATGACACAGGCAAGTACACTCAACTACTTGGGGGTCCCTATTTTGGCCAAACTTTTAACAAAAAGGAAGCTCAACTTCATTATTCTAAGTGTAGAGGAGCATTTGCAAGATGGAAGATTAAATCCCTTTCTTTGGTGAGGATGATCTCTATGATTAATTCAGTTCTTGGAGCTATCCCTACCTTTTATCTTAGTCATTGCGTGGTCCCAAAGGGACTCATTAATTATGTGGAAAGATTATTCAGGAAGTACTTATGGTGTAGAACAAATAATAATAGTACCATCCACTATACTAATTGGAAAGTAGTCACATTATCGAAGGATGAAGGAGGATTGGCATCCATGATTTGATTATTTGGCAAAAAACACTGATTACCAAGCATTGTAGAAGAATTTTGGCGGGGGAAGAATACCTGTGGGTCAAAGTAATGAGAGGAAAATGTTATTTGGCAAAAGTAAAGGTAATATTCCAAGAGGAGCCTCACAAGTTTGTTAACTCATTCAAATTGCTATGTCTTGGACTGCTTCCTATTCAATATAGAGGATTGAGGATGGCAAGAGCATGTATTTTGCTGAAGATAACTGGTTGGTGTGCTCCTAATACGTTGGTGTCCAACATACATCAATATGCATGCTGAATTGCTGAACAAAATTGAGGAAATTATCATTGTGCATAGTGAGTGGGATGTTTGCAAAATTAAGACTTGTGTGTTGGAAGCAAGAATTCTCCATTTTCCATAGGTGAAGAATGGCTGCAAGGATGAGTTGTATTATGTGCAAACTGAGAGCCAGTTGATGGAAAACAAATGTATATACAACAGCATGATTAAGGAAGAGGCTGCAACTGATTTGGATGCTACAATTGCAGTAGGTTTCTTTTTCTCTTGGATCTGGAAACTTAAAGTTAAACCACGGATTAAAGTGTTTATTTGGAGGACAGTTAAAAATATCATTCCTACTGCTGCTTGGCTAGTTGCAAGGCATCTAGCATCTAATGAGTTATCCTTGCGGCTGCAGTATGGTAGAGACATTACAGCAGGTATTGTAGGACTGCTTGAGGGCTAAGCAACTTTGAGAGACAGAGCATGAAGGAGGCTGTAAATGCAGTAAATTCTATCTACAACAACCCAATTTCCGCACTGCAAGAGCTGTTAAGTAGGATGGAAGGCAGAATTCTCAATCATTGCGGGGATATACAACACATTAATCTTCTTGCAATTGGTTTATATCATTTATGGTTCAATAGAAACTAGAGTGTGCACAATAAAAATGTAAGTACTGCTGTTTTGCAGAGAAGTATTCAGTTTGATACTATTGCTGCTATGGATTGCACGCATTATAGTCCATCCTTGTCTAATGGGAGCTCCTCCAACCCACTTGGGTTGAATGTAACCTCAAAATGGACTCTTCCAACGGGGTGGATTAAGATCAATTGTGATGCAACGATTCTGGGGGATATTGCTAGAATTGGCGTGGTAGTGGGGGATTATTGTGCCAAGCTCTTACTCATTGCTGGTATTTTCTATAATTCCTAAGCGAGCAATGCTCTAAGTGATTTTGGAGGATGTTGCTGAAATTTAGCATGATGGGGAGGGATGACTGTGGCATGTCCTTACTTATTGCTAGTAATTTCTATTATTCCCAAGCAAGCAATGCTAAAGAGGTGAATGTTATCATGGAGGTTATGTATATATTGAAGAACAAGTTCCATACTTATTATGTTGCTGAAATTCAATTTGATTTTATCACAATTATCTTGGAGGTTGTTAGGATATTGAAAGACCCCTCTTATGAAGGAAGGTACAAAAATATTTTACAGTTTATAAATGATATGACTATATTCAAGCTAACACATATCTACAGACAGGAGAATGTTCCAACGTGGCGACGTACCAAGCTCTTATTTCTGATTTTTGTTGAGACTGGGGTATGTCCCTTTCCAATCCCCTTTTGTTGAGTTTATACTCAGACTTTTTGTTTGATCCTCCTTAGAGAAAAACTATTATAGGCTTCGACCATTTTATATATTATCGAGAAATAGACCCCACCCACAATACTAGTTGATATTCATCCTTATACTATGAGTAGCCTCCATTATGTTACACTTATATTGTTGCATGTTGTCTATCCACAAATTAGAAATTGTGTCAGCACCTTCATAACATCATGTTTGCTCATATTTTTATGATGCCCATCCATAGGTATGGGTAGCCTCAAAACTTCCATAACTTTGTGCTTGACAATTGTTTGATGAACATTTCATCATTCATTCTATATAAACCTTTACAATCATATCAAACTTTTTGCTCAGCACAATCAATCCTTTTGGACAATAACTTGGCAAGTAATCCATGCCCTCACTAGCCATGGGAATCGTAGATAATGCTTTCAAGATGAAAAGCCCATTCTTAAGATAGCATTTCCATCTCTTTCCTAATACACCCATCAGCTCCTAAATTGGTTAGTACTTAATGGCGGTTTGCTCTTGAACAGAGTAACTTCCTCTACCATGAATCTAATCATCATCATAGTTGTTTGTAAAAAAAAAAAAAAATCTGCGGAAATGTGCTGGATTCATTTGGCCATACTTCAAGATCCATCATAGCTTACCTCATGTGGTCTGTTATATTATCATTCTAGAAGTTGTATCGAAGAATAAAATTGAAAGGAAGTCATATTAAAAAAGGGGGTTTAAAATGTTGATCAGATATCTTGATATGTATAAGTATTTCTGCAATTAATTCATCATAACTTTTAACTGTTGAACTTACCTTTTGCAAGTAACATATGAACTCGTGGGCATTTGCTGCCTTTGCAGCAGCTACAATCTCAGTTTCAGTTGCATTCCCTTCTATCCCAAAAGCAATGTTTGCTCGAATGGTATCATTGAATAAAGCTGGTTCTTGACTTACCCAGCTCATCTGCTGCCTCAACCATTTGAGGTTAAACTTGTGCAACTCTATTCCATCAAGGAGTATATTGCCCGAATCAGGGTCATAAAATCTTTGTAATAACGCTATTGCAGTCGATTTTCCACTGCCACTTTCTCCCACCAATGCAACAGTCTGTCAAGAAAAATGAAAACCCTTAGAAAAGTTTCAATGCATAAAATGTTCTTTCTTTTCATGGCCAACATAACATTACCGTTCCAGATTTAATAGACAGACATAAATCATGGAAAATCTGGACTTCAGGTCTTGATGGGTATTTGAAACTGACATGGCGGAATTTAATCTCTCCTTCGAGATTTTCTAAGGTCATCCCAGAAACATCACTTGGATCAATTTTAGATTTTCGGTCCAGAACTGCAAAAACAGAAGCAGTAGCAGACTTGGCCTTTTCAGCATTAGGTACAGCTGAATTTGATTCTGAAATCCCCGTGGCTGCCATTGTGAAGGCAAAGAAAACCTGCAAATCAAATCAAAGTAGAATTTTACAAAATGCATTCAATAGAAAAAAAAATTATATTTGGGTTCACAAAATTGAAAAAAGTGTCTTATAAACATAGAAAGAGAACGTGCAACCTGTTCATCAATATCAATTGTCGCACACACTCTCTCTCTCTTCTTATGAAGGTTAATGTTATATTGGAAAACCTTTTTATTTTAATCTTCGATAAATGAAGAAAACTATGGAATGTCTAATGTGTTGCGCCAGTAAGAACATATGGTAGAAGACGTGCCTGGAAGACTTTACCAAATGTGGTCTCCCCACTTCGAACTAGGCGAGCTCCAGCATAAAAACTTGCAGCATATGCACAATAAATTAAGGAAGAGGAAACACCAAATCCTATCCCGCTAATAACTCCTTGTCTAATTCCCTTTCTCGTTGGACCTTCACACTTTTTCTGGTACAGTTCAACAACCTTCTCCTCAGCCGACAATGAAGCAACGGTTCTAATGCTGCTGACTGCATCATTCGCCACTTGACTTGCTTGCTCGTACATTTTCTGCGCGATATCAAAACCCACCAAAGCTTAAGTACATTTTGCTATGATATAATCCCCTAATGATCAATTAGAAGTTCCATTAGATTGTAATTAGGTAAAAACCCCAATAAGGGAATAGAATACACACCTTTGCATCACGGCTAAATCCTCTCATGCTCTTCATTTGGATCCATCCGTTGAGACACATGAAAGGTAACATAACCAAAATGATGAGGGAGAGTTTGAGGTTGGACGCAAAAGCAATTGCTAATCCAGCAACTAAGATGGTAATATTATGGACAGCGAGGCCGAGTGCATCACCCAGAAGATTTCGTACTATTGCTGCATCAGTTGATAGCCTTGCTCCCACTGCTCCACTGGAGTTCTCAGGTTCATCAAACCATGCCATCTCCATGTTGATAACCTTTTGAAATGTCATCAATCTAATCCTTCTTATCAACCTAGAACCAGCCACAGCAAAGTAGAATGATCTTGAAGGCAAAGCAATTAGAGAAACAAATCCAAATAGCAAGAACATCAGCGACCAGAACTTGGAATCCTTGTCGACCAAATCTGGCGGCTGGTATAAAGCACGTATAACCTTGGATAACAGAACTCCAAAAACTGGGAAGACAAGGCCATGAATGATGGCAGATGCTGTGCCAAGCAGCAAAATAGGAATCTCTGGTTTGTTGAGCGAGGCAAGCCGGCTTAAAGGTACTTCTTTTGGTAACTCAGCACTGCCACTTGTAGGTTCCACCAATGCGTTTCCTTTAGAATCAACTCTTACATGAGAACCAAGCTCTAAGGAGGCTGGATGAGGGCTACCTATAATCTCTGAAGAAAATTCCCTGCTAATGAACAATTTGCTAGATATTTCTTGGTTTGAAAGGATAGGTGAATTTGCCAATGGACTTCCTTTATGAGACATAGAATCAGAAGTTTGATTCATTTCCTGTAAGCGAAGAAGTTGGGAATATGCTCCATTTGGGTCTTGTACAAGCTCTATATGTGAACCTACTCGGCCAAAAAAGTACTCATTTTTATAGTTTACTTGCCTTGATGTTTTAATACTAATCATGAATAATGCCAAGGAAGAATTATACCTTTTTCAACAATAGAACCATGGCGCAGAACAGCAATACTATCAGCATTTCTCACTGTACTCAACCTATGAGCAACTACAATGGTAGTGCGTTTTTTCATAACTCGATCAAGTGCCTCCTGCACCGTTCTTTCAGACTCGGTATCTAAAGCACTTGTGGCTTCGTCAAGTAGCAATATTCTTGGATCCTTAAGAATGGCTCGTGCAATTGCAATTCTTTGCTTCTGGCCGCCAGACAGTTGAGTCCCAAACGCTCCTACCATGGTATCCAAACCCTAAGATCAAAATCGAGTCAATCAACACTGGGTTTTGTTATTTCATTGCAGAAATTTCAAAAGTATGGTTTTATTTGTTAATATTGTCATGCTACCAATGGGGAATACATGCCTGAATGTAGCAAGGGAAGTCCCACAATGCTATTTTTGCAGAAGAGAAGTTATGTAACATGTATTTGATGTCAGCTCAAGCAAGCTAAACTAGCAGCCAGATCTCATAGTTGTACCGAACAGATAATGTGGTGTGTTATTTGAATTAAGTACATGACATATTCATGGATGCTAAAGCAAATAAGGAAATAATAATGAGGTGCTTGTTTAGCCAAAGGGTGAGGTTTTGAGGTGTGTCTTGGAAAGGTGCAGGGTAGGCTTAAAGGAACGGCTTGGGATGGATTTAAAGGTTAGGTTGCTATAAAACAACTAAAACAACAACGACCAAAACAATTTGTAGCAAACTACACCTAGGATTATGGTTGGATCTCAAGCATGCATATAAGCAAGAACTTTCTGTTCGTCTTTGTTCCGTCAAGAGCAAGAAGTTTTTGATAGTTTAGCATGGCCACAACAAACTCAACAGATAGTCATGATATAACAAGCATAAATGATGTAAATGAGCAATATTGTAGCAGAGATGAGTATGTTGTTAACATACATAAGCAAATTCCAGCAGAGTAAAATCAAGAACATGATTGAAAGAATCCACAAATCACATAGAAAAGAGAATTGCACGATAACAAACATCATGATAAGATCATGTGGCATTACGTTGTTGGAATCTCATAGAAGACATGGCATTTTTGTCATTGGAATTGCACGGATCACATGGCATTTTTGTTGTTGGAATCAGTAGACACCCTAAAATCCAAACACTAGAAGAAAATATTCATTCGAGTTAAATAGCTAAACAAAGAGAGGTATTTCTATAGACCTTATGAGTGCAAGAAAGTCTGTTTAGCTCTCTATCCTTGGGTTTTTTTATACAATTAGTAAACAAGATATGATACATTCCCACAATATGATCTAACGAGCAAGGATCATATGATACTATCCACCCATCATATAATAATACTATGATAAACAACGAACAATTGTAAAGAAAGTGACACTTTTTTTTACTTAATTGTATGACACAATCAATGATTTTATGATATTGTTGGTGCCAAAAATAAAACTGTTTTTACATGGATCAACTTCAATGCTAGAATATATCAAAAAGTAGAAAAAATTCAATAGGGAGAAGATAAACTGTTTTGCATGAAAAAGCATAGTGAAAGGGAAAGCCATGGAATTGATAGTGATGAACTTGACTACGAATGTAAAAGAACACAACAAAGACTCTTCCATAAACATGGATGACCATTAGACAGAGAATACAGAAGATGGTTTATAGCAACTATGATTTGAGAAAGAGAAGACGAGATAACTGAGGCACTAGATGAAGTTGAAAATTAAGAAATGGAAAAAATCCATTGGGAGAGAATGGGAGTGCTCTTAGAGTCCTTATCCTATATAATTGAAACAAGAAACATGGGTAGTTAACCAGCTACTACTAAACTTGCCCAAATACCAATTTGCCACAGGATGGAAGAGGGATAAAACTCTTGATCGAACTGTTAAAAAGATATGATGTAGAAGCAAAGAGGAAATTAAGCTGAAACAACGTGAAATAATCACAAATTCTAGACAAGAAAAAACCAATTTTCTAGAAATAAAAACACTAGGACAATGAAGGACTCTCAGAAAACTTAGAACATAAAAACTACAGATCTTGAAGCTATCTAACAATCATGAAAATTTTGAAGTAATCTGAGGTGATTTGGTATGGTAATAGAACCGAACAACAAGCTTTGCCAAAAGATAACGAGCTTAAAGGTATTATAATAAGAAACTTAAACATGAAAGTTGTAATGGACATCTTGAACTAACAAACTTTGAAAATTCATACAATTTGGAATGTGTTTGAAAGGTCAAAATGTGGATGAACTGAGAAATCAAGCATCTGCAATTTTCTGACAGTGGAAAGAGGAAGTGTTTCAAGCAAAAATAACAGACACAAATGCTATCTTTTTGGGAAGTTGTTGTCAACCTTAAAGAACATCATATCTAGAACATAAAACATCTAGCTTATGCTTATAGATTTTCTCAAAGTAAATCATAATTAATGTGAAATGGCAGAAAGACAACAAGAAAAGATGATCTCGTAGGATAGAATAGGAAATGGAACTGATCGATAGAACATGGTGATAACTAAGTGAAGACCTCCAGTGACACTATAATATCAGCCCTTCAGAAAAGATTTATTCTAGTGGCCTTCCAATATTGAGGGAATCGCCCTATCTAAACGTAAATGCTAACCATAGTGATTAACTTAAACTTAAAAAAATGGGCTGCCCTAAATTGAATCAGACTACCTAATACAGTTCAAGAATCTCTAGAAGTAGTTTTCCTAATCTAATCACCCAAACGATATATTGCTAACCACTGTTGCAGTCTATCTTCAGGCAAAGGCTCAGGATAGATTGAGAATTGTATGAGTGGTTCAACTGATATTTAGGGTATTAGAAAACTCCAAATGTCATCTTTAATGTAAATAATTAAATTGGGAATGCAACCAAACACATAGGAGCTCACTCAAACTCGTACAATGACGCAGAGTTTAACTACAATCCTAGATAAATGGTACTATTCCTTAATTTTAGAATACCAATATAGAACACAATATAGATAAAAGTATAACAAAAAATATAACAAAATTAATACATCATAAACCTCATAAATGGATGGTCACAAGCACAAATATAATACCAGTAAACTAAACATCGAAAATAGAAATATCAAATTGGGCAAGAACAGTCAGATGTCATCATATATCATTGACTTGGAGTTTGTTAGGGATTCAAATTCTAAATTCAAAGGATGGTTTTAGTGATAAGTATGAATTTAATATGTTGGGATTAGATAAGATTCATGAAAGTTTTCTAAGTCTAAGAATTGTATATATCTTTTCAAAAGTTGTTCCATGCAATTGTGTTATAAAAGGGAACCATTAAGGACATAAGCAATCATATAGCAATGTGTGATCTAGTAGAGAGCTAAGAGAGGTCCAGCATAATAAAAGGGATCTAACAAAGAAAGAATCAGCATAAAGAGATTCATGTATGGCCTTTTGAGGGCAAAGATCAAGAATCCTTGTTAGATTTTGGAAGAGCCTTGGGGACATCAGAGTACTTGGCAAGGTTGTGTTTGAGAGTCTTGAGAGGCAAGTGTATTTTCCATCAAGGGAAATTACTAGAATTTACTTGTGTGTAAGGAGTTAGTGGGATTTTTTTCTAAGAAGAATATTATTATTCCCTTAAATATTTTCCAGCATGATTTCTCACAACATTTATGCAATGTTATCTAACCTATTTATCTTATGAGAGGAGGACACTGAGAAGGAAGAAGACCATTCCAAATTCATTGTGTTCAAGCTAAGGTATCCTACATTTGAGTTTGTTGCAGCATTGCCCTTCTCTTGCCTCATGAATTTGATCAACCTCGACTTTTTAGGCAGGTGATTCATTATCCAAAAGGATGCCAAAGCAGGAGACAGCCAGATACACAGCAAGATCCTTGAATTGCATAAAATATAGCTTGTATGATGTCACTAAAACTTGAGAATAGCCACGTGCATGATGCAGATGACGCATGTCAAAATTTGAGATTACTACATACAATGTAAAAAACCATAATACGTTGCAAATGACATGTAAAATATTTCCAATGATATCCTTAAGACATACAAACACGTACATCATAATCAACTAAAATACAGATGACACAACAAAATGCCGGAGGGGGCTGTTGCGTTGCCTTCAATTATGTTATGAAACAGCAAATTAAGATTGCATTGAATATAACACATTTTATTGTGTTTAAACTAAAAAATGAAAGCAAAAAGGAATATACTTTACTGAACGAAACTTTTTGAAGAATGTGGGTAGATGTAGAGTTGACTAACCTGAGGCATATTGTCTATAAACCTTGAAGCATTTGCACTGTCAGTAGCGAGTTGAATTTCTTCGATGGTAGCATTGTCCTTGCCATAGGCAACGTTATCTCTTATGCTTGAGGCAAAAAGAATGGGCTCCTGGCTCACAAGTCCAATCTTACTTCTCAGCCATCTAAGTTGGAGCTCATTGATTTTTACGCCATCAATTAGGACGTCACCAGCTTGTGGGTCATAGAACCTTTCAATGAGGCTGATGACTGTGGACTTTCCACTCCCACTCTCTCCAATTAATGCTGTAGTTGTACCCTGCTTAATTGAAAGAGAGAACCCCCTGAATATTTGTTCTTCTCTAGATGGATACCTGAAATATAAATTTCTAAAATCAATATCTCTGCTTAATTTAAATAGAGAACCCCTGAATATTTGTTCATCCTCTCAGGATGGATACCTGAAATATACATTTTTGAAATCAATATCTCCTTTAATGTCAGGTAATACTCTTGCTTTTGGGTCAAAAGCATCAATTTTTGGTTTTCTATTGATTGCCTCAAACATATTGTATGCTGCTGCTTGGCCGGCGGCAAAAGCTGTTGTGCATGGAGGTCCCTGACCTAGAAAGCTACACCAAAGATATTGGAAACTTAATGTCAAATAAATTGCTACCTCCTAAAATCTAATTACAATAATTTTGTATGAAAGAACTAACAATGCATTGTGCATCAGCTGTACCTAGTTGTTTATATGCTATGGGAGAGTGAAGATTTAGATGAGGAGAACTTCCATACCTCATTAAATAATTGCAAACTAAGCTTAATAAGAGAAATTTAATTCAACAAAAAAAGCATGAAACATTGGTTATTATTACTATTCCATAGCAAGAAAGCTCAACTAAGCTATTTATTTATTTCTTTGATCCAAAGCCATGCCATTGGGTAAGCACATCAAGATAGAAATTAAATTTCTTTTGAGATTTTAATTCTTATAGTTTAGCACCAAGACCTGAGCAATCTAATTGCTATCTCAAACCATGAGAGAGAACATTACATAAGGAGAATTTTACTATTAGAGCTTGTCCAATCAAGTATCCCAACAGAACAAGAAGCACATTAGATGCAAGTTTAAAGATAAGTTCATAGAAGCTTTCTATTAGAGTGTGATACATGATGACTAATAAACGCCTCCTTTTATAGCCATCAGTTATAAGTAGTAGTGCAAAAGTAAGCAAAGAGTGGTTGACACATTGGTCAAGGTGAGATGACAATCACCAATATTTATAAGGCTAGAACAATCCATTCTAGTCATCTTGGCAATCTCTTTTATTAATGAAACACTATTTCAATGAACATAAACTTAAACTAAAATGTAACAAAAGATTATTTGAAAATTAGGTAAATGGTGATGATGGCAATGATCAATGACAATGACCTAAGATAGTTAAAAAGTGATGATCATTGTGCAATAATAACCATAACTGGTAGTAGGAATAGTGGGTTTTGACAAGAGATAGTTGGAAAGAGTAACCAGATGTGAGTTGCGGACATTACAAAGTTGATAGACATCAAATATTAAAAAAAATCATATTATTTTGATATTCATAGGCTTTAAAGTCTAAGAACAAAACATGTTCTACGGGACTTAAAAAAATGAATCCAATCTATACATCCAGAACTTTCTTTTAAGAAAAAACAAACAAAATTTATAGAGAAGAGAATGTGGGGATTGTTGATTATAATTTGAGGAATGGAGAAAGGATACTAAATATTAGAAGAGTGGGATCACGAGGATATATAAAACCCATTATTCAACAAAACAAGATGGAAGAGTACATGGCTATCACTCTATCTATTTGATAACACAAAGGACAAGGTTTAAATATAGCATTTTTTAGTATAATTGTTCATTTTTATAGCCAAATGAAGAAAGCTAAATTTATTGAGAAATGGTAAAACCATTGAATCTTTCAAAATATTTGATGATTGAAAGGCTTAACAATCTTCTAATAACATGGAGATAGATTTCTAAGGGGAGGCAGTCATAGAAATCTAAGGAAATCCATCATAGGATAATGCCCTTGGACAGTAATAGTTGAAAATAGTCGAAATTGCCCATATTTTCAGTTTCACTGCTGATTTTTCACATTATATTTTTTGTTTATCTATAGTATAAAATCTCTATCTGCAAATTCCATTAAATTTTTCATAAAAGAGATTGAGAGAAAACAAATAGATAACAATGTCCTTCAAGACATGAAAAAAGAAAGATAATGAATTGAGCAAACTAGTTTTTTTGAAAAAAAACATTATGCTTTGCAAGATGAAAAAGTTTCCTAAATTGTTCAATGTCATCATCGTCAACATTTTCGTTGACATCAGGCATGATTTGAAGTAATTTCTCAAGCCATTGTTTTTGACTACTATGAAATCAGTGAAACTATCTATTTTTCATGGTTCTTTTACTTATGCCTCTAGTTCTTCTAAATAAAATAATTTTTTTTAATATTTATCTAATTTCCGTTTTTGATTGTCAAAATTTGTTCTTATGAAAAACAAACAGCTTGTCATTCTCAAAATTCCTTACTACAGTTTAATTTTATATAAATTTTCTTTTATCATGAACAGCTTATTCCATGTTCATTTTCTACCACGATAATATGAAACATGTTGCCAATGTAAAAAACAATTAAGAATTTATGTATGAAATACGCGACGAATTTTTACAACAAATTATGTGGTTTAGCATTTCAAATATTATGTATGATTGGAGAATTTCATATGTTCATATGTACATGTTAATGAAGTTACCAAGGTTAAAAATTCCTACAATAAATAACATGGCTTTATATCCAGCTTTACTGTAATTCAAACCTTTCGGCCTATTAAAAACCCATGTATGATCAATTTGGCCTTTTCCTCCCTGGCAGTCAAAAGCTAAATAAGTTTTACAGGGTCAGGAATGTTTTTCATTGGCATGAGAAAAAAACTAACGAGGCATTTGTGACTTACAAGCAACCCATGAGGACTGAGAATATGACATTAATGACTTTTGCACCAGTATATCCTTTGTCTTCGTTCAAAATCAAATGTCCTCCAAACCATACACCCAAAGAGTAACCACAAAACATTAGAAATGTGACCATACCAAGACCTAAACCAGTTGCAATGCCCTCATAAATGCTCGACTTGTAGGCTTTTATTAATGCAATATCATATTCCTTCACCGACCGATTTTCCCCAGTAAAAGATGCTACCTGAAAGAGGACATGAGTTCAAATATAAGAATAGCGTTTTAAGGAATTTTTTGTTTATCTGCCTCTGAGTATGATGAATTTGTTCACTTCATGGTACAAAAGTAACATGAAGGTCGTTTTTGTTTTGCCAATTTGATGAGAAATTACTTCAAATATAAATATAAATGTATTAGTTGCTTGAGAACATCATTTGTCATAAAATGCATAGAACAAGCAGCCGAAGTCTAAACCTGAGATTGAATCCAATTCAAAATTGATCATGCAGGATAGAGCCATAATTCTTCTTTTCAAAAACAACAAGATCAACAGAAAAATCAAAGAAGACATGGTTAGATGATTAGGTTGCATAAAGTTAGGTGCATCTTCTCCACTACTTGATGAAGCATACCATAATTAGTGTGTGTAACAATTGATAATGTAAACGAGAAAGAAAGCATCCTTACCTTGATGCGCATAACAAATAGAAAGAGCCTAAACAAAATGTTTCAACGATTGCGAAGACGCAAATAAAATATTCTTTTGTAGAAGTCTACCTTTGACAAACACAACTACAATCAGGAAAAGAAGTTTGGGAACATTGGATATATCTTGTTTGCAATTATTTTAGCTATAACTTGCATATGAAATTATACATTGATACAAATATATAATCTTTAATGGGATCCTAATTATTGTTATTGAAGATATATCCAATAGCTATGGCTTTGGACTACCAAAAAATGAGCACATTTGAAAGCATATTGCATTTTCCACAACAAACCTATGATTTTTTATTCCCCCTTATTCTTAAGTAAACCCTTATTGCTCTTCCAACTAATCTTAATTTACTATCAACATTTTTGGTATCATCTATGAGAAGATTGTGAAAGGTGCACAAATCAAATACTCCAATAAGAGTGTCCAATCATGCAGATGATGAAAACTTTTATGAATGAGTGGTTTGATCTTATGATCAAATCATGGTAGTAGGGCGAGGACTAGAGGCTTTACCTAAGTCAAGATTTAACAGTAAACATGGTTTTAATCGTATAATGTGATCTCACTATCTAGTAGCCTGATTTGATTATGGAAATCAAATTGTCTAAATTCCTTGTTCAAATGATGATGCCATTATATCTTTGGAAAAGTAGTTTGTGCAAACAATACCTTAGTTAATATTATGCAATCCTAAGCCTTGGATAATGAAAAATGTGAGATAATTAAAAGAGAAATTCAATCATATTTCATTATTTTCTAGCTTTAAAGAGCTCTTTTTTGTCAAATCAATTTATCCAAACTAAACTTTGCACTTCCAAACTTTTATTATGGTTCGATGACAAAGCTCCAAGTAGTCAATAAAGTAAATTGTTGAAAACTTTTCTTGTTCATTTTTTATAATTTTCCTTAGTAACCTTCCTTGGTCTCTTTTGCAAAGACAAGTAATATAGCTCATGTTAAAAAGCTTGTTGAACACATTTATGTCTAATCTTATAACTTTTTCGATGCATTGGTGTATGATTGAATTGAGTCCAATGTAATGCTCAATTAGCCATGTGTGACATCTTTTTAGATAATCGTGTATTGTTCATTTAGAGTTAATGTATTGTCGTCTACATATGTAAAGTACATGAGAAAGGGCAGCATGACCATTTGATTGAAAGTGGTCATAGATCTATAGTTAGTAGGATCTCCGACAATCCCTTGGATGCAATTCACTGTTTACACTACAATTAAACCTCTCTCTTGCTCATAATTTCAACTATAGGTGAATTACAAATATATAATTCACTCACTTCTTGTAGTACATGTCATTCCACATTGAGAAATTATTACTTGAGTCTAAATCTTAGTTGCCTATGCTTGCAAACAATGGCATCTTCCTCACTAACACCACTAACGTGATGATCACATCCCCCACCAAATTTTCAAAGGACAATTTTTTACTTTCTTCATATACATTTTTAAATACATTTAATAAGATTCCACAAAAAGTAAAACTAACAAAAACCTATAAACCTAGCAGACATTCATCGTCCTAGATTGGCTCATTGTCTTAAGGCATCTATATTGATCACCCCATACAACCAATCATCCTAGAAAATCCCACAAATATAGCTTTTCCATCTTAACTCTAGTGCTTTCTTTATGTGCATTTACTTCAAAATTGCATCCTTATAATTTGAATGTTTTAAGATTACTTAATTGTTCAATTCTTGCACATATTTTCATATTTTACAAAATCAATAACATCATTACTAGGCAATAAACCCAAAACCAAGTAGCACTTTTTTTATACATTAAAACTGAAAAATCTTAAACTTTGTATTTCACTAAACACACCAACAATCCTATTTGATTTCTACAAATTTTGGCATAATTGCTGCATACAAATCATTAAAGGAAAATGCATTATTTCTTGCTTCTGCATCAAATGAAGACCAAAAATAGATAGACCGTTTATCACTTACGGTTTTGATGGAGCCAATTGCTTGCTCCACAACAACTGCTGCCTCAGAGTACGCTTTCTGTGCCTTTGATGCCATCTTAGATACAAATACTGACACCAATCCACCACAAATCATACCCAGTGGGATCATTGACATCATTATCAAGGATAGAAGCCACCCTTTTATAAAGGCAACAATAATGCACCCAGTAGATGCTGTCATTATCTGAATAAATTTACCAACCTACAATTTAGAAAGGATGAGGAAATATTAAACTTCTATCATTAAATGAAGCACTTATTGTATTTCTTGTATGGTGAATGAATTGAAGTTATAGTATTACCCTCTCACCCATGGCATCGTGGATAATAACTGTATCCCCTGACACCCTTTCAACAACTTCACCTGTGGTAGTTTCTTTGTCAAAGAATGCAATTTCTTGCTTCAGTATTGCTTTAAGATATAAGCTTCTTATTCTTGCCACCTGTCTCTCCCCCGTAGCAATCCAGCAAGTGACCTCTGATAAAGATGATGCCAAGATTCATAGATATCAGCCATCTTTAACAAAATAATGTCTGTCCTAAGTTAATTTGTTTCATGTCCAATGCACAAGCATGTGAAAGAAGTACTTACGCAGGAAAGATGAGATTCCTGCACCAACAGCCAAGTATACATACTGAATTGCCACCTGCATGCATGTCCAGATCTTTGAATAAAATGGAGATGGTAAATCAAGTAAAAACATGTCGAAATTATCTGTTACGCAAGTTACAGCATGTTAGCCTCTTACCATTTCCATGTTTTCTAGATTGGGGTCAAACAACGTGATTTAATCCATTCTCAGTAGAATAAATGGTTAAAGGATTGAGCTAAAACTAGTTGGGATACTAGAATGAAATATAGGGACAAAAGTTTTGCCCCAAATAACCAAAAAGGAACCTACTTCAATGAGATATAAACATTAATAACTGAAAAATCTAAGATATAAACATTAATAACTGAAAAATCTAAGTGATCTGAAACTAACAAAACCATACAATAACAACAAAGCTTGCTTGATTGACTCATAATTGTTAATCCAAAAAAATGATTCAAAATCATAACTCTCCAAGTAATAAATGTAAATGAAAAAAAAACTCCTTATTGTAGAACCTCATAGTGCACACTCTCTAATCCGTAATAATGGGAAAGTATTATGAATTTGTAACAATTGCATGATTTAGTGGTATGTTTGTATCAAAGTGAAGATAGATCGTAACTTCATAATATTAGAAAAGCATAGTTTTGTCCAATCTTGTAGGCAAGAATTGTTGTGGCATGGACTCCTAGTTATGGTGTTTTATTTAATGATAATAAACTTTATGTATTTTTAATGAATTTGATTGAGTGAATTTTTAGATTTTAGATAACAGATGTTTATGTTCATAAGAAAACTTAAAGAAAAAGGGAAGCAAAGATTAAATTTGATGAAGATCATCTTGTTTGGAGTGATAAACCACAAAAAGATTAATTTTGAATTTAATTTTAAGTATTTTTTTATTTTAATTAGAATATTAAGTTTGAAATTATTTTTAAAATGATACAAAAAATTTGATCATATTATAAAAACATTAAATTTTTAAAATCTTGATCATCTTTCCTTAACTGTTTTAATAATAATTTTAAATTTGATCATATCTTAAAAAATTTTGATAATAATTAATTAGCAAAAAATTAATATACGTAAAAAAACCTAATTCTACTCGACTTAAATTAAGTTTAAGCCAAAATCTTAAGAATTGAGCCACATTACTCCTAAACCCAATTGCTACAATAATCAAGTAGTTTCATCACTCTTGAAACCGTATAGAACAGCATTGAATAGAGGAATGACTCCAGAATCCATTAAGAGTATATTGGCAAAACACAGGTCATGACATCCCAAGCAAACAAAGGGTAACCAAATCTTTTCATTCAGCTAACGCTAAGGCATAGTAAAGGATTATAAAGAAAGGAATTTAACCAAAATACATAATGTGGGACTAAAACACAGAGTTGTTCTCATGCAGCTGCGAGAGTGATGTATGCATTTCGTTTGCATAATTTCACAACCAAAACTATCACCATCTCATCCGATCCTTTCAAAGAACTAATTCGATCAGTTGTCAGATCACGATTGAGATCTAAAGATTTAGACCAAATTATTATTTCTAAACAGCATCAATTTAAATCCGGTCATTCAATCGCACAATTTTTACAACATAATAGTCAAGATTCTTTCTGCCTTTCTAGTATTCTTAGATTCAATTAAAATCATCGAATTACAATATTTAGATCCCACAGTCCAGATTATAATAAATTGTGCAACTCTCATTCTCTTTGAGTCAGATTGAACGATCCTAGTGACATCCCAAGGATCATTTGTGTAATCACTATTTTAACCATTATTTGTGAGCCATACAAACTATTATTAAATTAATACTTAAGGTTTTGATTAAAACTTATGTCGACCTAATTTTAATGAAAATAAACAATAATTGTTTGACAAATATTTTTAACAGTTGAAAAATGTCTATAAATAAAAGATTTTTAAACATAATTAATTGATGAAATCTTTATAAAATTTGAAAAAAAATTTCAAATCACAATATTCAAGTCATTGATAGTCGATGCTCATCATTGATTCCATTTGCTGAGTTTCTCATTATTGAGCTTCAAATTCTCTTTTCTTTTTCAATCAACTAAGTTTTTATTTTTTTATTTCTTTTCTGATTAATTCAATTAAAACACTTGTACCTTATTAAATATTTCATCAAACATAGGATTTTAGTTTGTATTAAATATGGAGTTGTGTCACTACATTCTTTCTTTTTTTGTTAATTTTATTTTATTGTAAGGCCGGTGTAGCTTGTTCTTTTCATTTAATTATTATGAGGGTTTCATTGACACATCTTTTGATGAAATAAATTAATTATTTTTATTTTTATCTGATTTTTATCAAGAATTAACGTAGGCTTGAATTTAAGTTGAATCATCTAAAAATCATTGATATACATTTTAATTTTTGTTAATTATCTATTTTACAAATTTTTAAATTTTTTTTAAAAAATTAACATATTTAAAAAATTATTAAAGTTAAAAATTGCACATATAGAGATTTTCTCAAACTTATTTAAAAGATTATTTTAAAATATTGTCTTTAAATAATTTTTAAGAAATAAATTTTTATTCCTAATAATTCATCTCTTTTTACTAAACCATACTTCAATTAGTATTAAAGCAAGCTCCTTTCTAGTAAGAAGAAATTCTCTAAGAGATTTATGATTTAAATTGATGTTTCAACAAAATTGGGTGAACATACATTTTCTAATAGGCCACCACTTTTTTATGATGATTATTATCTCTATAAGAAGGCTAAGATGATCAGTCTTTCGAAATTAGTTGATAGAGAAATATGAGAACTAATACAAATTCCTTTTGAATTTTTTATTAAGAAAAACTCACAAGATATTTTAGTATCTAAATCTTTTAGTAAAATGAATTAAATAGAAAAATATAAAGTAAAATTAAATTATTGTTAATATTTTATGTTATATTTGAAATACTATTGAATTAAATAAAATTATAAATTTAGAAACGATTTATAAAATTTGGCATAAATTAAAGATAACTTATGAATATATTTGTTCACTTAACGAAAATAAAATAATATGATGACACATAACTATAAGTTATTTAAAATATTTTTCAATAAATCCATTAAATACATATTTACAAGATCTACCAATATTATTAACAGACTTGTTAATTTGGAAAAGCTTATTTCCATGAATGAACAGATAAAGAAGATTCTTTGAATTCTACCAAAGAAATATGATCTTATGATAGTCATCATCAAGACAACTAAGAACATTTCTTCTATGACATTAAAGGATTTTATGGGTAAGCTCATAACTAATAAGCTAGAAATAGAGAGAAGGAAGAAGAAGAATTAATTGAGAAGAAATAACAAAGATGAAAAAGCAAAAAAAAGCATTAGAGATGAAAGAAAGTACTTCAGAAGAGGAGTCTACGAATGAAGATGGTATTTCTTCAATCTCTAAAGGTTTGTCTAAAGTTTTTTACTTTTGTAGGAATATATAGAAATCAAAGGTCTAAGAGAAGAGTATGAAAAAAAGAGATTTGTCAAAAATATGATAAACAAAGACATCAAATTAGTGTGTCCAGTGATATAAGAAAGGGTTGAAAAGAAAAATAATAAAATAAATAAGAGCAAAAAGAAGAAGAAAATATTGAAAATAATTTAGAGTAATTTAGAAAAGATTAGTAAAAATGAAGAGAAAGACAATAATTAATGACTTTTATATGATGGCTAAAGATAATGAAAAAGAAAATAGTACATATTCAAGCAAAGAAAAGATAATTGATTAAATGAAAAATTAACTCAACAATTACTTTATTTTTGTAATAAATATTAAATTGTATAAAAAATATAAAAAAACTAAAAGAGAAAATTGTGAATATATAGGTTTTTGTGAACAAATTAAAGATAAGACCAATACCTATTTAGTAAACATGAAAAAAACCAATGATAATTTAGCACAAAAACTAAAAAGCATGCATCCTTAGTAATGTTGATTTTTCATTATTTAAAATTATTTTTCAAAATAATTTTTTGCACATTGATATGTTGCAGAATTTTCTCTCTTTTTCATATTCACATCATGATATCAAATGTTGATCAAGACTATTATTTTTGTTGCTTCAAAAATAATCAAGTAATGAAAATAATAAAAAATATTCCTGAAAGAAAATTGTAATAGGTTAATAGGCCTGCTGCTGAAAGGAGAATAAAGCTAGCATCATGTAATAGTGTTTTCGTAGTCAAATGGCAAAAGCATCACGAGAATCATTTTAGAGCGAAAATCAAATCTCTGTGTATATGTCCATGTATTTTAACAAACCCTGCACAGGTTTTAAACTACAAATCTATCGTTGATGTTAAAAAACCCGCTTTGATCCACCGTGTAACTTGAAGCAAAACTACTGCTCGGCCCAAAACTAATGTAGCTTACCTCTGACACTCTGTGAAGCACATCTTCAGGATCTTGAGCTCCACCAAACGACTGAATCATTTTCCCAAAGAGCACTGTCATGACTGGTATAGTGGCCCCATGCCCCAGCGCTCCGATAGACCCCAGCGTCATCAGAAACACATCAGTGGCGTCGGCGAACGAGAAGAGCATGTAGAACGGCACCTTGTACTCCTTCTCTCTACCTTTCTTGACCGCCATTTCTGACATTGTATTGCTGCTAATGGACGCCTCTTGGGTTTTCTCTTGATCGCCATGCCGTCCTTCCCCTTTGGCCATCTCCCGCTCCATTAGCTTCGCTCTTAGCGTTCGGAGCTTTATTACATCAACTTCTAGTCTGCATTTGCTTGAATGCAAAAATACTTACATGTGCTTTTTTAATAGTATTCTAATATTCTTTTTTTAAATAATCCACCGAAAAGTATTATTATCATCAATGCAAATTAAAAACAGGCGTCATTCAATCATGATCAATGATATTTAACATTATATGACATTTAAAATATTTTCTAAAATTATTTGAAATAACTTGTAATATCATAGAACAATATTTCAATAAATTCAACAAAATCAAATTATACAATTATGAAATTAATGTTTACGGATTTCTTCGATTTGTGTTCATCTTAATTTATGATGCATGAACAAGAAATTATAGTTTTAATTTTTATTTTTTTATAAAGAAAATTAGAGTTTATTAGTTTCAATTTAAAATACATGATAAATATTAATGCCAACTTGAGGGAATTTTAAATCGAGCATTCAATCAAATTACAACGGTCAAGTTAGAAGGAAAAACAATATAAAAGAGTTCACTCAAGATTCATCGGTTTAAAAGTTTAAAAATTTAGATTTTTCATAATTAAGTTTTAAATAAAAAAAAAACTTCATATTTATTTAAAAACAATTTTGTAATTATAAAATCATTATTTAGACGTCTAATATGTATTAAGAAAGAGGTCAACCATTAAAAAAATAATCTTACTGTAATAATCGAATTTGTATCTTCATGATGTTGGTGATGCTTTTGAAAAACAATTCTTCCAACATTTAAGAACGAAGTCAACGATTAAAACAATTGACGTGGAAAACAGAGCCGAAAACGTCATAAAAGAAAACCAAGCAATAAGACGAACCTTTCCCATTCTTGCCAATTGGCACGGCACGTAGATAAAAATTGTTTCTTAAAATAATAATAATAATAATTCTCGAATGCTTGAACCCTCGTCGGTATATTCTTCCGTTACAGTACAAAGGAATATTTTTAGTAAAGCATTTAAATGGTTTTTAAGCATCTTTTTGACAAGTATTTTAAATTTTTTTTTAAAAAAAATCATTTTATGTAAACATTGAATTTAATAAAAAAATTTATGGATAATAAGAAATTCATAATTTAATTAAAATTAGAAAAAATTTTAATTATTTTTCTCTACGATAATTAGGAACACCAATCCCTAATTCCTAAACACCTAAATGAAAAAGAATCAAAAAAATTCATGGTGAAACTATGCTTTCCAAAAATGCTTCTCTGATTTTGGATTTCATTAAAATAATAATGTACAAAGCTATAGAGATTATATATAGACAATGAGAGCTCAAAAAAAAAAAAAACCATTTCAACATCTATTTATATATTTAAAAAAATAGTAAATTCAAATTTAGTAGATAGTTTCTATAATTTGCCCAACTGTCAATCAAAGTATAACCTCAAAATTCCCAAATTCATTTAGTTATAAGTGTACTGTACTATAGAAAATCCACTAAAACAATGGGGTAACAAACCACCCCACCAAAAAGAACATATTATCCTTATCAAAATGTACCTTGCAATTTGCTTCTCGAATTGCCATTGAGTAGTGTCCTTCTTCCACTATGTTTCAACACACAATTTCCCTTTCCATTTAATAAGAAACTTGGTATTATGAGTCTTCTTGTTCTGTCCAAAGTTCTGATGATCTAGGATCTTCTCCACATCTAAATCAAATTATTGTCACACAACAGGTTGAGTTGCTTACTTTTGCTCGTTGAGAGTTTCGCTTCATTTTCATGATATTTCTTTAATAAGTTTACATAAAAGGTTGGGCGGTCATTAAGTCTTTCTTAACAAATTTAAACAGTAAGCCACATTACCAAGATTTTGTTAGAATCTTGCCCACGATGCATAGACTAATTATTGATTTTTCTCAAAATTAATAGTTTTAACTTCAGCAATACTTTGACTATTAAATTGAACTCCACCCACTTGTGTCCTTCATCCACATATTTCTTTATCCTTTTGGCAATTTACTTTAAGTTGTCATGAGCTTTCTTAAACACTTTTTGTTTATCTCTAGCATACTTGTTTGTTGTAAAGCATTTGCCAATAAATATTTGTCATGTAATATCTAAGGAAGTGTTAGATTATTATCCCAAAATTAGCTGAAAGGAAGTCAGCTTAGTTGCTAAGTGCCTGTGCAAGTTATAGCAAAATTGTGCATTGTTTAATAACTCAAAACCAATTATTTTGACTTGTGACATAATGCCTCAAATATTCTTTCAATAATTTATTTATCATCTTAGTTTGCACATCAATTTGTGGGTGATTGACTATCAAAAATTTCAAATTAGTTCCCACTAAGTTGAATAATAATGTTTGATACCTTCATGTAAATCAAGTATCTCGATCACTTATAATGTTATTGGGCATGTCAAAATACTTAACAACATACTAACAGAATAAATGAGTAGCTATATTGGACAAACAAGCTCAAAGTGCCACAACAAATGCTACATACTTTTATAAACAATCAACAACCACCATCATCAAGGCCATGTTGTTGATCTTTGGAAACATGTCGATGAAATCAATGGAAAATGATGCCATTATTTTTTTGGAATTGGGAGATGATGTAGCAAACTTGTTTCCTTTATTCTCTAAGTCTTGTCTTGTTGGCACAACAAACAAACTTAACACAGAGCTCAATATTAGCCTCCATCTTATGCTAACAATAAGAGCAAGATAAAAGAGCTAACATCTTCTTCCTATTAAGATGTCCACCTCACTATAGATCATACGACTCTTTAAGTGATTCTCTCTACAAGCCATCTCTAAAAGAGACAAATACTACTCCATCCTCAAACTAATATCTTCAAATAATCTCATATTGAACTTACTTCAACTTATCATAAGTCTTATTGTTAATAGTGGTAGCTTGAATTCTATCCATCATGTTTGTTTCAACCCAGATAAAAACATAGATGGTAGTAACTACTTTTCAACTAAGTGCATCAACAACCTGATATACCTACTAGGTTTGCACTTCTAGCTAAAGTCATATTCCAATAAGAAAATTGCCAGTGAGCCTACTTTGGTAATAATTTCTTCTTTGTTCTAAAGAATGTAATAAAAACATTATCAGCTTACATAATGAACTTAGCTTCCAACAATTACACCCTTTTTATTTGAAGATAATACACAACCATAACCATTTCTTTTTTATGTGTTGAATACCTTTTTCTTTATAACATTTAGCTTTTTACTTTTAAAAGTAATGGGTTGGCCTACCTTCACTAAGACCCTGCCAATAACCTTGCCTAATGCATTCATATGCATCCTAAAAGGAAACTCAAAATTAGGTAGCCACAACAATGGTTTTAATGAAATGACAATCTTCAACTTATCAAATGCATCTTGACAAATATTATACAAATTCTATCTCTTATCTTTCTTGAAGAGATCCATCAATGGACATTTTCTTTGAGAATTCAATAATGAATTTTTTATAGTAATTTGCTAAACTAAGAAAATATCTTAATTTGAGTACATTTGTTTAAGCTTGCTAATCCACAATGGCTGAGACTGTCATTGAATCCATTCTCACTTGACGACTTCTAATTAAGGGACCAAGAACATGATCTCTTAGCAAATTTGTATTTCTCCATCTTCATATAAAGTTGAAATTCTTTTAATTAATACAATATTTTTTGTAAATACATAATATGACCTTCAAGAGAATTGTTGTAGATCAATATATGATCTAGACATACCATAAAAATCTTATCAAGGTGCTAATAAAAATATTTTTCATTAAATTGTAAAACATAATAGGGGTATTTTTCAAGCAAAAGGGCACGACTAAAAACTCAAATGAGTCATATTGAGTTGCATGTGTAGTCTTAACTTCATCTCTAACAGCAACTCTACTTTGTCAATATTTTGACCTAAAGTCTAGCTTGGTAAATCTTGTTGTCTTTCACAACTAATATGACAAATTTTGCACCAAAGAAACTAGATACTTGTTCTTTACCATCAACTTGTTCAATGTATGATAAACGATGAACATCCAGAATGAACCAACTTGCTTCCTTTGAAATGACACTGGGGCACCATATGGAGCTTTAAAAGGTTGAATGAAGCTAGCTTCTAGCAACTCATTTAATTGTTTGGACAATTTCGCCAACTCCAACATCAACATATGATATGGGTGATGTAGAGGAGAAAAAACACTAAGTAACTTAATTTGGTGATTAATCTCTCTCCATGGATGTAAAATTTTAAGTATTATCAAAGGCAACAAATTCTTTAAGAACTTTAATAATTTGATTAGATACATTAATGACCTGATCCTTCATGCTCTCAATCAATGTAGCAAGGAATGTATCTTTACAAAATTTCAACACCTTTTTCAATAACATTGCTTAAATACATTTTGTTTTGCTTTGTCTTTTAGTTGTTTCTTCATAGGTGGATGGTAATAAGGGGCAAAGCAAGGAGTAACTTCTTTCGTCACCATGATCCCATCAAAGTGAGCCATATAAACTATCTTAGGCTTCTTAAAAAAACTAACTCCAATGATCAAATCAAAATCTTCTAAAGAAATCACCAACAAATTGGTCTTTCCCATCCAACTTTCTACAATCATGGGGACTTCTAAGCCATTCCAACCACTACACTTTTAAAAAACATTGGTCCCTCAACCCATACTTCTAAACAAGCCTTGCATTACAAAGGCATGTGTTATTCCCATGTCCCTCATGGTAACAATTTATTGGCTATTTATATTCATTAAGACATGCATCAACAAAAACTATGCCATAGTCATGCCATTACTCAATGTCTTCAATGTTTTGGTTGAATCAGCCACCAAGTGATTGAGTAATTACAAAGGATTGATAAGTGCAAGGACTTCTTAATTTGTTTCCTTATTGGCCTTCTCTACCATGAGTGTGTTTATCTTCTCACACTTTGGAAAATCTCAAGCACAATGAGGTCCATTAAAAAAGAAACAACCTTGTTGATTATTGGGGTTATGCATTTATAGAAAAAAGATGAATTTTGCTTTCCTTTGCCTTTGTCATACTTATCACCCAACCATTCTTCTTGGCATCTTGCTTTAATTTGCTTTCTTTGCCTTGCTTTTTCTTTGGGTTTTGAAAGGGCATCTAAAACTTTAGACTCTCAGATCCACAAGAGCATTGGCAGTAGTGATTATACTCTATATGTCTTTCACATTTTGTTGGTGAAGCTCCAATTGTGTCGAAGGTTTTAGCTCAAATAATAAGTTAAATATCTTCTATTACTCAAAGTATTTTGGATATGCAACATTAAGGATTTTAATTAATTGACATAATGCTGCACATATCAATTATGCTTTAGCTTTTTCAAGGCTAATGAGCCACCCATGAAACGTTGTAAGAGAGAAATTGATTCTTTATTTTTCTTTTAAGATTTTCTCGTGTATTAATCTTTGGCTTTCTAATATTTGCATCATCAATGCTCTATGTTCATCATATTACTATTGCATCTCTCATGAGATACATGTTGAAAATGGTCACCTGCTCTGTGTTTTACACATGAACAAAGGTGAAGTATTACTCCATATCCCATAAGAAGTTCCCTAACTCCTTTGTTACCGTCATTAAAGTGCTTCAGTTTATGAACCTTCGAGGGTGCCTATTTTTTACCACAAATTTGTTCTTCCAATTGCCTTGAGCTTAATAGTTAACTCATAATACAATTCATCTTGCTTGTGATGTATTCTCTCAAAATCCTAAAAAAGGATCCATTACTGCCCCTCCACAATAGACTCCAAATCTACAAGACACTCCAAAATGGCACATGAACCTTCCTATAAGGTGCTGCAAAAAATAAATTGCAGCTTTGACACTAGCAATTACAAGGTTGGTTATTACAGTCATGAACTATTACGATGATCATCTTTCTATGCAACGGCTAGGAACTCAAATCCTTAGTCCAACATTATTCAAACACCCAAATGTACTGAATTAGCAAAATTAGGGTTGAAAAAAGCTTTTTCTTTTTTTGAATTTCATTGAGGTTGTAATGTACAAATAATGAAAAGTACACAGATATAATGGTGATTCAAAAGAACTTGTCCAATTAATTCAAATTTAGTGAGTAATTTTTGTAATTTGCCCAACTATCAATCAATGCACAATTATCAAATTTCCAAAATCACTTTTCCACAAGTATATTGTACGATCCCTTGAAAATCTATTGAAGCTAGGAGGACTATATCTTGAAAAAATCATCATTAATGAGCTTTATATAAGAGGAAATTCTGTAAGGACAATGCCTTCTAAAGCATTGATGTTAAAATCCATTTTATTATGAAAAAAATATAAAAATCAGCTTTTAGAAAAGTACTTTTAAAATTGATTGAATATCTATCTAATCAAGTTTAAAATATACCTTTTATTTTAAAATAAAGATTATATTAAAAAATAATAAAAGATGAATTTATTTATCAAAAATAATATTACAAAAGTTCATAATACAATTTCTCTTACTTGTGGTGGATTCTCTCGAAATCTTCAATGAGGATCCATGGAAGCCCCTTCACAAAAGACTCAAAATCTGTAAGACACTCCAAAATGTCGCGTGAACCTTCCTTATCAGGTGAAGCACCAAAAAGGATTTTCAAGCATTAAATCCTTTCTCTAAGTTCATTTTTACCTCCAACCATCTCAATGAACGACAAATATGATACCAGCTATCACAAGGTTCGTTTCTATAGTCTCGATCTTGTACAAAAATCTTCTTGTACGAAGACTAGAAATTTCAATCCATAGTCCAAGATTGTCAAAACAACCAAATGCACTAAATAAGCAAAGCCAAGGTTGAAAAAATGCTTTCTTTTTTTTTGTGGATTTCACTATGGTAGCAAAACACAAAACTATGACAAGTACATAGATATAATGATGATTTCAAAAACCCCCTTTAGCATCTATTTATATCTAATTCAAATTTGGTAGATAATTTTTGTAACTTGGTTAACCATCAGTCAAAACACAACTATCAAATTCCTAAATTTTTTTTGGCTCTAAGTATACCATATGATCCCTTAGAAATCTAGTGAAGTTAAGAGAATAATACTCCTATATCTTAAAAAATTATCATTAATGAGCTTTATATTCAAGGAAATTCTCTAAGAACAATGTCTTCTAAAGCATTGATGTTAAAAGTTCTTTTATTATAAAAACATTAAAAAAACTTAGCTTTAAAAAGGTTCTTTTTAAAATTGATAGAGTATCTATCTAATCAAGTTTAGAATATATATAAAAAATTATATAAAAAAAGAATAAAAGATGAATTTATTTATAAAAAAATATTATTAAAAAGGTTATATTAAAATTAAAATTATTTTAATTAGTTCATAACAATCATTATTTCATTAAATAATTATTAATTATAAATTTATTAAATAAATAACTTTTAAATATAACATCTGCAGTTGTTTATTAATGAATATATTTGACGTTTATCAACAGGTTTATCAAATATATTCTAAATATTTCTATTTTTTTTGTTTATTCTTTAATTTGCAAAGAATTTCAGCCTTTACTTCACATTAATGTCTTTAGAAAAAAATATTATTATATTATTATTACTTATCTGATTTCTTAGGGTTATGCAATAGGAAAAACCAAGTAGGAAATTATAATGCAACCTTTCATTTGCATAAAAAACAATAAAAGATGTGTATTAATATTAATCACCATAAATCTTGAATATAAGATATACTTTTTTGAATATAACAAAGTACTGTCTTTTATTTTTATTTAAAATAATAAAATATTTAAATAAATATATTTACTTAACTATCGAAACTAATATGAATTCAAATATGGAATGTCATTTAATTTATTTTAAATTTTTAATAAGATTAACTTTTAAATAGCCATACAAAAGAAAAAAAAACTCAACTTAGTTTGCAATTGATAAAATGTTTAATGGTAGTGTTTTTTGATAGAGAATGGTGTAATCAATTGAAGATAATAGCTTGCAATTGTAAGATTGGAGTTGTACTTGTTTTGAAAAATAGTTTGCAATTACAAAGGTAAAGTTGTAAGCTTGGATTTATGAACTTTGGTATATGTATATGACATGGAATCATTCAATTTCTCATGATCTTATTTTTATTATTTGAATTTGAATAATGTTTACTAATGTTTACTTTGAATTATTTTTTAGGGTAAGTACATGATCAACATAGGATAAAAAACAATATAGAAGATTTGACTCTTAAATACTTAGATGATATGAGTTTCTTTAAGAAGTGCTTAATGTTTAGAGCATCAAACGCTACTTCAATGTGCTTTAAAGTGTAAATTACATGCATAATTCATATTATAAGAACTAATCAACCATTAATGTGAATTTTCAAAGTGAAATAATTTACTTATTTAAAAAAAACTATAGTTTAAATATAAATATGCTGAATTAAAAACTCCAATATTTTAAAAATATCTATTGTTATCAAACTTTAAGTGTGAGTGATTTTATTTAATATATCTAAAATTTTAATAAAATTAAAAATTATTAAAATTTGAGAATTTAAATTGGGCAATTTGTCAAAGATTGCATATCTTTTCTTATATTAAAAAAATCTTGACTCATTAATTTTTTTACCCATGATGATAGGAAGAAGATTTCAAATATAAAAGCATAAGGTTATTAATAGATTGTTATCGTGAACCTAATGAGACATTGTGATAGGTAAATGTTATCATCACATGCTCTAATTAGATCAATTAAACCATGGAAACAAACAAAGAATTCTAGTCTTTGATATGCTAAGGCTCATTATGTGATCTAATACATCAATTGATTCATAATGATAAGTTACATTTTGATAATCTAATGCATCTAATTATGCTCAAGAACCATCTCACCTTTCTAATATGCTTAGATTCAAATCAAGTTGCCAAATCACAAAATTTTATAATTATTGTTATTTTGCATGATGGCTATTTTGTAAATAGTTATTATAAATTTGAAATAGCGAACCATTAAATTTGGTTTTGTTATTAAATTAAAATCTAAGTTATCAAACTAAAATTTATGTTGACCAACATTTAATTAAATTAAGCAATAATGACTAATTAGGTTGTTTGATAATTGTTTTTAGTTACTAAAAAATATCTCAAAATAAGAGATTTTTTAACATAATTTATTTATAAAAATTTGGTAAAATTTGAAAAAAAATTTTAATTTAGAACATTCTAGTCTTAGTAATCGATGTTCATCATTGCTTCTATTCAATGCATCTTTCATTCATCAAACTTTGAAAATTTTCTTTTTCAATCAGTTAAATTATCATATTTTCATTGATTCAAGTAAAATCATAACACATCCTTGCCTTGCTAAACATTTCGTCAATCATAGGATTGTTTCTTTGTATCTAGTGAAGTTTTGTGTCTCCAAATTCTTTTCTTTTACTACAAATTTTTTTTCGTAGTAACTATCTCTTGACGTTAAGGTTTGATCTATATATGTTTTTGGAGAAGGACTTATATTGATTAATTTTATTTTTATTTGATTTTTATCAATGATTAACATAGACTTGAATTTAAATCAAATCATCTAAAAATTATTAGTATACATTATAATTATTTCTTAAATCTTTATTTCATAATTTTTTTAAATGTTAATCAATATATTTCATAATAAAATTAAAATTTGTAGAATCAATTATAAAGACTTGCTTGAACTTATTAATATAATTACTTTATAATATTTTTTTAAGAAATCAAATTTTTTTTTCATAATAATTCATCCCTTCTTACAAAATTACATTTTAATTGTTATAAGTGAAAATCACTTTCTAGTGAGAAGAAATTCCTTGAAAGATTCATTGCTTAAATTGATACTCTAATAAGTTTAGGTAAAGAACTTCTTTCAAAAGGTCACCATTATTTTATTGTGATTATTATCTTTATTGAAAAACTATGATAACCAATTATTTAAGATTAGTTGATAAAAAAAATACGAGAACTAATACAAACATCATTTGAATTTCTCATGAATTGTATAGAATTGTAAATATTTTATATTATACTTTGAATATTACTAAATGTAATAGAACTATGAATTTATAAATAACGTGTAAAATGTGTCATGAGTCAAAGGTAACTTATGAAGGATTAATTGAGAAAGAATGAAATAAAGAATAAGAAAAAGTAAAGAAAAAATGTATTGAAAATAGCTTGGAGTAACTTAAAGGAGACTAGCAGAAGTGAAAAGGAATAAAATGATGATATACTTTTTTATATGATGGTCAGAGAAGAAGAAGAAAATATATCTTCTAGTGAAGAAAAAATTACTCCAATAAAACAATTAGCTCAATAATTACTTTATGTTTACATTAAATATGAAAATTTGTATAAAAATATAAAAAACTAAATGAAGAACATAATAAATATCTAAGTCCTAACAAACAAATTAGAGATAAGACTAACACTTATTTAATAAATATGCAAAAAATCAATGATGAATTAGCACAAAATAGTAATGAGTATACATCTTTAATTAAGAAATTGAATGATTTTAAATTTTTTTACTCTATTAATTCATTTTCAAAAAGAAAACCAATTAATAGAGAAATTTTTATTACAATTGCAAATAGATTTCATGTCCATATGCATAATGGTAATATTCACATCTGACATAATAATAATAATAAATTTATTTGCCATTGTTACATATATCAAATGCATGTAAGATTAGAGCTAATGTTTATTCTAAATATTCTATATTTGTATAGATAATTAAGTTAAATAATAGTTCATATATTCTTAAATGTGTTAGACTTCAAATGATTTAAGTTCTTAAATCTAACAATTAAAATCAAGTAAAAGAATCTATGTATACAAACTTTGATAAATCAATTTCAACTAAAAAAAATAGTATGAACATATATGATGAACAAATAAGATTTTAGAAATTAAGTTTAAAAGATTCAAATAAAATAGATAAAGAAAAAATAGTTAAAGAAAATGTGATTCCTAAAATCTTAAAATTTAATAAACATTATCATGAAGAACAAATTGTATGTAAAATTATAGATATTGTTAAAGCTAAACCTTATCTAACTATTAAGTTTTTGTAGTAAATTTTGAGCCAACTTTAATACAAGATGTCTTAAATAAGAAATTTTGGATACTCTTGTAACTATTTTTTAATTTTTTATTTCATAATTTTTAAAAAATGTTAATTAATATTTTTTAAAATAAAATTAAAAGTTGCATATGATCAATTATAAAGATTTGCTCAAACTTATTAAAATAATTACTTTTAAATATTTCTAAAAAAAAGTTTTAAGAAATCAAAATTTTTATTCTTAATAATTCACCCATCTTTTGCTAAATTATAATTCAAAAATAATATTTTTTATGAACTTTTGAAAATTAATGTTTTCATTTTCCCAAATGTCTTTATGAATTGCATCATTTTCTTCTTAATATTTTAGTCCTATTTGCACATACTTTTTGTTACTCTTTGGACTACTTTCACTTCAATTTCTTAAGCTAGCAATGTAGCACTTTTGTGCTAATATGGTAGCAATTGCTTCCACTCAATTGATTATGCTCTACCATTAAATAATATTAGTTTGAAAAAACTTGAGAGAAACTTGATACTAATCTTTATATTTTATGCAAGTGCCCATGATTTTGATTTATTATTGAGGGTTCACATATGGCTAGTCTCAAGTAAAATCTATTCTTGAATATACTATGATAAAGAATCATAATAAGGGAATCAAATATCCAAGTAGAAATGCTCATGTGGCTTAATAAATGATTTGATATATCTTTGTTCTTAGGATTACAAAATGAACAACTCAACTCCATCACTCTTATTAGTTATCAAATATATCCTTAACAGTTAAATTGTGATCTTTTAAAGCTTTAATACCACAACAAACATATGGTAACAACTTTAGCTCGATGTTATTGGATACAATTGAATATTACTTTTAGTAAATAGTAAATTAATTTTTAAAATCCTTAATATGAATAGCAAGTTCAAAGAATTTAAAGATAAGAAAGATAATAATACTAGAGTTTTAGGTGGTCCGACTTGACCAGTGTCTACCTCCATCCTTTTCCTGTTGACTAGACTTGTGTTGAAAATAAGGGAGTGTGATATCTACAAGAGTGAGGATAAATTATAAAAATTATAAACTCAAGCCAACTTAAATTCTAAGTAGTAAATAGTAATGAAAGACTTCTATGCTCTTTAATAATTTCAAGTGCAAGGTTAAGAAAATAATTTCAAATTATTTGATTCAAGCCTAAATCTTTATCTACTTATACCATATAGTACACATGTACCATATGTTTCTTTTGTCATTTTATATGTGAGTATTTAGGATCTTCTTCAAAATAAAACAAACAAGAATTTTCTTCTAAATATATATTACATCAAAGATCCCATGATATATGTGATCCTTTTAGCACCATACCATAGACCATCCGCTTTTCTCATTGTCCCTCCAAAAACACTTGATGTATTGTAAAGTTATTTAGGACGTATTATACGTTAAGCTCAAGTATTTAGTTTTTAGTTCAACAAATTGTTTTCTCTTCCTATCACACCTTTTCTATTGAGCTAAATATACCATCGACTCAAAAATCACATATTGTAATCTACCTTCAAGAAAGCAACTATTGGATGATGTATTGTATGCTAACATAAACATGCAGTACATTAGCTTTGATTAATAAGCATCCACAACTTGATATACCATTCGCAACACACCAGCATATTACTCTCTTAGACTTGATGTACCATATTTTAGGTTTGATGTATGATACATCCATTGCTGAATGAATACAAAAATGGTCATGAAAGTCTTAGTCTCGCTAAAATCAATGCATGAAGGGTGCTGGAAGAAATCTTGAAGTAAACTTATAAATAGCTATTTTGAGCATTAACAGTAATTGTTTTTCTCGTGCAAAACAATAACATATAGCTACTCAACTTCTCTTAAGCTTTCCTTCTCTCTTCTTATGACTTTCCTCCTTCCTTATAGCTTTCTTATACTATAACAAAAGTTTGGTACTATTGTAAGAGAAATTTAAGATAAACAACATTGAGTGCTTTCCTTTTTATTTTCTACAATCTTCTCACTATTGTAATTATCTCTTTTCCTTTTCTATCCTTCTCTTCACTTGTTCATGAATCTTCCAACTTCTTGATCTTATCCCTTTCATTAACGTAGAAATAGTTGGGAAAAAGTCTTCATGGACAATGATTTAAAACTAGTTGTCCTCAATTATCCTTTATATATATATATATATATATGATTTTTTATTTTAATTTTCATAATTTATAACAAATTTAATTGAGCTTTGGAAACTACAGACTAATAGCAAGTATATTCCTTAAAGAGTTTTTCTTAATGATATGCTAACTTTAGCAATTCAAACTACATTACAAAATCACACATTTTTTAACGCAAAAGCCAAAATAATAGTTATTTTGGCCTTGAAATGTAAACTTCATTACATCAACAATACCTAATTACATGCTTAAACACATAATTACCATGATTCAAGATAATTAGCCAAAATACAAAATGGAAATGTCAATGAATAGAGTGAAGGAGAGAGGGAGAGAAATCGAGAGATACACACACATAAAGAAAAATAGATGTGATGTAAGTTTGATGTTGTGTTCTTCATTATAATCCAAACCAATATGATACAATTCTCATAAGGCCCATCTATCTTCAATTAAATTCACTCCTAATTGGTTTTGTAGCATAATCCTACTAAACAAACTTATAACCAGATAAAAATCATAGAATTAATTAATTACCAGGTATCTTCTTAGAAATTTGGATTCTAGTAACTAATATCTTCAAATCTTCAAAACTATAAAGTGGTAAGCTTCACTTGAACAATCTAATGTAATTGGTTCCTTCCAAATATCTCTAAAGAAATATTCACCTTCTTTCTTGGATGTTCCCTTTTCTTGCTCACAAAGACTTAAGTCTCTTTTTTCCAAGAAAAGGTTACCTCAAGGTCAATGCTTGGGTTCTAAATTATTTCTCCCAAGGTGCATCCTATGCACACTCAAGTCTTCCTCAATTAAACTTATTTGAGGCTTAAGCAAATATCTTCAAGTGTTGGAAATTCTCCTAAAGGCCTAACTAAGATACTAAGATCTATTTCTTCTCTTTGAATGATCATCTATCACTTTATCCTTAAGAACCTATAGAATTAAGGAATGTCAATGTTTATTCCAAGAGTTTGATCTTATTTTAAGAAGATGTCATCTATTTCTCTTAGGACTTACACAACTCGTTAAGACATGCAAAGACTTTTCAAGCTAGCTTATCATTTCTTGTTTGGTATGGCTAATCTTTAATTAGATTTGTTAGTGAGAAAGAACTAGAAGTATAGAAACAAATTACACTTTCTCAGAATTGGCAATGGAAGCAAGATATTTTAAGATATTTAAGGGATACCCTCAAGGATAAGCTTGTTTCTTCTAGGAATAACATAAACAATATTAACATTTGCTTTATCATTTTCTTGAAACATTATAAGTTAACAAGCTTCAAACAATTTTTACTTTTATTAATTGGAGTTAAGTCGATAAACTAGTGTTCAAAAGATGAAGGTACAACTTTCTTGGCTATATAACTTGGAGGGGATCTAACTTGAGTAATCCCTTGATAGGGATTTCATACTCTACATTTAAAAATTATTTGACCATAATCTTCATAAAATTTGCAAGGTTTAGATTTGTTACATTTAAAACAAAAAGAGGTCAAGGTTTTTGAGAAAAACCTTACTTTATTGTGGCAAGGATCTTTTTCAAGAGATCACACATAGATTTGGTAGGGGCATACCCCTGTCCCACTCAAAATCAGCCAAACATGTCGACATGGCAACCCAATCGGCCGGGGCATTCCCCTCCCGCCTAATATGTGAAAACGCAGATTAGACATACTCCTCGCAAAGAAAAGGGCGTCAGAGTAGACACTCCCCTCTCTGGGGCAACTAACTAACTACAAGATCTCATGCAAGGCAGTAGTAGAGTCAGTCTAGATCTCGATCTCCTGGAAACAGTGGAGCTTAGTCATGATTAGAACAATAGCCTCCAGCATAGCCTGAATCTCCATGGCACCGCAAGCCTGAGAGATAAATCTCTTGCCCAAGATGTAGATAGGACTCCCCAAGTGATCACGGGCCACCACACCAATACCTGCCACCTCACCTTTCACAGCCGCATCATAATTCACTAAGAACCATCCCATTGGGGGGGAGCCACATATGGGTAACAAAAGGCCCCGAAGGGTAAAGCTCCCCGCTAGACGTAGATGGATGGGAAATGGAGATACCTGCTGCAGCTGCAATTTCCACTTTAATCTTCATGATTAGGATGAGTTTACTAAAAACTGTCCCGTTGTGCTTCTTTAAGTTTCTGTTTTCCCAAATATAGTAGAAGGTGGTAGCCACCACAGTCATATGAAACACCTCTCCCCCACGCACCGCACCCTGTTGCTTGGCGTGAGACTAGAAACTCTCGAGAGTACGCGGCACCACGCCCGCGCGCATCCTGCAAGAAAGCCCCGGCGCCTCCACCAAAACACTTAGTGCGGGGTCCGCCCAAACACTCCGCGGCATATCACAGTTAATAAGAGTGTGCTGCAAGGACTCCGCCGTGCCATATCCCCACAGACAATCGCTGCAATCCCCCAAGTGTCTCGCCACTATCCAAACAGCAGTTGAGATAAGGTTTTTAGCCTCTCCAAATAAACATATGGGTACGAGGCCTAGTCTTCAACTTCCAAATCCACCCCAACTGATTCCCAAGAGAAGGAACATTCCCATCAATCTCTCCCCTAGCGGTAGCAATGAGTGACCGATAGAAAATAGAACTTAAGACCATGGTAGAATCAAAATGTACCTGTTTGAGCTCATCATTCACAATGTTGGGGCCCTACGGGAGAGAGGCGATCCTCTCCATAAGCAAGGAGCTAGCCCACCTCCCAGATAATGCAAAGTCTCACATACCCAGAGCAGCAATACAATCATCAACACATTCCGGCCACGAGGCCTCCATATTAATGAAAGTAAGCCACCACCTGATAGGAAGAAACCCCAACCAGTTATCTTCATAAAAATCAGCGCGTTTACCGTCAAACAATCGCCACACAAAGCCTCCCAAAGCCACCGTAAGTCCCTCATTGACCAATCTACAAGCATGCGAGGCACCCCGGGGAGGCCTACATGGGTTATTACCCAGGGGGTATTTGCACCTCATGATCTCCACCCACAAGCTGTTATCCCGCTGTAAGAGTCTTCTACGATGCCTCATAAGGAGTGCGCTGCGCCAGATCTTGAAGTCAAACAGACCTAACCCACCCATGTCCTTGGGGATAGTAATTGTCTCCCAATCAGTATAATGAATGTGGTGGGCCTGATCTATCCCACACCAAAGGAAATTTCTCATCATGCGCTCAAGTAAGTCCAATACACCTATAGGAACCACACAATGGCTTATCATATAGCTGGGAATTGCACTCAAAATAGTCTTGATGAGAAGATACCTTCCCGCCAAAGAAAGCGGACGCACATTCCACTTAGCAACCTGATCATTAATTTTCTGAATAAGAAAATTAAAATCACCTTTATTAAGGTGAGTGGCAGAAATCGAAACACCCAAGTAATTAAGCAGCTGTCCTTGTGGAATCTTCAAGACATTTGTCACAAGCTTCTTCCTCTTGCCCTTCATGCCTCTGCTAAAATACACCCTGGATTTGGAGAAATTGACACCAAGGCCTGTGTGCATGCAAAACTAGCGCAAGATGGTCTTCACCGTGTGCATAGACTCTCGAGAAGCCGGTGCATAAATAATGACGTCATCAGCATACAATAGGTGGGAGATAATAGGGGCAGAGGGCAACACCGGAACCCCAAAAGAGCCTGATCCTCATAACGCCTAGTCAAAAGAGAGAAGAACTCAGAAACAATAATGAATAGGTAAGGGAGAGAGGGCACCCCTGTCAGAGGCCCCTGTGCGCCTCAATCCAAGGCAATCTGTCCCCATTGAGCAACACTCCAAAAAGGGGGGAGACAATACATGCCCTAACCCAATCGCACCACACAGGCGGGAAGCCCAACAAACGCATCATCTCCAGCACAAACGGCCATCTGACACTGTCATAAGCCTACTCCATATCCACCTTCACAGCCATCAGCCCCACTCTGGAGGAAGAGGAATGCATCCTGACCCCCATCTCCTGAGTAATAAATATGTTGTCAGAAATAGATCGGCCCGGAACAAAAGCCCCCAGCTCCCTAGCAATAATATCTGGAAGCACTCCTTTAAGCCTGTCAACCAAGACTCTATGCACGATTTTGTAAATGACATTGCAAAGACTGATGGGTCTAAAATGATCTGGCTTACAAGCGCCATGCCTCTTCGGGATGAGAACCACCAATGTATCCTTCCAAGCCAAGGGCATGCGTCTCTCCTCGAAGAAATCCAACACAGCTCTGACAATGTCCTTCTTAGTGATATCCCAGTAACCCGTAATAAACTCAGCGGTAATGCCATCCATCCCAGGTGCTTTGTTCCTTCTGCAAGACCTAATGGCAGCCGTGACCTCATCAATAGTAATCGGACAAGATAACGAGGATCTCTGATCAAGAGTGAGGCAGCAGTGGGATAAGTGCTGAACAGAAGGCCCATCACCCAAGTCACCCCTCCACCGTTGGTCAAAGTGCCTCCATAGAACATCTCCTACGCCATCCGTAGACACCACCTCAGTACCAAAGGCATCAATAAGCCGAGTGATAGTGCTGTTGCACCGTCTAGAGGTCGCAGCTGAGTGGAAAAAATGTGTATTACTGTCGCCAAGCCTAGCCCATTGCAGCTTTACCCTTTGCCACCACCACCACACCCAGTGTGGAACTTCTTGATGAGCATGCCGAGATGGGCGTTCTCCTCATCCTCTAAGGCAAGGATCTTTTTCATGTGAGGTATCCAAACGAGTATCATAATTGGTTATTTAATGTGGATGATTTCCCTAATTATTTTGTTTTTTGGGTCAAAGAAAGAATTTTGAACATATTTAAAAGGTAGTAATGCAAGTTGATTATTAACACTTTCAAAAGTAGTAAAATCTTTTTTTTTTCAATCTTAGATTAAAAAAAAGTTCTCATTCATTAATATGAAAAGTACCTTAATCAAAGATTTCTTATAAATATCACAATAAAAATCAGATGAGAATAAAAATAATAAGAGACATCTTGAAAAGTTATAAGGCTTAGTGAACAACTTCTCTTAGGGAGTTCTTATGTTGTTAATGATAATCTTGGTGGCAATTTCCCAAATTATGACAAAACTAAAGAAGATTTTTAGATAATTTCTTGGGACTAATAACTAATAAAGGTGAAAATTACTTGAAAGATCAAATGGTCTAATAAGCAACATCCAAAACTAATTAGTTGCATATTCCTTTATTAAAGTGAAAAATATTTAACACTTAATAGGACCATTTATAGCTTGTAGGCTTATTGTGATTCCAAACTCATTAAAGAAAACATAAGAGTTGTAGTAAAAGGTAGAAAACTTTAATTGGACCTTTGTGAGCTGAGTAGTTAAGAGAATTTCATATGATAAAGGGAGACTTCCCCAAGATAAAGAATTAGAACTCATTATCTATTGGATTGACTAGAAGAGGTGACGCAAAGAAGGATATAAAGAGGATGATTGGTGAATAAGGAAGAAGCATAGGTATACCCATAAACCTTGAGGATTGAGCACAATTAGGGGCTAAAAGAAATGGAGGAACATGTTACTACAAAAAATAAGTAGCAAATTGGTGAGAGTAATCATTCTCAATGGTAAGAGATGGAACATGTTTTTGAGAGAGTGGATTCAACATAGGAGGAACCTCTATAATAAGGGGCCTAAGAGTAAGACAATTCAAACTTCAATTGTATTATAATAAGAGAAGATAGACCACTGACAACTATCAAGGAGCAACCCATCTTCTACCAAAACAATTGAAAAAATGTTCAAGAGAGGAGATTCTTAACCAAATACCAATAGAGGACAACGTAGATGCATAAGGACTAGCCCTAGATCAAGATGTTCAAAAGATTCAAGCTATGGAGCTAGTGGGTTATTTAGTCTAATTCTCATTTTTTAATTTTCTTATCAATTCTCATATATGAATGCAAAAGGATTGCAATGTTAATTATTGATACTGGAAAATTAATCGAAGCATACTCATATGAAAATTATAAAATGATTGCAAGTAGGAGGAATGCTTTAGTCCACACACTAGATCTAAACAAAGAAAGTTGAGAAGAAAGTGAAAGGAACATAAGAGGAAGAAAAAGAAAACTTTTGTCTAACAAAATATAAAGACAAAAGATCCAAAGAAAAGAAGACTTAGGCTAACATTTTAAAGTGGACTTATTAATTACTCATCTCAAATTTAATCTTTGAGGGGTTATTTATAGACAAGTTAAGATGTGGTTTACAAATAGATGATATTGTTATTTCCTTACATGTGAAATTACAATTAAAAATAAATTATAATCAACTTATTAAATTAGATCGGTGTACAATTTTTGTTGCATGTCACATTTTGTTAATAACTACCAAATTGGCGAACGAAAGAGAAAATATAGTTCTCCAAGCTCTAGTATTGATTACACTAGATGAAGCGTTACTTGAAAAGGCTGAAGGAACATGATTGTCACATTTCTCAAGAGGATAAGTAGATAGCCAATACTCTAAGCAATAGCAAAAGCTCAATTAATACAAAATAATCAATTATTGTCCAAAAAATATTGTTAAACAAAGAAGGCAATGGGCCCTGAAAACCTAAGTCATATTTGTTGTAGCTCTATTGATGATACAGAAATGCATGAATTATTTGAATGCCATGTGGCAAAATTCAATGATGTAAATCCTCAAGTAATATGAATCATATAATAAAAGATTTTGAAATGAATTTTAGAAGTATTATATGAAAAAAATTGAAATTTTAAAAAATATTAATTAGAAATTTGATATTTTTTGAAATATTTGCCAACAAGATCATAATAAACTCAAAATTTGCTAAACAAATTAGGATCTAGATTAAAAAAAATAGATGTAAATAAAACTCTCTTGTTCTCAATAATACAACCAAATTCATAGCCTTATAGATATTGGGATAGCTCTACTTGAAGCTCGTCACATATATGCCCACAGATAAGTCGAATAGATGGTGGGATAAGTTTATTTAGAGATAGCCACATATATGCCCATAGATAATCAAATTTGAATTCGATCAATCACAACCTAAATTTGGCCTAAAAAGTTTTGGAATTGGTATGGATAACTTGCATCAAATTTAGGCTCAATCAGAGTTCAAATGAGTAAACATGCATGCATGTATTTGCTTATAGATAAGCATATATATTTATTTAGTCAGATTAAATTAACTATGAGTTATATTAGTATCTAATGTTTTTAGTTGAATTGAAACAAGTTAGAATTTGATTCGGATAAACAAATTGAAAATTTATCCTAAGATCTCCAATTGAATCCAATGAAAATTCAACCTACAAATTTATCCTAAGATCCCAAATTGAATCCAATGAAAATTCAACTTACATGTCAAGCCAAGACTCAACCTAAATAAATTTGTATTTAAACACAGCTCATTGAATTTGACATACAATAAATAAAACTCTGAAACAAATTATTACCATAAAAATAAAACCACACGGCAGATTTTATAATCAACTCTCAAGGCTTGATAATACTATTTTCTCAAAAAAAAAAAAATATATATCATATTTTACAATTGAAATCAATGCAGTTAATGAAACCCAGACTACATAAAATTTTCAAGAAACAAAGGGGTGAACAAACTACTTGTGTTAAGAAAACAATAGAACATCATCACCAATGTATATACACACAATTAAAAAAAAATGAAGTACCTGAAGAGAAAAATTATACGAACCATTCAGGCCATATCATCCAAAGAAAAGCCACGTAAATACACCAAAAAAGGATTTTCTTTTTCATCGTCCAATGATGCAGAAATCATCTGTATTCTTTTCGTTCCTGAAGAAAATAAACGACTCAGAAAATATTTGATCAAAAACATTTATGAAGTTAAAGAAGAGGATGATCGAGTTTTTGACCTAGTATTATGTTTCACTGCGGAGAAAACTTGTAGTTGCTTAGTATTTTAACAAAAGAACTCCACCGTTGATAAAATCTCTACCAGATCATCGCCATCCTGCATACAAGGAGGAAGCAGGCAGTTAGACTGAAGAGTTTTGCACGTACATATACGTATATAAGTACATATGTATATTTGATTAGGCATGTAAGTCAATTAATGTTACGTTTAATACAAATGAATACATAAACTTGTATATAACAAACTTGATGCAAAACAGAAAAAGCAATTAAAGTATCGATTAATAATGTGCATAGCAAAGGAACTAAAATTATGAACGTAGCTTGCATACCTTTAAACCTTTTTAAAGATATGAGCTTCGAGCTCATTTTGATGCATGGGTGTTGGAATTGATGTTTATTTCAATGATGCTATATCAATGCTGAATGCTAGAAAAAAAAGCAAAGCTTTGCAGAAAAATTACCAAACTAAACTCACCTTCTCTAAACAGAGAAGCAAATACAAGTTCATTCCAAGAATCTGGTACTCCAGGAAGACACCAATGGCTGCAATCAAGGATAGATGCAGGGTGGCTCCATGTGCCTATGTGGGCATCGCTACGGTATGCACCCATCATAGTTACATTCAGGACAGTCATTGGAAACTTTACCTTTGAGACGACCTCGGCGATGATATCTGTAAATTCGCTCCTGATATTTCCTTCAGCTTCTATAGTAGGCTTTTTTGTCACTTCACAAGTTTTTTGCCCTAATCCACTGTGCAAATAGAAGATTAATATCTAGAATAAATGAGGTTCAATGCTATTAGCACATCAAGCATGAGAAACTATTAAGCAATTTACAACATTTAGTACGGCTAAACAAATCTCATCAACTTAATATATGTAGGATACATATCAATTTGGTATCGAAGTTGCTTTAATAGCGAAAATACAACACTAAACTAAAATGATATTCATATAATTTGAGAACATCAAAATGATTATATATGAACGTTGAAAGCCCCAATCACCACAAACATTTCCTAACAAAATACTGCATACTATAAATCAAACCAATTAAGCCCTAACAATAGAGAGAGAGTCAAGATTAAATAATTGCACATAATGAGATTAGGGTCCAAAATTTAAAAAGAACAAATTTATGTTTGAAAAGGGGGAAAGCGTTTATGTGGCGGTTCAATTGAAATCATAACAAGAAACATTCATGAGCATCGTCATACAAAAGCTAAAACTTATGCTAGTACTTGAGGCAAAATAAAACATGCAGGAAAACATGTTACCTAACACTAGATGAAGGAAAAACAAGGAAATTGATTGAATAACTATTACATCAATGGAGGTTTCTGAGTGTGAGATACCTCAAACACATTGTTACAATTGAGAACATAACAAGAAACAATCGTGAGCATCATCATACAAGAGCTAAAACAAATGCTAGTACTTGAGGCAAAACAAAACGTGCAGGAAAACATGTTACCTAACACTAGATGAAGGAAAAACAAGAAAATTGATGGAATAGCTGTTACATCAATGGAGGTTCCTGAGTGTGAGATACATCAACCACACTGTTATGCCCTTAGCTTCAATAGATCAATAAGAATTTCAGAAATGCGACCATTGTTCTTTTACCACTGGTTAGGGAGTTAAAGAACTGCTGGTTAGTGCTGGATTAGGTAACCGGCTACTACTTGCAAGCTTATAAATTACTGTAAAAAGAGTTTTGAGGAACCAATGGTGTATGTGTGTATATTTCCTACCTTATATGTAGCTTCCTGAGTCAAATCCAACAAAAAAAA
Organism: Vanilla planifolia; assembly: GCA_023846275.1. Taxonomy (NCBI): domain Eukaryota; kingdom Viridiplantae; phylum Streptophyta; class Magnoliopsida; order Asparagales; family Orchidaceae; genus Vanilla; species Vanilla planifolia. Next base: position 30,548,967 of record CM043869.1, on the reverse strand, counting down.
GGTGTTTTCCTAAACTTGGTCTTATTTATTAAGTGAGTTTTGGTGTTTCAGTAAGACTGAACTTAAGGATTGGAGTTCTTAGTCATAGCACAGAAAGTAATTTGTTGCATTTTCCAAATCTATTGAAATGTCCTTGTGACGGTTGGTATCAAAGCCCTGTTCGTTGAGATGGTTAGAGGAACCAACAAACTCAAAAAAAAGATTTCATGGGTGAAAGTTCTTCTTGGTGCCGCACCTAATGGGAAAGGTTCACGTGCCATTATGGAACATCCTGTAAACTTAAGAGTCAGTTGTAAAAGGTCTCCACCAAACCCTTGTTAAGGATTTTGAGCAAATCTGCCACAAGCAGAACGAACTACATCACGAGTTAGTCGTGATGTGTAGGGTAATTGGTAGTACAAAGTTTTGACAAAAGAATAAGCATTACATTAGGATTCTTGAGCCAAAGTATTTCAATGGTACCAGGAATATTAAAGAGTTAGAGAACTTCTTTTGGCACATAGAATAATACTTCTCTTACATCAGATGCGAAGAGGGTGACCATTTCCAACATATATCTCGCGGGAGATGCGATATTGAGGTAAATAACACAAAGCGTGGTGACTCAAATGTTAGAAGGCCAAAAAATGATAACATGGGAAAAGCTCAAGAAAGAAATAAAGGATTAATTTCTTCCTTGAAATGCTTCTTGGGCGACTCAGAAAACTTTGAAAATGTTGAAATACACTAGAATGGTGTGGGAATATATCAAAGAATTTAGTTCCTTGATGTTGGATATCCAAAATATGTTCGAGGAAGACAAGCTTTTTAACTTCTAGTTTGAGCTATAACATTGGGCACAATTGGAGCTTCACAAACAAAATGTGAAGTACTTGCCAAGTGTACTCATTGCTACCAACATTCTTGTGCACTATAAAGCTTCAAATGCAAGAAAGCAAAGAAAAGAGGGGAATGGAAACAGGATGCAAGGAAGTATGATGGGGTTGAGAAGAATGATAAAGATAAACAAAAGTAAGAATCATCTTCTTTCCAAGGTATGAATAATTCAATTAAGTAGCAATATTATTTCTTGAGCAATGAATCTCATCATGCTAGAGCTTGCGTCAAGCATAAGAAGTTTAAAGTCCTCATGGTTGAGAAAACTAGTGAGAAATTTCATAAAAAGTTGTTAAACATGTCAACCCTTTGCAATACTCAATCCTTTGGTAACTGATTCAACCGAAATACTAAACAGAATAAGTGGTAATGTGACTGTTGCTCATTTTTTGTTGATACATAACTCAGTCAAGATGAATGGCAAAGAAATTGTGACAATGGTGGACACGGGTACTACAGACACATTCATGGCTATAAAGCTTTCCAAAACTTGGGTTGCAGGTGAGCAAGTGTCCCAATTTCCTAAACACAGTGAATGCAAAGGCTCAAGTTGTGGTTGGAATGGCTTATGATGGACCACTAATTTTGAAAAGTTGGATGGAAAATACCAATTTGTTGATCATTCCTTTAGATGATATTGAATTAATATTTAGAGTAGATTTTTGCAAAAAATCTAAAATGTCCGCAATGCCTCAACTTGATGGAATTATGATGATACAAGAGACAACTCCTTTCTTTGTTCTTTACTGCCATTCATATGGGAAAAAGAAAACAGACAGGAAGAGCAAAACATAATGCATTTCACCAATGCGGCTGAAAAATGAGTTGAAAATTTGAGATGATACCTTGTTACATTGATCGAGATTAAGGAAGCGGATCAGGTCAATAATTGTAGTTCTAAAGGAATTTGCAGATATCATGTCTTTATTGTTGCCTAAAACTCTATCTAGTGTTGTTCCTCCTACACATTCACTATACTGGATGTCTTCATTGGAGTTAACAGAATTGCTCAAACAACTGAATAAGAAAGCTAGTTTCATTCTACCATCTAAAACTCCATTTGGTGCCCAAATGTTGTTTCAAAGAAAGCAGGATGGTTCTTTGCGAATGTGCAGAGATTAATGTGCATTAAACTGGATAATGATGAAAAACAAGTACCAAATTCCTTTGGTGAAGGATTTGTTGGACCAATTGCGCAAAGCAACATGGTTCAATAAGCTAGACTTGTGGTCAGGATATTAACAAGTCCAAGTTGCAGTTAAAGATAAAGTCAAGTCCACTTGTGTAACTCGATACGACTCTTTTAAGTTCTTAGTTATGCCCTTTGACTTAACAAATATGTCAACTACATTCTGCAATTTAATGAATAATAATCTTGATGTGTACCTTTGCAAAATTTTTATGATTTACTAAGATGATATTGTGATCTACAATAACTCTCTTAAAAAGTATGTGATGCATTTGTGAAAAGTGTTATCTCGATTAAAAAAAATTTAGCTCCATGTGAAGAAAGAAAAATGTGAATTTGTTAAGAAATAATGTTTCTTGAATATTTGGTTAGCAATCAGTATGTGAGAATGAATCCAAAGAGGTGCAAGCCATTCTAGATTGGCAAGCTCCAACAAAGGTACTCAAGCTGAGGTCTTTTCTTGGTTTAGCAAATTACTATCAAAGATTCACTATTGGATACCCAAAAAAAGCTACCCTGTTAATAGATCTCTTAAAGAAAAATGAGATAAAATTGGTCTAAAGCTTGTCAAGAGACATATGAAAAACTCAAGGTTGCCATATCTAGTGAAGCAACGCTACAAAAGCTTGACTTTGAGTTACTATTTGAGGTGCATACAGATGCATCAAACAAGATTATTGGCAAGGTTTTGGTGTAAGAAGACCACCCTATTGCTTTTGAATACAGAAAGCTGAATGTTACAAAGCAAAAGTATTCAGCTCATAAAAAATAAATGGTTGTTGTGTCTTGTCATTAAATTTGGCGGGTGTATTTAATGGAAACAAAGTTTGTTGTGCAGACTGAAAATATTGTCAACACATTCTTTAGAATATAATAAAAATTGTCACCAAAGCAAGCTCATTGGCAACAAGTCCTAGCTAAATATGACTTTGTGTGAGAGCACAAGCTTAATAAGCATAATCAGATCGCTAATACGCTAAGTCAAAAAGAGGTATTTGCTAACATTTATGTTGTTACTTGGGTGGAAACAAACATAATGGATAGAATTTGGATTGCTACTGCTAACAATGAGGCTTATAATAAGCATTGGTGCATAGGTCTGAGGTGGAATTGTGAGATGATGTTGGATCGATGATGGACTCTTAATATCCAAAGGAGGGAAAGTATCCATCTTTTATGGAGATGCTTTTGAAGAGAGCTAATTTATTTGTCCTTTGTGGAGATGCTTTTGGAGAAAGCTACTTAAATAGTCGCATGATCCATAGTGGGCAGGAAATTTTAGCAGGGAAAGAATATCAACACTCTTATCTCGTTTCTATTAGTGGCCTCGAATGGGGGCTGATATTGAGCTTAATGTCAAAACTTATTTAAGCCAATAAGAAAAAACAGCGAGAAAAACGAAGCATGCTTGCTGCAACTTCTTCCAACTTCAGAGAAATCGTGAGCATCGATGTTCATATACTTTATTAGAAAGTTCTCTAATATGAATAACATAGCCTCAATGATAGTAGTTGTTGATCGCTTCTCAAAATATTCTATATTACACCTTCAACTTTTCCGATTGATGTAGCTGCTAACTTATTTTATCGACATGTGGTTAAGTAGTTTGATGTGCCTGAAGACAATGCGATTGATCAAGATGTAAGATTTATAATAAGGCTTTGGACTTAATTGTTCGATATAATGAGAACCAATCATAAATTCTTTATAGCCAATCACCAACAACCCAATAAGCAAACTAAGAGGATAAATCAATTTCTGAAAGAATACTTGAGGCATTATGTCACAACAAGCTAAAAGAATGGGATGGAGCTATTGGGCAATGCATAGTTTTGCTATAACTTTTACAAGTCCTTAGCAACATACCTAAATTCTTTTTAGCTAGTCTTAGAGCAATAGCCCAATACTCTCTTAGAGAGTACACAACAAACATCTAGTGAGAAGTGTCCCGCATCAAACAAATATGCTAGAGATAAACAAGAGACGCCTAGGGAAGCCCGTGACAGCTTGAGAAAAACTGCAAAAAGAATGAATAAGTATATAGATCACAAGTGCAAGCAAGTGGAGTTCGATGTAGAAAACAAAGTGTCGTTGAAGTTGACTCCATAGTTTTGAAAGAAATTCAACCAACCTGTGTATCATCAATTGATCCCAAAGAAAAATGGGTCATTTAAAGTAATTCAAAAGGTCAATAATATGTCTTATCGACAGAATTTTTTAAAAAGAATCAAAGTTCACCAAACCTTTCATGTGAGCTTTTCAAAAAAGTATCATGAAGATGAGATAGAGCCCTAAAGGAGCCAAACCAAGTGTGTTACACTTGTGTGACAACCATCTATTCAAGATGTGGAGAAGATCCTAGATTATTGAACCTTTGGGCAACGTAAAAAGATTCATAGAATTGAGTTTCAAGTTTAATGGAAAGAAAACCATGCAACTGAAACATAATAAAAGAATGACACTATTCTATGGCAATTTGAGAGGAAGATGATCGTGCATTTGTCGACGAGAATGTCTAATTCTTTTGATATGGGTGATTTGTTAAACCTTAGCTTTAGCCGATCAATAAAAAATTCTAGAAATGCAGTCGTTGTTATTTGACCACAATTGAGAAAGTTAAAAAAGAATTGCTTAGTGCTGGATGGCAACCATCCACTACTTGCAAGATTATAAATTGTTGTAAAATGGGTTACAAGGAGCCATCGGTATATCTATGGGTATTTTCTACCTTGTAAATTGCTTTCTTTTGTAAAATCCAACAAATGGAAAGTGTTTTCTCTACCCCAATCTTGCATATTTTATGTGTTTTGGTGTTTCGAGAAGATTCCACAGTAAGTGATTTGTTACAATTTCAAATTTGCGACAAGCGTCCTATGATGCACCATGATGCCAAATAACAACACCTCTATCTCCACAAAGACTTGGCTATCTGCTTTGCACTCAAAATTATGAATAAACGTTCTTCATTCGTCAAATCTTGTAAAAACTCACTGGAGGTTTCATTCCACTATGAATAAGCCATGACAACCATTTGAGATGGTTTTGACCAATTGTCTATGTTTCTAAGTATTTTTACTACATAACCAAGATTGAAAAGAAGTGCAAAACTACATCCCAAATATCGCGTGAGTCATTGCCATTTAACCGGTTGATTTGCTTATTTCATCAATTTATTAAACAATTAAATGCTTGAAATCAACCAAATGGTTAAAGCATGCTTTGCCATGATCCACAGTTAAGTTACTTTGCTTGTTCATTTAATTAATGAAACAAATGAATAATACAAATATAGCGAATCGACTGAATGTCCAAGAGTGGTCATCATGTACCTGTTCACTCCATGTTGCCACACATAATGACATGTATAAACCATAATACAATCACAATAACACATATGCAATGCACATTGTAAAAAAAAATATAAATAGCTAAAGGTAAAAGTAATGATGCCTTAAACATAAGAGCAAAGATCATAATGATGATACCAAATTTGGTAATCATGATGTTTCACATCAAATCTAGCAACTAGAATTGAATTATTCATTTACAAATTGTTTAAACCTTTGCATGTTACATCTTAGTCAAATTTGATTCCTAATTGTACTTAAAACTAGAACAAATTGGACATTGCAAAGGCCTTCTTAACAACAGATGAATGAATGTTATAACTAAAATTATGTTACTAAAAAGGGTCAGAACAGCTTAAAAGGTTTTTCAAGGAACTCAAATTGGCAATTTTTAGAAAAAAATAGTTTTTAAGATCTTATTGAATGAACAAATTCTATGCTAATGAGAAATGAAGAGTTAAAGTTGTGAAAGTTGTGATACATAAGGGATGTAACTCCAGGAACAATATTGTATACATAGTGAGAACAAAACATAGTGAGAACAAATTAACACAATAAAGTAGTGTATTAATAAAAGAAGAACATGGAATAGTAAGAGTATGTAAAAACTAAAGGATTCTGAATAATAGTCAATTTAATACCTTAGTTATTGGGATTAAAGGAGAATGTGAAATTAAAATAAGGAGCCCATTTTGATCCTACTGATGTTTAGTAGTAGATTAACATGAAAGATATTAATGAGCAATAAATACCATTAAATCAGATAACATTTGACAAATATGTAAATTAATAGAAGCATGAAAAACAAAAACAACAAGCTTAAACAAAACACTAAAATGACCAAAATCCTTGCATACTGTATATATAAACTAATCAAACAAGAGGATGCATTATCATGTACTTGGATCTATTAGGAACATTTTATCAGTTCATAAAGGTAGTTTCTGTTGGTTTAAGTGGAAGACTTACCTCCAATGAGATGGCTCAAAGGTCCTAAAGAAGACATGTGTCCTATTTGTGTTGACCATAGATTCAACCCAAGATGCCCATGTCTCTAAAGCTAACCTGAATGCAGAAGTTATAGGCATTCCAAGCTTCAGTGAACCTCCAACCTGGAAATAGCAGCCCCTATACAGAAACATGCACAAGAAAAATTATCAGTGAACCAGGAAAAAATTACAAATAGCTAGATCAATATAACCAGTAAAGTAAAATAGGTACGGTATAATAGTTAACCAGTCACCAAGTTGGAACCAAAATGCATCTTCTTTACTATTCTCCAACAGGGGACAAGAGAGATGAGATATAATCAAATTTATATGCATAAGTTTATCTTATTATTTAAAGATACAAACCTAATAGATAAGCATATAGCTTTCGTATTCCAGAAAGCCAGATGTAACCTATGTGTGATTAATCAAATAAAGCTAAGCATGAGGTCCAAAATCTTTTCTGAAGATTGCATAAAGTCATCAATAAGTGACATTCCCCTGTTTCAATGAGAACCACTAAAAATGGCCCTGTCGACAACAAAAGTCAAAGTACTGTTAGCATTTCTATATGTCCACGTAGCTCTAAACCAATAAAAAATGTTAAAATAAAATAACATCTTGACAGCATCCCTGTGTCCACCCCTATTGCTATCAAGTATTGAAACAATATTCAAGGAGCCTCTCTCCAATTATATCCCCTTCGCAGCATGTACCCACATACTGGCAAAGAGCACAACCTCCGATATAGCCCAAATGTTCACCACATACACCAAAAAAGAATGCCAGTCACACCACCAAAAAGGTACCACTTTGATCACGCATAATCACAGCAACAATGGACAAAAATATTTTGCTCAACAAATACATCAAACTTAACCTTAACCCAACACAAAGGAGGTGGAACAGGGTTCAAGAACTTTGAATGATGGGAAGAATAAACCAAAAAATTCATTGCAAGAACGAAAGTGGTAACTACTGAAGAAGATGAGATTACCAACATGGACTTTTGCATTGTAGCACCTACAAATATAGCACAACGCAACAACAAAGAGATGCACCTGCCTGGGTGCACAGACAGCCCTAGCATAGGCCGCAACAGCAAACAGCAACTTGGATAAGCTACTGGCTGAGCAGCGAGATACAGATGATGATACAACATTTCGAAAACCTTCTACAGGTCAAACTGGTGGAAAACACAGCATGGTCCAAATACCCTGAATTACCACACCAGCATTGGCCAAAAGCAGTTAGGCCGTGAATGCAACAAGCATAGCAAAGCTGCAAATGCACCAAAGGAGCACTGCAATATAGCTAGGTATTCAATAATTTATGAGTATAAAAAATAAACAAATGTATTTAAAATGGAAGATACATCATTAAAATTACTTTTTCAATTCATTGTAGCTTGCATATATACATAAAGCTTACAAACAAGTACAAATGCATTATACAAAAAAATATATATAAGTAATACTAAAAGATAAGCTATTTCAATTTTAATGAAAAAAATGATAGGGATTTGAATTATAGGATAAAAAATAGTTGAACATAATGGATTGCTTATCAAATGCTGGAAAACAAACACGTTTCACTTAAGATGAAATGCAAATTTTATAAAACTACAGTAAAAATAACAATTTTATATAGCAATAATTGATTAGGATGTCAATAATATGAGCTAAGATGGTTGAATGAAATAGAGTGCTTCTTGAGTGTTACATTATAAAAAGCATCTCACTAAGATTAAGTGCAATTTTTATAAAACTACAGTGAAACTGACAATCTTATATAGCTCAAAATGTTAGTCTGTTAAGTTTAAACATTCAAGTAGAATTGGCATCACTAGTGTTCCATAAATGCAAGATATTGAGATAGATGCAAAACTATGCTCGAAGGATAAGATTACAAAACGAGCATTCAAGATAAAGACAATGTAACATTTACTTAAGAAAAATTTAGGTATAGTCAATTTGAATAAGTTAGACATGCCAAACATATGTCACTCAATACTTTTATTAAAAGACATGAAGAATTAAAATTTACTCATGTGAACAGAAAAAGGGTAGATCAAAAAAGGCATTGCAAGAGATCATTCAAAAGGAATTAATATGCTTGGGAATTATGGAATAGTTGTTAATGGATAGAGTATTATGCCATTTGGTGATTCATTTAGCTAACTCCAGATATGATTAAGGCTTATTGTTGCTCTTGTTCTACATGTCATACTAAAAGATAAGTGTTCTCCAAACTATCAAAAGGCATTTATACATAATAAAAGGAAACTATGTATATGAAACCATATCCAGCATGCACAACTTAAAAAATATTAATAATAACAAAGCCTATCATGCGCAAGCCATCATATTCCCCTCCAACTCAAAAAGTTCAATGGTGTTCTACATAAAATAATGGCAAACTTGGTAGGGTTCTCCAAAGAATGTAAAATCTATGACATATTAAATACAACAAAGCCGAAATAATTCTTCATAAACTTGTTGAGACAGAGATCCTTTTATTCAACTAGCTCCTAAATAAAACAATAGAATCAGTGTGTTATTCCTTAACCTCTTAGGTTAATGATCCATTTGCAAAGCATCTCATTCTGAGCTTTCAAACTAGACATTGCTTTAGAGTTTCGACAACAGATTGAAACCATAAAAAGTGACAAAGGAACTAAAGGAGTAAAGGAGTATTTTTACCGAATATTAAGAATTGTTCGGAATACCTTCATTCACCCTTTTTCACTATCTACAAAGCAACTTAGTCCAAACCCTTGACACAAGATCTTACTTTAGAGTCTCAACAAAAGAATGAAAGCATGAGAAATGACAAATAAACTAAGAGAGTAAATAAGAAAGAATATTTTTTTATGAATATTAAGAATTATTAGGAATGTTTACATTCACCCTTCTTGTCTTTTTTTATAGATATTTGAATACAATATTTTATTATAAAAAATATAATTTTTTATTTTCATATGTTCCATGTATTTTGGTTTGAAATCATCCACTACAAAAAAAGCTGCATGAGCAAGGGACAGATCCCTACACATGCAATTTGCTCACTCACAATGCACATGTGATTTGCGTGCAACGATAAGTGCACGCAAGGTAGTTGGAGTAACAACTGCACACACGTGATGCACCTGCGTAGCAGATGTTCCTACCCATAGCACGTGCTGCATGTGAGGCAGTGGGTTCCACTCACACGTTATCCTACACACTACCTGGCACCTAAGTATTAAAGCGCTCACAAGTCCACACATGCAGCATAATCCTGCACATAATGGCGCCATAGGTGTGCTACTCGACAAACTTTTGTTATTTATCCTCACTTAAGTCCTCCTCAAATACGGATTGCTTAGAAATTGATAAACCTAACATCAATCCCTCAATCAACTAAAAATGCATAAATTACACCTCCCATTCTAGCCTTTTGAAATTGATGTTGCCTAAGTAATTGCAATAATGTCTCAATTTCTCCAAGAAAATACATATCTCTTTACATAGGCAATTTCGTTGGAACTGACAATATTAAATACAAATTTTTCATTGCTTTCTAGGTATTCAATCTATCATAAATTGTCATTAATAGTTCATATAGTTAAGGTTTTCCAACAAATGGGCTATACTAGAAAGAAGTATATCACAACAAATGCTAAAGGAAAAGGTAACAAATTAAATGGGCAATAGGAAACATTGCATAGGATTTATCTATTTGAGCTTAATTTAACTTAAAAATATTTGTATATACAAAAAAAATCTAAAAAATTTATGCTTCAATATTTTAAACAATAATTGTCAAATAATTTTGCTAAACACCTCATTTTCTTTTCAATAATATTTTTCAATTAGGTACCTTTTCCCAAGTCAACTTTCCCACTAGACCATTTGAACCATTGTCCTTAAATGATCTAATGCAATCATTGATTAATCAAGTAAACTAATCCAATCATTGACTAATTGCATTAACTAATCAATTACCGTCATCCAATCATTGATTAATCACATTAACAAATCAATGTCTCAATTATTACAAATTGCTTCCTAATCATCAATTTTATAATGCATTATGTTTTTTTTTGTTTAATTATTTAGCTAAAAGTTAATCACATTAACTTAGCAAATATTAATTAATTATACAATACTACAAAGATGATCATTGAATTCCCAAGCAAATATGAGTTAGTTGAAGTGGAAAAAAAATCAAGATATAGATGAAAATTCAAACTTACACATCAAACAATTTAGTTGGTGTCCACCAATGTCCAGAATTGAAGATCAGAATATCAGAATCGACCCATCTCTGATTCATAAAGTCCATCTTATCAAGCTTCAGTGTCATCTTAACCCTCTTAGGACCATTTCTAGGAGGCAAACCCTGCTGCACGAGGAACACTGACCTGAAGAATTCCACAGTAAAGTTGAACGACCTGAACTGAACACTCAAAAACTGAATTGTCTTGCTGATACTATTCCCATTGACCTCGTACACACCCTTGGGATCCTCCACCCCCGTCATCAGCAAGCAAATAAGTGATTCCCACTGTGTTCTGCTCATTGAATCCCCAACGAAGACAATCCTCTTCCCGCGGAGCCTCTGCAGCATATCACGGACATCAAACCTGGGAATCTCGCATAGCCTAGGTTTCCACCTCCACTGCAGATACTCCCTGTCTTCCCTTCCATTGGCCAAGCAATTAAAACCACGTTCTACAAATGGGCAAAGCGAGCTATTGTACAATGGGAAAGTTTCATCCCGCACCCAATTCCCGTCGAAGACATCACAGCCCTCGACAACACCATTAAAGCTCGGGACCAAGCCACGGGCCAGATACCGAAACCAGTACAAGTACAGGATGCAACATAGAACAAGGACAAGCGAGACAAAGAAGAAAACCAAGACAAGGGCGTTGAAGAAAGATCCAGGCACCAGCCACTTCCGGTGGGCGGCGGAGGAAACCCTAGGACTGTTGAGGTTGAGGGAACGATAGCTAAAGCGGGCGGAGACGCTCCGGCTAAGACCAGCGCTCGCCATCGCATCGCAGAGGCCACAAAGAACTCATCCGAAACTCCGATCGTCTATCTCTGCAATTTCATGGAGGTGTTGCTTTCGGGGGGCGAGGCCGAGATCGGCGGGTCATTCCCATTCGTGGACGCCACGAAGTGATTCCCGTAACAAGGGATAGAGCCTCGCTACCGGTAAAATGATCTTTTTCTTGTCCCACCTGTCTTCCCTCTCTGGTTTACGCGCGGCAGACGCATGCTCTGGGTTAGGTGAAAGAGGCCATCTGTTGGTGCCTCGCTGAGCCGGTGAAAAATTCATGATCAGCATTATATAGTTCACAGGATGTGCTGATCTAAAATCATGGATTATAGTTTTTGGGTTCAAACGACTGTTTTCCTGTTTCGGACCGATTTTTGTTAAAATTGGGCCGGCGTTAGGTTTCAAGTTGTAACCTAATTTTTCTATTCTTGTATAAATTCTTTTTGTGCCATAAAGATAGCTATTTTGCCTGGTGGTTTGTGCATTGTTTTAGCGCTTTCTTAAGGTGGACGTTGGACATGATGGTTCATCTTCAACGACTAGTTTTATGTTTTATTTTAAAATCTTTTTAAATTATTTATATTTATTTATTTTTGTAAAATTAATTAGGAATTGTTGCTTTTAAATAATTTTCATTTTCACAAGATATTTATTTTTAAAAATTTAGTATATGAAATTTTATTTAATTTTAATCAAATGAATAAATAAAAAGTACATCAAACTCTTAGAAAAATTAATTCAAAGTTACGGAATTCAATTATTGATGATATTTCATTGTTATAATAGATAAGTTGGTTATTGCTTTTTACAAGTCCTTCAATATTTTAGTTTATAATAATATGATAAATATTAAATAAATATAAAAATAAAATAATTTAATGTAAATACACTATTTACTTGTCAAAATATTATTTTATTTACATTTTTCATGTTATATTGTGGTATTTTATTTATTTGAAATAATATTTTATTTAATATAAAATTGATAAATTAATTTATAGTATTCTTGTTTATATCATGGATATTGTTTTCTTAGTTTTTTTAAAATAAATTAATTAAAAAATACCTAAAACTAAATTTGAATATTAACAATTGATCAAAATAGACACCCAAACTATCATTAAAACCAACCAAAATTGTCAAAACCATTAATCATTGAAATTAATCATATGTCTTGAAACTAAATCTAAGTTTGAGATTAAAATCTAATTTTTGTAGACATATTGATTTAACAGTGGAGACAAACCAAAGTGAAATTAGAATGAGGTTCATGAAATAAATATATATATATATTACTCATAAAGTAGTAAATTTGATGAATCATGATTAAATTATAGTGTTTGAAATAAAATTAGTTGTATAAAGATCAAGTTTTCATTTCACATTGAAGATAGGAATAAAAAGGTATTTCACACTAGTATTAAAAAATGACAAAATAATTTTGAATAAAAAAATGATGTTTGAAATGTTGTTCACGCAAAAATTCAATTAGTTGATAACATATGCTAATTTGGATTCCATATCCTCAAAGGTTTGAAAATTATTCCCAATTTTTGATAAAAGAAAAATATCTTCAAAGACCATATGGACCTTCAGAATCATTTGCCTTCAATAAAAGTTGCAAACTGATGTTTCATAGCTCCTTAATTAATCTATCATTGATTGTCAATAGGCAAACTAGCCTTGCATTTAGTTGATGTTTAATAGCTCCTCAATTGCTATCCTATGTACCATGTGGTGCTTAACAAACACTAGCTCCATAGTTCTTCCATAACATGCTAGACAATTGTGTAGCCATCAAGCATCTACCTAATGGCACAAAAGGGCAAGATAGTTAATTCCTTATTTTTGTTTATTAATTAAAAAGTTATAATAAAATGTTTTAAAATTAATATATATTAATTCAATAAAAAAAGATTAAATTAATTTAACAAAAACTTATATAATTATTGGGGATACAATTATATCAAAATAAAAACGTAAGACACTTTGATACGTTTCAAGTATGCGTGATGATAAAACTCAGTATGTAAGGACAATTTAAAGGAAATTTTAAATCATAAAACAACTCAAACTAAGGATTATAAACTTAAAAAAAATTTAATTTGTTGGAAGGACAAGCCTCACATCAAAAAAACCTTACTTACCTATGATGACCTACATCATCATATCATGTCACATCTCTTAAAGCAATATTATAACCATCACTCCAATATTATCAAGCCAACCTTCTCTTACATAGGGAGGATAACATAATAGCATCAAACGTTAGCTCTCACAATTGTACACCCATTAGCATTGCACTAATTTCATAAGTCTGTTTGTGTAAAATTTGATTAAAAATTATCTCAAAAAATGCTTAAATTTAAGTTTTTTTTATTGTTTCTATAGTCTTCCACCATTACCACCATTATGAACTACTATCACCATTCGTCTCATGCTTACTCGACCCTCAAAACTTAGAACCCGCTCGACTTGTGTTGACTTGATCAAGAACACGACTTATCAACCCATTAATTCTCTCTAACCTATGTAGACTTGAAGGTAGACCCAAAGCTTCAACGCTTATTCACCTTTGTCGCCCATCAAAATCGAAACCCAAAATGATATGTTGATTAGCCCGTTCAGCACTAATCACTCAGTCGTTTCGCCAATTATCGTTACCTTCGCTCAAAATGAATGACCCGTTTAGAAACTACTTAACGTCAATTAAATTTATAATTTTTATTTTAGTTTTTATTTTTAAAATTTATCAATGAATTCTCAAAGTCCTTATAAATAAAGATATTTACTATTAAAAAAATGAAATTTATGAAATTAAAATTTCTTTCATTTGTTTGCTTCCACTTTTGTAGACAAAGAAGTGTGTAATTAACTCTAATTGAAGAGGTTCTAACTTTTCATATGAGAGATAATGATCGAATTTGAGAGAACTTTCATCGAGAGAGCTGACAACCAAACCCTTAAGAGAGATAAAGGTCGAAGTAAAAGACCTTCTATTAGAAGATTCAATTATCAAACAATTTTCTACTTCTACAAACACCCATAAATCTTCACCTACCCTTTCACTCTATTGACTAATCACCAAAACACCACCCTCCTTAATAAGATGCCAAATATTAGCTTATTATTTTATTACCCTTTTAATCCAAGCTTCCTCACTAACCCAAAAACACCACCTCAGCACCCTTTTTCTATCTTTGGTACCCGACACGCCAACGCCAGTGGAACTACAAGATATCATTACAAAAAAGGTGCAGTCTTTTAGTAATTTTTATTTTCTTAATAATAATCTAAAGTTAGAGTTATTTTTTCTTCTATTAAAGTACTACATATATAGGTTATCTTAATTTTTTTTATTTTATGTGTAAGCCAATCTTTGAATAATTTTAAAATGTCAAATATATCACCTAACTTTGATTAATGTATAATACCATTTCATATTCTTTTATAATTTAATAAATATCATCAATATTGTAAGATCTAAATTAGATCTTAATAAAAGTCTTAATTTATCACGTATCAATCTTTTTAAAGATTAGTATTATATCATCTATTTTCTTACTTTATCCTTTGATTTTAAGAACATTTTTTGACAAACATAATTTTTAAAGCCTTTGACACGTTTGCATGTCAGAAAACTATAGCTAAAGCTAATATTAAAATTTATATAGTTTGAAAATCATCAAGAAAGAAAAATTTGAAAATAATCATAATATTTTAAAAATGACATTATTTTACAACCATAGTGAAACCAAAACATATTCAATATAAGTATTATTGAAAAACTAAAATATTTAATTAAATTAAGTTAATGTCAAAACTTATACAACTGATAATATAATTATTATCTAGATTAAGTACTTCTAACGTTATACTTTAGTAGTCCTATAATGGGTCACATCTTGACCAACAAGTGTTAGGATAAAAACTAGATGAGCTAATTGTCATTAACTTAACGACAATGTCATATATATATAAGTAAAATAAGTAATATTTGAATAATGATATATGTTGGGTTAATCTCATAAAGTAAAACAAACATAACATGTGATGAGTAAAAGAATAATTTTTTTTTATGATTTAATCAATCTTCATAAATAATAATATATAAGTTTCTTTAATTTTTTTTTTTTTTAGTTTATTTAAGATAAGGTCTTTCAAATTGTATAAAATAATTGAGTTTATTCTAAACAATAATAGCCTTAAATGATCTTTTCTTAGCTTATCTTCAAATTATGTCATTCATAAATGATAATGATTAGTTTAAACAACTAACGCATTAGCATTTTACTTACCTTTAAAATACATTATTACAAAATGATCATCATAACTTTGGAAAACCCAGATTTATGTATTTTTTTAAATTTTCTTAACTCATTACTAACTTTGTTCTTATCATTTTTTTTTTCTTTTACAATTACATTATGAATAATCATTTATTTTCCTTTGGTGTCCATTATTACCACACTTCATTTTACTACATATTATACAAAGCATCATATCAAAACAATAAATATACCATGCCGAGTCAACATTTGCAAACATAGCAATTCAAGCGTCAAACACAAGCATCATCAAAATTGAAAACTTTTTGTTTTCCTACAATATTACAATATTACATCAATCATAAAAATAAATATGCAACATGTCCTACCTTATAATTTAAGTATTTGTCATGTCTTGAAATAGATCTTACAATATGTGTTTTTTCTCTTTTCTAGTTGTTATAATAATGTTATAATACCACAATAATGTGTTTTCCCAAATTTTTCCAATTCTTCCTCATCTCCTCCTAAATTGTTTTCTAAAACTTGGAAAAACCTCCTCTTCTCTTCTTTGCAAGCCCTTATTCAACATAAAATGCTCAAATGCCTCATTTTTCTTCAAATAGTTGCATCTCTTTTTGAGGATAACTCCTCACCTTCTAGAAACTTTAGGAATCTAGAAATTTCCAATCAACTTAGGACAGATTAAGTCAAGTTTTCTCTTTCATTATGCGTTCATTATGCATGCAAGAAATTATAAATTTTTAGGATTTATTAAAATCTATTAATTAAACTTAAGAAAACTTAATATTTGCTACATTTTTTCATCAAATAAAACTTTAAAAATTCATGACCTAATTTCTTATATTCAACTTGACCAGTGCCACTAATTAACCTAATTTCACATTTTTTGTATTATTTTGTTTTTTTAATAATTTTTAAAATAAAATATTCTTATAATTATTATTTAATATATTTTTTAAAATCCTCTTTGACTTGTAATTCCTTTGTCGTTGTACTATCTTTTGTTGTCATAAAAGCATGCTAAGCTTATTCTTTTAAATTCTATGTCTCAGTAAATTGTCATAATTTGTTTAGTTCTTTAAAAATATTTTTACTAAGTTTTAAAACGTTTTAACCTTATAAAAATTCGTTATTAATCATTGATTTTTTTATTCTCTTACTTGAAAAATTCTAATTTGCATTAAGTTGATTCCATGGATTCTAAATAATTCTTATATTTTATTTATCAGCATGTCTCATTTATTTGAGATGTCATAGTAAAGTATGATTTTTTATGGATTAACACTATAATTTTTAAAAATCTGTGAAAATAACCTAAATATTCAAATAATTATAAAACTTAATTTTTATTATTATATTTTTTTGTTTATAAGATATCTGATCAATCATGAGATTTTAATTTTTTTGGTAATTTAAGTATATGATAATTTAAAATCCCTAATATTTAATTATTTATTCTTATTTTTGAGATGTTATAATCCTATCTCCTTATAAAACTCTTATCATAAAATTAAGATCAACCAAATGTTTCTTTTTATTTTTTTTCATTGTCTTCTGTCTTGATTAAGTGGTTCAATTAACTTTAAACATTGTCTTCAATCATATACTTTAATACTCTTTCTTATATATTTTTGTAACATTTCTTACACACTTAGTAAAATAAAATCCTCTTTTGATGTTCTCTTTTTAACATAATCCTAGTATTACATCATCATTATTTCATATCCTCTTAAATTCATCTAATTATCATATTATTACTTTTACAGTTATCAACTGTTCTTCTAAGTTATTGTATATATTTTTTTTAATCATCATCTTTTTTAAAACTCACATGCATTATTTAAAAATCAATTATGTTATAGTATCTATTTATTATCATCTTTATATCTACAAAAGTAACCATCAATATTACTCTTTGTTTTTATTATAAGAAAATGTTGTTATAACAATTCTCCAATTTAATTTTTATATTTCATTTTAGATTCACATAATTCTCAATTTATATTTCTACCTTCAATCAAAATTTGCTAGCTAGTTTGTCATTAGGCATTTATAATTTAGTTTTTTTAGTATTCTCACACAAATCCATTCATTTTTCATTTATGATATCCTCCATATAATAAATACTTATAAATTTCATCGTTCAACAAAAACAAGAAAACTTTCAAAGAAATACTATGCATCTAATATTATTCTAATAAATAAAATAATCATAAGTTATATAAATTAGTAATCAAAACTATCAAAGTTTTTTATTCGACATTTGCTTCTCTTTGATTCTTTTATAATTTTTGGATACTTTTTAGCATAATACCCCTGTCATGTTGCATGCAAAAAATTGCTAAATCCTTTCTACATGACATTTTTCAAGTTTATCTGCTTTGTCCTCCTTGATTTTACAAGTGGTCGATTTTTTTATAACAAGTGGGCAAATCTCTTGCATAATGTCCAAATCCATTGCATGTAAAACATTTCACTCCTTTTAATAAGCATTCTCCTTAATAAAACTTGTCATATATCTAACATTGAAGAACCTTTCCCATTCCAATTATAATAGATTTAACTTAGTTTTCTTGATCTTTTTTATTCTTAATAGTCTTGTAGTATAAATATTATTTTCTCATATCTCCTTGATTTTAAAAATAATTTAGTTTTGTTGTTTTTTTTATGTAGCTTCTATCATCCCCTTATATATTAGAAACTAACATTTTTAGTTGACTCCTTTGGCCTTTTAAAATAATAAATCTCTTTTGTTTTTTTGATAGTGTTACACCCTTGTGTTTGATGAGTCAAGCATAAATATGTATATTTATTTGGGCTTGATTTTAAGTAAAATTGTTACTAATTAATTAAATCAAGTCATGTATTTTAGATGTCTAAAATAATGGTCTCTAAGGGCCTTGAGGTCATGGCATACTTCAAGGAATTTTGAGACATGCGCAAGATTTTTTATAATTGAATTTCTTTTTATTTTTCTTGAATTTGATATATCCAAACTTTGAGATTATGAGGCACACTAGTAGTATTAATATTTAAAAATATTATAAAATTATTTAATAATGAATTTTGATTTTTAGGCCAAGCATATTTGACAAAATATATAGAGATGGGTATTTGATTTTTTAATATTATTTTGGAATCGTTTTCTATGAATTTCTTTTTATCGCCACTTAATTAACTTATAATACTATATGACTATGTGCATATATAACTTTCTTAATATATATTTCAGGCACTATAAAAGACAAAACAGATCTAAATTATGCATGAAATAACTAATTGATAACATAAGTTATTTGAAAATTAGAGAAAGAAATGCACATGCTTGATTTGACATTTGAAGAGAAATTCTCATGAGAATAGAGAATTTATGCATTAAAAAATAAAAGAAATTATTTAAATAATTATTTTTTAGATTTATAAATTATCAAATTCCTCTATCGAACAAAAATCATGATTTCAAGTTTCATTGAAACTTTAGGAGGAAAAGAGTAAAATTATAGACATTCTTGGAGGTAAATAAATGTGTTAAATAATTATTTCATGATTTTTAAGTTTGTTTTATTAATTATTGATCTTTTAAATGAACTTATACATCAAATAAAAAGAAATTATAACTCCTAAAATGAGGGAGGTAATCTTTAAAAATGAGATAATAAATTACTAGAAACTCGTTAGTACAAAAATGATATAAATTAAAAGATATTAGACCATCAAACAAATGATTAAATATTTTTATGAATTAAATAATAATTTTATATAGAGTTTAAAACTTTCAAAATTATTAAAAATACTATATGAGATTATAAAATTAGGAAAATGAAGTATTAAAAAAAAACCAATTACTAAAAGGAAGAAATGATAGAATAATTATTATGAAGATTTTAAGACTAAAAACATTATTAGAAGTAATAAATAATCTCAAAAAATATGAAAATTGGATGATGGACAGAACTTATTGAGTAAATTCATGCTAAATTTGTTGATAAATTTTTAAAGGTCATTTGAATTAGAAAATATAAATAATAAAAGTAATACTAAATTCTTTTTTACTTTTATTTTAATTTTCCTAATTCCTAATTTCTTAGCCTTAATGGTTGAAACCTGAATTACCAAAGATCTCATGTAGTGGAAACCACTAAATAAGGGATGAAACATTTGTTGGAGGTGAATGAAGGCTTAGGTAGCCAAGGAAGCACTCTGATTTCAGTTGGATGAGAGCACAAAATGTGTAGAGGTGAGGACTAGGTCGAAGGGCTATCAATGAGTCGAATAAGAAAGTTGTTAGAGGGGTTTTTTTAAGAAATCTCATAAATGTTATTGAGTGCTAAATTTGAACAAAGGTTAGAGATAAGTAAAGGAAGGAATGGTTGAGAAACCTAAGAAATTTGAAAAAAATTTTGTGTGTTCAGTAAAAGTAAGAGAAGAATTGAAGGTTCAAGAAGCACAATTTCATGAATGAGTTTAATTGTGCAGATGACTACAAATATAGATTTAAATAGACATGCCTATATAGTTTATGTGCATCTAATTGCTTTGATGATAAATGTATCTTATGAATAAAAAAAATAAAAAGCTAATTATGCATTGATTTCATAATTTTTTACATGCTTTATATGTTTATTGGTTATTTACAACCTTCAAATAATTTACATGTATAGTGTATTACTACTATTGGTCTTTTATTAAAAAAAAATTTATGTTAATTAAATGATTTTATAGGTGATAATTATGAATATCATATTTATACATATGCTGATTTTGATTGAGAACGATTTCCTTCATTTGCTTATGTTTGAAAAATTAATTTACATGTATAACTTAATATTACATTATGATCATTTTGTATTAACATTTGACATTCTCACTACTATAAATAAATAAGACAACCATAACAAAATATAAATTTAATATAGGATTTTTTGCAAATAAAATTAAATTCATATAAAGAAGTAAATAAATGCTGTTTCTCAAGCCATAATGGGCACTTGAGAGTACATCTTATGATTTCTTTTTCACTAGAAAAATATATTTTAAATTTAAAAAAAATGAATAAAGGATATTACTTAGACTAGATGAGACTCAAAAGAAAAATATTACATATTGTTATGTGAGTTGTTATGGCCTTTGTTAGTAGTAAAAAATTGTAAACTTTATGATAAAAGAATTATTGATGATTAAAAAAAAGATAAATAGATCAATGAAAATATTAAAAGAACAAAAGGGTATTAATGTATTTTATTCGTGTATATAACAAAAACATATTATTATTGTGCTCGTGTATTTCATTACTTTTATTATTTTGTAATATTATAATGTTTACATAACCTGGCATGCAATATGACCCTAAAGATTAATATTATAAATATATGTTACATGATTTAGATAATATCAATCCCTTTGTCTTAATAATTGACAATTTTATACAATTAACTATAAACCGGCTATTTGGTCAATTTGTTATTACGAAATTTGTATTGTGCAGTTCTAGAATAGAAGACCCGGCAATCTTGGAAGAATCGCCCAAACCAATTCTTCCCGCGGTTCAAAAAAAAAAAAAAAAAAAAAAAAAAAACCACGTCTTCGGCTTGGAAAAAATAAAATAAAACGAACGTTTTTATGGAATAAAAAATAAAATTCACTCGAAAGGGGACTAGCTGATTTATTTACTCCAGAAGCCCAACTGATCACAATTGGATCTCTTGTTCCTTAAGAAAGCTGTTCAGCCTCCTCCGTTCTCATCTCTTTCCTCATCACTCGGCAATCGGAGATCGCCATGCCTGTGAGTAGAATTAACTTCTCCCGATTTCTGCATGTTTTTTTTATGGAACTATTCTGTTTAATGTTTTGCGGAGAAGCTGATGGTCTTCGATTTTTATTCGTCATAGAAAACATCCAAAAGAGATTTATGCAAGAATTGAAATGAGCTTGAGATTAGGTATTCTTAAACTTTTAATTGCAAAATTTGTGATCAGACACAGCATGTGCCAAACTTCGGCATGTGGGAGGAACAAGGCATTGAATACACAAAGCATTTCGAGAACATGGGGAAAGACAGATCCCCTGCCTTCAACCCTAATGATCCAGAAGAAAACCCGGAGTTCTTCATGCCCGGCCTGACGGTTGATTCCCGTCCTGCAGTATCTCAGAAGCATTCAAACGGAGTTTTATCAACCGAAGCAGCGGACCATGGACCTGTAAGTGCTACAGGAGCTTTCATCTTATGCTTAATGGTCGTTTCATTAAATGTTTGCAATTACTAGGTTCATCAAAAGCCTGCATCTCTGCCCAAGTTTGGGGATTGGGATGGAATAGATCCAAGGAGTGTTAGTTATACTGTTGTATTTAATGAAGTAAAAGAGAAAAAGCATTCTGCTGCAGCTAAGTTACCCACAGCAACAGATTCGACTCCTCGGAACAAATTGGCTAAGCGAAGGCAGGGCACAAAGGTGTATCGAAGCAATGTTTTGATCATTTTTAGCTGAAACGATTGAGGTATTTCTCAGTTCTCTAACTTGTTTCCTTCTCAATTTTGCTAAAGCAGATGCTGTGCTGCATCTTTCCTGTAGCTGTATAGAGGTTGCCTGTTTGCTTCCTGGATGATAATTCTCGGTCAAGATCGTGGGATCTTGGAATAGTTGGTTTGTAGAATTCATGGAAACGATGAATTGAACTGCAAAACTGTAAAATCATGGTAATACTATTAAAAATTGTAAATAATTGGTTGCTGTTTGATGTTGAAATGCTTATGATTTCAATCAATTACTTATGTTTGTTACCAATGTGATTGAGGCTAAGAGAGAGCGAATCGAGTCCTCTTTTATGTTCTAAGGATCGAATGTCGACATGCGAATTAGACGACATCCAACTATTAGATTAACAGAAGTTGGGTTCTAGTATTAATTTTTTTTATTAACTTATTTTATTTGGTACTCATTTGATTTGATTATAATTTTATGAATATACAACTGTTCTAAGAACAAAACAAAAAGAAAAAGTTAAAAATGCACTAAAAACAAATAAAAGCTAAGCAATATTATTTGATTTTTTTCACACAAACTTTTTATATGTTTTAAGTATTAAGCAATATTATTTAATTTTTAATAATAATTTTTTTTCAAATTTTGCCCATTAAAAAACAAACGAAGACTAAAATCAAAACCAAAAAACAACAGAAATTTGATACTAGGTAAACTGGATTCAAGCAAGACTGGTGGGAAGTTTTAAAATAACACGAGATTAATCGCGTAAATCACAAATATAACCCTAACAAGTCATTGAATCGTTCCAATTAAGCAAGAAGCCAAAAATCCCTGTGCTTCTTCGTGGAGATCAAGTAACCTCCGTTCCTTCCGCGTCTCCTGACCCCTACCGCCATACAGCTCGCATTCCTGATGCAGTAATCCACCACCGCCCCTCTACAGCTACCACGTCGTCGACGCCAAGGCATAAGTATCCGCAAGAACGTAGGCCGCTTCTTCCGCCGGCCAAGCACCAAAAGCCCTGCGCCTTGCTTCTTGGCTACATCCACGATCGCTGAGCCCTTGTCCTTCCCTTCCGCCAAACACAATTCCACCGGCACCTGAATAATTTTATTTGTGATCCAAAAGCCACAAAAGATATAAACTATTTAATGTCGATTACTCGTCACTTCAATACCTAACCTAGCTATGTAAGTATACCTCTGGTTTGTTGTCCTGGCAAATCCTTTTCATGGCGCATAAAAACCGGCGGCTTCCGGAGTCGGTTTCCCCCTCAAATGAGAAATTGGGGTTGTTAGGCAGCTTATACGATGATTTCACAAGGAGGAGTAGGACAACCGTGTCCTGGCTTTGGACGGCGTGGGAGAGTGCCCACTGCAGTGCGACCTTTGATTCCTGCCGGCAAGTCGAGTCGACCACTATCACGATCTTCTTGTCACTAAATGCCTTTGTTCCCTCCGTTGCGTCGTCATCTCCTCCTTGAGGCTCTTCCACTGTGCCGGAGATTGGTGCAGACTCGAAGGTCTTTGGCGATCTCGATCGGGCACGGCTGCCGAGACGGCGGAGCTTGAAGCTTGCCATCTTAATGATGTCGCTACTCCCCATGTGGTACTCTCTAGCTCTTCTTTTCGATTAGACAAACTTGTCAAACACTTATATAGAACATACAAGAAGATGCTGAACACGTTCAGAAGACCATTGTTCGAGCTATCAAATTCTTCTATTATTCTCTTACTAAACGTGCTACGCATTTTGTGCAGATTCTAGGGCGTGCTATAAGAATTATACATGTATAGGTGGATGCTGATGCCAGCCAGCTATTGATCAAATTAGTTTGGGTATTACTAATAATTTTTTACCAAATACATATAATTTGTCTTATCTTTCAGTGTATAATAAAGACTCAAATTTGGCTATAATTGTGATGTTTTAACAACCAAAAAATTATCCTACCTGAATGTAGTGGCTTGACAATGTAAGGAGTCATTACTCTTCTTCCAGACTTCATCATCCTTCTTCTGGAGCTTGGGTTATTGTCTCCTTATTGGTAAAGTCTTCTTGCCAGTTGTAAAGATTTATCTCAATGTTGATTATTTTGAATTTAATATATTTTTTTTATATAACAAATATAATATTTGAATACTAGAGTGTGATTTTCTTGTAACAAATTAAACATAAGAATAAATGTATTTATTTTATAAAAAATTTACATATATTTTTAAATATATCTTAAGTTTTAGTTTGGTTATATGTATATTTGATAACTATTGACATGACCCATATCTTATTGAATCAGCCAATCTCTTTTGAACTAGATTTGGGACCTTTCCAAATATCATGGAGTTGATTATTGCAACAATTCACTCACCTTTTATTCTAGTTGTCTGCGAAGCTTGAACAAGGAAATTCCAATTCAACTGTTGACTCTCATCTGCTGTTCATTATAATTGCTCCTAATTATTGTTTTCCATAATTGTTATTTCTTATTTATTCTTTGTTTCCTTTATCAATGCAGTCACCTATCTTTTGCCAGTGTATATTTAAGGATTGCACGTTATATTATAAATATACATCAAAGAATATGATTACCTTCTTTTACAGGGTATCAAGGAGGCTTGGTTGTTTCAACTCCAATGGAAGGAAGCAGTGTGCAGGTGCATCCACAAAATCCAAATGAAGAAAGTTAAATGCATGCAACTCCAAGGTAATGTTATGAATTTGCAACTCTCTTAATTAATATTTGCATTGAATTTCAACTTAAAATTCTATTATCCATCATTTCCTAAATTCTTGCATGATGATTAATTTTGTTGACTTCTGAAAAAAGATTCTTGTAGAATGTTTAAGTGTGAAATCATATAGCTATGATTGAAAATTGAAATCAGAAAATTATAGTTATGATGGATTATATATGAACACATATATGGTTTTAAGACCTTTGATATTAAAGTTGCATCATTTGCAATCTATCAATATCATGAAGGTCATGAAGGTAAACACAAACTAGAGTGAGAGTCAAATGGTTCATCTAATTCTTTCTTTTATGAGAGATTAAGGAATATTGTCATTTTTTGGGTAATGTTTTGTTGTTCTTGTAATATGAAGTATATTTGTTTAAGTTTATTTTATTATTGCCTTAGTTCATACTTTGTATTTATTATTTTAGCTATAATGGATCTTTTCTCTTCTGTTATGACTTTTGCATGGCCGTAGTCGAACTATGTAAATTTGGTATCATTTTTGTTTATATTTTTTTATTATTTTTATTATCGATCTTATTGTTGTTGTGCCTGTATCAACCAAGTGGGAGGATTAAATCTAAAAAACTTTGTATCAAATTTTTAATTAGTTCTCAGGATGACAAAATACAAGATTTAAAAAATTTAATGAAACTAAGAGCTTTAGTTAGGACCGATCAAAACGTGAGGAATGTTAGTCCAACAAGGTCTTAAAAATGCATCTTTTGATTGGTAAAAAATATTTAAGATTATGATAGAACAAGAGAAAGAGATGGAAAAATCTCTTAAAAAAGTTTCAACCATCTTTGATTGATGTTTAGATAAAAGATGAAAATCATGTAATACAATTATTGTATTATTTATTTCCTTTTGCAAACATTTTTGTGATATTATGTTATATGATATAGAAATCATTAATTTGAAAATTTAAGAAATTCATTTCTCTTAAACAATATTATGGCTAAACTTGAGAAGTGGAAATAAGAAAAATACAGAAGCATTAGTAGTTAAAAAGAAATTTATGATTAAAGGTTGCCATGCGAAACGATTCTCAATAAGCGGCCTTCATATGAACACCTTAGAATCTTTGCAAGCTTATGTATCATTTTCAACAAGCCAATACCATTGGACAAATTTAGTCATTGGTTGCCTCATGTTCTCTATGATACATCCAAGGAGAGAGATTATAGTATAATTGAAATTGAAATGAGAAGGGTTCTTGAATCATGAGATATAATGTCTTATGAAATCAAAATTTTTCTTTTTTTAAAGAAAAAGAGTAATTAAAAAATTTTAAAAGATTTTTCATAGAGGTAATTGACATGATTATGATGTAACACTCTAAGTAAGCAAAGTTTTCAATTTGTGATTTCATATTTTATTTTAAATTTTTTATTTATTTTAAATTATTTAATGTGATCAAATTAACATTTTAGCAAAAAGAGGGGTATGATCATCAAAGGAGAGGTGAATTTTAACTATTGAAGTGTGTAAAAATAATAATCTATTGGTACTAAATTTATGAAAATCAGATATCATTTGATAACGATAACAATGACTAAGGTAAAAGGATAGATTGAAGTATCCTAATCCTTACAAATAGGGAGGCGACAGTTAAAGCAAAAAAGTTCTAACGAGCACACACGAATGGGAACGGTGTGCAACCCTTCGTGTTGCCATTTAGGACCATTTAGGATGAGTATTTAAAAGCTCATGTGACCTCTCAAGAGGATGGGTGCATTAAGAAAAAAAAAACTATGGAGAGGAAACCTTGAGGAGACCAATAGGGACAAGAAATATGTCAAACCTTGTGGCAAGAGGAATCGGAAAAAAACTCTATGAAATTTTTGGTACAAGAAAAAAGAAATTCCTAAAGGATTATCTTACTATTGAAAACTAAGGTAGACAATTTATATGTTCAAAGTGTATTTAATTATTGATTATTTTATTAAAAATATTTCACTTATGATGAATTTTGAATAAAATTAATTAGTAAGCTTTTTATGCAAAATGTTTTTTATGTGGATTCTTTATGGAAATTATATAAATAATTTATACTATAATATATATGAACATTGATGCGTAAGGAAAATGAACAAACAAAAGAAAAATAAATAGTTTGCAAATCAAATTATTTCAAAGATCAATCATGGCTTTGGTACAAAAAAATGAATAAAAGTTTTACAAGGTATCATAATAGACAAGCATCTCTAGGGGAAATAAGTTCAGGTAATGAGTCTCAGAAAAAGCTATAGTCTAAATTTAATAGTCCATAAAGGTGTTATCTTAAATTTGGGAATGTCGACTTGTTTAGCTCGAATTTTTTGAGAGAAAAGTTAAGGTCTAGAATATGGGGCTCTAAAAGCTGGGTGTGATCATGAGACAACTAAAATAAATAAAAGATCATGTATCCTCTTTGATTGACTTTCAAGTTATTTGGTGATCTAAGAATTGTTGAACAAAGGATCAAGGGATTCTCTTTAATTGACTTATAACTAATTTGATGGTCAAGGGATTGTCATAGCAATTTAAGAATCGAGGGATCTACTTGAATTAAATTACAAACAAATAAGAGGTCAAGGAAATTTTGAAACTAAAGTGAAAATGTTTATAGAAAGTTTTGGAAAAAAAAGAAAAAGAAAAATGAAGGGAAATATTGAAAGATTTATTTAAGAAAAAAAAGAAATATGGAGCCAAGCCAAGGAGAGATAAAATGGGAAAAGGAAAATTTGTGGGGTGGTCATGCAAGAGAGCAAAAGAAAGGAAGAAAATGAAAGTGGTTGTAACAAAAAGAATTGGAGAATATCCATAAATTAGTTGAGCAAGTAAGAGAAAGGAATCGAATTGGTAAAAGGCATCACAAACAAGAATCAAATTTTTATTTGGTGTTGAAGTGAAAACAAGTGTGCGAATCCCACAAAGGAGAGGGGGGGAGAGGTGAATTATAGGTTTTAAAATATTTTTACTTATTTTATGATTGTATTTATTTTTCAAAAAATCTTTATAAAAATAATTTTATGTTTATAGAAAATTTTGATTTACAAATATATTAATTTGTAATTTGTATGATTAGGAAAAATAAAAATAAAAATTGAAATAGTACACAAATGTTTTTAGATGATTCGGTTCAAATTAAAATCTACGTTCACCCTCGATTGAGGTAAGAAAAAAACTCCTCTAGTAAAAGAGTGACAATTTGAGGTTTTTTTACAGTTCACTCCTAACATATTTGAGATTTTTACTAACAATTCACCTCCAACCTATTAGTTTTTATAAATTCAACTATAAATTGGGCTTTTGTGAGTTCAATAACAACTTAATTTTTTAAAAGATCAAGCCGAACTCAGATTTTTGCAGATATTGAGGTGCACAACCCAAAAGGAAAAAAAATACAGTAATAAACACAATTTTTTTATGCTTGTTAATAAATGAAAAAGGGCACAAAGAGCTTAAAATTATGAAGTTAATTGAGAAAATAAAATCTTAGAAAAATTAAGTATAATTGGAAAAATTTGAAATTTCAAGTAGTCATAGGCCGTATGTGTTGTAATTTATGTTAATAGAATATAATGTAGCCGTTCTTTTAATATGCTAAATTCTTGTTCGCTTTCATTAGTCATTTCATTAATAATGGTTAAAAATTTAAAGAAAAAGTTTGGTCATAATCATCAGAAAGTTATGCAAAACTATTTGAAAAGCTGTTTCCAAAAATACAAAGACACTTTTCCAAACTACTCATTAAATATTCAAAATGGCTCATACAATGGCTAAATAACTAGTCATTAGGCGGGATAGACCAAGGTCGTTGTATCTGATCAGAGGTGATACAGACTGTTAGATCACAACTTGTAAAAGCGGAAGAGTTTTGGAGGGTGGGTTCAAGAAGGTTTAGATTAGAGCCATTCGATCAAGTCGAATTATATTTGAATTGTTCGATTTATCAACGGTAAAGAAAGGATTCGATTTAGACTGTAAGATTCAAACTTGAGAGATCCGGGCCATTAGATCAAGGATAAGAAGTTTGCGTTATGTAAATTATTTTGTTCGTGGATAACTTGAACTGCGTTGGGGCTTGCTCCCTTATTGCACTTGGGGTTTCACCACCCCATTCACTTGTATGCATACAGGATTATAGGTTAATTTTGGGTTTTATTCTGACCAAAATTTTAATATGTTAGACAAAGATCGTGTCTCGACTCAATTTGGTTCCTGCTTGGGCTTAAAAGCTCAACCAAAGATTTTGGATTCGAGCATAGCTTAGGACACAGCTTAAATTTATTTTTTAATTTAATTATGAAAATTTTATAATTATCTTTTGATTTAGTCAATTTTTAACAATTAGTTTAATATAAAATTTGGCAAAGATACAAAAGTATGATTTAGCCAAGGAAATAATAATTGAAAAATAGAATCATATTTCTTAAATCAATGAATGGTTTAAGTAGGATTTGAATCAAGAAAAGAATTAAGAGATTGAAAAATTGAATCATGTCTGTTTGCTAAATTAATGAAATGATTTGAACAATTTGGATGCTTAAATATGATTTGAAATTGATACGAAAAGTGGGTGTCTTAAAATTAGTAAGCTAACATTTTATTTCATAGTAAATGAAAAATTTATCAAAGTTGATGTGCATGTCTTTAATCTTTGAAGCTTGTTGAATACTTTAAGGTGCTTTGAAAACCATTAGTTCACAATTTTCAAAAGTGCATCACTTGTTTTTACATTTAAACATGTTTTATACTAAACAAGCTTATAGAATAAAATGCTAAACATTTAAAGCCTGACTTATCAAATACAAGGGTTACCCAATTGGTGTGACTACTATATCGTAATCAAAGAAAGTAAAGTTTGAAATATAAGCACATTTGATTTGATGTTTTATAGTTGTTAGCCTTTATTTTAAATAAGATGATTTCCAAAATAATGGGTTTTTAAAAAAATGATAGTCATGTGATGATCAATGTATTGTAACAGTTTTAAGAAATTGAAAAAAACATATCATTTTCATGTTGTGAAATATGGTTCATATTTTGTAATAAAATAAGTATGAAATTATGAAATCATGATATTTATTTGGAATGACAACTTTTTATATATCATATCGAGTATATGGATCTAATTGCATGAAACTAAGATAAAAGAAAGAGGAAAAAGAATAACTGTTTAAATACATCAAACCTAATTATATAGAACTAAAAATAAAACTAGAAAAAGAAATAAAAGTAATTCAAAGGAATGAGACAATCTTTTAACATAATTTAGTCATTATGTTATTCATAAAAGGGTGTACCTGTATCAAGGAATGATTAAATGATGTAACTCAATTATGAAGACCAATGACTTGAATATCTTATATTTGAGAATAACCTAGTGGTATAGCTCAATAATAGAAACAAGAATTTGGTGAATCTCATTCTGGGGAATCACTTGAAGGTATAGCCTTGAATTTAAAATGAAAGAAATCGCAAATGCAATAATAATAAAAAAGGAAACATGTAGAGATAAAAGAACAAGGGATTCAAAAAGGGAAAATTTAACATGAGACCAAAATGATGGTATAGAAAAAGATAAAAAAGAATTTAACTATAAAGAATGTGATGTATTATTGCATAGGCATGCATCATTTGTATTATGTTCAACTTTTAATTTATATACAATATTTGTTATTTGGACTCTAACATGTGACATAATATAATATTATAATATTTTATATTTATGTTATATAGTTTTTGTCTATTGAGTTTTTTATAGTAATTTGGTTTTTTTTTTACATTAACAATTACAAATAATAATGATACATTATGCGAAATGTGAGAAAGGAACCTCAATTTAGTATTTCAATTATTTAAATTTTGGCATCATATGTTAAGAAATGGTATTGTAAATGTAACAAATTGTCATGTTAGCTCCAATTGTTTATTTATTTAGTTATATTAGTTCATTTATTTCCATTATTTATTAATGCAAAACTTCAGATTTGATTTAAAAAAAAAAGTAGTATTATATTGGTTTCATTTTTTGTAACGATATTATAATGATAAATATATTATAAAAAAGGTTTTTAAATAAATAAAGGAGAAAATATACGGGTTTTAAAAATTAAAGAATTTTAAAACAGTAATGGAAAATACAAAAGAAAATTTTTGTGGTCTTAAATCCAATTGAAAAATAGGGTGCCACATGTTAATTTACTCCTTAAGTTTCCACCAGGCATTGTCTATCCGAAACCAAGACAAGACTTGATTTTCCAAAATTATCTTCCACTTCATAAGGATTGGCAAAACAACATCAAAATAAAAACACCAAACTTAATTAATCCTATTTTTCTCCTTTATCTTTAAAAATCAATAATTCAAAGTCATGCTTAATTACAAATTCGCTTTGTAAACCAATAATACGTTTTATAAACAATAATAAAAATTTATAATTTGTTCTAACACGAGATAATATCAAAATATTAATTTTCAAAATCTAAATTTGGGATATGACACAAAATCTATATTAACAATATTAGCAATATTATATTTACTATACATATGCAAAAAAAAAAATCAAAATACTAAAAGGTTTTGTGTTTAATATCTTTATCTTTCTCTCTCTTTTCTTAATATCATACAAAAAAACACAAATTATCTTTTATGCATATTATATTATCTAAGTCCCATTAGATCAACTAGATTAAATCCTTTAATCCACTTCCGTTAGATTGTTCAATGACTATTTAACATGTTTATTACATCATTTATTTTTTTTCTAAGTCCTTATTAAATCATCTATCTCTCTATTAGATTATCTAATTCTTATCATATGTTAATTATACCATTCAAAGTACGTCCAATTAAAACTCAAGAATACTTGTAAAAAGTTCAAAAACCATTTGATACCCTTAGGTTAGACAATTTAATGTTCATTAGACCATCAAATCATATGATAAGCACCTAATAAAGACTTTGACTTCATTGTTGCTTTCAATGGACCATTTGATTTATGGATGGGACTATCTAAATAATTATCTAAAAATATAATTTGTTTACAGCTAGTATAAGATATTGACAAAGCATTATCAATGGCCTTAATGTTACAACTCGAGTTTTTAAGAAAATACTTACCTTGTTGTTTATTAGGCTTTTACACCAATGATCTACTATGTAGTTGATCTCTTCCTCATGATCTCCAAACCTTCTTATGAGAACTCTCTTTACATTTCTTCTTCGTGTCAAGCTCTCTTATGGAAACATGATTAACCTTTTCATTCCCCTCATCTTAATAGGATAAATATAAGGGGTTATAATTTTATTTGAATTAAAATTTTATAATATTTTATATTCCTTACATTTGTGATGCCAAATAACTTATAAACTTTATCTAATAATTTTTAATATGAACTGCTTGTCAATCTCTACAATTTCATATTTATTTTATAATTTTTTAATATTTTATGTAATTTAAAATAATATCATTTTATTCACCATAATTTGTTTAAGAACATTTTGAATATTCTAACCAAAATTTATACAAGAGCTTGAGAAGTTGGGAAATTGTAATATTGCTCAAGCAAAAGTTTAAGCAATGAGCAATGTAAGTTGGATAAGAAAGGTGAAGGGTTGTCATAAGATGTAATTCAAAATGAATGGGGAGTAATTTCAATTCATTTGGATGCATGTAAATATTAGTTTTATCTTGTTAAAAGTTATGTTCTAAAGGGTCTTGTGCATGGTTACTTTCCATCATTGAAATTTTTTAACTTCTTGTTAGTTTATTTGAATAATTTGATTTACTTAATTTTTAAAGGCAGAAGAAGGGTTTGTGGGAATGGCCTAACGAATCAATCGAATAGTCTAATCGTTATTAGAATATTTGATTAGTTGTTTTGATT
The DNA here is from genome assembly GCA_023846275.1 of Vanilla planifolia. Lineage (NCBI taxonomy): Eukaryota > Viridiplantae > Streptophyta > Magnoliopsida > Asparagales > Orchidaceae > Vanilla > Vanilla planifolia. Next base: position 30,516,125 of record CM043869.1, on the reverse strand, counting down.
GTTTGATTGATTATAATTAAAAAAAGAATTATTTATTTAATGGGTTAATCAGTTTGATCTTTGGCCAAAGGGTCTAATCTTAGATGGAGTTTAAGAAAGATAAAATTAAAGGAAATGATGAAAGGAGAGAAATTAAGAGTTTGAAAAGTCTAATTCTTGTTCTATTATATTATATTAATTTTATTTTGTCTACGACATTATTAATTGTTTTACAACTTATTTATTTTATTTCAAGTCATTCACATGTACCATAAAAAAGAGATTATGTTTAGTAGTGGGGTGATGTGATAAGTTGTGTATATGCATTGAATAGTTTATATAAGTTTACTATGCATATGTTTATGTCATGCGTTATGGTTTCAAAGGTGGATAACACTTTGGTTATAATGCTTAGTGTCTTTAATTACATACCATTTATATCAGTTTTCTAAGATAATATAATACAATATTTTTTAATTATAAATTAACCCAAGTAGATTTACTTCAACAAATTTTTATTAACTTATAAAGTATGATAGGATTGTATTAGAGAGGTCTAGTAATCCATAAGTCTAACCTTAGGAGGAGAGATGTGTATATCTATATATTATGGGAAACACTTTGCACATGTTATTTTTTTAATTGCATTGCTATGCCAAATATTATAAATATTTGCATACAAATATAAATTTTAGGGCTATGATATGAAAATAAAAAATTTAAATAGTAGTGATCCCAATATAATGAAAGGTCAAGAAAGAAGCACAACACTTATTATTATAAGTTAATTCATACATTTTCTTTGAATTATGGGGTGTTTAACGAGTGTTGGAATAAGAAGATATGCAGTTGGATCTCAAAAAGATAAAATTATAAAATAGTTTTAAACAATACGTTACTTATTTCTTTGGCACCATTAATCTTGTGATTGTAGAAGAATGGCTAAACCAGATGAAATAGGCATTTGATAACATTGTTTGTCTTAATAATAAGTGAGTGGCATTGGTGTTGATGTTACTAAAAACTATTACTTATTTGTAAGAGAGTTAGTGGAGGATTAAGCTTAAAGGCGGTGTGAGCAATGAGATCACTTGGATGATGTTTTGTATTACCTTAAGAGAATGATTTATCGTTAAGCTAACTCAAGAGAAGATGATGGATGATTTAGGCAAGTTGTGTTAGAGGGGTATGTTAATAGTTGAGTACATGTAGAGGTTCTTAATTTTGTTTTTGTTAGCTCATGTGTTATATATTTAGAAGAGATTTGCATAACTCTGTTAATTATTTAAATTTACAATTATGATTTGAGTTATATAGAGAATTAATGAGGCAATTAAGTGTACAAAGTTGGAGGAACTTTCATGGAATATAAAAGGTAAGGTGTCAAAAAATTTGGGTATATGTTTTGCCATAAAGGTGGATGCTACCCAAAGGGAGTTCATTGAGTAGATTTGGTTCATTTCATAGGCAAATAACAAATGGAAATGAGAGAGCCTTTTTTTCTAGTAAGATAATATTTTGTTAGATCATGAGTTATTTCATGCATTTTGAGTTGATTTCTTATTTCTAGGGTTACTAATTGCTATAAGCTTTTATTAGATCGTACTAGGTAGCCATAATAGAAACACTAGATTTTAATTATTTAAACTATTTTATTCATTAGACATCTATTGATAATCATCTTAGGAAGTGCATTGATTACTTACAATGTAATATCTATGGCTTTCATCCACTTAATTTTTTTTTTATTTTGATACTCATCATCAATTTTGTTTTCATTTCATCCTTTGCAAATGATATGTTTGATGTGATGCTCAAAAGTAATTAAATGCTCATTTTTAACAAGATAAAGATCAAAGAAAAAGTTGTGTTATGTTGGCTTTCATTTTTTTTTAGTTTTTTCATTCCTTTCTCTCAACATATTTATGTTTGTGGTTTAGTTGTGCTAAAAGTTCTTTTATTACTTTTCTTGAATGACATTTTAATTATTATGATTTAGACTATAATCTTATTGGCTTATATTAGATTTACTTTAGTGGCTTAAATTGTTGAAATATAAGAGTGTGATGTTAGCACAAAAAAGAGGTAAATTATGAAAATTTTAAACTTAAATAATCTCAAATATTATAATGAAATATTTTTGTAATTTTAGTATTTATTAAAAAGGTATTTTAAAAAATCTTGTTTAACTTTTAAATAAATTTTATGTGAGAATGTAACTAAATAAAGTATATAATAGAATTTTAGGTGATTTGATTCAAACATAAATCTATATTTATCATAATCAAATGATTAGGCTTGTTTTAAAACCTCTCTTCTTTGTTATAATCATGTTGGGGCTAACAACATCGATCAAAAGACCAATACAAGATAATGAATAAATTCTCAAGAATAGGATAAAGAACTAAAATAAAAGTTTCCACTTTGTCTTAGTTAGGTAAGTGTTAACTTAACAAATAATCACTCTTAGATGACCCAATAACACCAGTAAAAAAAACTAATACAATATAAAGAATAAAGTCCCAACATATTAGACAAAGAACTAAAAGAAAAGTTTAATTAAAGATATTATAACCTAATCAAATTTAAGTAAGAGACATACTAATACAAACTTAAACCAATGGAAGCATGAATATGCAATTGAGTTCAATGTTATTTCTAGAAAGAAATTTTTATAAATATCTTGAAATAATATGTGGCTTAGCTTAAGGCATGTATGAACATGAAAGTAGGTTGTAAAGAATAAGATCAAAGCTTATAACTCATAATGTTGCTATTTCCTTGTCTTTTGTTATTATGATTTTCAAGTGTTGTCTTTCATATAGATATGCAAGTGAATACTATCCTCTAAAATAATATTGGATATGCAATATAATACTCTCTAATGGTTCTAAACAATCCCCAATTATTAAGTTAATATTTTTTAAAAATTAGTCAAACTAGTTACATATTTGAACTGGTTATACTGCTTGATCCAAAAAGTGTCGTACAAATACAATGAAACTATAATCTCATTGTTCAACAAACATGTTTATACGATGATACAATCGTCAAATATAAATAGCATAATTTATCAAATCTTAATTTTTATTTATTAGGTTTCACAAGATTATATAGTATGATGACATATATTGTATATGTAAGAACTTTTCACTTAATATCGCCTCTATAAAGCAAGGATCATACTCATACAATAATGAAATTATACTTGTAAAATGACTTTTAGCATTTTTCTTGCCCAAGTGACAAACTATCACTTTATTAAATTGGATCATACAAGTACTTTAGTGTTATCACATTGTACGAAACCTATTAGTTTTATACATCTCTTCATAACTCTCTGGATAATAAATAATGTAATTATTTGATACAGACATTTTACATGTACAACAAAACAAACCTCTTATCATACCTAAATCACTTAGTTCAATCACTTTATCTAATCTACTATAAAAGTGATCATACAAGTATGATAGTTATATTATATTATGCGAAGCACAAAAGTTGAAAACCTTAACTAATACCTCTTAAGAAACAATAGTCATACTTGTATGATAAGGTTATCATGCAATGCTAGTATTATATTTAATTAACTTAACCTAAGATCACTAATGTTCAAATCTGTTTAAACAAATATTGTATTAAAAAGAATTAAAAGAAATGCATTTTCTTAATAGGCCTAATATTAATAAAGACGATTAAGCAAATATATATTTCAAATATCAATAGGCTTATATTTCTCTTGGTGGTTGTTAAGGTTTGTACTAAAACATTATTTTTAAACTCTATAAGTCAAGTGGTCAATCTTTTCACATGAGTGATGATTTGGTATTAAGATGTATGATCTAAAATGTTCGAAAAAAAAAGTAAAATAATAAAATGATTTTATTGTTATCTAAGTTATAGTACAATGACTAAGGATCTAACATGTATTGTGAATCTTGAGCTTTTAAATTGAATTTTCAAGCGATGATTTGTCTAATGACATATTTGACACATTTTGGAGTTTTGATTTCTTTACTAGTTTATTTATTGAAAATTGAATAACTTTGAGTGTTTGAAGAAAATGCATCTTAATTCCATTTAATTTGCAAATAATTAATTCTAGATTTGTTTTCCTACTTGCTTTTATTTGATAGCCTTTTAGTCATCATTTTTTAAACTATTGGAGCTAACTCAAGCTCTTAAAATCGTAATGAATTAAAATACAATCATCAGACTTTACAGAATTGGGTTAACTCTGCAAAAAAAAAAAAAAAAAAAAAAAAAAAAAAAAAAAAAAAAAAGGAGAAACGGTTGACTGTCCGGAAAACATTTTCAAGAAAAAGCTTTTAATCAAACTCCAATCCACATAAATATTTCTAGAAAAATAATTAATTATAAAATATAATCAATGTAGTTTTAATATCCACTATCAGTATGTATCAATCGTTTTTCACATAAATAATCTAATAACTATTAACTGTTTTAAAAAAATATTATATGATTTAATAATTATTGAATCATATATTCTTAAGATTGTTTATTTCATAGTAGTAGTTGAAAAACAATAATGTTTGATTAATATTGATTGGAATGCAATCCAAAAATTAAAAGAAATATATAAAATAACATTTTTTTAGCTGTTTAATAATAAGATAAATTAAAACATATAATAAATTTATTTATTTATTTGTATTTTAAAAATGACATATGCGATTTATTATTAGTTATGAAAACATATTTTTTCATCATGTGGTTCAAATTTCGAGATAAACAAAGTCTATAATTGTTCTGATCGTGAATAGGTGATGATACCAACACCTAATGCATTAGGTTTTAGAAATATATTTTTCAAATGGCATCATCTTGCTTGTTAAATAACATTTTGTTTATTTTTAAAACAATTCTATTTTTTTTTTATTTTTTTATCAAAAAAGTCAAACATAATTTAGTCATTTTATAATAATAAATATTTTACTAAATACTTATGAACTTATAATCAAATATATAATTTTTACTAATGCTTAAAATTTCTTTAAATTTATGTTTTTTTATTATACTATTAATATTTAATAATCATTATAGTAACTACATACTTAATGAATGATAAAATAATAATATATTTTTTTTTCTTATTATGAATCAGAGGAGTGAAGAAGTCTAACAATTTTTAATGATTAAGTTTATTTTATATTTAAGTTATATTTGACAGAAATTATTATTCAAATAATAGATTTAAAAGATATTATTTTTAAATGTTATTAAAAAAATTATATATTTGATAAATATAAATTAATAAATGTTTAATAAAATAATTAGTATTATAAAATATGTATTTTTTGAAGTTTTCAGCATGAAAATAATTTTTTTTAAAATTAAATAATCTTTTTATTTTTATATTTTTTTCTTTTACATTACAAAAATAAGTTTCACAATATCCGAGCAAACTGAATAATTATATTCCAATCATGTTTTTATATACCATTATCTGCGTCATCTGGTTCACTGGAGAAAAATTTCTTGGCTTTCCACACTTCCACTTCCTGCTCGCCGACATCTCTTTAGTCCACCTGTTCTAGCTCGTCTCAACAGATGTAAAAATCGCTGGATTCTCAGGGAATTGGTCTTGGTAAGCTTGCCGATAAGCTACGTTGAGAGAGAGAGAGAGAGAGAGAGAAGAGGAACATACACAGATTAGGACTTCATCCATCTGACCACTACGTTGGAGGGGGCTTTATTTTATCTATGACGAAGAGCAAGCCGGGAAAGAAGGATCTTGATTCCTACACCATCAAGGGCACTAACAAGGTTGTTCGTGGTATGTATCGAGATTCTCCTCCCCCTACCACTCGATCTTCATCAGAGCTCATGGATTGTTAGGTTTTTCTTTGGACGGGATGGTTGTGCAGTGGGGGACTGCGTGCTGATGCGGCCTTCCGACTCCGATAAGCCTCCATATGTGGCACGTGTGGAGAAGATTGAGGCCGACCACCGGAATAACGTTAAGGTTAGAGTCCGTTGGTACTACCGGCCGGAGGAGTCGATAGGCGGCCGGAGACAGTTCCATGGGGCGAAAGAGCTCTTTCTATCTGACCACTACGACGTCCAGAGTGCGCATACCATTGAGGGAAAGTGTGTCGTGCACTCCTTCAAGAACTACACGAGACTTGAGAATGTAGGGACCGAGGACTACTTCTGCCGCTTTGAGTACAAGGCTGCTACTGGTGGCTTCACTCCTGATCGCGTAGCCGTGTATGCGTTCTCCACCAGTATTTTTCTTGAGCGTTGTGCTATTCCTGCATCAATTGTAATGCTAAAGTATATTTCTTCTGATTTGTTCGACTTTTATTGAAGTTACTGCAAATGCGAGATGCCATACAATCCAGATGACCTTATGGTGCAGTGCGAGGTCTGCAAAGATTGGTGAGTGCTTAAGCTCTTTTATGTACCTGCTGTTTCATTAGCCAACTCTTAGGATTCAATGATGTCTCCTTGTCCCATGATGTTAAGTGTATTCAAAATTATGGTGAATTTCTTAGATTCTTTGTGGAATATTAGTTACAATTGTTTTCTCCCATGGTTTGATAAGTTATTCCTTCTCTTAAGCTGTTGAGACTCATGTCTGGGCTCACTGATATGGCACACTTGCATACCCGTATCTTACAGTAATTGAAATGGTTATATTTGTGCCTTTTGCAATTTTCAATTTTGTTAAATGACTTGTGCACTTGTTCTCATTGTAGACAATATTTATGCAAAATGTAACTTATCTTAGTAGCTATGAGATAAATAGGTGATTCTAATTGCAGAGATGTCTATGTACTATTTTACCAGATGTAAATATCACATAATTTAGAAACATTAGAGTTTCAGTAGATTAGGCAGTTGTTCACATGGATATCACATCTAACATTAATTTGTGTACCATAGTTGCCCAGTTCTCTATATTTCTTATTTCAATGCCATTTTTCCATACAACTCGGTCTTTACTGTTCTTTTAAAATTTATTACTCTGTAGAGCAATTATAAATCCTTTTACTAGGAATGTTGGTTCTACCTCTTACTTCTCTTGGCCATAGTAGAACTTTCAGGAATAAAAAGCAGATTATTTTCATTTTGTCTTTTTGTTATGCTGTGAAACTTTTTTTTTTATTTATTTTTGAGTTATAACTTTAACATATGGTACCACGTTTCTTTTATGAGAATAATGCACATCTTCTACATGGTATACTCATTGTATTTAGTAAACGGAACATTTCACTTCCGCTTAACCATTTGGTTGTTATGTACATTTTGCTAAAAAATCTGCTGTTATCAGCAAACCTTTTGATCCCTTGAGATTTAATTATTCAATAGCAATTGAAATACTAGTCCTCTTTTCTTGTTCTGATATGTTGTTCTTTGAGAAGTCTAGCTGTACTTTGCCCTGTCCTTTTATACAGGGGCTTGTGTTTTTTTTATACTGATCTTTCTTTTGTTATTTTTCTTGGTGCAGGAAGGGAATGCCTTGTACATATCTAAAATTTCATCATATTTATGCTTTCTTATGTCTTAACAAGTTTTTGTGATGTTCTATGTCTCACACATGGCAGTTTCACATACTGAATTAGTAGTGAACTATGTGCTATTCCATTAGCAATGGAATAATGTGTGAAATGATTATTTGAAAATTGATTCAGGTTTAGCATGTAGGTCCAGGCCCAAAGTTCCATAATAATATTGGTGGATTAGATTTAATTGGAAGGTATATGGAGGAAAAATTTTTACACCAAAAGTAGTAAGTTTAGAAGTGTGTGATACTTAAAATGGATTTAAGACATCATGTCTAGCCGAGCAAGAATGAAAATACATAGGAGTTAAGAGTTGGCTATTTATGATAAAGGTGAACTAAAGGTATACAGATGATTTCAATGGTATTTTTTTCATGTTTTTTTTTATGACCGTCCTTCCAATATTTAGGCTTCGCATGAAGAAATATTGGCTTGTTTATGCTCTTCAACCTGTTTTTTTGTAAACAGTCTTGTAAAAGTTAGTGATTTTCTATTTCTCACACATGACAGTTTCACATACTGAATTAGTAGTGACCTATGTGCTATTCCATTAGCAATGGGATAATGTGTGAAATGATTATTTGAAAATTGATTTAGGTTTAGCATATAGGTCCAGGCCCAAAGTTCCATAATAATATTGGTGGATTAGATTAAATTGGAAGATATATGAAGGAAAAATTATTATTCCAAAAGTAGTAAGTTTAGAAGTGTGTGATACTTAAAATGGATTTAAGACATCATGTCTATCCGAGCAAGAATGAAAATACATAGTAGGAGTTAAGAGTTGGCTATTTATGATAAAGATGAACTAAAGGTATACATATGATTTCAATGGTATTTTTTCATGTTTTATGAAAGTCCTTCCAATATTTAGGCTTCACAAGAAGAAATGTTGACTTGTTTATGCTCTTCAACCTATATTTTTTTGTAAAGACTTGTCAAAAATATATAACTGTGTTATTTCGATCTGCATTCATGATCTTCATTTCTTTACAGTCCTCTGGAGTGTACCTTTGCTTTAGCTTCTCTATTTGTGCAATAGTTTTAATAAATTGGTTTGAATAGCAGAACATTACCAGAACAAGCATTATTTCCAAAAGCATAACCGAGTTTCATAAGATGAGCAGCAAAAAGCTGCACCTGAGTGCTGCATGCTGCAGCTGTCCTAACCCAAAATTAGCTGTTTTTTTAGCATTGTTAAGTTCTTATTATAGGATTTGTTTTACAATGCAAGAAGCATTACTTCTGAGATACTGATGGTGTAATATTTAACATTATGAATGTTTTAAACTTTCTGAAGGACATTCAGTTTGTTAATTTTTTTTATCAATGAGAAACAATGTTATGTGATCCAATAGTAAAGGTTTTGGGAGATTTTGTTTGCATAGTAAGGTATAAGAGTGTGACATACAGAAAAAATAGTTTTTTTCTCTAACAGCAACCTTTTATACCATTATCTGTGTATTAGCAGTTTCTTTTTTTGGTATATAATAGTAGATGATTATCTTATGCAAAATGTTATCTTACTAGCTATGAAGTAGTATATGTGATTCTAATCGCAGAGTTGTATATCTTGTGTTTTTCCAGATTTAAGTGTTATATAAGTTGGAAGCATTAGAGTTTGAAGAGATTAAGAACTGTGTTCCCTTGGATGAACCTTTTTAGCCTAGTTCTCTATGCTTATTTCTATGCCATTTTGCCAAACAACTTGGTCATTACTTTTCCTTTAAAATTAATTACTCTTAATTTTAGCAACTATAAATCCTGTTATTGGGAATCATTGTTTCTGCATCTTACATCTCTAGGCCATAGTGGGACTTCCGTGAATAAACATAGCAGATTATTTTTATTTTGTCTATTTGAGCTATACCTTTTGTGTATGGCACCATGTTTGTTTGGTAAGGACATTTCATATTATTTACATGATACTCTTATCATATTTGTTAAATGGATTAGTGCTTCTCACCTTATATATTTGGTTGTTATAAATGGTGTAGTAAAAAAAATCTGCCATTATCAACAAACCTTTTGATCCCATGTAGTTCAATTTTTCAATAGAAATTGAAATCTTAGCTCTCTTACATTGTCCTATGCATTGTTTTTGAGGAGTCTAGCTATACGTTTCACTGTCCTTTTATACAGGGACTTGTGTTTTTTATGTACTGATCTTTCATTTATTAATTTTCATGGTGCAGGAAGGGAATGCTTTGGCATGTCTAAAATTTCATCATCTTTGTGCTTTCTTGTCTCTTAACAAGGTTTTATTAAAGTTCTAGTGCTCATCCACATGATAGTTTCACTTGTATTTGTGCTGACCTATGAGCTATTCCATTAGCAATGGGATAGTGTGTCAAATGATTATTTGGAAATAGTATGGCATGTAGGTCTAGGGCCAAAGTTGTTTAATAAGATTGGTAGATTAGATTAAATTGAGAAGAATATGGAGGAAAAATTATTACACAAAAAGTGGTAGTGTTAGAAGTGTGAGACACTGAACATGGATTTAAGACATCACATCTAGCTGAGCAAGAATGAAATATGTGGTAGGACTTAAGAGTTGGCTTGTTATGATAAGACAAACTACAGGTGTAACTTTTATGTCAATGGTATTTGTTCATATTTGATGAGATCCATTCAATGTTTAGGCTTCATATGATGAATTTTTGTCTAGTTTATGCTCTTCAACCAATAATTTTTTATATAGAGTTGTGTCAAAAATGTATAACTGTGTTATGTCTTTGTGCATTAGTGATCTTCATTTCTTTATTGTTTTGTGGAGTATACTTATGCTGCAGCTCCTCTATTTATATGGTATTGATAAGTTATTTTAAGTAGCACAACATTACTGGGACAAGCCTTATTTCCCAAAAGTCCTTTCTGAGTTTCATAAGATGAGGAGCACAAAGCTTAACCTGAGTGATGCATGTTGCAGCTGTCCTAACCCAAAATTACCTGTGTTGACATCGCTCAGCTTTGACAGAATTTTGATTACAATGCAAGAAGCATTTCTTCAGAGATAAATCCTGATGGTATAAATTTTAACATTATGAACGTCTTTAACCTTTTTGATGGACATTCAAATTGATCTTTTCAAGCAATGAAAAATTAGTGTTGTGTGATGCTATAATGAAGATTTTGGGATATTTCTTTTGAGGTAGAAGACTGTTATGTATAAAAAACATTATTTTATTTTTGTACAAGAACCTCCTGTGTTTAGGTAATTTTTTTCAGATGACTTTTTGATGATAGGCATAATGGTGATATCCTCTTGTTAGATCTGTGGAGGATTTCTTTCAAAGTTTTTAAACTGTTAGCTGCTTTGATAAGTTTGTACTGATGTGAATTGTGTTCCTTTCTTGATAAATTGAGCATATGGTTTTTTACTGACCTGGTATTACAAAATTCATTATGCATAATTGTTATTGATTTTTTTCTTTCTTTCTTCATGGAGGATATGGCTGCGATCTTTCTTTAACATAGTATGAGAAGTTTTGGTTGATTATCTGAAAGCAAAAATTAGATAAGCTATTGAAGTGAACGTTTTGGTTGATTATCTGAAAGCAAAAAATTAGATAAGCTATTGAAATGAATTCCTCTACCAAATGTCATAGTAAAGGAATAAAAGATATCATTATACCTTTTTTTTTTATCGAAAGTCTAGTAGCATCTAAAATTTAAGTAATCAATTGTTAAATACAAGGTCATTAGGATGATGGATTTAAGTGTATGAGGAATACACTCAAGAGTAACAATTGGCATAATGAAATATCTTAAAGTTTGCTAACTATTAGCAACCCCATTTTGTGAGAGCAAGCAAAAGCCTTTTAGGAGTATAGCTTTAAATTCATGTCTTAGAGATTGAGGTGATAGATGTTATTATTGGTTTTAATCTTTTTGCTCCAAAGGATGATTGCTATAGTCACTTTCAAGCCAAATTTACTTATATTTAGGCCTATCGATAAGACAAAGTCCCTCCTATAACTCTTGAGATCAATAAGCCTGATGGAGGCGGCAAAGATAAGCATAAGACAAATAAAACAAGAGCTTCTTGTATCGGCCATGAATGATAACCTAGTCCTTAAGCTAGTCCCAAAATGCATTACTCACCCATCAAAGTCAATTGTTAGTCAACCAATAGGGAGTTGCACCTTAAAATTGAGAATAGAATGGTTGGATGTAGCAATACTTCATATTGGTGACCTAGAGTTTTGAATGGATTTGAGATATTCGATGTGATTTTATTAAGAAATATTTGGGAGCATGAGTAATAATGTGCGATAGTAATCGGCCTAGGGGAATTATTATGAAAGTTTGAGTGAATTTAGGCCTTTCAAATTTTATGTAAGATGATAGAAAGGATAGAGCATTTGATTGTTTCTTTCTTGATGAAAGAAAGGATTATTGAATATTTATAAAAGAAGAAACAAAATGTTTTGGATTGCTAGTGAAGGGGTAGCTCAAAAGAACATGATCTTTGCCATTGTAATGTTTGCAACATTTAAGATAAGTGGTAGTTAAATAGATGTCTTTCAAGGAAAGAAAAATTTTGGTAGGTTGTCCAAGCTTAGGTGCTAGAATAATCAAGCTTTAAGGAAAAGCATATTATTTGAAATAAAAAATGTTAGCTTCATTGTCGTAGATTTGATGCCTTCCATGAGGAACTTGTAAGTCAATTTAGAGACAACAATACTTAAGATTGTGAATTAATTTAGAATATAAGGTTAGGGTTGAAGAAATGCTTAAACGGAGTTGTTCTAGGCAGTATTTGGAGACCAAGCAAATCAACTCAATGTCAAAATGGATAAATGTGTATCATTTCATTAAAATGGTGATACAACGATAAGGGTTTAGAATAGTGGAGACCATTCGACCATCTCCAATAGCCTAAAATATGTTGTCTTCAACAACTAAGTGCACGATAAAGAAGTCTTCAAGCACCATTGCATCCCCCTAGTGCTCAAAAACATAGGTTTTGTTGGCGTGAAATGGAGTTCATTGCTTCACTAAAAGGGCAATTGGTGTTGAGTACAAGGCAGCCTATGATTTTACCAATAAGGGCTTTTCTCCACATTTTGAGCCTGAAGTAACCAATGCCTAACAAGTGTTGGGGAAGAGCAATGCTATTTCAGTTGATGAGATATTTGAAAGGAATGTTAGAATCAATTTGTGAGCTATAATTCTAATTATTGTCTATAAACAAATTTATTGCTTGCTTGTGGCTGTGAAACTATATTTAATGTGTGAGGATAGTGAGTTGTGTTTACCATGAAGTTATTGAATGTCATGTTGTACCTACTTTGAATAATGTGAACAATTTATAAGAGTAGCATGGTCAGCACTTTGTGTGCCTTGCGGCTCATTACAAACAATGTGTGCAACAGTATTTATGTATGCGATATCCCCCTTGATACTTGTTATTGTACAAAATTGTAAATATGATTTCATGTTTACAAGAACAATGCTAGTTTTATAGTTATACTACATTTTCTTGATCCTTTTGACAAAAGTAGGTAATCCATTTGCAACAAAATTTTATGATGATATTAGTGGATCATTGGTAATGAAAATATTAAAAATAATTGAAGTTAACATTCTATTTGTGATGTTTACGAGTAGTTCCCAAATTTGAGACTAGTTGAATTTGAAAATGTTTAGGTGTTAAATTCCCTTTTTTTTGTCTCAATTATTTAAGGCTTATTAAATACTCCTATTAAGCTTAATTAGAGGATTAATCATGGATATACATTATAGAGATCTCAAAATTTAGCTATCAAAATTCACTGCACTAGAAACAACAAAGAGTAGCCCAAACAATTCCTACACAGGTGATTTTGTATGCATGTAAATGTGAATTATGTGCATAAAGATTGTTTAGGCTAGTTGGCGTTGGTTAAGGTGCATATAGTGCAAGTAAAAATCATTTTTCTATTAGTACTACTCAAAGCGCATATTTGAAATGTTTGGAAATGCATAAAAGTTGAGTAGGCATTCTGAGGATTTGGGGATGAATTGAAGGCCATGTTGACTACCAATGGCTTTCATGAGCATTTGGTCTCTTGTTCGTCATTTTGCATGTTGATTGAGAGGTATGATATTATCTAGTGGTCTATTATTCTATACACATTTCTTTTTCTTTTTTTTGTTTCATTGGAATCATGCGATTATATGATTGGATTCATGCCTTATTGTTTTTTCATCTTAAGTCCTTGGGTATGAATAAAGCCAAATTGATTGATGATTTTCAGAACAATGGTTGGGTCCCTTCTCTTTTCCATAAAACATCTTTTCTAATACATTTTATGGTTCTTTTGCTCTTTAAATGAAGAAAGAAGCTTAGTGAATTTTATTTCCTGCAATCCAATTTTGTACAAACCAAAAAACATATAAAAACATGTAACCATGTTCAATTCTCATTTACATACTATTTAGGATCTACCTTCAACCTTTTAACAAAAAACTTGTAATCCTCTTCTATTGCCCTCAAATTCATGCACTTTTTCCATTTTGCACAGCTGTGCTCTTGTGCAATTGTGGCATATGCTATTGTTGTATAAAATTTTATAATCTATGTGCTTCAAATTTCATGGAATGTACAGTATGTCTGCTGGAGGTTTGTCTTTTTTTGACTAGCTTTTTATGGTGCTTCTGGTTGTCAGCCTTCGTTTTTTTGGGAATTTCTTCAGTAATTAAGAATTGTTTAGGTGTTTTTGAGAATGAAAGACATGGGTGTTGGAGCATTATTTTCTCTGTATTTGTCTATTCTTATTTCCTTTTACCTCACGCACTTGATTGTTTTGAGCTTCTAATTTTCACAGTTTCATCAATAACTAGTCATGTTCCCATATTTCCTTTATTGTTGTCCTACAGCAGATTTGTACATGCAATAGTTTCAACTCTTTGCTTGGTTTGGATTAATTTTTGAAAATACATCAAAGTTTGATGCGACTATTAAAAGTTTTTGTGGTATTATGCCTCAAGCACTTGTGGTAGAGATACATAATGGAAATGGAAAAAGCACTGGGAATTCAAATATTGTTCAAATAAAATGTTCATGAATCTTTGAAAGCATAAAATGGAAGCCTATGCTTTGCACCATCATCATTCAAGCTAGGTGATTCATCATAGTGGCAAGTTTTTGATCAGATTAGAATTTTGAGAAGTAGACTAAAATAATGCTTTGCAAAAAACCTTAATTGAAAATCATGGTTTACCTATGGTAGAATTGTTGGGTTATCAATTCTTCTCTAATGCCAATCAAATAATGGCAAATATTTGGAAGTGTCTGGCATGAACCCAAGATGAAAAATAACAAAATTTGTAAGAAAAAGTAATAAAGAATTAATTATAAGATAGGTTGATTGATATTGATAAAAGAACAATTTCAAGATTTTTAACTATTTGACTGAAGTGACATTGAAATAATATTAAGGCGAGAAGTAATTCATGTTTTTGTTAGAAGCCAAAACGGGATGTCAAAACATAATGTTCAACAAATTTTATAAAGTCCTAGTTTCTTGAGTTTGAATGGAACGGACATTAGGTTAACTAATTTAAACTTTCTTTCAAACGTTTAATAAGAGATGTTTTGATTCAAATTTAAGAGGTATATTCATGTATTTTTCTTCTAATTCTTTATTCATGAGACAATTTTTTACATCCAAGATGAAGCTTCGAGTCTAAATTCTAAACCAAAGATCAAAGAACATGAGTTGAATTTAGTTTCACTGTTGGAGTAGAGGTTTTCTCATGGTCAAACTCATAGATCTATTTGTAGGCTCGAGTAACAAGTTTTGATACCAATCTTTTTATTTACACCATACTTAGAGTGAATATGCTACGACCTATAATCTTTTTATCTTTATGAATGTTAAATATCTATAATATTCTTATCTTTATGAATGTCAAATATTATTCCGTTTCATTTTTAGTTAGGTCCATCATTGTTTTTTTCACTTAGGTTCCTAAAAGGTCGTAAGTCCTTAAGAACCATAAAAGTGTCAAATTTGGTAATAAATATTTTGTAATTAAATTATAATTTTGTATAAGTCAAATTATTTGAGATAGAATGATTTATGCAAGACCTATCCCCTTTCTTGAAAGCAATCGAAACATCAAGATTATTTCGTTTGTGTAATTCTTTTTGCATTGGTCTCCAATTATAACCTTGGCTCTGTCAACTGATTTTTACACAAATGGCCATGGTCATCTTAGGTTGAGTGGGTTGGGGATCTCTCTATAGAGTTGACCACTTAATAGGACACAAATGTGAAAGTTTCATCTTAGATGAGTGAGTGAGAAGAATTATTGTATTAATAGGATTGATTTTTTAAAGAATGCTATATAAAAGTGTTAATGCATGGAACTATGCCTTTCCAAATTATTAGAAGATGTGGGAACTTTGATTAGGTAAGAATTTCACACTTTTGGGAACTAAATGCTACTTAAGTTGAAAATAAAATATGAGAAAAAGAAAGCACACGTAGAACATATATGTGAAAAAACTTGAGAATATGGGAAAAATTTTAGGCACCCAATGGTAGCAAGATTCTACTATGTATTGTTTATTTCGAGTATGGTTTAGAGATTTGTACAAGGGCGAAAAGCCTCATGAGGAATTGTAAATGGGATGTGAGCATTACAAAAGAAAGGGGAATATGTAATATGCTAATCATGATGGTCTTATAGAATTGGATTTTGATAGAGCTTCTTGTGTAGGACTTAAAAGAAGGTATTAAATGGTATGCTGAATGTTCAGGAACTATCCAATGTAGTGAAACCTCAAATCCTTTCTGCTTCTAATATCCTGATATAGAATTACACAAAGACAAAAATTCTTTAAGACCATGCAAAAAAATGGAGAAAAGGGTCCAAATGGGTGGTAACGAAGATCAAAGGTCTCTAGTGGTAACAGTGTTGCCTTTAGAGCAGTTAAAGAGAGTGGCAAAACTAGAGCCTACCAATTGCTTGAGGATTAAGGAAAAAGGAAGAACAGTGGATTTGAAGAAGGCACACAAAAGCAAAAGTAGGATGTTGTGACAAAACTAGAACACTTGAAGAAGGATTGAAGCTTATTCAATTTGATAATAAGGGCTTGCAAGAGCAGTTGTAGAGTGCACGAGATTATCTACATCTAGGGCATTGAAATCTACCGCAGTGGCTACTGGGATATGATAATGACTCGATTAACAATGGCTTCTTCAGGCTTGACTCGTTGAGCTCGCTCTTTTGTAGATCTAGTGACACAAAAGTTTTGAGGCAAAGATATAGTGAGCACTATGTGGAGAGAAAGGGAGTGTTAAGAAGCAAGGGTTCATGTGTGATGCAACTCAATTAAGAGCAGGCCCAATTAGAGAAAGACATGATTCTGGCTAACTGTTCTGCTGCTTTTCTACTCGTAGATTTTATGTTGTAGCAACTTTATTGATTTTTAATTTGAATAAAGTTTCTTTTCACATTCCATTTGCAATTCTTGCTCAATTTATTCAATTCACATAACACGAGGTCAATTCTTCATTGTATTTTGGCAAGGGATCAAGTAGAACTCCAATAATCAGTGGACAATCAAATGAGGAAGAAGACAAGCAGTATGCTAGCTGATGCGTGATGCCAGCTGGTTAGTGGAATGATAAGATAATATAATAGGCTTCTAGAAACCATAGCATTGCAGTGTGACAAGCATTTGGGTTGTTGGTACAAAACCAAATTGGATGATCAGAATTAGAAGCTTCTCCAACACTTAAAATTTCTTTTCAATTTAAGCAGGTTTTTTGAAATCTTGATGGCCCTCTTCTTTTTCAGCTGCTTCCTTCTCTTTCAATGTGACACTACGGCCCTAGCTTTGGATTTAAGAAAACATGTCAAGTTTGGAGCAGGTGTCTTAAGCACTAATGATGTGTTGAAGCCTTCAAAAGGGATATCATCCCCAATTGGAGATATCCTTTGTGATGCCACAAGAAATGATTGGCCAATTGAGGATTACAAAGAAATACTATTTGCTTTAATTGAATTCTTCTTGCTGGGGTTGCATTTGCCATTCCAAGGCATTTTCTATGCGTACTGAGAGCTTGTCTTAGCATTGCTAATACCAAATATATTGGTGTTAACTATTTCTTTTCAACTTGGAGTGCTTTTGATGCTTTTTGAGGGTGAGGAAGTCATAAAACTATCTTGGTATTGTTTTCTTGGTTTGGTCTTGGACTCTTCGACTTACCCACCTTGTTCTTGAATTGGTGGGACAATGGAGCTTTGTACAAAAGGCTTGTCGAGGGAATCCATAGGACCTTGAGATGGGCATGAGAAAACATTGACCCAAACAAAGCTATCAGAGTATGAAATCTAGTGATTGAGGGAGATGTTTTGTGGGGATTTAAAGCACATTCATCTGCTAAAGACTTACACTCTTTTTGGAAACAACTATGTTAAGACTAAAGGAGACTTGGGTCTAGCATTCCACAATGTTCATATTATTGTCAATAAGGAAATGGCTCTCTACAATATGGCTATTGAAAGTATAGGCTCTAGAATAGGTTGTTGGAATAACGGAGGTCACTTGAAACTCAAGAAAAAAGATGAAAGCCTCTTTCACCACTTACTTCAATAGTAGTTGGGTGGGGGTGCTAAAGGCCTCTTGGCAAGGGATCCCCAAGGGTAGAAAGGTTTGACAACAAAAAACTTGGCTCAAAAGAAGGTCAAAATAGAGCTTTTTAACGAGACCAAATTTGATGATTTGCTACTTTCTCACCTCTTTGTGATGGTATGATAAGCCCAATGAAGGTAGAGGATATGCCAAATACAATTAGGATTTGTTGCAGCTATGTTGATCAATAGCTATAGTTTTAGTTCACCTTGGTGGATTGATTGCAAGGACAACATTCTAGCTATGGCCAACATAATGGGAAAACATAACTTTCATGTTTGGTGGATTTTTTTAAGCTCAGATTCCCTAATGACCATTGGCTTGAAGTCATGATTGTTCTTGAGATGATCATCCAAGCAATGACTTAGTTTGGTCATTGGCTTGCCTAGCTACAGGATGTATTATAAGGGAAAGAAAAAATAGAGGCTATGAAGGGGCTCCATCGCTTAACATTCTAGTATCATGTGAGTTAGTACAAAGGGAAGGAAGAAGCTCGAGTGAAGTTGGGAGTTGAAGAAGGATTTGTTAGAGAAAGAGGCAACTCATAAGAGGCTTTACAAATTTCTCAAGTAACTCAAGAGGAACTAAAGAGGGTAGACGTGAAAATGACAGAAAAGCGAGAAGAGGCCAAGAAGGAGGGCTTATTCAAGGCAAAGGTGCCAAATCTAGAAGCAACCTCTTCTTTGATAGTTACCTTAGTTCTTATGGTCTCATCTAACCAAGGAAATGAGAATATAAAGGTTGAAGAACACTTCAAACTTCTAGGGAAAAGCAAGCACCTTGAACAATTCAAGGCTCTTTGTTGTCTAGAAGGGGCCACCTTCTTAATTACTTATTTGATGTGCAACAAATACACTGACAAAGAAATGCCTCACGTGACTTATATGATGAAGGATGCGTACTTGAACCCCTCATGAGTTTCTTGTATTTTCATCCCTTGCATCTGCTTAAGAGGGTTGTAGGGATTTGTAGGCATGGTTAAGAGATAATGATGTCATGCTTTAAAGTAAAGGAATAATAGCATGTATTTTGTTATTTTATATTTCGCCTTTGATGTAAAAGTCAATCACAGAGATGTAAGCACAATGCTAGTTGATGGATTGTGTTCTATATTTTCTAACTAGTTGTTGTATCACTATTAGTTGGTAAGGTCTCAGAGCATGCTAGAGGGCCTAAGAGAAATCATATATAAATGGAATGTGGCTTACTTGAAGTTTCCTCAGACCATCTCTTAGGTGATAATTGTCATAATAAAAGGAGCATTAGGGTTCTTATGACATGCTGTTGTAAGTTTGAAGAGTGTTTAAGATTGATTGGGCTTATCCATGTATGATGTTAAGGGCATAGAAAGAGAATGTTTAAGTGTTCCTTGGTTCTTTTTGGGAAAGTAATAAGATTATCATAAGTAATAAATATCCTTGGTCTAAAATTGATGACTTCTTTGATTAACTATAAGATGGAATAGTATTTTCAAAGATATCTTTGAGATCATGGTATAATCAATTGTGAATTAATAAAATATCAAATAATGCATTTAAAATAAGGTATGGGCATTAAGAGTTTTTGATAATTATCTTTTAATTTAACCAATGCACTTGTAGTAATCATTGATCTAATGAATAAAGCATTTAAAAATTTTTGGATTAATTTTTTATAATATTTGTTGAGGATATTAATTTATTCAAAGAATTCAAAGGAGTGCATCCCTCTTTTATATATAGTGTTACAAATTTTGAAAAAACATTGATTATAGGCTAAATTTTCTAATTGTAAATTCTTATAGTCTTGTGTTATATTATTGGTGCATGTGCTCAATGTTAACAGAATATTATTAGATGCTCCAAAGATTCAGTTATTATAGCTTGGCTTAGACTTATCTTGGCATATGAGATTTTCAAAGTTTTTAAGAAATGATTGGATATTAAAAACAATTTTGTAAAAAAAGATTTCTCCTATAGCTTTCTTATTGACTCAATTGACTCAGAAAATAATAAAATTTAATTGAGATTTTGTTTGCAAAGATGGTTTTAGACATTACAAAACATTGATTTTAGCTCTAGTCTTATCATTATGCTTCATTTCAAGGATTGCGTTATATGTTGATGTAATTTTGTAATAGTTGAAATCCCTTGGAAAAAATTATTTGGTATAATTTATGATTAGTAGTAATTATATTTGCATTGAAAATATAAAGATATTATTTATATAGGATCAAATATAAGATGTTTATATATCACTAAAGTTTAATATATATTTTCAATAAAAATAATTAAATCTAAGGCAAAGAAAATATTTGAAACTTATTAAAGATTATGATCTAGAAAATATTTATCATTTAGAAAAAAATAAATGGTAGTCAATGCTTTGAGTAGGAAAATAATTATCAATATAGTATTGGTTGAAGAAAAAGAAAAGCAATTGATTTTTTAATTGAATAAATTGTAGTTGAAAATAAAAATAGAAAGAAATATTGATTTATGATTCTAATTATCTATGGAGACAGTTTGATTATAATCAATAAAAAACTATCAACAAGATCTGAAAATGTAGAAGTTGAACTAGAAAATAAAGGAAAGATGGATGTCTAATTATAAATTAGATGAGCATGTGGCATTAAGGTTTCAGTATGAATTGTGTATTATCGAACACCAATAGTTAAGGAAATTGTTATGAAAAGAACATAATCTAAAATACTTCATACACCTATATGAGAGCAAAATATATTAGGAATTAAAACAAAAGTAGTATTTGGTTTAGAGTGATGTATTTGAATGAGTTAGAAAATTCTTGGTTTGCCAGCAAGTCAAAGAAGAATAGTAAATATTGAGTGAATTATTAGAACCATTAACTATTTAAGAGGTGAAATGGAAGAGAATTGTTGTGGATTTTAATGTTGGGTTGCTTATATCATAATTCATGTTTCTATGTAAGTGATAATTAATAAGATAACTAAATTAGTGCATTTCTTGCTAATAAAAGTAATTTATTTAGTAGAAAGATTAGCCATAACCATAATCTATATGAAATAGATTGCTAGACTATGTAGCATGCCAAAAATTCTCATTTCAGATCAAGATCCAAAGTTTATATGCTTTTTTGGAAGAATTTAATCCAGTTTCCAACACACAATTGAGATTAAGTATTGTATTTCATCTTCAAATAGATAGAATGATAGAGAGGATTATTAAGATGTTAGATGATCTATGGTAGAGGAGCTTGCGAGAATCCTATTATTGGTTGAATTTATTTATAATAGTAATTATCAATTCAATATTAGTATAGCTCCATATGAGGTGTCATATGACAAGAAATCCCAATTACTTTTATATTGGTATGAAGATGAACAAAGATTTTGGGCCTTGAATTTTTGGGTGACAAAAATGTAGAAGATATACAAACAAGAATATAAACAACTTATAATTGGTAAAAGAAATATTTTAATGCAAAATATAAGAATATTGAATTTTAATTGGGAAAGCATATATTTATAAAAGTGAGTTCAATAAAAGATGTGATATATTTTAGCAAGATTGGTAAGCAAAAGTCTAAATTTATTGAACCATTTCAAATTTTGGAAATAGTTGGATAGGTGACTTATCTAGCTTTGTCACCATTGTTAGCTAAATTCATAACGTGTTTCATGTCTCTTCTTTGAGAAGTTACATTTCAAATATGTTGCATGTTATTATATAATGCTAAGCACATGGAAATTCAACTAAATATCTCAAATGTTGAGATGTTAATGTAGGTTTTGAACAAGAAATATAAAGTATTAATAAACAAAATGATAACAATGATTATGCGAAAAAACCAATCAAAACTAGAAGCCACTTGGGAGGTGGAATCATATATAAATGTAAGATATTTAGGGTTTAAATTTTGGATACAAAATTTTTGTATGATGAGAGTTGTAATATCTTGAAAGTTGTTTTGCTATAAAGACTTCTTTAAGTATTATTAGTGTGTGAATAAAGATATAAATTATCTTGTTATATGAGTTTTGATATTTTGATTATTAGAATTTGAGTTGCAATGTAAAATAATAATTTTTGTAACTTGTCTTATAGATCATGTCACGCCCCGCCTAAACTATCACTATAATCTACTGATAAAATCAGCTAATCAGAGCATAGCAGCATATAATTGATGACACAACTGTAAAACTAGGCGAGGGTGATGCAAACAAAATAAAACTGTTACCTTTATAATCAACAGCAACTTCAATATATGCATACCTGTCACTTGGGAAATCCTGTACAAAAATTACAAAAACCAAAATAACAGATACGTTTGTACAAAGTCCCATACCATCCTAAGCACCCTCTCTCTGTGAATCAGTGGCATGTCCTGTAATGTAAGTAGGGGAAATGAGCTTATAAAGCCCAGTAGGTGAATGCTATGGCTACAAGGATATAACATGATGAATATCTAACAACATGCTATAACTCAAATGTAAATATGGCAAAGATAAATCTGAAATCAGCATGCAATGAATCAAGCAAAGTATGCAATTCATTTCTCCTTCTTTTCAATTCTTTTTTTTTTCTTATTCATTTTTTTTTTCTTTTCTTGCTGGGTCCCAGACTTTTCCCATGATCTACATCCCCCATCCCTATCATATCATATCACATCTCTATGGCATCTATCTCATCTAGAGACCATTGCCCGTAGGCATATCGTGGCTGGCCAAGCCTATCACGTCGGACCATCTCCGTATCTCAGCCCTGCACAAAGTGCTAGCCATATACGAGATGTCTCGATCTCTATCACGTCGGACCATCTCCGTATCTCAGCCCTGCACAAAGTGCTAGCCATATACGAGATGTCTCGATCTCTATCATATCCCTTCGCACTCAGCCCTGCACAAAGTACTAGCAATGCGGGGGAGGTCTCTATGCCATCTCATCATGCCCAGCATCCTGTGCTGGTGCTCATATGTCCGGGGACTACTGGGATGCGATCTAGGGTCAATTCTTTTCTTTTTTTTTTTTTACTTTTCTTTTTAGGGAATTTAACCCTTTAAGAGGCATAATCGATACCTCTACACATTTTCTTTGGCATGCTTTACATTTTACTATACCATAGTATCATATTGCAAATTCTCATTTCATTTTCATATAATGCCATAATATTTCAAAGCCATGTTTTTATAATAAAATAACAATCACTACTTACATTACTATTTAAATAAATTCACCTACCTGAGTTCCTGAGAGTCCTGCCATTCTTTGGCCTCTTCCCCTTCCCCTTCCTCTTCTTCTCATTTATTTCAATTACAGGGTGCTGAAATCGTAAATCAATATATTTTTATCAAAATTTGTTTTAAATGCTGCAACATACAGGTAATTGATCTCTGCAGAATGAACATTAAATTACCTGTCAGAGTTTGTTTTTTTCACACTTATGCAGCCTTCACCACTCAACACTTCTTTTCAATTTCTCCCCCCTTTTTAACACTGCTCAAGCACAAAATAATTCAAGGGGATAAAATAAATATAAAATCTCTTACCGCCGGCTTAAGAACAACAAAAGAAACTCACCGGAGGCTGCCGCCGACCGCTGCACGGTTCAGAAATTCCCCTCGGATCAAGCCGACACTTGCATGCAACCCTCCTTTCTCGGCACGGAAAACGAGAAAGGGATGCACCGCAAAAATTCCTTTTTCCCTTTGCTGTCCGCGGTTTCCCTGGCTCGGGATGCAAAAAGGAGAAGGGCTGCACAACAACCCGAAAATCCCAAAAATCCCGTAAAAACCTTTCTAAAAAAAAACTTTCCCTTCTACGGTTCGAGGAGAGAAAAAATGGCTCGGGACTTACCCGGTTCCCCTCGTCGCTGAGCTCGGGACCTGAAATCGCCGCCGCCGGACTACTCCCTTCTTCCGATTTGTTTTTCGTCGGGACGGAGACTGCTGCGGGAAAAAAAACTCCGCTGCTTCGCATGGTCTCGGCACGGGATCACTCGCACGGCTTCCTCTCCCTTTCTTTCTCCTCCCTCGGGATCGGGTCGTACGGGCGCACGCGGCGTCGTCGGATCGCCTCGCGTCCGACGCCCGTGCGTCCTTTCTTCTTTTCTTTTTTTTTTTTCCAGGATATTACAGATCATGTCATGATGTACAAAATTTCATATTTTAAAAATGATTATATGATTGGATAAAGTTCATCAACATGAATCTAATGGATGTTAGTTTGTAATTTTTGGAGACTAAATGAATTTATTATGAATTTTGGAAAGAAAATTATTAAAAAAGAATTAATTAATCTAATTAAGATCTTTAAGCAATTTTTTGAGGGAATTACCCTTTTTGGTTTTTTGCCTCAACTTCCTTATTCGATTCTTTTGGAGTGCGATTGCTTGGAAAAGGTGAAACTAGAGAGAGTTGTGCGAGAGGAAGAGAAAAGAAGAGAAGGGAGAGAGAGAGCATGCCTGGAGCTTGATAGTGAAAGCTTAGAATTCAATTAGTAGTTTCTAGAAAAGAAGAAAGCAAGATAATTGCTTTTAGTATGAGTTTTTATGAATTTGAATATGTTTTTTTTTTTGGCAAAACATGTAGGAATTGAGTTGTGGTGAGTTGATTAAGCTTAGGCATGTTAGTGGAAAGCGTAGCTTTGTTTTGAATGAAAAATCATTTATGGTTTTAATGATTCAATAAGTTCTTGCATGATTAAATGTTTAAATAAAGTGTTTCATGGACAAGAAGTTTTTGGAAATGATATGCAAGTGGAAAGAGATGAAAAGAATTAAGTTTTGGAATTGTGTGGATTGGATGGAATTATCAAATGGTCCAATAACTTGTGCAGCCGAAGGTTGAAGATGACACATATGATAGTTTGATAGGGGATCTAATGTTCCAATCTAGGACTCATAGATTTATGTACTTTAAGAAAATGTTAAGGAAAAATGGAAATATCTGCAAATAGAAATGTTGAAATGGAGGAAAATGAGAGGAATGTTTAATTGATTAAATTGCGTAAATTGCTTATGTATAGAACCAAACAAGAATGTTTAAACAAAAGAGAACAGCATTAGATAATCAAGTAAATCAATTGTGATGTAAACTTGTTTGCTATTATACTATTCATGAGTTATGCTATGATACTTGTATGTCTTCATGATATGTGATATGTGATGCAATATAGGTTTGGTTGATATGTTATTGTTATTATTTACATGTGACATTTTGATATATTTTTCACTTAGCATATAATTAAGAACTAAAACATGATAACATAACATGATATATAATAGAAAAAGAGAGTATAATGAATATTATATAGTATGACAAATTGAGCTATGTAAGTTCTTATATGTATCAAATGATATAATATTATGGCATGATATGTAGCATGAAATTGTAGTATAGTATGCTATAATGGGATATGAGTAGCTTTATAGCTTTATCTTATGATTTATATATGATACCTATGATTATAATAGATTTGCCACTTGTACTCTTTGTTTATGATGGTTGACTATGGTTGTAAACAATGTTATCATATAATATGATGTTAGATGAGATATGATTTTAGTACAAAACATGCTAGATTTGCAACTAATAATATGCACAGAGCGATTATGGGTATATCCCGTATGAGATTTATCACTAATGCTTTATGTAAGACAATAGATATGTTTTTCGAAGCCATACTGAAAGGTAATATGATACCAATTATGAGTGATATATATGTTTACAGGCCAAAGCCTTCCAATTGGAGATTTTTTATCGAACCAATCTCATAGACATATAATATGATATGTTGAGTAGAAATAATGGTTATGTGGTAAATAAGACCTTAAATGAATAAGTATGAAAAAAATAGGATTATTTTGTTATTATTTTTTATGCATTGATAACATTTGATCCTCTTTATTTATGTTATCATGTGTTGTATACTTATTTTGATATAGTTGTTATAATACCTTGCTTTATTTAGTAGTTTGTTTTTAAACACTTTTGAGATTAATTCCACACTTCACAAAACATATTGCGCATCAGGGAGAAATTAGGATCGTAGCGAGATTGGAATTGATGATACTGAGTGTTACTAGTTTGTGAGTGTTGAGAAGGGTTTTAGTGCTATATTATTTTGTTTTTTTTATTTGGATTAGGTTGGTATACATGTGTTATGGTCCAAGTCTTATGAGGACTTGTAGCTTTAGAATATTTTATTGTTGTCATGTCATATACTTGTTTTGCATCTTGTATGATGTGGAGATTGTGTGAAAATATTTTGGTAGTTAGGTTTAATGAGTTTATGATATTGTAATATACAACAAGATGAAATATTAAGGTGGCTAACCTCAATCCTTTTCTATTGTGTAGTCAAATTTGTTTTCTTGGGTGTCATAGTGATCATTGTGTTGAGTGCATGATATACCATCTTCTTGATATGTTTCACATTATGTCAACCATATGTTACATTATGAATATTTATGTTGCCTTTGGTGCATTTGTTGGAACTTAATTACTCGTATTATTTATGGGTACGTGTATTACTATAACATTCACAAAATTTTAAAATAATTAATTTACATTAGTATTTTAAGACCAATTTGTAAGCATTATGTTATACCTTTGGTTTGTCTCATCTTGACCTAAGCAATTTTGTCCTATGAATGGGCCTTCCATTAAATGATTCATCTCAATATTACTTCTACTATAATATATTTAACTATAGAATTTTTATGAGATCCAAATAAATGTTGTTCCTAAAAAAGTGTTTTGACATCTTAAGACCATTATATCTTATATAAAGATCAAGATCTCTCCTTCAGTATTTGATGTAAGACAAGTCATCTGTGTACTCCTAAAATCTTTGTATAAGAGTCATTCTTTGGGTAGTAATTCTTTTTTTGAGACATCACTCAATGCTCACTCTCATTCTATTCAGGTGTTATAGTTCTACTAGTTTTTGTTTGGTTCATCCTTGAATCACATCAAACTAGTAGAGGGATTGGTTTTGATACCATAATTGTAACATCTTAGTATAGCTTTGTCAAAGTATTGTCCCCATGGTTTGTCTTATCCTGACCCAAGTGGGCTATATTTTTATCAAAAAGCTTTCTCTCCTTGGTCACCTATCCTAATATCACTCCCTTTGTAAGATGTTTAACTATGAAATTCTCATGGGATCCAAGTAAATTTTTCCCCTAAAAGGTTTCTCGACATCTCACGATCATGGTATCTCATATTAGAGGCTAGAATCGCTCCCCTAGTAATCGATGTTGGACAGTTCATTGCTGGCCCCTAGAAACTTATTAATTGATGCCATACTCTTAGTTATGCAATTTGCTCCCACCCTTCTCAATTCAAGGTCAAGCCAAAAAGTAAGCTATGAAAAGAACATTAATTAATGGTGTTGGAGTTTGCCTTAAGAAGTTGTTATACAAAACAAGTAAAAAAATATCTTAGGAATGAATGGTGAAATTTTAAGGGCTTAAATTGGTTTTCATTCTAGAATATAGCCTTAGAACTATGCCCTTGAGGTAAAGATGAGAGAGCTAATCTTATGTGAAATAGTATCATTTGTGTTTGTAAATTAGTTCATGACGTGCTTCTAGTGACAGTCTTTTGGAAGAAACAAAAACAAGAAATGTTAAAGAGACGAAGATTGTCGTAAAATATAATTTAATTGCAAGAATATTTATATTTAGATAAGATATAAATTGGTATGACAAATGTCTTAAAAAATAAGATAGCTATACCAAACCAATGGTTTTTTAATATTTTATAAAAGTGAATATTTTAGAGAGAGAAAGACGTATGTAAGCTTGTGGTAACAAGGGATAAAATTTAAAACCTAGTTAAGTAAAATGGAATAGGGACAATGATTGAAAAATATTAATCTACATAGAAAAGTTATATTCAGTATTTCAATGAAACACGTGATAAAAAATTTGATTTAGGTGAACTTAGTTATCTCAAAATATTTATATATCTTTTTATTGATGAATCAATAAAATTAAAGCAAGGAAAGATTTGAAGAAGGCTAATGCGAAAAAGCAATAGGCCATTCTCATGGAATGCATGAACGCTTTATAATTTTGGTTTGGTTATTGAGTATTATTTTGAAGACCAACGAGATGTTAAGCCTCATAAGCCATTTATGCTATTTGATGATAAAAGACTTAATGATAATGTTAATAATGCATTGTCTTGAGTGTTTTTCAGGTTTAATGCAATTTCTAAACAATTAGAGATTTGACGTGTACTACACAAGGCTTGCATTGGAGGATGTGAACATAATATTAAGATTCAATAGAACGTAATTCAACAAGTCCTAAGCATACTACCCTTAATGAAAACATTAGGCTAATGATAAACTTATTTAAGAAAATTTAAAATTAATTTATTTTAAAGAATGACCACAATAATTTGGTTTGACATAAAAAGTATTCAATAATTAAGATTAACCTTAAAAATTAAATTAGTGTTTGTGGGTTTGTTTTCATTTAAAAGTAGAAGTGCTTGTAAATTTGTGTAATTTTTGGAGTTCTTTTGATATTTATTTTTGATTATTTAAAGACATATTCATTAAATATTTTCTTGCTAGAAGTTTACTTTGAAAACATATTTAAAATGAATTTTATTTTTCAAGTAATAAGTTCAAAATATTTCTAGATCATTAATTAATTTTTTTAATATATTTTTTGTTTAAAAACATTGTTTTTATTAAAAAAGAAGACGAGTAAATTAATATTTTGAGAGCATCGAACCATCAATTTTTGATTGGACAGTCTGATCTTTTGATTGAATGTTCAATTGGTAGGATTGGCTCTAAGCAACAAAAGAGTTTTTCTGAGTCTTCTATAACGTGGTAATGGGCATTCAAATTTGATTAGGAAAGTTATTACACTCAATGATTGTCTTATCCATTGAAGACCTCTAGCATGTTCTAAGTAATTTTAAGCTAATCAAATGGTGAATAAGGGTCAATTAGATGTTCCATCTTATGATGGAAACCATGAATGGTTCAAGAACTCGTAGAAACTATGGGAATTTTTATTTTTGAAATTTCAAATGTTTTTAAGGGCATATTAACTATTCTTAGGTATTATCTAACTATAAATAAGATTTAATTGTGTTGTACCAAGTGAAAGTCTATTCAAAGTATGTTTTGAGCTGAATTCAATTGTATTCGGATGTTGTGTATATTATAGCAATGGTTTTAATCCAGTTTGTCTCGATTTTGATGCCTTTTGATAGTAAATGTTATTGAATCACTAGTTTTATAAGAAACACTTTCACATTTTTATATGGACTTCAGATTAGAAATTTAGATTAAGAGTCTAAATTTTTAGAAATTATGTGTCACCTGTTTTGAGTTAGTGTAGTTAGATTCGTTATTAGGATGAGTTATTGAGATAAGTGTTAGAATTTATGAATTGTGATAAGGATGGGATTTTTTAGATTCGGTATTATGAGTTTTGTTGATTTCAGGGGATTTGAGATTAAGGTAAGAGTAAATAAAATGGAGATTGGAGATTAAAGAATAGCGATGAGGTTGAGGTTTTCAGGAATATAATATTTCAAGTTTTGCGTTTAAGGGTTCAAAATAGGCTTGACTATTTTGGATCAAGTTGTATAGTTATATGATCTTCTGATTCAGTGAGTATAAGACTTTTGGCGATGCGTGGCTTTTTTGGGTTGGTAAGTGTATAAGACTCGTTTAGGCCTAGTGATCGTGTATACTATCTTTTGGGTCACTAATTTAAGGGATGTGAATGAAGGAAAGCCAAGCCTTGTATAGTTGGATGGATGTGAGATAGTAGTTAGGTCAAATCATCTAAAAATCATGACATATTATTTTCTCTTTTGTATTTATTTTTGTTATGAGTTTATTTCCTTCATGCTTTTGTTTTTAATGTGACCAAAAGTTTTTGGAAATCAAGATTCACCTCTTATCCTGTTTCTCGTTTTCTCTTCAAAAAAATGTTAGATTAGTAGAAGAAAAACATTTTGGTAATTATTTATAAGAACATATTGGATACATATAAATATGAAACTATAAAAGATTTAATTTGATGTGCTGTATTTTGAAATTTTAGGAGAGAATGTCGCTTTGTGGCATTGTTACTATTTCTTAAAGACTAAAATTATGTGGGGATATCCTTTTTTATACACATGTAAGTAAATGTTTTAGAGAATTTGTATTTTAGCTAATTTATTTAAATTTATTTTGAAAACCAAAGGTGTTAGGCTAACGGAAATTGTTTTTAAATACCTACTTTTAAGAACACATTGGTATAGAAATTTTAAGTTATTACGCTAAACTTAGAAAGTTTGTGAGAAATGGTTGGGTGTGTATTATATTTATACGTTTGATATATCCTAAAATCAATTTTGTGTTTTTTTTTTAATTTTAGGAGGGTTAATCATAAAGGCTACACTTATTAAGTGGATGAAGAAGTTATGATAGAAAGAAAGATCATTTTATTTTTTTTGTTTGTATGTCTTAATAAAAAGGAGTTAGAATTGCTTATTTGGTTGCTTGTAGCTGCATCCTTATGACTTTTTTCTTGAAAAAACGAAGTGAGGGGACAATTTGTTCTTCTCTTCTTATTAGGTGTTGATGCATAAGATATTTAAAGTATTCCAATTACTCCTTTTTGATTAAAATCATTGATAAAGAAAAGAAGGTTAAACCTCTTTGTAGCCCTCGACTAATGGGGCTCCTCTGGGAAGATCAGAAGGGAAGTTCTAATTAGCATTCCTGGCCCCTCTTTCCAAATCGTGTATTAGTAAGGGATATTTTCTTAGAGTTGGTGCGAGGGCACTACGCTTCTGATTTCACTCTATCAAAAACCTTTATAAAAAAAATCATTTTTTATTAATGAGTTCAAAAAGCTTCTTGTGGTCTTATTACCATCAAAAGTATACCATAAACACAGAAAATTGGGTAGGAAACTGCATGATATTGTTTTTCTATGCCTTGAAAACATGCACAAAGAAGCTTGAAGTAACTCATTAAATGCAAATTCATTCAAGATTGGGAAGGTTCTGATATAGTGTAGCTATCTTGCATACTTGTGGAGGATGATGACTTGGTTTGCATGAATTCCATGTTGCTTATGCATCCATGAAGCTCATGGTAGATATATGGTATATTTAGATGTTGATTGCTCATCTAGAATCTAAGTTTACATAAAAAATTGAACCATGAGATCACTTGAACTTTTTTTTGCAACCAAATAATTTTACACACCATTGCATACTGTCATTACAATGTAGTATTTATCAAATTAAACCAAAAATCTCTTTATGTACTAAATCATACTGTCATTTGAATTTAGTGAAGTCGATGAAAGGCTACCTGCTATTTCAATGTCTATAAAGCACGTTGCTGAGTCATCTAGTAGAAGGTTTATTGACTAAACTTATTTTTTAACCAATGTTGTACCTAATTTTACCCCAGTGAGATTTGCTTTGAACACATCTGAATCTTCTTTGTTCCAAGAATAAAGGTAAACCTTTTCTGAATCTTTCACTGGAATGCTATCATACTGTCATTCCAATGTAGCATGCCCAAACAGAGGCGACTACTGTTTATTTTGGTGGCTATGCAGTAGCTTGTGTCAATCATGTAGAAGTCTGTTATTTGACAAGGTTGTTGGCATATGTTGTGCGTACTACCATTCTCTTCTCTACTGTGTGATTCAGCAGGAGTTTTCTTCATTTTCATTAAATTCATCTAATATCTTTTTGAGAATTGAATCTATTTTCTTTATTGTTGTTTTCAATGGATAACATTATAAATAGTTCTGCAACTGTCTGGTTTTTGTCTGAAGCCTTGCATGAAGTAGAAAATTATGGTGAAGTTGAGTTCATGTAATTCTAAATTGTTCATTGAACACCTAATTCTTATTATTTGATTAGAAGTAATTAGTTTGAAAAGTAAGCTTTGGTTAACTTATCTCATAAAAATAAAATGATGTACGTTCAAGAGAGAGAGAGAGAGGGGGGAGGGGGTAAACAGTGGTGGAAGAGGTGGATGAGAATCAAGTGAAATTCTGAGAAGAAATCCATCTTTTGAAAGGAATTGTAGAATGTAACATCCACGTAGATTTAATAAAAATGTACATACTTCCATCTTTTAAAACTTTATGTTTAAATTTTAACCAATCAAATGAGTCCTTTGTTTCAATTGTTTTGTTAATTTCTACAATATGTTTGTTGTTGGATCTTGCTAAATAGGTCTATGACATCAATGTTTCTGTTTTTAAACTTCATCACATTCCTTGTCTGCTTTGATAGTTGGAGACTATTATTATTGCTTTCAATATCAAAGAAACCAATATCTTCGTTAAGTATGGCTTCATTTCACAAAGCTTTTCTTCACGTATCACCCTTAGTTTGTGTACATTATAGAAAGTCAAAAGCCAGGCATTGCATGGGTATCCACTCAATGTTTTCACAAGCATCCATGGAAAATGAACTTCTTAAGCAGTTTGATCTATATGGGGTGGTGATATTCCTACTTCGTGTGCCACATGTTTTAGCCTGGTTGAAGTGTTATATGACATTATTTGAAAGCTGACAAGAAAAGATAATATCTAGTAAGGATGGGATTCGTGATAAAGTTCTGGCAAGCAGAGCTGTAAGCATGATACTATCAGAATCTAGCCTAAATGAATGGCAGCTTACTTACCAAAGTGTAAAATGTACTACCTACGTAGCTGGACGTAATTCTTGCAGCTCTGCTACATGCATGTGGTTAAAAAACCATAGAAATTATCCATGAAGCTCATTGGGAAAAGATCTACATAGCAATGCTGAGAACAGTACCAGTGTCTAGTGCTTTGCAAACAATGATGTCCCAACTTGAAAATGCAATTAATAAGAGTTAATTGTTATTTGCCCCAAACGAAGAAGATAGCTTTATGAGAATTGGTAGAAGTACTACAAGTCGCACATCTTAAAGTGTGGGGCATGGGATCGTTTCCTGTATCTTTTAACTCCACCTTTGACTACTAGTGATGAATGCCTTGTTTAAAACTGTGTAGTAATAAACTATTGTCATGTACTTTTGAGTATTTACTTCAATGGATGTCTGCAAATTCATTAATTTTGTCTCTCCTTGCTACTACCTATATTCCACATTTACTTGCTTGAATTCCGCACATAATTCACGATTCTCCCCGTCATCTTAGATTCTGTATTACTGATTTTATCTTTTGAATACTCCAGAATTCTCATCCTGTCTTGTTTATACTTAGTTTGATATAATTCACATTATCATTCTGTTCTTAATATATTTCATCCATCAACCTCTCTAACACCTCTTCATGCTTCAGACTCCTCTTTCTGTGGTTGGACTCCATCATCTTAGATGCATATATTACTGATGTTATTTTTTATTATGGCTCTCTATCCACTGTATATACATCTGTATGATACTTATTCTATCATTGGTTATTCTTAGGCTGATATTGTTCACATTATCACTCTGTTCTTGCTTATACGTTATCCATCAACCTCTCTAGCACCTCTTGGCACAGCGTAAATTGTTGAGCTTGATACCACAAGATTGAACTGTTACAGAATTACCTTGTCTTCTAAACTTCTCTTACCAGGAGATGATTGGTTATGTTATTTAGATATGAATAATATATTGACGTCAATATTATCTATATGCTAAATTTGAGAGAAAAATCCATAAATCTTTATGTTATTTAAAAATGTTAAACCAAATACTCACAATCTTTGGATAACTTGACTTGTCAAAATCTTTAAATGAGACAGCATTTTTATTTGTACAAGGGTCGAACTAATCAGACTGTTAGAATGAGGCTAAGTACGATGGAGATGATGACTTCTTATTGTCCAGCCTCTTACTTTACCTGTTCAGATGCTTTTCCAGCATATTTTTAGTTATTTGCAAAAAATATCTCTTATATGTGATTCTCCTTTCCAGGTTTCACCCATCATGTATGGGTATGACTATTGAACAAGCTAAAAAACTGGATCAT
Source organism: Vanilla planifolia (assembly GCA_023846275.1). Taxonomy (NCBI): domain Eukaryota; kingdom Viridiplantae; phylum Streptophyta; class Magnoliopsida; order Asparagales; family Orchidaceae; genus Vanilla; species Vanilla planifolia. The sequence continues at coordinate 30,482,012 of CM043869.1, read as the reverse complement.
TTTCTCTGTTCAGATTGTTCATCTGATGATGATGCAAAAAGGTCTCCTAATGGATTCCCTGTTTCTCCGATCTCTGAGCCTAAGGTGGGTTACTTTTACATCTTTTATTTTCCTTGCATAAAATTAACTGTAGTGAAATATTTCCAAGTTTTATCCATATTGTGAATACACAAACAGTCGGTAACTTTGATTACAAAACCACTTGTCTTGCATAAAACAGTCAGTATTTTTACATATCTCATTTTGTTGTAAACATTCTATAAAATGCATGGTTTGAAGTTGTTCTTGCTGTTATTTGAATGGATTAGTTCATGAAATATTATATCAGTGAACTTTTAAAGGTCATGTGAATAATGTTGTTTTGCGTTATTATTGGAGTTCACAACAAATATTAGGAAACCCAATCATCTAGTGAACTGTTTTTTCAGAACTGGTTGTAAAATAAATTTTATCTTAGAGCTGGTGAAGTTAATCATCCCGTTTTGTTTAATCTTTTCTTGGATCCTCGTGATTAACCTGCTCGTTATTTAATAAAACTATTTTATATGCTTACATTCATAATGATTTAGACATGTTTGGTGCAAGAATTCTGTGTTTAGCTTCTACATATTACTGTATCATCTCACAACTTAGATTTGCGAGGAAAGTTATCTGAGGCGTTGCTCTTTGAATGTTCTCCATGGCTTCTATTACAACGGTGATGCATGTGCTAGGCTGCTCGTTATTCTAATTTAAAAACACAAATTTCATACCTTTAGTCACATGAACGATGAAACATTATCAAAATTTTAGTGAAGATGTTTGCCTTAATAAATTGCATATTTTAAATGAACACTCCCACATCTCATTTCACATGCATATACCAGGCTGAATCAAAGAGACGGAAGAGGTAAATTGATTTTCGAAGAGACCAGCCGTGTGTGAGGAGAACATCTTATTCTGGGGCAAAACCTCTATTATCTGTTGTTATTTAATGTTGATTTGTACAGTGCAGAGAGGAACTTCTTGACGGACAAAATGAGCAAAAGATGCCTCATCATCCTGTGCCTTTATCCTAATATAAATTTGGCTGGGCTTGAGTTACAACAGGTATCTTTAAGCTGCTCATACTAGTTAGGTTCGCTAAAAACACACTAATAGCATTTATAATGCAGTGGGTGTATGTGGTTTGACTTGTAGCTTTACTATATTCTAACTTATGTCATCAATACCTTCAATCTTGTGCATGTTGTAGTTTTTGCCTTTCAATTACTTATATACATCTCGTAGCTGCCAATTCTTTGCGGTGCTGACATTTGCTGCTGTAAAATAGTTTGTAGGACGATCATCTATATTTGATAGTAAAACTTGGAACATAATATTGTTTGATTATTTGTTAGGGATTAATGAGAAATAGAAATAAGAATAAAAATGATAAAGCATTAGACATTCTTAATTGTACAGTGTCATGGATCATCATATGGTACCTACGACCTTTCGCTGTACCATTTTACACGAATAAAAACACTAGTATTCAACTCTACTTATAAGCAGTGCATGTTTTTTCTCCATGCAAGCTTAATATATCGCTTTTATATTTATTGCTTCAATTACCTCAAAAATGGAGTTAGAAGGTTAGTTTTACAACTTCGAGTTCAGTAGCAACATACAGGCGTTCAGTTTGTAATTTCTGCATACATTACCTTTTTAAATATTAAGTTCTAACAAATTTTTGTTTGAGGTCGTTGGGTTGATATTTTTCCTCTCAAGCAAGGATTTGTTGAGCTTTTTTTTTTGCATTAGTTTTCTAAGTTTATGAGAAGGATTTTGATTCTAGCCTTTTCTGTCCCCATGTGAAATGTAGCTCGCAATGGGTAATGGTTGGCTCAATTTTGCATAATTCAGTGTGGAAGCAATGGTCAAATCTTCTTTGTCGGCCCATGTTACACCCAAAAAAAGATATTAAATTAGGTGATTGAAAAATAAAAATATAGAATATAAATTAAAAAAAGTACAAAAAAGAACAGTTATGAAGCAAAAAAAAAAAAAATGAAGTAGGAGAAGATAAATTAGTATTTTGATGGTTTGGTCCTCAACTCTTTGACTTGTGTTCACCCTAATGCAAACTAGTTTAAATTTATGTTTTACTTTGTCACAAACATTGGTAAAAATGCCTCTTAAAAAACTAGACTTTTTTACTTGACCACGACTAAAAGTCTAATCTCTCCAACACAAGGCATGGGAATCGAGTCTGCTTGAATACCACACTTTGTACAAAACAACTTGTGTTCTAATAAATAAGTTATATCCAAAATTGAACTTTCAACAACAAATAGAGCAAGGTGTGCAATGAAGCACGGGATTTACAAGATAAAAGGTTGGGTGAATGCCATGAGGAATTGATTGTTGGAAATTGTTTGAATTGTTCTATTTTGAATTCTCTAAGTCTCTTATTTGTAATTTGAAACTGGTAGCTTTTAATTCCCTAATAATTCTCAACATTTACATGATCGATCCCCAAAATGTTGACTTTTTCAAGGAGAGGAATATTTTTTTATTAGTATAATGTTATTTATATATATATATATGCATATTCATGTTTAATTTCATCTTAAGATTATCAAAAAGAATAAAATAAAATGTTACATATCTATTCATGTAAATTTGTGTATATATACTCTCTCCACTCTTCTAGAGTGGATCTCTATTGAGCCATTCTTTTTAGTATACCAATAGCATACTTTATTATAAGTAACAGTAGTACGAGTAAAATAATTAAACAAATAAATCATGATAATAACAATATTAAAATAAAATTATCATAAATAATATTAGTAATTAAGTTCAATAAAACTTAGCATTTGTAGCTCTTTTTAAAACACAAGTATAGTTAGAGTTAGATAATCTTGCTTTTTAAATTTTTTTCATTTTTTTCATTATTTTTTTATTTGATTTTATCTTATTTTTTTTACATTTTTATTTTTTGTTTAGTTTATCAGGGTTTTGTTTTTCCTCAATATTATTATAACTTTCTTATCATCTTAATATAATATATTATTAGCATTCTATTCTATTTTGTCTCGATATTATTATAACATTCTTATCATCTTAATATAATATATTATTAGCATTCTATTCTATTTTGTTTTATTATTGATTTAATTTACTTTGAGTGTTAATTTTTTTCATCCAATTTATTGTTAGTGGTAATTTTTTTCTTTCTTTTTTATTCTTATCCTGTTGAATAGCTATTGTCAATTTTTTTTTTCTTTCTTGAACCAATTTATTGCCGGTGCAACCTTTCTCTTTTTTATCATAAAATAGTGCCTTCAGGAAAATCATAATTCAATTTTTTTACCTATTTTTATTATCTTTTATATTATCATTCTTTTGCATTTAATTTTTTTTTTTTTTGTATTTTTCTACTTTCATTCTATAAAACAAAGAGTTCAATAGTATTTATTGTGTGGTAATTATATCTTAAAGATATAATAGTTATTAAAATTGAAATAAAAAAGTTAGAAGAGAGAGAGAGAGAGAGAGAGAGAAGAATGGGAGAACAAAATGATTAATAAGAGTTTGTAAATAGAAAGTATTTACTTAAGATTCTTAAAATTTTGTTTTGTATAATATATTATAAATATTTAACTTTAACAAATGTTGATGTAATTTGGTATATTCCAATAAAATAAAGTTAAAATTTCGAAATATTATTTTAATATTATATTAGAAAATATGTTATGTTGTAAAATAAAATTAATAAATTTTCTTGAATTTATTATTGGAAATAATTTTTTTGAGAAGAATTTAATGAAATTTAAGTTTATAATTGTTAGATGTCTAAGTATTTAATTATGAATTTCTAAAGAAAAAATTACAAGTGTTATTTTGACAATTGTTGAAGCAATTTAATAATTTTTTATTTAATTGTTAATTACTCAATAAGTATATGGATAAAAATGAATTATAGTTAAGAAAGCAAGTGTTGGTTATTTTAAGAAAGAAAAATGAGAAAGAAAATAGATAAAGAAGAGAAAAGAGAAAAAAAGAGTTACAATTGGAAAGAAAAACATAAAAAAAAAGAGAAGTAATTATTATGGCAAAGAAAAGATCAAGAGTAGAAAAGGAAACAATAAGGGTTTAAAGTAGTTACTAATTGAATCAAAGAAAAGAGTGAAAAGTTTTTACAAAAAAAGAGAAGAAACAAAAAAAAAAAAAAAAGAGATAAGAAAAGAATTTTAGATTCTTACATTGATTTAATTGGTTTTAACAAAAAGAAAATAAAAGTACGAAAAGAATTTTATATTCATGTATTGATTTAAGTTGTTGGGTTGAAGTTTTTTTTCCCTCGAGCAAGGTTTTGTTGAGTTTTTTTTTTTTTTCATTGGCTTTCTAAGTTTATGAGAATGATTTTGATTCTAGCCTTCTCTTTCCCACTTGAAATCCAGCTCAAAATGGATAATGGTTGGCTCAATTTTGCATGATTCAGTGTGGAAGGAATGCTCAAATCTTCTTGCCGGCCTATGGTACACCCAAAGAAGAGACTAATTAGGTGATTGAAAAATAGAAATATTGAATATAAATTAAAAAATAGGTACAAAAAAGAACAACTATGAAGCAAATAAAATGGAGTAGAAGAAGATAAATTAATTTTTTATGGTTTAGCCCTCAAGCCTTTGACTTATGTTTACCCTCTAGCAAACTAGTTTAAATTTATGTTTTTACATTGTCACAAATATTTGCAAAAATGTCTTTTAAAACCCTTCTTTTTAACTTGACCAAACGTACAAGCCTAATCTCTCCAACACATGTCAAGGGGGATAGACTCCACTTGAATCCCATGCTTAGCATAGATCAACTTATGTTTTAATAAATATGTTATATCCAAAATTGAACTCTCAACAAAATGAGTAAGATATACAATAAGGCATGGGTGAATGTAATGAGAAATTGATTATTAGAAATTGTCTGAATTGTTTTGTTTTGAATTCACTAAATATCTTCAAGGAATAAGAGAAATATCTCTATTAGCTAAGAAGAGTGGAAGTATGAAAGTGTGATTTCTTAAAATTTTGTTTTGTGTAATATATTATAAATATTGAATTTTGATCAATATGGATGTAATATAATAAAATAAAATTAAAATTTTAAAATATTATTGTTATTAAATAAAATAATATTACTTTAATATTATATTAGAAAATATGTTTTGTTGCAAAATAATATTGATGATTTTATTTCAATTTGTCAATGAAAAGATTTCTTTGAGAAGAATCCAATGAAATGGAGCTTGTCATTTTTAGATATTTATATATATTTAATTATGAATTTGTAAAGAAAAGAATACAAATGTTATTTTGTTAATTGTTGGAGCAATTCAATAATTTTTCTATTTAATTGTTACTGACTCAATAAGTACATGGATATAATGAATTATAGTTAATGAAGTAAGGATTGGCTAGTTTAAGCAAGATAAATGAGAGAGAAAGTGAAAAAAGAATAAAAGGATGGAATAAGTGAGTTGCAACTTGAGAGAAAAACATAAAAAGGGAGATGTTATTATTGTATCAAAGAGAAGGTCAAATGTAGCAAAGGAAATAGAAAGGGTTTGAATTAATTATTAATTGAATCAAAGCATGGAGTGAAGAGTTATAATGAAAGAGAGAAGATAAAAGAAATTGAGGTAAGAAAAGAATTTTACATTATTGTATTAATTTAATTGATTTATTTGGATAAGTTTAGGTACCCAAAATAATTGAGTGCCTAATTATTTGAACCAAAACTTGTGTGATTTGCATAACCTAGATAAGAGGATTATATTTCTTGATTACTATATTGTGTGATTGATATAACCTAAAAAAACATGCAATAACTAGCATAATTGACATAGCCTAAAAAGGAGTGCTAGATTACATGATCATATATTTGGTATAATTTAAGAGGGTTAGACTTTGTCTCAATTCTTGTGGGTTTGAAGAGAGTACCATAATATTGGTGAGACATCTAGCCTCTAATTATTACATCATAAGCTCATGTATTATTTTAGCTTAGTGGTCTTTGGTACTTATGATGATATTTTTTACATTCTATTTTCATGATTTGATATATCATTTTGTTATTATATGATTATGTTTACAACATGACTTTAAGATCTCTTATTGAGTTCCCCAGCTCCTCCATCCCTCGTCCCTTTTATGGTATCTTATAGCTTGGGTGCATTAAAGTTGATACATGTATTTAGCATGACATTTCCATTTTGCTTGTGATGATTTTGTAGTAGTGATTATTTCCATTTATGGTTTTCAAATTATACTCTATGGATTGAGTATCATACTTTTATTATGGGCTTTAATATTTGCATCCTTATTTTATTTCTTATTTGCTAAATTATAAATTTTGGTTTATTTATGAGTTATGTTATTACATTAACAATGTGATTTATATAGATTTCATTACAAGTTTGTTGTTGTGTCATATATATATTAGTACATATTAGTGAGTTATCCTAACATAAGGTCGACAAATTCATAAACTAATTAGATGCTTAATTTGTAAAAGGGTTATGGTTCAATTTAGATAGTACAATATGAATATGATGAACAAATTACAGGATCACAACTCATAATTTGGATGTCAAACTTAGGGAGAGAAATTATGGTGAGTTAAGTATATTGATTGATATATGAGTTTTGTCGTACCATGGTTTTAAAAAATTGCTTTAAAGCTAGTATGATAAGTACTTTAACTTTTGCACCCATGCCACTTGCTTATTAGTTTCACATGCAAAGGACTTTCAATACACAACCAACTTGCACTATCACATTAATCTAAATACTAGAGTAGTCCTTGTGTAGCATGAACAGTGCCATCTTATCCTTTTTTTGTATTTGAACTTTCACTTAGTATGATCTCTCTCTTTCTATATCATTTAATATTATAGCTCAACAATATTCAAGGGGATATAAAAAAAAAGGCAAAAAAAATTCAAGGAGGCCTATCACTTCAATGAATAAAATAATAATGGCTTAGTAAGTTGGTTTTTTTTGCTTCACTTAAATATTGCTTAACTCTAGATTTTACTATTTTTTAATTTTGGTTAAAATGTTTTATTTATTATAAACTAGGATGTGTCATGTCAATAAAAAATTCTATAAGCTATGCAACGTGTTACCAACTAGTTTCCTCCACCTTCATAAACTAGCTTGTCTTTAAACCATTCATAAATATTTAAGTGACTATTCTTGTGAGGGGTGATCCACTTTAAAGAGCCCCTCTATTGCGTGGATTAAGCTTAAACTTTGAAAAATATTCTCTATATGTTTAAATGGTTTAAAGAACATGCTTGTTCATGTTAGTTTAAGGGTTTTTTGGTTTTATGATTGTTTAAATTCTTTTGTCACTTTTTTATACATGAACACCAATTTGAAGTTACTATAAGATTTTAATACATTTTTTTAGTTTTTTCCCCAAGATATAGGAAAGGTTATTACATCTTCAATAGTTTTAGTGCTGTTATCCATTTTTATCATTAGATTAATCTTGAATCTTCAAAATGCCACCAAGGGTTTCACCATAAGAACAAACAAAACTTTTATTAAAAATTGTGGATGATCTTGCTCAAAGAATAACACAAACATAGCAAAATAATGAACAACATAAAAAACAAATGCAATAATTTGTATTAAACATCTCACATGTACCTAAGAATCCCATTCCTTCTACTTAAGAGATTGAGGAAGAGAAAAAGCTTCAAAATCATGATAGAAGAAATGTAAACTATTAGAGAAGACCACATAACATAATCATATTTATGAAAATGAGAAAGTGGAAGAAGTATGACAACTAATGGGTAGAAATGACAAATTTAGGAGGCAAATTGGTCATAAAAACAATCCTACATATGTACATGTAAAGGACCTATTAAGTGGACTTCAGATTAAGGCACTTTCCTTTGATTATGTATATGATCCCTTTGGATATCTTAACCTAAATAATTTCTTTGATTGGTATATAATGAATGACTTTCAAAGGATTAATTTTGCTAGAATAAAACTTGTAAGACATTCAAAGGTTTATTGGAATAATGTTTTAGCAAAAGAAAAAAGATTAGGTTGAAGAATAATAAGTTGGATAGAGATGCAAGAAAGGTGTTGCATGAGCAACTTCTTTCACTTTTGCAAGGCATAATGACCATCACCAAATACCTTAACTTACATTATGTTAAATTAGTGACACAAGAAATCCCCAATAATGCTTAAGTCTAAGCTCCTACGCTACAACAATTAGAGGTCTACTTATAGACCTACCCAACCCAACTAGAATGCCCAAAATTCTAAGTTTGTCTAAAAAAAATTCTCTAAAATTATTAAAAACATATCGTGCTTCAAATATAAAAAGAATGGCACATGTAAAACTAATACAAAGCCAATATATTACTCCAAAAAGAGGATATCAAATATGAATTTGATGTTGAATAAATTAGGGGTGAATATGTGTAGATGACAAAGGAAGAGTTGGACAAACTTGCATCATAACTAGCTAAATATTTCTTGACTTCAACTCATTCAAGCAAAGTTTTTTTGGTATGAGAGGAATGATTGAAGACATAAGAAACTTAAAGAACATGATAATATATAACATAAGACAATCATATTTCATAGGCCTATCACAAGGAGCATAACAAGAAAAAACATCATGCTTAACAATGGCCCAATTGGCTAGTTCAAGCTAATCATAACTTAATTTAAGTTTTATAGTATTTTATTTCCAACCTACTTCTTTTTAGTTAACTTTTAGATGTAGTTGTTAGCTAGTTAGTTGGGTATTATTGGTTCGTTATTTGTAATTGCATTTATATATATAATTTCTCATGCAATGATCTGCACTTCCATAAATAGAGAAAGTTTTAGATTGAATGACAATTTTTGGTTAGTTTTGAGTTAATTTTATCTCAAATTGGTGAGATGAGTGTTTGACTTTGATTAATAGTCTTGTCTTAAGTTTATTTTGGTTAGTGAATCATTATTTTCTTTATTATTGTTTTAATTATATTTTCTTTTAATTTGAGCCATTTTATCATACTTCTCATTCCCCTTAATCATTTAACTTATTTCATCACATTCCATTTGTATTATAATTTTTTTATTTTTAGCTCTTAAGTACTATAATAGTTATCATACATTTTGCATTCACATTACCTGTCTGTTAGTTTCTCACGTAGAGGACCTCACCTACACAACTAGCTTGCATCATCACATAAGTCCATGCATCATAGCAACCTTATGTAGAATGAACAATGCTAGCTTTTCTTTCATATTTGAGCTTCCATTTGGCATTATCCTTCTCTTCTACATCAAATATGGATATGGTATTTTGAAGACATGATCTTTATGGATGATAAACAAATATGAATGAAATTCGTAAGGGTATAATTGATTATATTATTATAAAAATATCAAAACAAAGATAGAAGAATAAGAGATATCGATATGATATTTTGGAGATGAGTCCTCCATGGGTGCCAATATAAATGAGACTAAAAAAAACATGTAATTATATATTCTTTTTTTTTCTTTGTGATGACATGTCTTCAATGTCACCTCAAATTTGTCTTAGATTTCTATAATTGTTTGATCACTTTATCATATTCCATTGTGGAAAGATCATAGTGGAGATTATTTAGAGCTTATGAATCGAAATGTACTTGACATCTCTCCTTAGCAATCATGTTAAATAGGGAGTTTGAACATATGAATTTCCAACTTTCTTCATAAAAAGTTGGTAGAATTTCTACACAATTTTGTCGAATTCTAAATTTACAAATTTAAGAAATAGTCTCAACGAACTTTTTCATAAAAAAAGGTGAAGCTTTCCATTGAAGGGTGGTGAAATATAAGGTGTGCCCTCACCAAACATCATTAACTCATCAACTATGAGATATGCCAATGAGTTGAATTTTATACTAAGGAAGAGTCCTACAAGTTGATGCCACCCACCCTCAACTAGTTAATGTTCTGTTTCTTGTGCTCATCATTCTTTATAAATGCAATTAAAAAAGACACAAAATCGATTCCAAAAGGAATCTACTAGCCAAGAAGATCAAGATGTGGCCCAAACAGCCAACTTTGGAAAATAGTAAAAGATGAACATTTCATATTGTTTAAAAAAAACCTTACAAAGTTTCAATTATTACAAGATTTAAAACAATTGTTCAAGATTTAAGACAGCTGTTGTATAAAGAATTAGACAGGTGCTTAAGACAACTCTTATATGATATTTTTAAAAGGTGTGTATTGCTCATGAGGACATTATATAATAATTAATTTAAATGGTTGCTCTATAAAACCAGACATTATTATTCAATTGTGATAGAGTAATTTTTTATATCTAAAATAACAAAAAAAAAAAAGGAAAACAAAAAGAAAAAAAATATCAAATATGAAATTTTATTTTTTCATAAATAACTTATTAGCATTTAAATAAAATAAAAAATTATAAAATTAAGAAAACTCAACCTTTTGATATAACTATTTCTACATCAAATTGTTTTTAAAACCAATTTATAATGTTTATTTGAAAAAACTTAGTTTCTATGACTGGCCCCGTAGATCTTTGGTTTCTCCTGAGCGGAGAAAGGATGGCTTATCCTAACCATCCGGTGCCCTTTTGTTCCCTATGTCAATGGTTTCTTCTACTACTAGAAGTCTACCCATTAGTCAACTCTTTTAAATGTCAAGAACATCATCCAGTTGACCATAAGTATTTCACTTTTTTTTCTTTTAGACTTATCTACCACTTCTTTCTCATTGAAAAGGATTTTTTCACTCAATATTATTTAAAAAATAAGTTATTAATATGTAATAATTTGCTTTAAAATATATAATTCAAAAGTATATTTAATATAAAAAACTTAAAATATATTGTGATTCTTTCGGTTTAAAATTACAAATCCATATTAATTTGTAGTTATATATAATAATAGTAAAGTTGATATTTTTTTTAATTTTGCTCTTATGCGTTAAAACTTTCAAGTTTTTATGACATCAAACTATTGTTTTTTAAAAAATTAATGAGATAGAAGAGATCATAAATTATATAAAAGAGTAGTTGTATCTCTATAACATATAACACATTTAAAGATTAAACCTTAAAGATACTCACTTGAATACATATAACACATATCGTTATGCATATGACATAAGCTTACAATATTGAATTGGCTCAATGTTAACATGGATACTTAAATTTATAACTTCAATTTTCTCTCTGACATTCTAAAGTGTACTTAAATTACTAATAAACTTATTTAATATTGCCTTATAGTTAAGCTCTACAATGATGCCTATTTGGTTTAAACCAAAACTATTACATAGTTGAAGTCTGATTAATAGATTAATGGCACAGACCTCTACATATGATGAAGCCTAGATTAGATTTACAAAAACATTAACCATTCTCTCCTGTTGATCCTTATTATGTCACCATATCTTACAATACAAAATTTTCTTAGTATTTACCACATAAATTCATCTTATGGCCATTATTAAAAGGGGGTTCCAACTAACAATGTGCATCCTCTGCTATCATATAGCATAAAATGGTGATATCCTCAATATACTATCCAATTCAATGAGAAGCATTTAATTATGTTATAATAAAGTTATTTCACTCTCCAAATTATAGATTTCAATAGAAAGTTTAATTTTATTAAATAGTTTTAGATCACATGCTGTCTAGATCTCCCAACAAATGAGGGAAGGGATCAAATATATAACCTCCTTGTAGACTTTATCTACAATTAACTGCTTTCATCAATTCTAGATCAAATCTGTATTATGTGTTGTGTTTTTCTTCTTAATTATTAGTGTTACAATGAAATGAGTTCAAATTTTGTTGGCTTTACTTCATCACATTACTTCATCATAGAAAGTGATCAATAATGTCTTCATAAGGACATAATGGACACTTGGAGAAAAAAATTGAATATCTAGCTTTTGTAGTTATTTTGGAAATAGAAACATCTTACTTAGAATTCTCTACATAATAATTATTATTATCTTTAAAGGTATTGTGGATGACCAAATATGTTGTCTAAATTTAAGAATAAATCTCTTTTCTCTAATTACATTCCATGCTAATTATAAACTACAATTTTTATTTGTATTTGGTATCTAATAATGTGTATCATCTAGTTCTGAAACCTTAATATGCTGCTTTGCTATTTTTTAGATTTTTTTCAATACATTTCCAAGTGTTTGACACGCTAGATTTCGTAGTTTCAAAAATATATTTGGTTCTCATAAGTTTAGCCCAAAGAAAATTTGTAATGAGTATCTTTCAATAAAGTTTAATGTTAAATGCATCCCTCATTTTATTTAACTTTCTCAAACTCAACCCATTTTTTCAGTTGAAAAAACAAAAACCTTTTTTCAACTTGACCATTGATTTCTTTCACCATTAGAAGTATCTTCCTATAAAAACACATTCATTAAACATTCAATATGATTGAGAATTCTGTACGGTGGACTAGACAACATTAATGTGAAGATGGATATTGAAGCTAGGATATGTTTAATAAGAATGAATCTTCCAATCATAGAATAATCTCTTCCAACATGTAATCATATTATTAATTACTAGTCATGCATGGATATTTTTTTACCTTTATACTTGGTAAAACCCAAGTAGATGAAACCGAGTTTGTATTTTTTTAAATCCTATTAGACTCAGCTAACAGCATTTTCTTATATTTCCATTTTTACCACATATGAAGAAACTTTTTTGTATATTGAAAATTAGCCTTGAACCATTCTGTAATTCCCTTAAGAATTACAAAATGTTTGCAACAGTTCTTTTATTTGTGAAATATGAAAATGGTAAAGCTATCTATATAATTAAGATGATTTGCTTTTGGACAACCTCTAGGGGTTATGTAGTAAAACTCTTTATCCTACTCAAACAATTTGTTGAGTTATCTACCTAAAAGTTTCAGCTACTTACAAATAATAGAGGAGATAAAGGATTACACTATTTGAGACCTCTAAAAATTTGGAAGTAAATCCTACTTTTTTCATTATAGTGATGAATAATATATTAAATTCTATTATATTCATGATTATTCATACAAAATTTGAAGCAAAAAAATCGTTGAAGAACCTAGTGTAGGAAATCTCATGATAGGGTATAAATGTATTCATGTTGTCTAGTTTTAATATGCATTTAGTCTTCCTAACCTTTTGATTAATGGAAACTATCATTTTCTATGCTAACAAAACATTGACTGCAATGTCCATTTTTCTAAAAATTGTCCCCTATACCTTTGAGATTAGGTCTAAAAGAATTGATTATAATCTATTAGCAATTAGCTTGGTTAAGATTTTTTTAGACAAACATGTAACAGCCTTAGTGTTATATGTTATGTGCTATGACTTCATAATGATTTACACCAGGCTCAGCATGTGTTGCAGGTTATGGTACCATACCTGCCTGGTGGCATTAGGCTCAGCACGTGTTGCAGGGTATCGATCTTCGGATCAGATATCTGCCTAGTGTTATGTGTTTGGTTGGATGCCGACTAGAGGTCATTTATTGATGATAATTGGATCCAGATGATAATGTGTCATGAGAAATTGGGCTCGGTAATAACACACTATATAAGGAACTAGCATTTCTTTATGACTTTCATTTGGCATTATCTTATATATATGATATCTGGTATGGTTTTATCTTTATACATATGATTGATCTTTACTGCTCATGGTATTTTGATATCTCTTTTTCATACTTGGTTAATTGTTGTGATTTATCTACTGAAATATGTAAAATCTCATTTAGTGCTTACATCACAGGTCATGAAACCACTGCACCGAGAGATGAGAATGGTACTGCTACAGTAGAAGATGTGTGAGAGGAAAAGTTTTGGTGTGATTAAATTTTTAAAAATATGCCTTTATATATATATTGAATTTTGGAGTTTGATGTTGTCTCACCGTCGGGTCCCTACCTTGGATTTTGTTTATTGTCCTCACTCTGATAATAATTTTGTTATTTAGAGATATTGGTTCAGGTGGGGAAGTGGAGGCGTGACAAAACAAATTGAACAAAATTCATAGAGAAATTATAGATTCTTTTTTTAATAAGAAAAGTATTAGCACCAATTAATGCATTTGAAATATGCAAATCATTCATGAAATCACTTGAAGTCCTTAAAACATCATTAGTAATGGTATGCCAACAACACTTGGAGAAGAAGATCCTAGTAAATCCATCTAAGACCAATGCACTTTGATTATCCATATCCCAAACAATTTGTTTTAACTCCTTAAAGAGTAACTTCTCTCAAGAGGAATTCATTCATTCCTTGGGACATCTTTATTATAATAGTATTTAATCAGTTGAGCATATTGATAGAAGGCAAAGCTAACACCATTTCCTAGTTTATGTTATTCTGAGTTTACTTTGTTTATCCTTAACTGTAGCATGAAAGAATTTCATATTTTTGGCTCCTTCTTTAAGCCAAGAATTTTTTTCTTTTTTATTCCAAAATGTATTTTAGTTCCTGATTGAAGCAAGAGGCAAGTTTTATGTTATTAATAGCTCTTGACTTGTATCATCATTTTGAAAGTTCAAACAACTTTTCTTTATTGTTAATGTGCTCCTTAATGGGCTTTAAGGGCTCTAATACGTTACCAAAATTGTTCATTTTTCAATCTTTTAAGGGTAGCTTTAGTTATTTGAGTTAAATAGCAAGAGTATTCATTCCATTTCTAGTACATGATAAATTCCAATTTCTTTCCATAGTTTACATAAAGGTTGGGTGATTGATCCACATGTTTTTAAATTTTAATAGTTTTGAAATTAATTGAGATGCACAAAAAAGGAAAGTATAAATGGGGAATGTTCATATACAAGTTTTCTTAAATGCTAAAATCTTGTGTTTGGCATAAGATTAAACCAATCCAGATTCATTAGAATTTAGTTTGGCCTCTTCCAAACCCTTTTCTAACAATTGACCAAGCCACAACGTGTAATATAATCATTGAATGGATAACTCCTTGGTGAGCGTTGGAGGGACCATTACATTCCTTTATTAAAGCAATGACATTGAAATCCCCACCTATGAGCTATGGCAGGGAGATTAAATTTGCAAGTATCTTTAGCTTCTATCACAATGTTCTCTCAATATAAGAGCTTTTAGCAATAATTAAAAGTACAAAACATTCAAGTACACTAACTTTCATTATTGTAAAAAAGATATAAAATTTGATCATCAACTATAATTATTAGGTATGTTGTGTTGTTATTCCAAATTATCATATTTTGTTATTGCACTTACATCTACAATATTCAAATTGAAGTTTCATTTAAGACATTCTATTTTCTTATTTTTAGCCATGGGTTTAGGCAAAGTAATATTGCTAAATTGATTAAATCTAATGATAGATTTAAGATATTTAATAGTGTCTTTTCCAATTGCACCTCTCATGTTCCAATCAACATACTAATTTATAATAGATTGGTGATTCAATTATCTGAATATATTTTAGCTCTGTTTCTCATTCCTTGAGCTGGATTATTGCATTATTAATTTTTCTTCCTTCTATCAACTTTTGAGGTCACCAATATGAAATTAAAAAATCTTTATAATCATTTAATAAGACTATTGAATTAAAAACTCTTTCTTCTAAAGTCTTTATTGAATTTTTTTAAAAGATTGAAAAATGTTGTGATTTGATAGATTATGAAAATGATTCATACTAAAGGTCTATAAGTTTGGCAAACCCGTCTTTGTCAATTTGTCTTGGATCTTACTGAGCCCTTGCAATCTTCAGAAATTCGATGTATTAGCTAAAGTGTAGTTCAAAAAATGGAGATAAATTACTAGGAATAAAAAAAATTAATTTCTTAAAAAATATTTTAAAATAATTATTTGAATAAGTTCATGAAAATCTTATAATTGATTTTATACAAATTTTAATTTTATTTTATGTTTTTTATACATGTTATTTTCTTTCAAAAATTTTAAAAGAATGTAAGATGAAGATTAAAAAAAAAATAAAAAATAAAAATAATCAATATGAGTCTTTCACTAAACATATGTAGGCTAAACCCTCATAATATTAAAATAGAGAAAAAACATACTACAAAAGCATTATAAGAAAATAAAATTAATAGTAGAAAAAAATTAGTGACACAAAATCACACTTAAATACAAACAAAATTCTTATATTTGATGGAAAGCTTAACAAGGTACAAATGTGTTATGTTTTTAGTAAAATTAATTAGAAAGTAAGAAAATTGAGAACTTAACAAATTTAAGAAGAAAGGAGAATTTGAAGCTCAATAATCAAGGACACGACGAATGAAAGTAATGATAGAAACAGATTATTGAAGGCTTGAATAACTTGAAAATTTTCTTTTAATTTTATCAAAATTTCATAAAACATTCATTGATAAATTATGCTTACAAAAATCTTATTTTTACATATTTTTCAATAATTAAAATTAATCACTAAATAGATTAACTAGTCATTACTCTTATTTTAATTAAAATTATGGTGAGTGGTTTTAATTAAAATCTTATATATTCTTATAATAACAAAACCATTATTATTGATCCATTGTTTCAAATTTATAATAGCTATCTAAGAATACTGTTGTGCGAAATAACTGTAAGAGTGTTACATTCTGTTAGGATATAATCGAGACCATTAGATTATAAATATTTCATGATCCAATGGCTTAATTTGAATTTTGGCATATTAGAAAGATAAGGACTCTTGACTGCTTGATTGCAAAAATTGGACAATCGAATGACTAGAATTCAATCGACATTATTTAAAATGAGGATGGATCTAGATCATTATAACAATCATGATCAAATGACTGGATTTAGATTTGTTGATTAGATTTATATTGTTTGATCAAAAAATTGTGTGATTTGAAAACTTATAGAATTAGAACTTTAACCAAAATGGATGAGATAAGGGCTACCTGATATCAAAATTACATGATCAGTCGCTCACGTCACTCCCACAATTCGAAGGTCAACTGTATGAAAATAAGTCGGCATTTTAGTTGCATAAGGTGTATACACTATGCTTTTATATCCTTATAACAATTTTCTTACATGATTTATTAAGCCAAAACATTGGCATTGATTGCTTCGTTGCTTGCTTTGGAGATCATCACTTTTGTTTGCAGTACATGCTGCTCGAAAGTCATCACTCGACCTAATTACCATTTTATAAGGATTAGGTATTGATGCCTCACCCAATTATTATAGCAAACAGGTTCAGGAGTTGTACCCTAACTCAAGACTTGGGGTTTAGTCTTTAAAATAGTTTATGACAAGTATAATTAAGTTTTTTATTGTTATTATTTTAATTATTGATAATAATATTATGATTAATAACAAATTAATTATTTATTATCATAATAATTTACTTTTTTGCAACAAGTTATTGGAGAAGAGTTTGTAATACATGATCAAAGTAAGATGTTCAAGGTCAGTTAAAAAATGATTAAAACTTTAAAATCTTAATATTTTTTAACATAATTAATTTAAATAAAATTTAATTTTTACATTTTATAAGAATAATTTTAATCAAAATTTAGATTTTAATCAAAATAAAAATAAAATATTTAAAATTAAACTCAAAATAAATCTCTTAATTGTTTTCAACTCTAACTAAGATGATACCTATGAGATTTGACCTTTACTTCTCTTTTCAAATAGTTCTATCATGAACATGAATATCAATTATCTAAAATTTGAAAAGTCACTCAATCAAATTTATTAAAAATATTTAGAGTTTGTTTCATCAAACAAGACACCACGACTATAAGTCAATACCACAATATTGGTCTATTGGATTTTAGATCTTTAACTTGTTCTTCATTCAATTGTGTGACCAAATCCTTATCCATAACCACTTTCTATTGCAATCTTTTTTTTATTTTTCAAAGGACACATTATAACTCTAATACTTTCTCGATTAAATCATGTGCTTACGACTTTCTTAGTTTCCAACTTAACTTCATCTTATGATTTGCTTACTTCTAGCACTCCAAACAACATTATCTCTCGTGATAGGGTGATTATCTTAAGGGATCTAAATTAATGGATATAGAAAATCTTATGACCAAATAATGTAGCTTTGCTATTAATCATCTCATTGATTAATTTGTTAATATCCCTTTCCTAGTTGATACTATAACAATTGTTAGGTAGAAGCTCGAGAATTATATTTTAGCATGGTCAATATACTTTATTTTGCTTGACAGCCACATATTATATACTCATCAATTTGTATTTATTTGTAAGTTTAGAATAATATTTTGCTTGATAAAATGATAATATAAAATTTACAAGGATAAACCCAAAGTTTAGCTAGGTTTCCTCATGCTCCAAAATATTTGTAATACATCCCAAAATTATTTGGATGTAATTTTATTTTGCTATATCATAAATACTTTCTAAGCTATAGTTTACAATCTTAGATAATTCCATTTTCAAATGAAATTATAGAAAGTAAAAACCTTTTTAATTAGCCCATATTAATAAGATGCTCAATCATGCAAATTCTATGATGGTGAAAAGATAATTGTACTTATATTTTTCTAAAAGCCTTTCGAAGAAGATCAATAGATTCTTTTTTATGAGCACAAAATAATTTATTTCTCAAATTTTCAAAAGATTATATTAACACTAGTTTGTGAATTTTTTAAATAAATACATACTAATTAATAAACATATAAAGAGACAAATTCTAATACATTTTAATTATAATATTTAATCATTTTGGATAATCAATAGGTGGAGATCAAAAAACTGTGATATATATATATATATATATAACAAAATCTATGAAATAACGAAGATGTTACACACTTGACTTATCTAAGCCAAGTCATATTTGCTTTTTATTCTTCTATGTAATAGTAAGTAATTTTATCTTTTGTTCTTTTCCTGCGATGAATTTTTTTTTAACATTTCAATTTTGATAGGGGGTATCGATACCACTACAATATATCCATTAGTGCAAATTGAATGGACACCTTTAATTCATGATGATATAAAAAATATTTAGTTTTTAAGATTAGATCTTTCATTAAAATCTGAAACATTATTAACTTAACATGTGCAATGAAGTTATTTGAGATTAGTAATATTGGGGTTTCACAAAAGTAAAGAAGAAAAATAGTAATGTTATAAGATCAATAGAAGTATCACTTTTAACAAATTTTATATTATTATGTATTTCCTTATTAAATATAATTTATTTTTATGTGTAATTGTACAAAACAAAAATATAGCATTCAATATAAATCTTTTCATTGAATTTTCTTAATTGCAGACATTTTTTTATTTGAAAAAAATTATTTATCTTTTTTATAAATCATTGTTATTCTTTTGTTATCAGTTAAATATTCTTCTCCCGAGCCTGATTTGTATAACTAATTTGCTTGTTGTCACATCCAATGTTGGGGTTGTAAACCCCACAAAGTGAGACATAACCTAACAGTAATCTTCTATTTTAAGACAACTTGAATTATTTTCTTATCAAAGAACGATTATTTTATTTTTCGAATATTTTTTGGAATGCAATCATTTGATGCTTTAAAAAAGATGGCATGGTATTCCTTCTCTTCAGCAAAAGCACTTTATTCATGCAGCCATTTGGTCTTTCTCTATCTTATTGGCTTCAATCAGTTTCCTACTCTTCCAGATTCCCCTAAAAAGCAACACGTGTTTCCCCATCTCAAAACATATGGCTCTAAATCCATCAACGTCGCTCTCCGTGGAGTTATGGAATTCTACCAAGCTTACTTCCCAAGTAACCGTACCAGTTAACAGCATATATAAGCTTCGTGCCCTCGTCCATTCTTCGAACAGATCTGCGGGTAACCAGAAATGTCTCCGGCAATTAACTCAACTAGGCGCCGCTCCAAGTCTCTATGCGAGAAGTCCTGTGAGATCGCCGCCGCCCTGGCGAAGGTTTCCTCCCTTTACCTCGCCACCCGAACGTTACCGCAGAACCGAGTGAGTAACCGCCTCATCAAGGATCGTCCAACCGCGGCAGTGCAGCAGAACGACGGTCCGCGGCAGCTGGTGGCGGAGCAGGAGAGCAGGCCGGCTGCGTACGTGATGGAGCCGGTCGAGGGAGTGGATGCGCTGGCGGAGGAGTACATTCGTGGCAGTCGTGGCAGGTTTGAACGACATGTGGACGAACACGTGCGCTACGAGGCTTCGAAGTGCGCTCCCCCACCGCCCATGAAAGAGTGGGCCGCCGGCAGCGGCTATCACGAGGTGTCAAAGGGTATTTTCCAGTTGCCGCCGCCGCCGCCGCCGTCCAAGAACAAGTGGGCCGCCGGGAGCTCCTATCACCGACGTTATTAAATATGTTCGGGAATCGTATTCTGCTGTAAAATAGTTCTGCTTCCGCTTTTATTTCTTTCCTCTGGGCATGGAGAACGATGCTTTTTGGGGGAAAGAATAATTTGCATATGATTTGGTGGTGTACATAACCCTATAGTTGTGCTGTTTAAAAATATGTAATAAGGAGATGTAGCATATGTGTCACTTTAATATAAATATGTTTTATATATAATGATACAAATTCGGCTCATAAAAGTGGAAAGGGTTTTTTATTTTTATTTTTTGAGAATTTGTAAAATATGTTATGAGATTGTATTTAAAATATAAATAAAGATGTTAGATACCAACTAATATACTTTGAAGGTTTATCTACAAACTACAATGTCCATGTCAAATCGAAAACATTGGCGATAGAATACAACCTAAAATATTATGTTGTGACATACCCCCATTTAAAGTGTTGTACAATATAGAAAGCTTTGATAAAATATAATGAGTAGGGCAACTTAGACAAGGCTTAAGCATAAACTAGTTTGGCTATTATATAACTTAGCCAAGAGAGATCTGCTATGCTATGAAGAAATATCAAGTTTCATGCTCCAGGTAAAATGCAATACAAGCTACCATCATGTATATCAGGATTAGGAGCCTACGTACTATGACTAGAAAGCATGAATAGGAGGTGATCTTGTCATATGCCTTAGAGAACATTGATACAATTTATTCCATGACCATAATTCAATATGACCAAGAGGTAGTATGAACTGATGTTGTTAAGGCACATGCACAAAACAAAACAAGTCAATTCTATTATAGTTTTACCAAAGAACTTTGTTATAATATGATACATAAGCAACTTAAGGAGAAAGATCAATAGTATGTAATATGCATAAGACAAGAAGAGCACAGTAGCAATATTTCATAGATATTGGGCATGTAGATGGACAATTTTCTAGAAGAGGTGAAAACTTATCACAAGGTGGTTGCATTATGACCAAACAAATATGAGCTAGATGGCTAACTCAAACTCATATAGTGAAGTAAAAAATCATTTTTTATGGCTGAAGTTTTGTCAAAAGTGAAAATTTCAAGGATTTAGGAAGCAAGATATTTTGGGAGATCTCTATAAGATTTTGAGTAACATTGCATTTCTTTCCATCCATATATAATAAATTATGATGGATGGGAGAGATTTTATGTAATGTAAAATATTCCCTCCAAACCTACATTTTTAGTGATACCATGTCATCTTCTTTTTTTCTTTGGTTCCTTTTTTTCCTAAACTTTTTTTATATAAAACAAGGTGAGTAAGCTCTTCTCAATTTTAAAAACAACTTTAAAGCCATAGAAAGCTAATGTATTGTCATTTTGAAATGAGGTTTAGCAAGTTTAATTGCACCAACTAAAAGCTAATAAAAATTATCATGACATTATACATCATGACATAAAAAAACTAAACCACTAGTCATAATAGCTAAGTATTATTATCTTCCTTATTATTTTCCTAAAAGTCTTATGTTATGTTTCATTGTTTTTTCAAATTATTAGTGATGAGAAATGAGAAAGAGAAAATCCTACAATAAAATTTAGGGTGTAAGATGACATTAACAAAGATGATGGCAACGACAAAAAAAAATCTAAATCATAAATCAAATATATTCAAATCACAACTCAAAAAAATGTTGATTGAAAACATGGATATGCAAGCATGCATGATGGAAAAAAAATTAAAATTTCAATCCATGCTAAGCAAATCATTTTTTTATTTTATTTTTATTCAATGACATAACTTTAAATAGATTACAAGATTAAAGTTAAATATAAAAAATGACAAAAATACACTTTTTAATATAATAATAAAAAAATATAAAAATGTGTCAAAATAATTTAAAACTGCTAAGAAGCTTACAAATGACATTATATTTCAAAATCAACAAAAATAAAAAATAAATAGGAAAAAAACTATTGAATCAACACAATATCAATCATTAAAACCTATTATACATCAATCCACTCCATTAAGAAAAAATATATCCTGCAAAATTTTACTCCAAGTAATTCTACATCAAACTCAACATCAATCTATATAAGTTTTTCTAAAAATTCAAGACATCATATGGCCTGATCATGCAAAAGGTTAAGAAATTCAATTGTGCATATGTTATGTTTAACTCATCTTAACTTCTAATCATATAAAAGCTCAAAACATCCAATTAAATAATTTTTTTTACTCTTCAAGCTTATAAATAAAATTGGTGGCCTCAATATATCCCCTAATAAATAAATATATTTTTCATATTAAAAGTTAGATTAACAACAAAATTATTAGTAAATCCATATGTAGGTAATGTAACATCTATTTTTGATAATGGAGTTAAAATTTGGGATTAAAAATTTGTAGAGATAACACAAACTCGATTGATTCTTCTTTTCAAACTTAGTTCAAGCATAAGAAAAATAAGCTCAAGTGAATCAAGGTTGAAAGGCTCAAGTTTGGAAGTTAGTCTAATTTTAAATGTATAGTTTCAATTTTATATGAAAAAAATTCATCAATATTTCTTTAGGTGGTATCAATAATGACTTATAAATTTGGTGGATATAAAATAAAAGATTGATCATTTGAAGGATTGATAATAACTTAACTAATGGCTTGCATAAAAATGTAAGTTGAAAATCTGATCAAGAAGCTGTGAAAGGCATTTTGAAAACACTTTCACCAAACTATTTTTGTAATAAGCCGTTCTCCATCTAGTATGTTCTTAGACCAGTTCAACTTGGATAAGCGTTCGGCATTAGGGCGTGCACATGCTTAGGGCATCCAGTTCGATGGGTAGGATGGTTTAGCGATGTGAGTAGTTTTAATGTTATGTTGTGCACATGTTGGAGGCTTTCAATTGATAGGTATGACAACTTAAGATTGTGGGTAGTTTAGACATTACGTCATGCATATGCAAGGAACAAACTAATTAGAGTGCTAGATGGGAGCAATTCGATGTAGTTAATGGTTTGGTTCAATGATACTGGCGGTTTAGTGGCACATGAATGCACGTTAAAGGTTTGTGCTAATTTAGCTAGCACTAGTTGGACCATTTCTACATATGCATGGTTCGAAATTAGAGTTTCCTAATTCAGATGTATGTATAAGAGAAGTAATAGAAGCTAAGGTTTTGAGAAAAAGACAACATAATGATTATGAGCAAATGGAACGAAGGACTGAGGGTGAGTAGGGCACTATTTCACTAAAGTTAGCATAGTCATGTGTGCATGGATGTCACACATTCATGTGTGTAAGGGGTCTAAAGTTGCAAATGTTCGACAAATGATTGCTATTTAGCAATTAAGGCTAGTAACACAAAATCCTAGATAGTTTTTTTAACTTCTAAAGAAGAAAGTATGGATTAGTGAAGGAATGACCAAAGGCTCTAAAACCAATGGAACCAATAGGAGCAACTTGGTCATCAGTGATGGTGAATTATCATAATGGTTAGAATACTGCAAACGTGACTCAAACACCAAAATTGATGGAGAATGTGTATGAGAAACTCCTATAGTATGATTTGAGATTAAAATCATTAATTATGAGGTTGACAACAATTATAAAGATAAATATGAATCACAACTCAAATATTTTCGAATTACAATTCAAAGGAGCCTAGATCGTAACCTAGGAATGTGCATGATATATAATAAAAAAAAATCATAGTTTTAATTAATGTTAAGAAAACCAATCTTTAATTTTCCTTTTTATACATTGACATGGCCTTAAATATATTGTAAGACTTAACTTAGATTTTAAAAAATGATGGAATTAATTTTTCTAAATAATTATATAAAAATGCACATTAATTAAAAACTTTAATGGCCTTATAATGATATGTTATAACACATAATTAACTAAAATATAAAATAAATAAAGAAAAGTCTTATATTATTTATTGAATCAGTTTAATATCATCCATTACTATAATATATTCTATTAATTAGGCCATAAAATAGGCTGAACTAACTATCACTAACTTAGTAATAAAACTTTATAACATATGTATAAAACAAACAACTTAGGATCATGTTACATGATAAGTCAATAACACATAATAAAACATATCAAATAACATGTAAAGTAATATAAATAAAAATTTGTTTATTTTTGAATTTACTCAATCATTTGTTTAAAGAATCATGATAATGTTTTTACATATTTTTATTTTTCATTTTCACAAGTTGCATTTCTCTTTTAGTTGATCTAAAACAAGACCTTTAAATACTTTTAACTTCTTTTGTGCTTCTCTTATGAAATATGTTGTACCAAAATGAGATGTGCCCAACGATAATTCTTTTGACACCACCTCCAAAACATGTTATATTGAATCATGGTCTAACTTTCAAAACATGTTATTCCAAAATAATATATTCCACTTTGGGTAACCATAATTTATAGATCTTTAACATTATGCTTTTTTCTTTGTGGCTCTTGTTCTTACATCTCTTTTCCTTTTTTTTTTTCTAATTTTCTTGCAATAAACAACTAAATTTATATAACATTTTTCTTTTCCCTTATTCAGTGACTTACAAGATATTGTAAAATAATCATATACAACAAAACTAGGCAATCAACATATTATGTTAAAATCAAGAAACAAGCATCTAATATTAATATAAGCAATCCATCAAATCTTACCTTCATTTCTTGAATTAAACTTTTCCATTCCAATTTGTCACCACACACAAAAAAAACATCACATTAAACAATACATACATGCCAAAAAGTATATTTATCTCTTTTTCATTTCATAGTGGCCTTACCTTAGGATTTGTCTTATTTTGTGTGCTTCAAGATCTTAAGCCTTCCCCCCCCTTTTTTTGTTATTCCTACTACAACAACTCCCTCGGTTACTTTTCATTTCTTAGTCATAGTAAAAAATTTTCTCAATTTTTTTCTTCCTCTTCTCTCTTTCCTTTTTAGTCTCTTATTTCTTAATTACACTTAGAATTTTTCTCCTAATTTTCCAAAATTTCCTAAATAACTTGAGCTTTACTTTTAAAAATATGTAAGAGGCAACGATGTTAGTGGCTAAGCTATGGAAGCATTCGAGTGTGCAACCAAGGGAAGTCACTATTATTAAGTAAAAACACAAGATTGAAGAGGTAGCTTAGTTAGATGCTTGAAAATAGGACAAAAAGATATGAGTAAAGTAGTAGGTAATGACAAATTTTCATGGTGGTTGGGACCATGATTCTTAAGCTCAACTATCAAAATGGATTGAAGAGATAGAAATTAAAATCATGCACCTGATCTAAATCTAACAATGTTAATGAATTTGATGAAGAAAGTGGTAGGATTGAAATGTTGTAATTAGACCTAGACTTGGAGATGATGAAGATGGGATGATGTTGACAATAAAGTAAATCTAAATCACTACTCAAATATCTAGATTGTAACCAGAAGGAAATTGGATCACAAACTAGGGATCAAATATATGCACAATAAAAAACTACAATTATAATTAGAGTCAATGTCCATCCAAAACATTTATACTCTCTTTCATTCTATGTAAGAGTTTAGTAAATAGATTATAATGTCAAATCTGGATATATGATGAAATATATTTCTTAATAAAATAAATAAAAAATAAAAAATATGTAAAAACATCAAAACTTCATAAAGGTCTTGCATATGACCCACTATCACTCAAATATAAGAGAAATGTTAAATAAAGTAAGAAAATTTATGTCAGTTTACTGAATTAACTTAACGTCATGATCTTGATGTAATCTATCCTACATCATATATGTTTCATATCAAATTACATAACTTTTTATTTCCTAACTAGGTAAGCTCAAATCTCATTTTCTCTTGAATCTTAGTTTGTGTCTCTTGCATTTAAAATATTAGCATTTATAGGTTGAGCCGCCATCATTGACTTAATCGATAAATTCTAGCACAAAAATAAATATTAAAAGTAAAATAAATTTTGGTCATGCTATATACAAGGATCTTTGTCATAAGAAACATTTATAACGTTCTCAAATATATTATTATCAATAATAAAGCATGCATCTCATACGTAATGGAAATCTTTAGAACATCTTAATTAGTTGTAAGCTCTTTCTTATGATTCTTCTTCCTTTTTTACCAATTTTATGTGGCCATCATTTAGGCTTATCCTTGATTTGGAATACACTTAAGGGAACTTCTAAAGCTATTTTGAAGTATCACTTACATTTGTTATTTAATGTAAATCCCAAAGGTATGGGCTTCATTTATTTAATTAATTTATTTAACAAATTCATTATCTAGAAAAAATGAGGTTGACAAAATGATGAATCAAAGCCTAAAGTTGAGAGAAGACTCAACAATACATTTAGAAATAAGAAAAAAAATCTTATAAATTATTAGAATTTTCTAAAAAAAACTACACATAGAGAAAGGATTACAAGGCATAAGGAGAGAGAAAAATTTTATATATGACATTTAAAATTATTAAAAAGTATATGACATTGATTTTGTGAAATTAAAATATGAATTATTAATAAAATCAAAGGTCAAAATTATAGTAAGAAAGATATCATAAATGTTTTTAAAATAAAAAATAATTAGATTATTCAATGACATTAGAAAAGTTAAAAGAAAAACTTTGAAACATTATGCATTTTATTTGAAGTTCAATGATATCAATTTTATAGAAATTTTATATATTCAAAAGACTACATTTATGAGAAAAATATTATTCATATTATTTTTAGAAGAGAATTAAAAAAGTTTGGTGAAAATTTTGTTTTAACATTTATTGACAAATTTTTTAAAACAATTGGATCAAAATATTTAAGAAATTAAATTTAACTTAAAATTTTAATTTTTTTAAATTCTAAAATTTTTATCATAATTTTCTAATGGTTGGAGAATGAAACCCTGTGAGACTATACACCACTAATGGAAAAAATAATAGGAGATTTTAATGAAAAACCAAATAAGGGGAAACATCCACTCCTTTGAAATCTCTTGCATTATGAATGGAGTAATTTGGTGGTTTTTGGTTATTTGGTCAATCAAATAGTACAAGAATGTCGAAGAATCTTAAATTGTTCAAAATTAAAATCTATAAAATAAGCTTTTGGTAATCAAAGAGAGTTTTTAATTTGAGGAGCTACGAGACAATTTTCATTATGGTAGAATTTTAAGGGAATTAGGTAGTCGAGCTATTGCAAAAGAAACCAATTTGAGGCTTTTGTAATTGAGCTTTTAGAGAAAGAAACTAAATGTCGGAAGAAAGAATTTGATTTAATAAAGATTATAGAAATCCTTACCTGCAAGAATTCAACTTTAGGTTTAATCGTGATATTGAAATTCAAGGTAGGTTACTATAGACTTTATAGTATATATGATTTGATGTATAATGTTATGTAGCTTAGAAGTCTAAATATCTAAACTTGATGCATCTTGGGAGATGTTTGATAATTTATTATATTTGTTAATTTACATGTTGTATTTGTTTGTATAATATGTCACTTTAATTTATTCATGTTTTGATTTGCATAATACATAGCTACTTGCAACTTTACTATTACATGATGCATGAGCATAAATGTTTGGAAACAAATTTCAAGAAAATTATTAATTAATTATGAAAATAGTAATATCACAAAAAGATATCCAAAAGTTAAAAATGGATTTGGATCATCATTCTAAAAATTTTATAAACAAAGAAATTATGGAAGGTATAGCCCAAAGAAAAAATATTCTAAAAAGGTATAACCATGGTGTAACTTGACAAGGAAAGATTTTGAAATAATATAACTCCAATTATTAAAATATTTATCTACAAATCCTAGCTAAGTGATGTAATCTTAAAATTAAAATGAAAATAAAAAATGTTAAAAGACAAATTATGAATAAACATTAAATTAAAAGGAACATAGAAAAAGTGGTATGTTGTACTTAAGATATGCATAGTTATGGTATATTATGATAATCTGGTCATGTCATGTTGAAATATTATCTCCTTGGGTCACCCCATCTTTACTCAAGTGAGTTTTGTCCTCCAAATAAACATCAATATTTGAAGATCATAACATCTTATTCAAACATCAAAATCACTCATTTAGTAGTCAATGTAGAATAATTCTTTCATATACCCTTTTATTCAGACATCTTGACTCATCTAGTGATTACTCTCAAGGTTTCACTTAATAGTTACTCCTTGTCTTTTATAATCTTGGGTGTCATAGACTTATCAATTTTTGCTTAGTTCATTATCAAATAATATTAAACTAATTAGAGATTAACTATAATATCAAATGTGATATTTTAATCTTATTATTTTGAGATGTTATCTTATTAAGTCATCTCATCTCAACCCAAGTCGATATTGTCCTCAAAATATGTCTCGATATATTAAGATTATGATATTTCATATAAATACCAAAATCACTTTCTCAATAGCCAATGTAAGATAACTTATTCTTAAACCCTTTCATTTAGGACATTGTTAAGTGAAAGTGATTCTTCTCTTAGAATATCACTCATTATTCACTCTCTCACCATCTTTGGTCCCTAGTATCATACATGCTTTATTATTCTAATTATTATTTATAAAGTAATTTTGGCCAAGCATGTAGTTGACCCAAAGGTGTAATTATTTGTATTATGAGTAAGTACTTATCTAGTGAGCCTATGATGATAACTTAGTCTTTTTTTGGTATTAATAAATACATATGATAGTCATATATTACATAAATATCTATGAAAGAACTGAGTGAAGAAGGATCTAATAAATTGTATTTATCTTTTCTTAGAAATCATATATGAGGCTTAAATAATAAGATTATGCTATTGTGTCCATTAATCTATTTTAGAATAGGTTGTTACTGTGTACTTCTTTTTCAATGGTACGAATTTGTTAAACTTTAAAAAATTATTATTCAATTGATAGCTAAATTCTTCAACTACAAGTTTTAGAAAAAGCATGGTTTAATTAAATTATATGATTTTTAATATTTTTTTATAATAAAAAGATTTTTATAAAGATGACTTATTCTTTTCAAATTTTAAAAAAGTGATTTATTGATAAAGAAGACGTTTTATTATACATATATCATGGTCATATGATAACTCATAAAAATGATTATTTTAAAATGAAAAATAAAAAAAATTTAAGTAGCTATTTTATTTAGTTATCACATTATATGTAAAAATAAGTAGTTGAGGTCTTATGTTTAATATGCTCTATTTCCATATATAATAACATCATTTGCCTCTACTTTGGTTCTTGCCTTTATGGGAATTATACTATTCCTATTTTCTTGTTTTAATAGCATTTTAGTCTTTGATTTCTCTTGGCTTCATAACCATTTCTTCAAACATATGCATATTATCGTTCATATATTTTCAGTATGATTAACAAATTTCACTTTAATGATAGCATATATTTCATTCCTTTATATGTGAATCAAATATGAAATAGTTATTCATCATGTAATTATAAAATATGCATGAAATTTTCTTTATGTTTATAAGCACTTACATACATCAATCGTCATTCACCTCTTTTTTTCTCACAGATCGTATCTATGTATCGAAAGAATTACCTATTAACAAACTTCATTACAACACAATACATGCATAGAGGAATCATGCTTTTCACCTACATTTTGGCATTCATCATATCATCCTGACATCACATTAAATGCATAGATAAATCATTCCATTCATCTACCTGAAATACACTAATTCAGTTGTTCCTTTCTCTTTCTTCCTTACTTCTTGAAATCAAGCATCATATTTAAACATTATAGTTTCTTCATGCATTCAACATGTTATATGTGTTATCATGAAATCTCTTTGTTTTTCACTTCTTTATTAGTGCTCACTATTCTTTATTCCATAATTTGAGTCACAAGTGACTAGAATGATGCCTATTTACCCTTTTTATCAAATCATTTGTTAACCAATCAAATTTTTTAATCCTATTTATTGGACGAACTAGCTACATTCATCCAAATCATCATTAAGTCTCTTATAGGACTTAATAGATGGTCCAATGTCCCTGTCATATCATTTGATGTGCATAAAACAAATGTCAAATATCTTATAAAGAGTCTATGCTATTTTACCAAAAAAACCTCTAACTGATGGCTCAAATTGACAAAGATTCAACTCTATCTATTAAAATTATTGGACCATATGTTAATGCGATCAAACCATTTGATCCACTCCAAGAGCTACAAATTTTTATATGCTTATTGATTCTAAGTTTCATAACTTTAATATGCATCCCTTCTAAGGCTTAATCCCTTATAAAAAAAACCATATAAAGCTAACATGCAAAACCATAAGCACGCACTCAACTTAGATGCACTAGTCCACCATAAAATCTCATGGATATGACTTAACAAGCTTATATTGCTTTTTTGACAAAAACTTCCCCAATGATCTCAACTATAGCGACTCCTTTATTCCTTTTTCCTTGAATATCCTCTCTATCTCATTTAGGCAACTACCCTACTACAAGCTTATTCCTTCTTTCTAATTTCTACTCAATTGACAATTTATTATAAGAGATTTGAATATTCATTTCAATTAAAATTGTATAAGAAATTGTATTTCTTGCATTTTTATACCAAACAACTTCAATAATTTGTTAAACTATTTTTAATATGAGCTACTCATTAAGCTCTTTGTTTTCATACAAAAATTTAATTTGTTAACATTATTTGGTATTTTGTATATTTTCTTTCTATAATATCTTTATAATAAAAATTTGACATTGCTCAAAATGTTTTTGCCATTTGTTTAATGACCCAAACACTTCAAATTCCAACAAAATCACTATTGTTACATTACTTATATTTTAATTTATCATAAATGAGGTTTACCTCCCTTCTTTGGGAATTTTACATATATGCTGGTAACTGTAGCTATTCTACAAGAATGTCCGTCTATGCTTGTTTCACTTTGCCATTTATAGTAATGCCAAAAATATGATAAAAAATTTTACCAAACTTAAAAGTGATTACATAACCTTTTGGGATGTCACAAATTCCTCTTTTCTTATATACGTTTTATTCTTTTAAGTTCATAACATCTTTGGATACTTCTTCAACATCCCTTCTTCTAGCTCCCATATAGCTTTTCTTTTCATTTGGTTTGCATGTTTCATCTTTACCATGGGTATTCTCTTTGTTCTATGTAACTTGTTTTCCTTAGCAAAAATTTTTGTTGGCTTGTCGTCATGGCTCAAATTTGGTTACATTTCCATTATAATCATCCACTTAATTAACCTCAAATATTACTCTTAATAATATTTTATGTATTAGATATATGTACTGCTGATCCAAAACTAGGGATTATATTGACTAGAGGGTGTCTCAAAAAGCATGCTAGAATAACATAGTAGGATTCTAGTTTTGAGCACATCATTATGAAGGTCTCAACTTAAAGAATGCATATGTATATGAATTTTTGAAGATTTAAAGGAAAAGATAAATAAAAGCATTGAATATTCAAAGGATAACTATATAATAATAATAATAATAATAATAATAATAATAATAATAAAGTTTAACTTCATTCCTAAAGCTTAGATCTTACATATAGCTTATGAGTGAAGGAGGATAGAGTGTGAAGAGAGCTTGGGAGGAAAGGAGAAGGAGGGATCTATGTAGATTTGGCTTAGGATTCTTCAAGGATTTAAGAGAATAGAAAAAAACAATTATGAGAAAGGAAAAGATATTTGATCTTTGCCTTACAGTTATCAAATAATAAGGTAAGTTCTCATTAAAGATTTTCTTTTTAAAACATGTATTGACTACTTGGGATGTTAAGGAAGTGATATAGTGAGTTTTATTTAGTTTGTTGTGGGTGAAAGTTGTTGATACTTTCTAACTAAAATGATCAAAATAATTTAATACAGCCTTCACAGTGGGAGTTAATAAGCCTAGGTTTGAATGAGAGATCAACTAACATCATAATAGTACAATATTTTGATTTATAGTATGCCAAATTATGGAAGACTTAAACAATAGATAATATGTCCTATCCCTAGTTCGATTGAGAATTTATTTTGGATTATATTTGTATGCAATGGAAACTAAATAATATGAAGAACATGTAATACTTAACTAAGATTATCTTTATGATCACTTATACAATTAAGCATTTGTTATAAATTAAATCTGTATAAAATGAAGATCATATGATATAACGAGTTGACACACTAATTAAAAGAGATCATCTATCTAATTCGATGTTTGATCCCATTTCTGATCAGGTATCCACTATGCACCTTACTAATATGAAAATGAGATCAAACATGTACAATGAGTTCATGAAATGTTTAACACAAATCACTTGTACAAACTTCCATTTGATTAATAGAGATTATAGATCATATAGTATGAAAGGGGGGATCATACTATATAACATGAAGTTAGAAATGTTAAAACGAGTAAGATATTATAGAATTATTTTATGTAGCTTTTTTAAAATGATTTTTTACAAATTATAATTAAAGGTTTACTTATTAGTGATAAAATACAATATGAATTATATAAAAAATGAGAAGGATGGATAAAGAAAA
Source organism: Vanilla planifolia (assembly GCA_023846275.1). Taxonomy (NCBI): domain Eukaryota; kingdom Viridiplantae; phylum Streptophyta; class Magnoliopsida; order Asparagales; family Orchidaceae; genus Vanilla; species Vanilla planifolia. The sequence goes on along the minus strand of CM043869.1, from coordinate 30,449,078 downwards.
AATGAAGTTAAAGGAAAAAATTCTTAGACTCATTCAGTAGGTAATCTAAATAACTATGATATAAGTGGGTTATTAAATTCATTGATTACTATTATGAAATGAATGATGATGTGAGCATTTACATGATATGATATTATTTGCATATGTTCTAATTTTATCATAATACTATGTTGCTATTTATGTGTATGTGTGTATATATATATATATATATGTAAACATGAGAAGCTATAAATTAGAATATATGATAAGAAGATAAAAAAGATATAAAAAGTAAAGAAAGAAGAGAAATAAGTTTGATATAGCATAGTGATTTGTTGATCACAAGAACGATAGTTGGGAAAGAGATTATTCTTCAATGACCCTATCTTGTAACAACCTAATTATGAGATATATTTCACCCCTTGTTGTCATGGTACTCAGAGGTATAATGTAACACTTAACTGGTTTCTTAAGAAGAATGAAAGAATCAGGAGAATATCCAAAATATGAAGGCCAAGGTTACTCGAGAAGCATGGAAGGACCATGAAAACATCTAAGATATGAGAGCCAGGAGAGTGAATAAGTTTCACATTGGCTATAAGAAAAAAGAATATAAGCAAAATTATAAGCTTTAAAATAAGGAGGTGCTTATTTGGGACAAACTAGACTTAGATTTCATGAGAACTCTATGGTTAGGCATACTAAAGTTAAAAAAATTTTAGAATTGGTGATAAAGTAAGAAGCAACATCTTAAGAAGGATAAAACTCAATTAATTTAGAATAATACCTTACCAAGCTGGGATGTTATAATATGACATTAAAGCCAATCTTTCCTAATTTGATGTGGCTCGAAGATAAATAAGCAAAAGTTGATGAGCATGTAATACTCCACTGGTTAGTTAAGATGGTTGAAAAAACCTAAAGAATATTCAAAATATGGTGACTAGGATTTCTCAAGAAAGATAGAAGAATCAGAACAATATTTAAAATATAAGATTTCTTGGGAATAATTGAAGAACCAAGAGAATAGCTAAAGTATAAGTACTAAAAGAGTGAATAAGTTTAACATCAACTATAAGAAGAAACAACTTGAGAGATATAAGTAAAATCATCAACTTTTGAATAGTGGGGTATATTTTAAGAGAATTTTAGGCTTAGATCTTATGAGAATTTTATGATTAAGATTGCTAGAGTTATAGAAATTTTGTGATGAGTGATCAAGTAAAAAGGATCCTTTAGAGAAGGATAAAACTTGATTAATTTAGGATAATATCTCACCAAAAAAGATTAGAATGTTATAATATGGTATCAGATTAATTCTCATTTAGTTTGATATGATTCAAAGATGAACTAAATAACAATTGATGGGTATATAACACCTTATTGGATGCTCAAGAAGGATAAAAGAATTAAAAGAATATCTAAAATATAGAGACTAAGACAAAATCAAATAAGGATGAAAAAATTAAGAGAATATTTGAAGGGTATGAGAAAGGTGAATAAATTTTACATTGACTATAAAAGAGAAAATTTTAAGAGATATAAGTAAAGTCATAAGTGAAATAGTGATACACTTTTTTAGGGCAAATTGAGCTTAGATCGCATAAGAACTCCATGGTTAAGTATATTAGAGTTAAAAAAGTTTTAGATAGGTGATCAAACAAGAATTGATCCTTTAGAGAAGGTTAAAACTCAATTAATTCAAGATAATATCTTACCAAGAAATACTAGGATATTATATAAGGTAATGATAAGTTAAAGGTTGACAATTACATGATGAAATATACTTCATCACTAATGTTATGTACACCCAAATGTGGGGCTTAGAATATCAAAGACCTTGTCCTCATTAACATATGATATTGGCAATATGAGGCAACGACTACATGATAATGAGATGTAGTTCACCCTTGGTGTTGTGAAACTTGAGCTGGTGTCATGAAATGTTGAAAGTTGATGACTACATGATGATGAGATATGTTATACCTAAGAGTAAGAATAAGTTATAAAAGAAATTTGAGCCCAAAGAAAAAATAAATATGAAAAGAGATAAAGAAAATAAAGTGTTAAATGACATTGTATACTAAAAGAAAGGAAAGTATGATATACAATGTGTACTATATGATATTAGTATCATAAAATAAGTTGGATTACATGTGGACATAGATGCATTGATGTCACATTTCTCTTATAAAATTATCATGCATTATTTTATTTTATTTCTCAATTATATTACTACCATTTTATATTACGTTATATATAGCTAGTAGCTTACCTAATAAGCATATTATGCTCATTTTTTACTTATATTATAGATGATCAAAACTCATAGAGTTTGAGACTTTCAGATGCTAGTTTAGTTCCTATGATAAGAGTACATTGTATTTGCAAGTGTAAGTGTGAGTTTTATGGATTTTTTGTATGAGGATAGTTTGTATATTAGTTATTTATGTTATATTGGTATGTGGTTTTAACTTTTCATATTATAATAGCTAGATGAGTGCTTTACTATTTTCTTTTAGTTTTATTACACTTGATATTTGAAATAGATATGGTTTTTTCACCTCACTGTTTTGTTTGTTTGTGTCCTTAGCTTTATTATTACTATCTTTGTTTCACCTAATAATTTATATTTTGGATGTATTGAGTGTTAATGATTTATGCTAAACAGGATGTGAGAACTAGGACCATGGGTATACTTTTTCTTTTATGTCACTTATTTTCTTTAATAAGAGTTTTCACTTGTTTCTCTTCATAGCTTAAGTTTGGTTGCACCTTTATCATATTTGGATCATACTTTAGTACATGAGAAAGATTACCAACATATATTCTTGATACAAAAATATCGAATACTTAACAACTCCACCAATTTTCTCTATTATATAAAAAGGTTCGATGTACCTTGAATTTAATTTGTCTATTTTTCTAAATTTGTTGCATTTTTCATTGGATCATTTTCAAAAATACATATTCTTTGCCTTGGAATTCAACTTTCTTGCACTTTATAACAAAATATTTATTATAGAAATTCTATTCTTTTAAAATTCTTTCTTTAATTAATGGAATTTGTTTTGTAGTTTCTTCAATTATTTTTAGTCTCATCGAAGTCTTTTCACTTATATCTTACTAGCATAGTGGTGATTAATATTTTCTTGCATATAATGTTTTATATGGTGTCATTTATAAGCTGGATAGACAAGCATTCTTATAATTGAATTCTATTAATGTTATACAAACAATCCAATTACCACCAAAATCAAGTATGCATAGCCTCAACAAATTCTGGAATGCCTTTACAGTTCTTTCATTGTGACTATCAATTTTACGATGAAATATCATGCTAAGTTTTTATTGAGCCTCCAAGGTTTCATGCATGTTTCTTCATAAATGAGAAGTAAACTTAAAACTTCTATGAAATACAATTGCCTTGGGCATCCCATATAGCCTTACAAATTGATCAACACATAATTGTGCTAGTCTTTCAACTAAGTAGTCTTGATATGCTAGAAATCAACCAATTTGATCAACCTATCTATAACCACCCATTAGATGTCATGCTTTCAATTAATATTTGGTAGTCCCACAATAAAGTCCATATATGTTTTTCCTACTTTCACACATGAATAAAGAGTGGCTACAATAATCTATGATGTACTTGTTATTTAACCTTTACTTATTAACAAATTAAATATTTTCTTACATATTTATTTATATCTTTCTTTCATAGATGATACTAGAAAATATAAGAAATTAAAAAAAGAACATGCTAATTATATTAGTTTGTGTGAATAGTTAAATGAAGCAAACAAAAAATATTTGATTGATTTAAAAACTTGTAAAGATGAACTTGTCACTTTTATTTCTTAGCACACCATAGTTGTTGCAAAATTTAATGATTATAGGAAGTTCCATTCTCATTATTTTACATATCATCATCATATAGATTATAAGAATACTTTATTGACTTGTACTTATACTTTTTCTCATTATAGTAAATTCTTACTATTATTTATGAGACATAGGCACACATTGTAGTTCTTTTAAATTAGAATAAATTTATAGTCTAAATGTCTTAGATATATGTGCATAGCCAAGAGCATATTTTCTTCAACCATTAAGACTATCTTTAATAGTTTTAGAACCATAATGGTTTGGATCCCCAAGAATAATACTTAGATTTTTATGTATGGACATGCCTCAATAATAAAACTAAGTAATGCATGTGATACTTGGATAGCAAATGATCAAAACATAAGATGAGAAGTTCTAATTTATTCACCAAGTTGAAGCCATGTGATGGTGGAGAAGTCACTCTAAGGGAAAACTTAAAGTAAATTGCCATCAATAACCATTGGTAATTCCTCTATATCTATTGTCAATGTCTTACTAATAGAAGGTTTAAATTATAATTGGATAATTATTGGCCAATTATGTGATTCAAAATAAAATGTTACATTTGATGCTAAATTTTATGGATTAGCAAAATGAACAACCTTTTGTTATAGCCTTTAAGAGAAGCAACCTATATTCTAGATTTAAGGAATGTAAAAACTAGTATAATTAATTACCTTACCACTCAAGCTGATGATTTCAACCTTTGGAATACAAGGCTTTGTCAAGCTAGTAACTCTACATCGAAGAAATTAGTTAAATAGAACTTAGGAGTTTAGTTGACTGACAATGGATTAAAGATCACATGTTTGGTTTATATCAATTGTGTAAGCAAATCAAAACTTTTGTAAAACCTAAGAATGATATTTTCATTAAAAGAATTCTAAAGGTACCACACTTAGATCTATTTTGACCTATCCAACTACATAATGTAAGAAACAAGAAATATTATAAGTGAAGCTTTTGAGAATTTTGTTTGCTTGATTACTAGGATATAAAATAGAACAGAGTACTATAAAAAGTGATAATATATGAGAAATTATGAATGAATCTTTTATTGAATATTATAGTAAATATAAGATCTCACATATATCTCATCACCTAAGACTCGATAATAAAATCATATAGTTGAAAGAAAGAATAAGACTCAAATAAATATGATTAGGTGCATGTTAAACAAATATATGATATCTAAATATTTTTGGGCCAAAGTAGTTAATATGACATGTTATGTCATAAACTATTTTTTTGCTCAACCAATATTGAATGTGACATCTTATGAATCAGTTTTACTATAAAAAGTCTAAAATAGCTCATGTATATGTTTTTGGTTATATTTCTCTATCTTTAATAATAGTGATACTAAATTAAAAAAGTTTGACCCAAAATTTTTGAATGAATCTTTTTAACATACTCAATGGTAAAGTCTATAGATTATTCAATACAACACTTAATTAGTAGAAGAGTTAATAAACCTTTATTGAGTTTCTTCTAATTAAGCAAGATGTAGGAACTATGGAAGATCTTAAGGAATTTGAAAATTTGAGTATTGGGGAAGAAAGTACTCTTAAGAAAGATAAAGAAGTAATTAGGGAATCAATAGAAGCTCAAGTCCTTAGAGAATAAAAGTTTAAGAAGAATCATTTTAAAGATCAAATTTTATGAAATATTGAGAAAGAATTTGAATTAGATCAAATCATAATCTTTCAATATTTTTGTATTATGTTGTAAGTTGAAAAGAAAACTGTACATGATGAGTTTTGGTTATTAGCAGTGGATGAGGACTTAGTCAATCTGAAAGAAATGAAGTTTGAGTGCTAAATCCAAGGCCTTCTAATTATTTAATTATAAGAATTTAATGGATACTCAAGAATATGTTAGATAAAGATAGTATTATTGTTAGAAATAAGGTTAGATTTGTTGGGTTATAATCAAATTAAAAGAATATATGTTGAGATGTTTGCACAAACACCATTATCGAACTAAAAGTAATTAGAATATTACTATTTTACACATGTTGTAAAGGCTCAAAATTATATCAAGTAAAATCAAAAGTGATTTTCTAAATGGTTATCTCAATAAAAAGTTTATGTGGAGCTACCTCTAGATTTTGAAGTGCATAATACAATAGATTACATCTATAGATTGAATAAAGAATTATATGGTTTAAAACAAGATTTTAGATCATGGTATAAGAGATTATGTGATTTTTTATTTCAAAAAATTTTATTAAAAGAAAAGTAAATACTAATTTTATTAAGAATTCAAAAAAAACATCACTTTGTTTGTCAAATTTATGTAGATGATATTGTGGTTGGCTCAACAAATAGTGGGTTATATTAATAATGTGCAGGTCTTATGAAAAAAGAATTTGAAATGAATTTGTTGAGAGAATTGAATTTTATTTTAAGATTACTAGTTAAGTAAATAATAATATTTTCATATCTTAAACTAAGTATACATTGGAATTACTAAAAAAGTTTGAATTTGAAAATTTGAAAGCTAGAATAACCCCCACATCGACAATTACATCTTTAGAAAAGGATGAAAATGAGAAATTTGTATATGTAAAATTATAAAGAGTAATGATAGGACCCTTGCTATATCTTACAATAAGTAGATCAAACATGATGCAATTTGTATGTGTGTATGTGCTTGTGTGCACATATATATATATAGTTTCATTATAATCCCAAGAAGTCTCACTTATAAGTAGTAAAGCATATATTTAAATATCTTGTTAGGACTTTTACTTTAAGTCTTTGGTACCTTAATTATGAGATCAAATTTGATCTTAGTGCGTATTCAATTGTTGACTTTTTAGAAGTAAAAATGAAAAGGAGAGTACATAAGGTACATGTAAATTCCTTTGTCATTCATTCATAACTTGAGTTAGTAGAAAATAAAATTATGTTATTTTATACTTTACAAAATTTGAATATATTAATGTAAGTAGTTGTATAGCATAAGTATTTTGGATAAAACAATAATTACAAAACTATGTTATTAAGTTAGATGAAACTCTAATCTATTGTGATGATAGTGATACTATTTGCCTTATTAAGAATCTAATTCAATACTCCTGAACTAAACACATAGACATTAGATATTACTTTATTTAAGAACAAGTAAACCTTTTGAGTGTATCTTTAAATTTTGTCCCTTCACATGCATAATTTGTAGATATTTTCACTAAGAACTTACCTTCTAAGATTTCTAAAGATTAAAATGCCATTAAGAGTTATTAAATCATTTTAATGAATTTCTTTTTGAATAATAATCAAAATGGGTAGAGAAGATAAGTTTTAACAATACTCAATTTGTAACTTAGTTCAATATGAGAAATCTCAGAATCAAGTTAATGGGATGGTGCTTAAGTATGTTTGATTTTGATAAAATATATTTCTTAAAATATATTTCTTATATGTAAAATATCACAATAATAATAAAATTTTGAGAAGTATACCATAATCTCAAATATGATAAAAAAATATTATTTAAAATATTAATAAAAAATAACACTTTGACACAAATCCAACAACATTTAGTTTGTAATTATTAAGTATAAAATTTTATAGAAATTAGGATATAAATATAATTTTAGAATTTAATAAGAGCAAATTTGTAAATCTCACATATAAGATTTCATAATGTTTCCATAGGATTCAATGTGAAAGGAAATTGGGTTTGTAGTAATAGTGGTAAAAAAAAGTCAAATTGTAATTACTTATCCTTGTGTTCCCCTTGAAACTAGCTTGGGATTGAATAGGGTATAATGTGGAGGTAGTTTTATCTTAAATTGATTATAGTTACTTCTTTATGCCTTAAGCAACTATATAAGAAGCCTAAAAAATGTTTTTATCTTGCACAAGTAGAAGTGAGACATGCGAAGAGAGGGGACTCAGGAAGGAGATAGAGCTTAAGAGAACTATGTTATTGAAGTTAAGAGAGGAATTGGAAACAAGTGGAGGGAAGCATTTAAAAAATTCTTTATTAAACTTTTTTTTGGTTTTAATTATATAATAGCATAGTTATGTTTGGGTTTAAGTAAGAACTATATTTGGAATGGTTTGATTACAAAATGAAGGGATTTTGATGTATTTTGAAGTAAAACCAAAAGGCTTGAGTTGAAAAAATAGTTATTAATGTGTATCATACAAATATAATGGCCTTTATCATACGGGATGATCAGCTTAAGCTATTAAATATAACGGGACATAAGTATACAATACTAAGTCGTATAAGATTTTTTGAGAGAATCATACTAAGATGATCCTTAGGATGCACTAATATGAGAAAATTATAAAACTATAGGTTGAGTTATTATGATCAACATACAAAAGCAATATAGTAATATACTTGTCTGATGATATTTGGTTATATATATATATATATATAATCATACCTATCAATTAGGGGTCATACAAAAGCTTATCAAATTACTACAACGTGCATCAACTATATTGGCCAATCATTATGACCTAAAACTTGGCTGAGTTTAAAAATAAAAGAGTGGGTAACCTAACTTGGATGATGGTTCAGTATTAAGAAATTGATCATATTATATGATAGATAAATCGTATCAATCAAAGATGGAGAAAATAGGAATTGTATAGTATGATATGGGAGATTGAATTATATAATCTTTAAGAATAAAGAAATATTAAATGAATAATTAATCAAGAAGCTATGACAGGATCGTATGACATGATCCATGGAGACCATAAGTGTATGTTAAATAACAAAACAATAGGATTAAGGATCAAACAATATTATCACAATATTATACATGTATAATCTATTTCAGAATACTTAAGATCTTATTTGATTGTACTATATAATGCAAAAATCATATTATTATGATTGAGATAACAAATTAATAAATTGGAAAAAATTATAAGAATAAAATGACTTAACAAGTATGTTATACATAGGATATATTTAATACTTTCACATACATTATATTATTAAAAACTTAAAAGAAGATAATATTAAACAAGGGGATTTCTTTACAAAACTAGGTAAAAAAATCTTATAACATGTGATGTAGCATGATATTATAATTTATATATTTTTATTATCTTTTATTAGATTATATTATGTATGCTAGTATTATTATAGTCTTCTTTACATGTTACATGACTTTATTGGATTTAATTATTATATAAGTTTATTTGTTTTTTGACTTTACTTATTATTTAGCTTTCCTTGTTACATGACATCATAAAAAATAATTAAAATAAAATGAAACATACATAATAATTCAAATAGAATTGAATATTTATTATTATTGAAAATAACATTTAAAATTGATATGGTTATTTCACATATGATAAAAATAGAATATTAATAACTAAAAAATATAAAGATAGATTCTTAGAAATATTATCCTCTACACATTAGGCATATCATACTCAATCATAAGGTATTGGTGTTCGGGCCAAATATTTATTCAGTATAAGTGGTATGACCTTAGTATATATACATGAATTAAATGAGAAGTAACATGTTAGATTATATGATATAAGTCTTCATATTATATTTATCTGGTAAGGACTAGGCACTTGATATTAGATCGCAAGGTATTAGTCTTGAAACTAGATATTTGTCTAATGTTTTATATTGAATATCTTAGATAGATGTCAATAAGAGGTTATTCATTGATTAATATAATTGGATCCATAGAGGATAATGATTGAAAGAGAATTGGGCTTAATAAACACATAAAATATTAAAAAATAAAAATAAAATAAAAGAAAATATTAGAATTCATATTTTATATGTTTTACTTCTAGCATATATACATGACTTTTGGTATAAAATATTTTTAATTTATTTATTATACTTGCTTATTTATATTAGTATATTTTTTAATATTTTATTAGATTTATTTACTAATATTTATCTATCTCACTATTATTTATATCACAAGTTATGCATTTATTATACTAAAGTTTAAGAATTTTGATATCATTAAAGAGACTATACTCTTAAGATTTAAGAGTATGTAGCACTTGGTGAGAGTTGCATTTTGATAAAATAATTAAACATTGGTTTTTGTTATGTGTGTGTGTGTGTGTATATGGTTATAATTTTGTATCAAAATCTTTGATCTTGGCATTTATTTTAGTTTTGTGGCTTTCTTTGATTAGATTTGGGAGAATTTTGTTTCACCATTAGGTCAACCTAGTTTTTTATGTCCTTACTTGATATTTAATTATATATGATATATGTTTTTTTATTTTATTAAGTGGATAATGAGGTGGAGCTCTCATAATAATATGTCATGAATTATTGTATTAAGAGATAAGGTTATATTAAGGTAGAGTGATCATATTTGTTATGAATTAAAGGAGAGTTGTAATTTAGGAGAGTAAAAATAGTTGTATTACATCATTTGCTTGCATTTTTATGATTATTTTACTTACTCATCATATTTTTAGCATATATTTATAATGATGATTTTTTATCATCAAAAGTAAAAAATTATAAATTCTTGGCCCTATATAAGAGTTTGATGATAACAAAAGTATTTATTAAGTTTATTGATGTGCTTTTTGAGATGACATCTCAAGAATAATATAAGATGATTATTCAAGATGTAATGGCATTATGTATCATCACAGGATTTCATCACTTATAGAGGGGCTTTTCTTTTGATGTTGTGGTAATCATTATGTGTATTATTTATTTATTTTTTGGTATGTTTAAAATATTAAGATTCATACAATATTTACTTGTGACACTTAAGATCTTATTTTTGTTCAAACTAACTTCATGTTTCATCACAAACCATCTTTTGTATTCAATTGCATTTTTATTAAATAATTTGAGAATTCTTTCAAAGTTTTGAGAGTCAATTTTCATCTACTAAAACTTAATTATATAAGTGAGTGCAAAAGAGAATATAGCTTTCAAATAAGTTAAAATTATACATAATGTATGATACAATTTATATTTTATGCAATATATTGATAATAGTTCCATTACAATACTCAACATACCAAAAAATAAAATAAAATAATCTAATTCAATTCATTGAAAGTAGCTCAATTACATCATATATTATAGTTCTTCATATTATAAGGTATGATCTATTTAATGATTTTCACAGTGCTCATAACTCTCTACTAAATGCAGATCATCTTGCTTATTGGATCTTAAACTATGCTTTAATTATCTATTTTAATCTAAGCTTAATTAATATAAAGAAATGTCACTAACGTAGAATGGGGGGATGATGCAAAACATGTAGAGGTCATTAAGCACGATCATGAATATGATGAACTACATGAAAATCAAGTAAAATTTAGATCATAAATAAAAAAACAAAAACATTTATTATATGCTCATCATTAGGAGTATGACAAGAAAACTTATATGAAACTAGTTTTAAGCCAATCAAAAATAAAACTTTTAAATAAACATAAGAAATGATGATTAGCATTTGACATACTAAATTGAAACTTCTAAAGATTCCACTTCAAAAAAATAGGTATTAATAGTTAGTTATTTTATTGAATTGTTAGTAGTTTGTTATTTTGAAAAAGTCAATGTATGAGACAAATGTGTATAAAAGGTTCAAAAGTTGGAATAAAAATAGTTTTTTGATTGTTTTAGGTTATTATAATTGAACATTTATTTGGTAGATTGAATGTAGGTGAAATTTGGTCTTTGGCAACACTTTTGTAAGTGTTATTAGTGTCACTTTGATGATTATTACTATTTCTCTTTTTATTAATTTATCTCGTTATCTAACCTCAATATTAACACAACCCTTGTATTCTTTCTTTCCATTTCTCTTGATGTTTTTTCAATCACCTTTCTCTCATGTATTGTAGCATTTGCATTTGTGCACTTTTGCCAAGCCAGTGTTTATTAATATGCTAGTCAATTCTACATCCTCATAATTCCTACACATAATTAATTTATCTCGTTATCTAACCTCAATATTAACACAACACTTGTATTCTTTCTTTCCATTTCTCTTGATGTTTTTTCAATCACCTTTCTCTCAAGTATTGTAGCATTTGCATTTGTGCACTTTTGCCAAGCCAGTGTTTATTAATATGCTAGTCAATTCTACATCCACATAATTCCTACACATAATTGTTCACCCATTGCACATACGCCCCCATGATCTACTCACATCCATGATGTGTTTGTACTCGCACATTACCCTTTTACGTATTACCCTTGCATGTGCACCCAAATCATCAAGATTATCTGAGGAATCAGGCTAATCTTATGAGTAAAACCAAACCATACTTGAGCACGTGTACTAGTTTTGCACCCCACAAATTGGGAACCTTGCAAAGTGAATAATACCCATACTAACTATTCTAACTTTCAAATCAAAATCTTCTAAATTCCTCTTTCTCCATCAACTTGTTATACTATTACTCATAAGATAATAAAGACATCTTTTTATTTATTAGGTTCATAATATTAAATTTCAATTATTTATGTCTAATATTTAAATATGTAAATCTTATTTTCTCTTTGTTCTGTATTGGCATCACTTTTGGAATCCATAAACTTGAGATTGACTTGTTTGTCTTCTTTATCTTTCATCTTATTGACTTAACTATTTTTAAAGAGTATTCCAATATAATTATTGGCTATATATATATATATATATATATATATATATCAATATGATGATACATTTTAGTTTGATTTTCCACATTTATGCCTACTCATCTAAACAATTCCAAGAAATTTATGTGCAATGCTTGTTGAAATTCTATAGCATAAACGTCATCATACATATCAATGATATTTTTAAAAAATATTTAATTTTTATTTAATTTTTTCTAAAAAGAAAAAATTTTCCATTAAAAAGGTATGATTAGGTTCTCCACATCACCACTCTCTGCTTCTTGATGCCAATGCGTTTTAGATTTTTAGGTCGAATAGAGTCGTATGTTGAGTTCCACTCGGATTTTTCCGTCTCAATCATAACTCACATCCAACAGACAGCTTTTCAGCCCTTCGACGTTCCCTTCTCGTTATCCATTTCATTAGTTCTCGTTTCCCTCTCCAATCTTCTCCGACTTTGAGCGCCTTCTATACGCCGCAGCTTATAGGGCTCTTGCGCAGAAGGGTGAGAATTGGAGTGGGAGTTTGGTTCGACGGAAGATCCGATGGGTTACGACGCCATGTCGAACAATGCGTCGGTGCGGACTATCTCGAAGGATTTCGGAAAGAAGAAGAAGGTAAGTCGCAAGAGTTTTTCTTTATTTCTTCGGTATTCGCGGCAATTGGAAATTTGTTCATTGTTGGTTAAATTTTAGGTGAATAGGGCGGCTAAGTTGAAGCAGTGGAAGCTCGATGCACGGCGTGAGCAGTGGCTCTCGCAAGGTAATTTGTTTCCTGTCCTTGCGCCTTTTTTGTTGATATCGGGCTGTTTGGTTTTTGATTTTAAGCTTTATCGTTTATCTGTTGTATTCATGGGTTTTGGTCGTTGCATGGGTGTTGCTCGCAGGCAAGAATGGAAAGGACAGGGCAACTAGTGCCTCTCCGGCTTTGCTCAATCATTCAACATTGAGTCCTTCCGTTCCTGGCCAAGGAGTGCGAGAAATTGGGGTTAAGGAAAAAGAGCCCCATGCCGTGAATAAGAATGAATTACAGATTCAGGATAGTTGTTCGGATTCATCTTCACACAGCCCAAGTATGTGTGGAGATATACAGAGAAAAGAGTTCTCAAGCGTCAGCATTAGCAGCGGAAGCAGTATAGAGTCATGCTCTTGGAGTGTCAGTGATGCAGAGGATGATCAACAAGAAGATGAGAGGCTGGAGGATGGCAGCGGTCTTGATGACTGGGAAGCTGTTGCGGATGCACTTTATGCGGATGATGATCATAGTCAGGCTACCTCCAATTCCGTAAAGGCAGCAGCTGATTCTATGCCTAACGATGTTCACCATGAAGATACTCATCCTTCTATTGTTGCCACTAAGCCAGAAGCTAACATTATTCGTAGAGCTTGGAGACCAGACGATGCTGCACGACCTCAAACCTTGCCTACTCTCTTAAAGCAATGTAGTTTCCCTCTGAATATGGAGCTGCATTTTGCTTCCCCTCGATGGGGTCATCATCATAACGTTGTTTCGGCCCCTTCTTCGTGTCCCATCTGTGTGGAGGATTTTGATGTTACAGATTCAAGCTTTCTCCCCTGTGTTTGTGGATTTCGTGTTTGCCTTTTCTGCCACAAAAAGATCCTAGAGGAGGGTGATGAAAAATGCCCAGGATGCAGGAAGAAATATGATCGTGCAACTTGCATGGGCGATAGCTTAACTGGTGCAATCATGTCTTTGCCAGGTCGTTTCTCACGTTCTTGTAGCATGAATTCCAGATATTAGGAAAGGGAAGGGTTCATTGTTTGTTTCCTTGTTTAGGATGCCCTTGTCATGTATTTTGCTGGTCTATCTTGCTATTTGAAAATCCTATATGTTCTTGTTTTCTCATAAGAAAAGTGACCTGAATATAGAGTATATAAGTTAGAGCACCAATGGAAAGGTTCAAGTATTTTGAATCTTTCTACTTAATAAACTCGTTCATTATTCAGGTTTGTTATAGGTGGTACTAGTTTGTTAATAGATAAGTGTGTCAACTTTTATTAACTGAAAGCTAGTATATGGTATTAATTATAGTAGCCATTATTTGGAGTAGGCATGTTAATTTTGATTAAGTATTGGTGCTTAATGGATGATTCTTTCTCTTTTCTGCTTTCAGTTTGCTTTTTATATAATTGTTTTCTCATTATAGGTTAATGCTAATGAAGTACTAATTAGAATCTACAAATTGGAGCAATATTTCTTTTCTTTTGGTGTGACATGTTAGTTGATGTTTTTCCTTGGCTTTTCTTTGTATTAATTATAATAGCCATTATTTGAAATAAGCATGTTAATTTTGATTGAATTATTGGTGCTTAATGGATGATTTTGTTTCTTTTTTGATTTCAATTTGCTTGTTATATAATTGTTTTCTCGTTATAGATTAATGCTAATGAATTACTAATTAGAATCTACAAATTGGAACGATATGGCTTTTTTTTGATAATTTTGTGTTGTTTGTAAAATGGAACTCATTTTGAGATAGATACATAGATACAACACCTATAATCGTCACAATGCCATAGGTAAAAGATTTGTCTTTTTATGCTAACAACAATTGATGCTAGTAATTGTCTCTAACTATTTACTAGTAAGATGTTTCTACTAATTGTGTTAAAATAAATATATGTGTGCATTTTGTGTTCTAACAAGCCATTTAGGCATCACTGGATTCTTTGCTTTTTTTATTTATGATACTTGGAGATAGAAATATCATCTATTCAGATTATTTGAAAAGATTAGCAACTAAATTTAAAGTTATACTTTGGTGAACATAGTATCTACATAATATTGGACCAAAGTCCCCGAAAGGCAAAATTTTAAAAAATGCTAAAACTTTGAATATTGAATGATTGAGGGTATATTTGATGGCTTTTTTTGCACATCTTTCAGATGATCGTTCAATTGAATATAGATGCACTATTATTATTAATGACTATTAGTTATTGGCAGATGTCTAGTTATCTTATTGTGCATTTCTAATTTTTGATTTGATGAAAAAACTTCTCTGGCAAAATGATTTACATTACTAATTATATTGATGCAAATATGCCCATGTGTAGGAGATATGGTGTTTGCAAAAAAACCAATAATTTATTGGACTACTTTTGTAGTTTATTTTGTTCAAGTGTTCCTTGGTGATCAAATCTTTTTTAGTTTAGTTGGTTTTACTAAAATCAAAGGGAAGAGCGAAGCTCCTTATCGTGGGCTTCCTTGACCCACATCGATGACATCACTATTATCTTTTATGCCACTTTGCTTAATAGGTTTCCTCATTACCAATATTAGTAGAATTTGGACTTCATAATTTTATGTCTTCATGTGTTATAAAAATTTTTGAACTATGTGAACGTGAGGGCTTTGGTGATTATGGGATAGATTTTGTGCAAAGAGTAGGCCCAAACACTGTCTCTCATTTGTATTGGATCATTTATATCATTTAGAAGTTTTTGTCATGTGTCTGAGTAGCCAAATTATTTGACTAACAAAGCCAATTTTGAATGTTCAAATGAATTCAATTTAATTATATTAAATAGTTCTACTATTGGGTAGCAAAATAGACATGAACTTTCAACATATTTTGAACAATTGTTAGTTTCCACTACTTTAAAGAACTTGTAAAATCTTTGATTTAGGAAGGATGATAATTGAAGGTAGGTTAATGTGTTTAAAAGATTTTTTTAAGAGAAAGAGGACTTTTTTCTTTGAGTTTAATCTAGAATTTCAAAGATCCTGCAAATCTTGGGTTGTTCTCTTTGAGTTGAAGAAGGTGGACAATGATTGGAGACAAAGGCGTTGCTACTCTATTTTGAATCTGACCTTGAGTCAACTTATTTAAGATTTTTTTTCTATACTTTCATGTTTCATTATTATTTTGTGTGGATCTCAAGAACATTTTCCTTAAAACTTTTTGGTATTGAACTTCAAAATTTGTCCTTTATTTGTTTGGTTTGAACATTCTAATTTCTTTTCAAGAATTTCACAAGATATCATGCATGCGTTTGGAATTTCTTGTGGACATAGCTTGTTTTTCAAATGCAAAAAAGCTTGAATTTTGGAATTACATGAAGTGTGCTTTTGGGGTGCTTGCATGACATTACATATATAAAACATGCAAATTTGGCAAATTCTTAATTTGCTTGTGAAAGGAGATGAATTCTAAGTAGGTTGGACAATTATGTATTTTTGACTTGTTGATCAACTGTTCTAGTCTAGATTGAAGCCATTATTTGTTTCTTGAATAGTTTAATTTGCTAAACTTGTTTAAATAATTCAAGCACCAAAGGAGTTGACATTTCGGTTGATTGCATTTTAGCTTGGGAAAGTGCTTTGAAACATAGTTACCTTATGAGTCTTGACCTAGAAGTGCAACAATTCACACAATGGTGGGTTGGTATGCTCTCTTGTGCCTACATAGAGTTGTAGGTTACACATAAGTCGGTAAGAGTTTTGTCATGATATGAAAAAACCACAAAAGAAAAAGATCCTTTTTAAACTCTTGGAGCAAATGAAAGATGTCTAATTTTGTTAGTTGATATTTGTGAATGCTTAGGGTTTGTGTTGATTCTATAGCTTCCACCATACCTGTAACTGTTATATCTTCACAACAACCAGCTTTGAAAAGGGAATGGGAGTGCATAGTTGGCTCACGACAACCAGCTTTGAAAAGGGAATGGGAGTGCATAGTTGGCAACCCCTTGCTTAACTCTACAATACATAAAGGGGCTTTTTTGGATCTTGCTTTTGGTAATGAAGATTTTTTTTTGGATTAATGACTTTTATCGTGCTTCACTAGAAGCTACCTTTAAGGGCATGAAAAAATATCCTTAACATAAGTTAGCTCCTCGTGGGCATCATGCGCTTAACGAAAATGTTCATTATAGTGGTTATGACCCACATTTGGCTCGACCACAATGGATACCTGTCTTGCTATTTGTACCCTAATACTCGATGTTTATCATAGACTTACTATTGTCATGAAAGAGAACGTGGTTTACTTTAGAAGAGTAGAGAGATAAAGGTGAATTGGTGGAAGCTTAGTTGTTCTTATGTTTGTTTAGATAGACATATTTTGGTTGGTTCATGTTTGAGAAAAGTGAGATTCACACATCAAATTAGTTGGACATGCGACGATGTATGGATGAACCTAGAGAGACAGATAACTATGTCAAAGTATCTCCTTATTTATTAGAATTGATTTTTGGACCAATTAACTACCCATTGGTTTGGATTTACGAGCATCATCAGGAATACGAGTCATTATGGCTTTGATCAATGAACTCTTGGTACACTATATCATGATGCAAGGCCAAGTTTTAGTTCATAGATTTTGGGCAAACTACTTTGCAAAACATGTACATCCCTTTCCTTTATGTTCATTGGTAGTATCTTCTTGAGAGGTTTCTATGATTGTAGTATTCATGGTCTCTTCTTTGAGAGATACAAGTCAAGTTAGATTTACTTCCTCCCAAAAGCTTGTTGTCGTTATTTTATTTATACCATCTCTTTTGATAGGTGCTAAGTGTAGCAAATTTGTTTCTTGAGAAGTATCTTCAATTGCTCTATTCAAATTTTACCCCTTTTGAGTCAAATTGGTAATTGTTATTTTTTCAAGCGTTGTTATATTTCATCATGTATTCTTGAGGCCGTTTCTAGAAGGAAGAATATCATATGAAACAATTGGATCTAGGGTAAAAAAGGAACAATAAATTAAGGGTTATTATCTCGTGGCATATCATTTTTATTTCTTAAGGATTTTGAACTATTTACAAGTTTTAACTTTTGAAATTCTTATGCCCATCAACTTTTATACATTGAGTGTAGTTGATGGACCACTTGAGACAACATATGAAATGAGTTCGTCTTATATGGAAGGCCTTTTCAAATACTTGCTCATCAATTCTTTCTCAGAGTTTGTAGATGTCCTCTTGTCAAAAAATTTTCTTACCATGCAATTCAAATGGAGAGGGTGAATGCCCCAAAGTACCAATAGCCTTTTCTTTCATAGAATTTTCCTCCACATAACCATTTGTAGCACTAGTGGCCTTAAGGAAAATTGGATATCCTCAAGAGTTGTCTTATTTGCTTTAGGAATCTTGGGAATTTATTCTTCTAGTAAGATCAATTGACATGTCTTTGTCATTGAGTTTTTCCCAAGGAAGTTTTCTCCTTCGTCGTTTAGTTTTTTCACTTCAAGAATGGTTCTCTTTCTTTTCTCACTTGCAAGGGATTCATCCAACTTCTTTCTCTCTATTTTAGACCCTTCTGATGGATCTTCCTTCACTAATATGGAATTAACCCTCTTGCTAATGAAGTTGGTTCCCTTGGCTTGCAAGTTGCATAAAGGATAGTCTTCAACTTGTTAATCACATTGTTTCTAATGGAGGTTTCTTGAACTTGGATTAGGGATTAGGGATTAGGGATTAGCATTGAAGGGTCCTTTGAGCTTTTGTTGCATTCCCATGACTTACATGTATTTTTGCCTCAAATCGAAATGATATGGAGGCATTGTGAAAAATCTTTTTTCCTGTGTAATATGTAAAATAAGTTGGCATATATTTAGTTATATAGCATCTCAAACACATATCATAGCTTTTGAAGTAATAGCATGATCTCATTGTTTCTTTGAGTCTTAGCAAAAAAATAGGTTATGGCAATGACATTTGGAGTCATTTGCACCAAAACAATCCCAAAATGGTCCATCAACTAGATGAAATAGCATTGAAAAGGAACAATTGAAATAGAAAACAATTAATAAATTTGTAAATTCCTTCTTCATGGTGAATGACCTATTATTTGTAGAAAGAATAAGCAAAGCAATCTCCAAGTAAGGCATAAAGGTAGTGATTGGTAGAGATGTCTTTGGTGGGATCTTGGAGGTTGGAAATGTGTTATTATCTATGAAATGCCTTATTAATGACACCAAAGTTCAATTTTCATGAAGTTGGTGGGGATCAAATTCCTCTCTAGTGTCAAAAGTGTAGAGAAAAAAAGGGGAACAACAATAACATAATGGTTGAGGTCATTAAGATTAGAGAGTAAGAAATTTGACAAAAAATTGAAGGTGATTATTGATGTATATTTAAACCTAAACCTAGTACGACCCAACATGAATCTATCATTACCTCTTCCTTAATATTGAATTGTCCATTGTTTGTTCGAATCAAACATAATTTGTAAGAATATTGAAAATAAAATAAAAACTTAAAAAATGTCTCAAGACTTATTTTCTCTTTGACATGATCTACAAACTCTTGATCGTCAATGCTTTTGACCAATCAAGAATGTTCCTAAAAGTTGAATTTGCTTAATAATTGCATCTTCAATGTAATATTCAAATTATCCTTCAAAAGAAATCCAAACTTTAGGCAATGATTATTCTTCGAGAGAAATCCAAACTTTAGGCCGTGATTGCATCTTTAAGGCCTCTTTGGTACTTTACTATTCTCTATAGGCCAATGGAGAACACACCTAAAGTGATCTCATTAACTATCCTCTTGGAGTTGCTTGGCATGCCTTCACTCCATCCCTTCTCCTAGACAAGAGCTTGAGGAATTGAGTTTTCTTTGCCTTCATAGATGGCCAGTAATACATTAGGAGGGCCTTTTTTGAA
This sequence comes from Vanilla planifolia, assembly GCA_023846275.1. Classification (NCBI taxonomy): domain Eukaryota; kingdom Viridiplantae; phylum Streptophyta; class Magnoliopsida; order Asparagales; family Orchidaceae; genus Vanilla; species Vanilla planifolia. The sequence continues at coordinate 30,428,980 of CM043869.1, read as the reverse complement.
TGGTAGTTGAAGTTATGTGGGGTGCCTCCAATTGTGGTTAATGGAGTGTAGTAGAGATTCAATAATTCATCACCTTATTTCCACTTCACTTCTCCAACATTGGCCTTAAGATATTTAGTAAGTTTTTTTTGGTAACTTCTCCTTGCCATTAGTACTATGTTGGTTGATTGAGGCAACATGATTTGTGTTTCAAGAAATTTATAAAACCATCGAAGATCTTAGACTTAGAATGTGGTAGTATTATTTGGGATGATTGTTGCTTGAACTTTGAAATTGCAAAAGATATTGTATCATAGACATTTATGTACCTTTGGCATGACATGCTCGGTTATGGGCTTATCATATATTCATTTTGTGAAGTAATCAACTTGGACAAATAGGTGCCTTGGCCCTATTTAGCGGTTGGGAATGAACCTAGGGAAGCCACCTCTTAAATAGCAAAGGGAGCTAGTAAGCTTGTGAGGAAGGCTCTTGTGCATTTGGCATATGTGGCAGCAATGGGAAAAAGAAGCTAAATCCTTCTAGAGGGAGAGCATGCAGAAACGGTTGTTGGAGAATGTTGGAGGCAAGAATTTATTTGGAGAATGCAAAGGGAGCTAGTAAGCTTGTGAGGAAGGCTCTTGTGCACTTGACATATGTGGCAGCAATGGGAAAAAGAAGCTAAACCCTTGTTGGAGAATGTTGGAGGCAAGAATTTATTTGAAAGAATAATTTTTGTACTCCCCTTAATGGACTTCCTCAAGAATCTAACTCTCGACTTATCTACAATATAATGCAATAATGTGACTTGGAGCTGAATGCACTAAAAATTTTCTTTTGTTGATAAAAGCATGCCATCTAATAGAAATTGACGAACTTTCCCATTTTAATGGGTATCTGATACATCTCCTTGACTTTGGCTTCATCGATACTTGACGCAGCTCGTTTGTGAAGCGGCAAGGTTAAATTCATCAATTCTTGAACTAGGAATACACTAGTGACTGTGGTGGAAAAAAGGTCCAATAAAAAGGCCTACCCTTGATGTGACTTATTGAGGATGGGAGGAGTCATGATACATGATTTGATCTGTTAGAATACCTCCTCACAGTTATCTATTCACCCCTTCCTTTGTTTTGTAGGGCCTTGAACAATGAGATCGAGTGTTCTCTCACTAAGAGAGGAAGTTATCGAGTCTAGCAATCATTCCTTCAAGCTTCTAGACTTTACCCTCAGCCCTTGGTGTAGCAAGTCAATGATGAGGGTCCAAACATTTTTAGGTTTGCTTCAATCCTCCCTTATGGCATCAGGAATCCTAAGAACCTCTTGTATAAGGCTTGAAATGTGCAAATGAATGGGTAGATTGTCTTGCTAATGTTTAGTAGATTGTCTTGGAAGGTACAACTTTTGATGTTGATGCTGTCCATGTACACTTCTAGGTTGTGGGTAGTTTGATTATGGAAGATGGCATCAATCATGCTTTGGTAGTTAGCACCTAGGTTCTTCATTCTAAAAGGCATAAGCTTGTAGTAAACCATACTTATGTTAGTGATGATGCATTCTTCTCACCATCTTTGTGCATGTAGATTTGATAATAACTTGAGAAGGCGTAATGCATGACTGATACTTGAATCTGGGAGCCAAGTCAAGTATCTCATCATTATGGGGGAGCATGTATGAGTTCTTTGGATAGTTGGTGTTTGAGATGGGTGAATATAATACACATGTGTCACTTTTCACTTTCCCTTTGTACTAGTACCATGTTGGCTAGCTAATTTGTGCGCAATGAAAAAGGTATCGAGAAGCTTCTCAAGTTGTGCTTTGATTGACTATTTGTTCTTGACACTAAAGGACCTTTTATCTTGTTGAATTAGGATGACACTATGCTTGGTGTTTAAGCAATGCTTAATTAAGCCTATATTGGTTTCTAGGTGAAAATATACATATTTTTTTCATAAATTGAGAGTGGAAGTTCTTTGATTTACATTCAACTAAGTAAAAATTGTTACTAGTTTATTTGAATCTTGAAGATTAAAAGGTATAGAGATAGAATTCTTATTGAGCTAATTGTAGTCCAACATCGTCCTTCCTTTGGCTCCTCCCTGGCTTTTGTTATCACCTTCTTTCCTTTTATGATCGTTAGGTAACATTGTCAAGACTAAAAGCAATTATCATGAATGGTCATGATGTAGCCAAGAAGAGGGGGTTTTGAGGGGAGATGGACAATTAATGAAATTGCTTAGACTTTTGTTGAGGGTTTCGTTCAAGTATGCAATCATATAAGGAGATAGCTTGCATCATTAGGAAGTTTGTCACATGCATCAACAAGCCTTTTTTGGCTTGCCTTTGAGGGCCAGTAGCACAATGCTACCACCTTCAAGAAGAGGTACTTTGTTGGAGAGGCCAATGAGAACAACTTCAAAAGTATTGACTTGCATCATCTCTCAAAGTTAGCGATACTAGTCATGAATTGAAGGACATATTGGAAAATCTACAAAATAAAATGCCATATGGTCATGGCGGATTAGAATGAGAGATACTTGAAAAATTGATGTGACGTAGTTGGCATAAAAAAGCCCAACAATTTTCCTTTGTAGCCTCTAGAGGTACTAGCCTAAGCCTTGGCTTCGTGTTGTAGGATCAACCATGGACCCTTGTTAGTCTCCGTTTAGTCCCAAGAGGAGTTGTTTTGCCAAGGCTTGTAACCTTCACTTCCTTTATGAGCCTGCCAATAAGGACTCAAAAGAGCACCACAATCTTCTAAGTTGTGGTCCAAGGATTAGAGGTACATGCAAAAAGTAGCTTGGGTCACATTTGATTTCTCCTTTTGGCAAGGGCTCCCATGGTGCTCCTTTGTCTTAAGCATCATTAAGATTTCCTCTTATGACAAGGAGATTTGGGAGCTATCTTGGGAGGCCCATGGGTTCGTGTTTGTTCTTCCAAATCTCATTGGTCAAATGGATGATGCTTCCTTGCCATTGGTTGGTTGGCTTCATCTAGTTGGTGTATCATCTTCTTTTCCCTTATAGAATTCTCAAAATCCTCCTCTAAGGTGGTGCACTTCTGGATCTTATTTTGTGCATTCTCAAGGGAAGAGTGCAAAGAGAGGACCTTGTGATTTCCTCTGATTAGAGTCTTCTGACTAGGGCCATCTAAGTGGCTATTTAAACTTGATGGAGGTCTTGTTCATCCTTCGAGTTTGAGAAGGTGTTGAGCCAACTTCTTAGTAGTTGTTGCTAGAGAAGTTGCTAAGGAATGCTTATCAGAGATTGTCAAAGGAGGTGGAGGTTGTTTGTAGCCTCTAGTACCAAGAGTTAGGCCCTTAAGGTGGGTGTAAAGAGTCAGAAACGAATAGTGTATTATGTGCATCACCATCTCGAATTCCTTTGTAGTTGGTTATGGCATATAGCTTTATTTTGGGTATTTGCTCCTTGAACATGCTGCAAAGAGGAGAGATCCAATGATGACTACATACATGGCACTGCTCTAGATGGACTCCAACTCCTCCTCTTAGAGATGAGCATGGGTTGTGCAAGCATAACGGGCGAATGCTCAAGTTGGAGATGGGGACTTGATGGACAGGGCTGGAAGTGGAGTTGCTGTAAGAGGCATGATGACAGCTCAGTTGGTAGCAAAATCTGTGCTGGGAGCTGAGTCATCGTGTGTGGTTGAGCAACACGTTGAACAGGAGTTGTGGTAGTTTGTAGCTCCAAAATCTGTTATTGATCTCGTAGGATGGCCTGGAAGAACTTCATTTGCTGTTGCATGAGTTACAATGACTACTTATGAACTGTGGAGGATTGGAGCTTGTCATGTTAGTTGAGCAATGGAGCAAAGGAGGCTTTGATCTGTGTAACAAGATGCCTTTCCTCAGTGCTCTTTGATCTATCTACCTTTCTTCCAAATGATATTGAAAACATGTTTATGTGATCTTGAAATTTTTTTATTTGTGTTGGTGCTTAACAAGGACTTGCAATTAGGAAAACTGAACATTTGTTGGATTGGATTCATGGTTAAGATAGAAAAATAACAGTAGGATTTTTACTATGAAAATCCTGGAATAACGGAAAAATGGGCAGCCAAAGGACAGTAGAGGGAAATGCCATATGTGAGCAGAAGTGCAGGATTGGGGAGCCTTGAGTCTTTAAAAGGACCTTTGGCTTGGGTTTGTAGTGCAGAAGGAAACGAAGTCTTAGTAAAAGGAGAGCGGTACCCCAGGAGTTCTTGTGAGTAGAGCATGGTGAGGACTGGATTGACTTGGTGGTGGTAGGATTGTGTTGGTCCTAGTGCTTGTGACATCATGCTCAATGTTCTTCATCTTCTTGTCAAATAAGCATCAGCTGGTGGAAAGACCCTTCTTCCTAGGATGGTCATGCTGACCTCTTGATATTTGGATGTGGGAAACAACTCGTAATATGCTAGTTGTTACTGCATGACATGATTGTCATAACAAGAACTAAGGGTCAAGCACTTTACGACACTCTCCAGAGTTGAGCCAGCTGAATAGGATTGCTTGCATGGATAATCATGATGTCGTTTGGTGGGGATTGGGAGTGCAGGACCGAAGATGAATAAGGTGGCACAATGGTTCAACTCGTTGATCATTGGGATGTAATGATCTGTGTGACTTGATGAGTGAGCCGCAGCAATTGCCTCTTCAGATTGCATATAGCTATTTTGGTTTTCATTTTTCAAAGCTTTCGGAGTTATATCCATTTCCTCCAAATTTTACTAAAGCTATTTGTGGGATGTTATCTATCCTGCATTGACTATCGTTAGATCCTTCAAGATACTGTCTCAAGGAAGATTTGTCCAGTTATTGAAAGATAATAGGATTTTCCATAGATGATAGTGTCAATGCTCCCTTACACACAGGAGTTATAGTTGGTTTGTTCTGTTGCGTTCTTTGGTGTTTTCTTTGTCTGCAAGAACCTCTGTTGCTTCTCCCTGTCATTTCTTTGTTTATTCTTGATCTGTCGGAGCTTTTTTGAAGACAAGCTGCTGGGCATTCTTAATGTTATCTGAATTCTGCTCCATGATGACCATTTCTTTGGTAGGGATTGCTTCCTGTTTTTCCACTGGGCAGATTGTTCCTTGCATTTGAAAGATCTCCTGGCTAATAATCCCTTGGGTGGAAATTGTCAATTACATGATTAAAATAGGACAGTCCTTCCTTCAGAGCTTACATGGGATGATATTAAGGGCAATTTTTGGTTAGCAAGTCCAAGGATTTGTTCCCTAAATCCTGCAAAACTAGTTTGATCCATTGACAAGAGTTTCTTGTCCTTGACTAACTGCTCTCTCTTCCTCACTTGCAATCTGAAGATCGCATTGAAGAAGAAGAATGGGAAGTGGAGGGTTTAGAAGGGGCATTAGTTTCCTTCTCTTTTTGGTTGATTCTCCTTTCATTGCTGTCTTTTGGGTTGGATTTTCCTGAATGGTACTTCCTCGTGGTGTTCAATTAGTCCTTAGGCATCAAGGAAGAAGAGCAACAATCAATTGATTTTTCCTTGCTCCTGGCCATCGATGTTTTTAAAGATGAAGCACGGTTGATGAGTTTGGCTACTCATCAAATTATTTTTGGAACTTAATTTGAACCATACTTTTCAATCTATATATGACTTTATGTCCACACGTTATTTGAGATCTGTGCAAGCATGATAACTCTACATTAACCGAAATAAAGTCATACAAACTCACTACTTCATCTTTCTCATTGGTCATTTCTAAATGGGTTAGAACACAACTTTTGGGCTTTTCTCGCATCTGCTTTACTAATCCAAGAGTCGAAGTTTTCCTCATGGCACTCTAGGAAAGCTTCACAGCTTGAGCTTGCATCCAGTGCTTGCTTGCTCCATTAAATGCTTAAATTTGCCTCTACATTGTACTTAAATTTGATTCATTTTGGTTTGTGAATTTGGAAAGAATCAAAAATCCAAAGAAAAATGGTAAAATCATCCCCCTAATACGTGTCATATGTAATCTAACTCATACTGCATACTGATCTCTTATTTAATTTGATTCTCTTAACTTGCAACTCTGTTCCATGACACAAACAAATTGTGTTATTGTTCATGTTGAAGCGATTGAAAATCCTCATGTTCAGTTGTCATGCTCATTTGTGATTAATCTGGGATGCTATCTTCCTGTGATTTGCCTTGATTTCTTGTGCTTTTTTGTAGAGCCTTCAAGTTTATTTTGGAAGGTAAGGCATATCGGCACACATACTAAATGATAAGGGCATGTGAAATTCCAGCTTAATTTGAATTTTGAGTATCGAATTAATGCTTCCATTGATTTTTTTGAAGTGGGGTTTTTATTTGCCTTATTCTTTGAAGGAATAGGGATTTTTATTTGCCTTATTTTCTTCCCATTTTTTTATGAAAAACGACGAATTTTTATTTGTATTGTGGAATTATGTAAAAATCATTATTTTTGTACTTTGATTCTATTTTGTATTCATTTTAGATATCATCTTGTTTGAAGCTAAGGTGGTGAAGTGTACCATGTGTAATAATAACATGGTATATTACATAGTTTGACTTAAGTTTGGCAAAATTAACAAGTTAAAATTATCTTTTTTCTGTAATTATCTAAATCTTGTTTAAATTAAATATTATTTTGTTGATTTGAACAGTTGGATTGAGAAGCAATATTTATGGGTTTTATGCTTTCTGTAATGAATGTATAAAATTACATAGTTCAAGTTCAAATTATAGAATATTTTTTTACACAATTGAATAATTTATTTTGGGTTTTGCGAAGCTCATAACTTTTTAATGCTTATATATTTTATTATTATGAATTTTTACAATAAGAATCAAGCTATGCAAGAGTTGCTCATTTGATGATGTGATCCATTTGAGAAACATTGTCTCTATTATCTATGTTTTTAAATAGAATCAATGGATTTGATTGAAGGCTTTTTAATTACGTCTTCATTAACCTTGTAATCCCCTTGGTTTGAGACTTTTTTTTTCTCATTTTATGTTCTCTCAATTTAGTATGAGCAATGGATTTGTTGATCCTTGCTTTTACTCCTAAAGAAACTCTAATTTTCCTTGTGAACTTGTCATCATTCAAAAGAGTTTTTACTTGATTTTCCTAAATCATTGTATATTATGTCAACAATTTTGTTTGAATCATGTGTGAGAAAAGGTAGGCAAAATGAAAAGATAAGAACAAATGGTTGTTTTTTCTTGAGCATCTCAATCAAGAACTATTAAGAATTCTAAGCACTTTTATCTCTATTTACATTAGTTTTTTCTCTTTAATCTTTGCATGATCACATGTGTTTGTTTCATCAACAAATGAAGTGTTTTCTCTACGCTATCACTATTCTTCGTGGCATAATAGTATAATAGTTGAAAGTAAAACTCTTTAATATTATTCTTGCACATACCTCGTTAGATGTTGTCTACTAGTTTCTGTAAACTTGACATTCTTATCTAGTATATACCTAATCCTTCACTCTCTTCCACTCAAAATTCAACCAAATGGATCCACAATTGTTCTTCACTCTTCCATGTTTCTGTCATTCTTCTCACTTTTAAGGATTTTTCTTTAATATTCTCAAAGCTCTTAGCAAAGTATCCTTCTTTCTCCATATTCTTCGACTTGCTTTAGCCAATACTTCACCACAACTAGAGGCTCTTCTAGATCTTGTGAATCCCTCTAAATATGCTCATTATATTACATTCTAACTTATGTTTATGATATTGGATATCTCTTTCTACTGAAAGTTGAATTTTTTGTTTCCTCTTTCTTATGACATTCATCATATGTTTTTGTTAAAGATTTTCTTAGGCAAAAATTTATGTGCTCCTTTTTGTCATAAGTTTTAGTTTTCATCCATGTTCTATTGTGGGAATTATGATCCATATGTACTAAGAAAATCAAGATAAGAAAAAGTTTATAGTGATAATTTTCTCCAATTTATTAAAAGAAATCACATTAAAGTGATTCCTTAGATCTATTTACACTTTTGAGTAATAATTTGTATCTACTTTTGTGTAACAAAAACCACATTAACCTTAAGTGAAATTGAAAAAGTCTTTGTACTTTGTTGGCCCAACAAGGTATGCCCAAAAAATAAGAGAATTGGTTAGTCATTTAAACATTAGAAATTTGAAAGAAATGTTGATTTAATAATTTTTATTATAATTAATAGAAATGAGAAGTTCTTTCAAGTTGGCAAGAGTTTAATAAGTTATTATTTGAGTAGAGATTAGAAGTTAAATTTTGAGTTAGACAAGCCAATAATTTTTAAATATAAAAGATTGTAAAGATTAATATGTTATTTCATTTAATTTTTGTATATCACAAGGTGAGAATGACCACTAAGCACACAAGTGCCTTGCTCTTTTAGGTACTTTAGTTGTGATTAAAGACTTGATAAAGTGCACATGGATTCATTCTAAATAGTGATGAGTATATCAATTAAACAAATTTGATTTGACTTATATGATAATAATTGATCAATAGGATTAGCTCATCTTTGTTTTAAAATAAGTTTGAAATAAATTCAACATGATTTTGAAATGTAAAACTAGAGATATATATGTTTAAAAACTAAAAGTAAGAGGTAGTAAACAAAAACAAAAACTTTGTAGTGATTTAATTTGATAATTGACTTATATGTACCATACATACTCTTTAGAATTTTTATTAAAACAAAGCTTATTTAGTTTTTTCCAAGCTTAATTCATATAAGGAGTAACCAAGTCTTTTCTATATTAGGGTTCAATGTTTTCAATTTCTTGCAACTACTTACAAGATATTACTTGACTATTTTTTTTGTCTCATATAAAAACCTTAGTTAACCTACACTCTCCTTGTTATGAGCTTAGAAGTCTTTAATAAGAAGCACAAATGGAAATAGTAAGTATAGGATGCTGAGATTAAAATGAACATGAAAAATATTAAAAGTTTTCCTAGTGCATACAACTCAAGTCCATGTTTTACAAATTAAAAAAAGAAAATGGTTAAAAAAACTAAAGATAAGAGCTGTCAAAAGTTTAAACCCAAATAAAACTATAACTAAGTCGAAAAAGAAATTTGTAATGAAAGAAATTTGATTTAAAAGATACGAAGCATTAACAAGGAGAAACAAAAACAAAAATATTAAGAAAGAACAATAAATCTAGAAAAATAATTCTTCATGAGTGCCAAAAAAAAAACTTTTAACTCCAATCTTGAATAAGTCTCTTCCTTGGATTTATGTAGATAACTTAGGAAATGGCATGCTTATCGAGTGGAAGAATGTAAGTTATAGAAATTATGGGATGATGGAAAGTAGGCTTGCTTGATTAATGATATTGAAAAGAGTTAAGTTTATTTTATTTGTAGAGAATTTTTGTTATATATTTTGGCTCAAATATGTCCAAAAAGATTTGAAGTTGTTCATTTGGCTTTTCTAATGTTATGGACATTTAGGATAAGATTTGTTTACAAACAAAAAATAAAAAAATTGGAGATAGGTTTGGTGACCTTGAATGAAATGTGTTATGTGAGAGTAGCTTTCATGAGATATGGACTCATGTTGATTTAAGGTGGGTTAAGGTGGAGATGTTGGATAAGTGAACTTGTCTTAAGAATTCATTGAAAAGAAGGAGGTGCTTTAGTGTAAATGGTTCTCATTCCTCATGGCTAATGTTAGTCCCAATTATCCTTCCTAGGAGTTCTCAATTGATATTAGCATAAAGAGTGTATAACACTTTAATGGAGGAGGATATGAAGCCTTCATTCATTCAATGCAAAATAATATAAGTGAATTCTAGTATGTTTTTGTAAAGGAGGTAATAAATGCCAAATAGATTGAAATGTATGCCATTCAATTTGAATAAATTTTCTTGAAATAATTGAGAAATAGTGGTTCTTTTATATATTACTACATCAAACTAACCTTTCTCACAACACTCGTTAATTGGCATTAAGAATATATGTTGTTAATCCAATGGCCCTCCACATTTCAAGTGGTATTTTACGATAAATAGATAAGTTTCAAAAATTGTAGATGGTGTCCATTTCTCAATAATTGTGAGGAGAAAAACTTATCAAGTTATCAAAAGAGAACTAGCGGAATGATGAGTAGTCTTCGAAAATTGTTAGGTTGAGATAAAATTTGCAAATAATATTAGGATAACTTGAAAGCTTGCATGGTTGATTTTTTTTTCTTATCTTTGTTTTTTAACAATCATTGTAATAATAGGATCAAAAGTTTTAATTTCAATATGTCCTTCTTGCAAGGTGCAATACTATGAAATGTAAGACCTTTCATGATATGATAGTCATCATATTACTTTGTTCTACTTTCTACTCTTTGAGAGGATCAATACCTATGAAACCTTTTATAGAAGAAAGGAAGAACTAAAGCTAAAGGACTCATAGACACCTTTGTTGAGCCATGGAAAGAAGCAAAAACAAAAAAGATGGGGAACATAAAGTTTGAAGAGGTTACCTTAGAGCAATATGAAAGGGCTAAAACTGGATTGGAGTCCTTTGAGGCAAAATCTCCTTCAAGAAGTGTAGACTTTGAAGAGAGACTCCTTAGATTACAAGAGAAATGGATTTAAAATTGGAAATTGGTTAGCTAAAATCCTTCTCATGTATTTATATTTTGACTTAGACAAAATAGTCAAGCAAAATTTGTTGATCACTATTACTTTAGGACTAATTGGTGGAATTAATAGGAAGGAAACAAACTTGAATTTTGAAGAATAAGTTATCTATCGATTGAATTATGTCAGTTCTCTATTTTTAATTCATTGACACATAATAAACCTTAGTCTTTAAAATATGTACATTATCAACTAAATCAAGTCAGCCAATTCTACTAATGAACTACACAAGGGATTTTTGTAATAGAAGTCATTTTCCCCTCATCTCTTTCTTATAAATTATCAATATTTAGACTTTAATGCATCTTAAATGTTTCTAAAGTCTAATGCTTGTAATTCTCTTAAAATTTTATTGAATTGATCTTAAGAAAATTGTTTTATGAAAATATCTACAATTTAGTTTTTAGTCGAGTCAATTTCTAATTAGATGTACCCTTATCATGGTGTGATTCCATAAAAAATGATGTCTAATCTAAAGCTTTTTTTGGGAGAATTGTGTTTAGATTTTAAATAGCTTCATTGCAATTGTGTTTTCATAATGTAATGTTATATTGGTGATATTATGTTCATTTAGTTATTGCTTGATCCATAATAATTATGTACAATAAACTCTACTTGTGATATATTTAGCATCAATAATCAAAAGAGTGATTGAGTGTTGTTTGTACATAGACCATGAAATGAGTGATCATACTACTCATTAGCAAATATAAGAAGCATTTTTCTTTCACTTTTGTAATCCATAAAATAAGCATCAAAATACCCTACAAATGTTTGTGAGGTGATCCCTTTAGGATACAAAATACCCAAGGAATGTACCGATTAAATGTCAAAACATTCCTTTTACAATACTTTGGCAAGAAATTTTGGATAAATATTGAAATCTTGCATAAAGCAAACACTAAAACATATGTCAAGTCTACTAGCCAATAAGTATAAAAGTAAACCAATCATGCCTCTAAAAATGGGTTAATCAATGCTCTCTTTGTCAAGAATGATAGATTCATTCATTGGTGTTGTGTATGACTCCAAACATTCCATTTTTGCACTACTTCAAAAGCTTCTCAATGCATTTTTATTTTGATGGAGATTTTATTACTTGTTTATTAAATTTAGAATTTAGGCATAGCATCTTCAAATTTTGTTCAGTATAATATGTTATATTTGAAGTGCTTATGTATTTGAGAATGTAAACATCGATATTTTGATGAAGAAGCTAATATTTTGGAATTTTCACTATATTAAAATAAAATATTAATATTTGGTTATATCTTGTAAAATATATTGATTACAAAGTATTTCAAACATTTATAATGAGTATATTTTTGGAAATAACTCATTGAAAGGAATTCATTGGTAGATGATTTGTAATTTTTTAACCAAACTAGTTTAATATAGATTTTTAAAATACATGTGATATTTGGAATTCATAAAGTAATTATTTTATTTAATTAGTGACTAACTCCTTTCCATAGCTTAATCATTAGTGGAATTATGATTATTTTCCCCTAAAACATTACTTAAGATTGGTTTGATGTAAGACTCAAGGTGAGTGTGATGTTTCCTTACATGTTAAGGTAGCTAGATAAGAGGAAATCATGGATTGGAGCTTGGAGAATGAGTTGATATAGCCTTAAGGTAGTGAAAGGGAAGAAGAAAAGAGAAGAAGATGAAGAAGCCAAGAAATTCGAGGAGCTTTTGAAGTAGAGGTTGGTAGAACTTGAATAAGAGTTTTAGAAATTTAATTGAGTAGCTATAGTAGAGGAAATCTAACAAAGGAAAGTTAACCAAAAATTAAGGAAATTAAGAAGTTGTAGTAAGTGACTTGGAGGAAAATCCTTTTGCATAGCTTTTAAGTTATTATGGAATGAAGAAGTAGAGCGTGGTATGGATTTTTTTGAACTCTTGTCAATTTTTAAGTGCTGAATTTGTTTTTGACTCCTTAAAATTCTCAAATTAGCATTTTGATGGTTTTGGACTATTTGGTAGCTAAGCAAGAGGCAGAAACCTTATTTAATAGTTGTTGAGTTTGGAATCAAACACTCCACTTAGTCTTAATTGTATCATTTTCTAAGTTAACAAATGCTATATTAAGCCTAATTAGATAATATGATGGAGGAAGTTGGGTATTTCAAATAGCTATATTTTCTAGAATTTGTTAATTTGTAATTATGTGATAGTGGAGGTTTTATACTTTATGCAAGAACATGCTATGAATAGAAAAGTGGGCATTTTATGATAAATTTAGAAAAAAGTGATGATCTTATAAGCAAAAAAAAAAGGAAATTGAAAAGAAAAGCATCCTTGAGAATTCAATCAAGAAACTTAAAATAACTAAAATTTATGTAAGTTATTATTATTTATTTATAAGTAATGCATTAATATAAATACAATCATGGCATCATTTGATATATGTATATGTGTTTTAATAATACATGACATGTTATTAGTATTATATGTTACATATAATAAGAATGAGACATATGCATTTATGTAATATATTTAATTATTATGTGTATTAGAACATGAAAAGAGAAAAAATATTAAAGAATTAAGAATAGAAATAAGGAAAAAGATCCAAGTTTTTAATTAGGTTCATTGTTATTTATGTACAAAGATTTGATCTTATAAAGATAATATGGTACCAAAAGGTATCAAACCTTGATTTTTAATTATAACTAGTCTATGTGTGATTAACTTGATAAAATGATATGGTATGGTCCTTACTTCTTCTGTACTAAGACCAATAATGAGGTTTAGAGATATGATATGATAAGAAGCCATATAAGGTGCGATGGCACCCCATGAGCATTTTATTTTAAGAAAAATTAGATATGATAAAAATATCAAATTTGTTTTAAAAAAAGATCAAAATAATATGAGTAAGGATAAAATAATAAATGATTAAAGAATAATAAGTAAAAGAAGTATTATAGTATTAAAAAACCATGAATCTTTAATATGGTTTGAACAAAAAGTTTTTTTTCTTCACTAGATTTGCCTCGATTAAGTCACCTCAATCTAGCAATTTTGAGAAATCTCTCTTTCTAATCCTCTATTTATATTACAAGAACTATACATTAGACTTACAATTACATAAATGAATTTGAACTCTTAAGTATAAAAAATCTTCACCTCCTATGATTGAGGAACCTCTTATTATAATTCTAATATCTAAAGTGCGTAATTCTTTCATATTTTGCCCCATCATGGCCAAAATCATCAAGAAACTATTCACCTTTTCTATTCTTTAAAACATCTCTTGAATACTTCTTATGAAGAAGTCCTAACAATAATAAAAAGGAGGACCTTTGTTGCCCAACAAGGTATAACCCAAAAGGCAGGTGAATTGGTTGTTTTTTAAAATTTTAAAAATTAGAAAAAAATATTAATTTAATAATTTTATTTTTATTAATGGAAATAAAAACTTCTTTAAAGTTGGCAAAAGTTTAATAAGTTATTATGGAAGTGAGTAGAGATTAGAAGTTAAAATTTGAGTTAGAGATAAATGCAAAAGATTATAAAGCTAAGAAAGTTTGTAAATGATCAAGCATAGTATGTTATTTCATTTAAGTTTTGTATCTCACAAGATGAAGATGACCACTAAGCACACAAGTTCTATGCATTTTTAGGTATTTTAGTTGTGATTAAAGACTTTAAAAAATGCACATTGTGTTCATTCTAAACAATGAAGAGTGGATCTACCAAACAAATTTGATTTGACTAACATGATAGTAGTTGAGCAATAAGATTAGCCCATCTTTATTTTTAAAATTAGTTGGATATAAAAATAAATTCAACATGACTTAAAAATGTAAAACTAGAGTACATATATTTAAAAACTAAAAGGGAGAAGGAGAAATAAACAAAAGCAAAAATTTATAGTGGTTTAACCTAACAATTAACTTATATGTACTAGACATGCTCTTTAGGATTTTTAGTGAAACCAAGCCTGTTTAGTTTTTTCCAAGCTTATGCCATGTAAGTAGTAACCAAGCATTTTCTATATTAGGATTCAAGGTTTTCAATTTCTTACAACTATGTCTTATAAGAGATTGAATACTTGGCTATTTTTTTGTCTCATACCAAACTCTTAGTTAACCCATGCTCTCTTTGTTAGGATTTTAGAACACTTTAATGACAAGCACATATAGAAATAGTAAGTATAGCATGTTAAGACTAATGAAAAATGTTACGAGTTTTCTTGGTGCATACAACTCAAGTCCATGTTTTTCAAATTAAAGAAGAAAATGGTTAAAGAAAAACTAAAGATAAGATATTTCAAAAGCTTAAGCCCAAATGAAACTATAATTAAGTTCAAAAAATAAATTTGTAAAGAAAGCAACGTGATTTAAAAGATATAAGCATTAATGAGGAAAAACAAAAACAAAAATATTAAGAAAGAATAATTAATCTAGAAAAGGAATTCTTCATGAGTACCAAAAAAAACTTTAACTGCAATCTTGGATAGGTCTCCTACTTGGATTTATTAAAAGACTTACATAACTTAGGAAATTGCATGCTTATTGAGTGGAAGAACGAAGTTATAGAAATTATGGAATGGTGGAAATGAGGGATTTTCCTGATTAGTAATGATATTGAAAAGAGCTAAGTTGATTTTATATGTAGAGAACTTTTGTGAGATATTTTGGCAAAAAATGTGTCCAAAAATATTTGAAGTTAATCATGTGGATTTTCAAATGGTATGGATGTTTAGGATAAGATTTATTTACAAACAAAAAATAAATAAAAAAGTTGGAGATAAGTTTGGTTGATGTGGCTTCACCTAAATGCTTATTAGTCTATTATTGTTGGTCAAATTTATTAAAGGAATCAACCCATAGAGTTGACAATCTAATAATTCTAGGCTTTCTTGAAATAGTTATAGAACAAATGTACCTATTGACTCTAAAAAGTGAATTGACTTATAGGTTTTGATAAGCCATTGAGCTTGAAACTTTAGAAAAATTATAAATCAATTTTAGAACCATTTGAAGTTTCTTTTTAAAACAACTTAGTCATATAACTCTTGGACTCAAATTCATGCCCTTATATTTATAAAAAATTCATTGATCCATTTTTAATAGAATTTGTATTAATCTTTGAAAATAACATCCTATGTTACTTAAGCAATGCTACAAACAATCATAATCAATATGAGTTTAATAATCTCTCCCATTTGATGTGATTGGTACTTCGAAAGCTAGGGTGATCATATAGAATTTTAATATAAAGGCCAACCAATCCTCTACCTACATGGGATCTATTGTATCTAAAAAATGAGGTGGATACAAGTTAAGAAACTATTCAACCAACTTATCTACGTGATGACCCTCAAATTTCTATGTAGGAGTGCACTTCTCCTTTATAACAAAAATTTTGCCAATTCATCCAATAAATGTTCTCTTTCTACTCTAGGCTGTGGAGGGGCTTTACCTTAATTATTAATACTAGTAGTTTCATCACTTGAATTTGCATCCCCTGATTTCATCCTGAATCATAAAGATGAAATTTTTTACAACAACATTATTTATCACAAAATATTGCATATATCAAATTTAAATACTCAAGAAACATTTGTAAATATCATATGAATGTGTAACACATGTGGTCGTACATACTTCATTTAATAATATTTCAACTATTTAAGAAAATTGGCATTCAAGTAGTGGTCCTTAGGATTATAACTATTCTAATACCAACAATGAGACATCCATATTTTGTTTTCTCATAAAACTCTGATTCTTTTTAGATTGAATTCATACTCTGATTCTATTTTAATTAAATTATGCTCTAATACTATAAATATGATGTCCCTTATTTTTATCACATTTAATTTAGTTTTATCTAGAATTTCAAAATTCAAAGAATAGAATTTCTCATAGATTTTGTTTATTTTTTAATTTATAAATATATCAATATAATATTTATATATATAATATGATAACCATATAATTTATATTCATAATTATTAACTTTAAAAACCTGAATCCAACAACTATAAACAACTAAAAATCATCACAACAACTATATATTATAGTTTTGATAGTTTTTAATAATATTCATCAAATTTTTACATGCATATATGATACTATTAATAAGTCATTCAACTCAACTCTTGTAGTGTAAACCTTTGTAGTTTCAAACTTTTTTATAAGTTATTTTTGTTCATAATCATATTTTTGTTAGAGTTTTAATATACCTGCTTAGTAAATTATCTCTTACAATAAATAAATATATAAAATATAAAATAAGCAAAAATTTTAGACAACTATATGTAAGATCTAATAAAAAATATCGACCATGATATTTAAATAAGTAGAGTCTCATTCATGTTAAAATGTAAAAGAAAAAATATCATATATTATAAAAAAAATACATATTATAATCTTTAAAAAAATAACAAACACATACAGCTTTTTATTCTATTTTCAATATTTTTTTAATGTAGACATGCTTATCGACGCTTGTTTCCACTTAAATAAATAAACCTTATGCTTGCTGATGTTGTTACTCCCTTTCTCTAGGGTAATTAATAAATATCTACTTTTTAGATTATTTAATTATAATAAAAATCTTATTTATTGATTTATTATATCATATTTTCATGCTTAGTTTTTTCATATTTCTGAAGTACATATCTCTATGACAAATCTTTATAGTGCAGCCCACTGGCCAATAGCCACCTCAAAGTGGTAATGTCTCAAGTGGCATCCTGGCCACTAGCTATCTCATGACGACAAATATCAACTATATGGTACATTGGATGCTAGATACCTCATGATGATCACCATATGGCACACTGGTCACAAGCCATTGCATGATAACAATATATACTCCCCCTTTTTGCTTTCCATTGATATATCATTGGTTCTCGCAGCTCTTGCTGTCAACAAAACAAATTTTGACAAAAACTTCTTTCCTAGGGTTCACGTCAAGCATGGGAACAAGAAGGAGAATAAAAATGTTATTTTTAGTGAAACCAAAAATAGTTAATATCTTTATATATTTATTTATTTAATCATTTATTTATACTTATTAACTTCTAAAACTTACAAAAATTTTAAATTATGATCAAGATAAAACAAATATCATTAGACTCATCTCAATGAGCTCTATCTAATTATATATTTATTTTTTATATGCTAAAATACTTTATTTTTTAGAATTTTGGTACATTTTATGAGACATTTTACTTCATACCTAATTTAATGATCAAAGATGTTACAAATTCTCCCTTCTTGTAAGAATTTCATCCCCAAAATTTAAAGTAACTTGAGATACTTCTTTCTCATCGTGTCCTCATGTTCCCAAATAGCTTCACGTTATGTTCATTAGTGTCATTGTACTTTAATCATAAGAATTACTTTCTCAATGCTTGACAACTTTAGCGAAGATTTTTATAGGCTTCTCTTAATAACTCAGATTTGGTTGCATTTCTATGGTGTTTGGATCATTTTGTATTATATGGGATGGATTAATAATACATTTTCTCAAAATTAAAATGTGAAATATATTATACATGTCTTCCAATACTAGAGGTAACTATTATATATGTAAAACATCTCTAACTCTTTCGAGTATTTGAAAATATTCAATGTCCCTTGGCTTCAGTTTCCTACTTTTATTGAATCAAGTTATACCCTTCATTAGATTCACTTTTAAGAATACAGGAATTCCTTGGAACTCTATTTTTTGTGTTTTATGTCAAAGTACTTCTTTTAATGATCTTAAACTGTCTATATTCTCACACAAATCATTTGAATCTTTCGATTTATTTTATTTATCAATTTTGGCCTCAATTAAGCTTTGTCACATATTTCATACCAACATAATGGTCATTGATATTTTTTTATAATATAATGTCTCATATAATGTCATTCTAATGTTGGATTGATAACAATTATTGTAAGTTAATTCAATCAATGCCAGACGAGTATCCCAACTTTCACTAAAATTTAAAATAATTAATCTTAATAGATACTCTAAAATCTTTATAGTTCTTTTAGTTTGTCTATTTATTTAAGGATAAAATGTTATGCTAAATCTTAATTGAATACCAAATGCTTCAAGTTCTTTGTTCTAGAAATATGAGATGAATTTAGAATCTTGATCATATATAATTGCCTTCAGTACTCTATGTAATTTCATAATTTGATTAAGATAAATATGTACTAACCTTTCAGTTGAATAGGGAGTTTTGATAGGTAGAAAATGAACTCATTTTATTAATATATTAATAATTATCCATATATCATCATATCATTAATTAGATTTTGATAACTCAACTATAAAATCCATTGATATTTCTTTTCTTTTTTATATTAAAATAAGAAGAGATTACAACAACTCATTTGGTCTCTATTGCTCCCTTTTCACCATTTGTCATATCATACACTTGCTCACAATCATAGACATCTTTCTTCATACCTTTCCACCAAAATATATATTAAAAGTTATGATATATTTTTATGATTCTTAGATACACTACATATCTTGTTATGTGAGCCTCTTTCAATAAAGTTTATTTCGATGTATCTATTATAGGAATACATATTCTATTTTTATAAAACAAAATTCATTCACTTAAATTTTTTTTCTTTTCTTTAGTAATCTTAGTCTTGAATTGTTGGATGTCTTTATCTGCATCTTAAGTAACTCTCAAATCTTGCAACCACTCTATTATAATAACTAATTAAAAAATGTTCCTTCTAATAACTATTGATATTATATGTAATTTAAGCTGGTTTATTTAATCGATTACTTGCGCTTCTTCCAAGCTTTATATCATGCTATGGAGATTAGCCCTTTAGATTAATATATCAGCTAAAATATTAGCTTTACTTGGATGATAAATAATTTTCATATTATAATCTTTAAATAATTTCAACCACTTTTGTTGTCTTAAATTTAACTCTTTTATTTGAAAATATATTTCAAAATTTGGTGATCAATAAATAAATACTTTTTCACAAAGATAATGTCTCCAAATCTATAAAGCAAACATAATTAGAACAAGCTTAAGATCATATATGAGAATTTCTTTCACGATGTCGTAGCTACCTTAAAGCTTATGCTATAACTTTATCATTTTGCATTAATATACACCCAAATCCTTAAAAAAATATATTAGTATATGCCTATAATTGAGTTTTCCTCTTAGACAATACTAAAATAAGTGCTTAAGTCAACTTATCCTTTAAAGTTCATAAACTTCTTTCATAATCTAAATTCTATTCAAAAGTCATTAACTTTTACATTAATCTTATTAATGATATCATAATTTGAGAATTTTTTTTTATAAATTTTTTATGACACCCAACAAAACCTAGGAAACTTTGCATTTTAGTTATGTTGCTAGGCCTGAGTAATTAAATAATAATAATTATTTTTTAAAAGTCTATAAAGACTCTTTCTACATTAACTACATGCCTTAAGAAAAATATACTATATAACCAAAAACTATATTTTGAAAAATTTTATATACAAAAGGTACTCTCATAGCCTCTGTAATATTATATGCAAGTATCTTTTGTGTTTTTTATTTCATATATAGAGTAGACCAAGATATTATTAATAAAAATAATAACAAAATGATTTAACAATTACCTGAACACTCTGTTCATCAAATTCATAAAACTATTAGAGCATTTGTTAAACCAAAAGAAAAAATAAAAAATTCAAAATGATTATATCTGATTTTAAAAATAGTTTTTAGAATGTCTTATCATTTAATTTTTATTTAAAAGTAACTAGATCTCAAGTTAATCTTTAAAAATACTTTAAGTCCCTACAATTGATCAAACAATTTATTTATTCTTGGCAAAAAATATTTATTCTTGATAATGATTTTATTCAATTCTCTATGATTAATACACATCCTTAAAATTTTATCTTTTTTTTATAAATAACATAGGTGCACCCTAAAAGGATACACTAAGTTTGATAAATCCTTTATCAATAAAGGTCAATAATTATGTTTTTAATTTTTGTAATTCAAGTAGCACCATTATATAGGGTGTTTTTAAGATTGGTTCTACTTTCAATACCAAATCAATCATAATTTTAATCTTTCTATCAAGTGACATTCCAAGTAATTCTTTAGAAAATATATTTAGATATTCAAATGCCATTATAACTTCTTATAGTTTGAGTTGTTTCTTTTCAACATCTCATATTGACGTTAAATAACACTCAATTTTTTTTTTGCCAATCTTTCAACTTTTAGAACAAATATTATAGATATTTTCCTTGTCTTGTAAAAATAAATCAAATTAGTACCATAAATCTTGTGAACCTTTAATTTCTTCTCCCAATAATCTATAATGATTTGATGAAATGTTAACCAATTCATCCTAAGAATAACATCAAATTTTGATAGTTTTATAATAATTAATTGGGATTTAAAAGATGCCTAATTGATTTTTACATCTTATTAAATATAGGTTTTACTTTTAGCTCCTCTTTTATAAGTAGTTCTACTAAAAGAGAAGTTTTTAATACCTGCATTTCAACTAACAATTATGCAATCAGATCAGCTGAGAAAAGGAATATGATGCATCATAATTGAATAAAGTTTATTATAGGTATATCTTGCGACTTAAGAGTGCCTGTGATAATATCATATGATATAATAGCCTCTTTTTATATGATGTTATAAATGTGGGGTTGTGTAGTCTATTGTGGAGCTATGGAAGCCTATCATCAACTGATACCATATGCATCCTGAAATGCATTGCTAGGTCCTATTACTATAGATCTCTTAATGGTTTTCATTTCGCCACAAACTTGTTGACTTCCTTTCTCACATTCAATATTTAGATGAAAATATACAATAACATAGCCAACTTATTAACAATTATAGTATTTAAATGGTTTTGATTTTTGACACTCTTCATGATGGAATCTTTTATGCATTTTATATTATAGTTTTGGGCTAATTCTTGATTCAATAGAAATTGTAAGAGATTGTGATCCTGATTCATTTGTAATTAGTTTCTTAAATTTTAAGTCACTTTTAGATACAAAATTTGATCCCTTTCTTTTTTTTTAGATTTCTTTTTACCTCTCTTGCCACTTAATCCTACCTTGTACAATGAGCTGACTCTACGAGTTCTTTATAGAAGAAAAATCCAAAGGAATCATAATGATTTTAACAGAATCTTATAGCTTTTTTTTGAACATATAACATTATTATTCTTCTATAGCCACAATCTCATTAACATATTTAGTAAGTGATATAAATTTCTACTCATAACTTATAATAATCAAGCTCCCTTGATAGAATCTACTCAATTCGTCTCGTCTTTGGTACCTTATTGAATGAGGAATAAACCATTCCTAAAAGGCTTTATAGAAATCCTAGCAAGATATCTCCAAATTTTATTTATTTTCAAACTTTTGCATCTTGCTTACCTACCAATCCTTTGTAGTACCTTTCATGATGAGGGCTGCCAAAGAGAACTCCTATTTGTAGGACAAAGCAAGCTATTGAATAGTGTTTAAATGTTATTAAGTCAATCCTCTATCTGTATAGGATCTACTACATCTGAAAACTGAGGTGGATGCAACTTAAGAAACTGTTCAACTAACTTATTTATATAATGACCCTCATATTTCTTTGTAAGGGATACACTTCTCCTTGATAATGAAAATTTAGCAAGTTCATTCAGTAAATATTCCCTTCCTGCTCTAGGCTATGGAGGCCCTCAACCTTAATTATTGATACTAGTAGTCTCAACACTTAGATTTGTATCCCTCGATTCCATCCTAAATTATAAAGATGAAATTTCTTATTACAATATTCTTTATCACAAAATATTACATATATCAAATTGAAATACTCAAACAACATTTGTAAATATCATATTAAAGTGTAATACATACGATTGTACATATTTCATTTAATTATGTTTCAACTATTCAAGGAAAATGTCATTAAAGTATTATAATATTTTTAAATATCAAGGACTTCAACTGCTCTGATGCCAAAAATGAGACATCCTTATTTTTTTGTAACAAAACTCCATTTATTTTATAGATTGAATTCATACTCTTATTTTATTTTTTAATTAAATCGGGCTCTAATACTACAAATATGGCATCTTTTATGTTTTGTTGTATATTTAATTTATTTTTCTCTCAAATTTTAGAATTCAAACAGATAAAATCTATATTATATTTTTTTTATTTTTTTTTATTTTTTTATTTTTTTTATTTACAAATATATTAATATATTAGATATATAATATGATAATCATATAATTTATATCCATAACTATTAATTTTAAACAACTGAATCTAGTAATTATAAATATGTAAAACCATCACAACAAATACATATCATAGTTTTCATAGTTTTTTGTAATATTACATCAAGCTTCTAGTATACATTACTAATTAACAAATCATTTAGCTCAACTCTTAAAATACAAACCTTTGTAGCTTCAAATTTTCTAGCTCTTTTGATGCATAATCCTATTTTTGTTAGAGTTCTAATGTACCTAAAATTTTAGTATCAAAACAAAGTTAAGCTAACTATCACTAGCTTAACATACTATCATTAATAATAAATAAATATGTAAAATAAGCAAAAATTTAAGACAACTATATGTAGGTTCTAATCATAAGCATCAACAGTAATATATAAATAAATAGAGTCTTATTCATGTTAAAATATAAAAAATATGATTTGTTATCTAAAAAAGGTATGTAATAATCTCTAAAAGAAATAACAAGTAAATGCAGCTTTTTATTATGTTCTCAATATTTTTCATAATATGGTCTTGCTTGTCAACACCTATTTTTATTTATCTAAGTATACCTAAAGTCGTCTAGTGTTGTTGCTCTCTCTCTCTATGGATAGTGGTCATTATCTACTTTTTAGTCACTTAGTTATAATAGAAATCTCATTTATTGATTTATCATATTACATTTTTATGTGCAATCATACTTAAATTTTTCATATTTTTTATAAACATATCTATATGACAAATCTCAATAATATGGCATACTGGCTACTTGTTATCTCATGATGACAAATATCAATATTGTGGCACACTGGCCACTAGTCATCTCATGATGGTAATGTCTTAATATTATGGCACATAGTTACTAGCCACCTCATGATGGCAATATCAACCATGTGGTATGCTGGTCATTAATCAACTCACTACAACAATGTCCATCGACACACTAACCAATTAGATATCTCATGGTGATAATATCTCAATCTTGTGACACACTAGCCACTAGTCATAAAGAATAACACTTTTTAATTTCAAAGAATTCACTATTCATTAATATTATTTAATATATCCTTAACTATCATTTCTTTAATTTATTTATATATATATAATTCTTATTTTTTAATAATATTTATATATCAGGTCATCAAATATTATTCTTTTATAATTAATTATATCAAATAATTTCACATAATAATTTATCAATTTTGAGAAGACATACATCTAGTTGTAAGTATACCTATAATGATATTATATTAATACATCAATATCATATACTCTATAAAGATTGACGTGCAATTTTTTCTTGTAACTATTCAACTTTTTCCTTTTTATCAATTTTAGTCTGTCAATTATAATTTTCTCAATTTAATTTAAAGATTCTTGCAAAAATTCAAAATTTTAAATTATCAATGTAGAATGTATGACTCGCTTCTCAAATTGTAAAAATATCTTCTTTCTTATCTTTTTTTTTTCTCAATTTTCTCTTTTTCAAAATCCTAGTTTGCAAAACTCAAGAGATTCTATATACCATCACCTAATAACCATATATGATCTTAATTAGAACCAAATCCTAGCTTATATTACTAAAAATAAGGAAAATAACAAGCAAGAAGCACAAATGATAGGTTAAGAACTCAAAAATCCTTACCATCACACCAAATTCCTCTACCTTCTTGCTTTCTATTAATGTTGTTGGTTCTAACAGCCCTCACTGTTGATGAAACAAATTTAGGTGAAGCTCCCGACTAGCTGCTCGAATATCCTCTTTAACGGGTTGCATGAGGAATAGGAGAGGGAGCAATAGGATTGTTTTTGGTAAAACTATAACAATTAATATATATATATATATATATATATATATATATATATATATATACTTATTAATTTAAAAAATTCATAAAAATTCCAACTAAATTCTGATCGAGATAAAATAAATGTCATTAGACTAATCTCAATCAGCTATATCTAATTATATTTTCATTTTTATAAGCTAAAATATTTTATTTTCTATGATTTTGACACATTTTATGATATATTTTACTTCGTACTTGATTTTACAATCAAGGATGTTATTGTATGCTATAAACTATTTAGGAATTTTAAGATTAACTTCATTTAGATGGCTTTGCAACCATATTAGGTGATCCCCTTTTGATTGTATTGTATAGTTGTAAAACTGAATAGAAAAATTAATTTAACTTAATTTTTGGACTTTGTTTTATTTTTTTTTAAACATTTAATACTACATTTAGTTTTAATCTCAAATATAGCTTTTGGCATTTAAAAGCCACCATATAAGAAAATTTTTTAAGCATTTTTTACTTTATTCTTTTAAGTTTAATCCACGCCACAAAAAGTTCTTCATGGAATTTATGAAGAATCCATATGCTTTAGGACCTGGAAAGCAAACTTTATGATATAGTAAAATTTTGATTTTAAACCATCATTCTTTATAGTAAGGTTTTATCTTGCTTTTGAATGAAAACATGTCTAGTTTTGATTCTAATGGCCCCTTAAGAAGAGCAAGTGTTGAAGCCTGAAGAGGGAAAGCCCTACCCATTATCTTTCTTGCTCCAAAACCTTAACTTTCTTCAAGCATTCTTCTCATTCTTTACAACAATTTGTTATCACTTTTATTTTTGCATGATTTTTAGTTCATCAAAGTTTCCTTGGGTCTTCCTAAATTGAATGCCCCCAAGTAATATAGAATTGTCCTATATAAATAATAGAATGTAGTGGGGTTGACCCCAATAGATTGCTTAGTTTCTGTCTCAAAACCACACCATCCAATTCCAATAAATTTTCAAACCCAAGAGGTACCTTTTGTGATTAAATTCTCCTCTTCTTGAGGAAAATGGCTTATTTGAAATTAAATTTCATTATTATTCCACTTGCACTTGAGTGTTCATTTGTATTATGAATTAATTGATACTTAAGCTAAGATTTAGTCATCACTATTAAATTGTTCATTGACTTTCTAACATAGAGATACGCTTTTCACAGCTATGCTAATAGCCTAATCTTTCAAGACATTTTAGACTGACTAGATGTACCACCTGAACAATGAAAACGATCATTAATATTACATTTATGGTTTTTGTATTAATTTGTATAATTTTTTTTAACTATCACATCACATTATAAGATACACTAGTGTCACAGGAATGATGTCACAATCTTAGGCTTGCAACAATTCTCATCTTTTTTGGCTACTAAGAACTCTTTTTTAGTCTAGTTTCAAAGAAATGTACAAATGCAAAAATTAGGTACTAAGTAAGATAGGAAAACACTTTCTTTTTTATATTTTATTAATATAAAAAAATAAAAGGAAAAGAAAATATAAAGACATAATAATAGTTTCAAATAAGCCTTTCAACACACATTTATAAGTTACAAATTCAATTAATTCAAGTGATTGTAAGATAGTGGATAGTTTTAACTTACTCAATTATTGTTCAAAACATAACCACCAACTTATACAAATTCACTTGGCTCTTGCATAATGGTGAGGCACACCTGCATACTAGTTTGGCTTGATGTTAGGAAGCATTGCAAACTACTTTTTTAATTAAACAAGCTCGAATTAAGTAGTTTACAATCGGTATTATAATGTGACTTTCTTAAGAATATGATTTAACTATATAATAGTTATTTATAAACCCACATTATAATATTACAATATAATGTGGTAGTTTAGATAAATGTTCATGAAATCTTATTTTTTAAATGATTTTTATAATTTGCTTTATAAACTCGCTACATAAAAAATATTTATGCATTCAACTCTAAAATAACTTTCAAATCAACTTTTTCATATATAGTATCATAGATTCAATTTATTATCATTAACATTTCATAACATTTGAACCTTCCATATTCCAATTCAATAACACAAATACAAAAATCAATCCACATCTTACAAAGTCAATTTTAACACTAACAATAGTACTAAAACAAAGAGGATTCAATCAAAACGTAAATTTGTTATTTGTTCCATATGTGCATAACTTATCTCTAACCAACGTCATCTCTATCACTATAGTTTACGTACCCTTTGATTTGAATAATTACACATAAAACAAAATATAAAGTGATCATTCAAGCATGTAATGGCATTAAAATAAAAAAAATCTTCAACATGAGATAGAACATATACATCGAATATCATCTTTTTAGTTTGTGTGGATACCATTTCATTCATAAAATAAATATAAAAAATCAGCAATGAATATTATCAAGTTGTTTTGGATATTCACAAAAACCAAAAACAAAAAAATATGCACTTGAAAAGGGCAAAGAAAAAACATTTTTTAACAAGTTATGCTCTTAGAGGTGTAATTTGAACTTTGTGGTTTCTCTTTATTAGAACTATTGACAAAATATGATCATAACTCTATTAAAAAATATATTTTATTTGACATAATAAAATCATTATAATTTTGAAAGAAAGCAAACTTATAGCTCAACAATACTATGTCCGAGAGGATCAATCCAATATTTATAACTATTAAATGGATCTATATTGTAGTATCCAATGATTCTAATCATACATTGAATGTTAAACAAAAGATTTAATAAAAAATTCAAAGTTTAAAAATAATTAATATTAGTCATCCTCTATTATATGGTAAATAAATTGAGTTATTTGTTGCCTTTATTGGCCCATTAGGAACACTCTCAAATCTTTAATCTATTGTGCTAAATGACGATAAAAAATGGGTCCAAAAAAAATATATGTAATATTTAAAAAATCATTACTTATTTTGTTGTACAAAAGTTTATGTACAAAATTAGAAAATATTAGACATTATTATGTCTTAGTCTTAAGATGTTTGATTGATAGAACACATCCAACCTAATATATGCCAAAACAAATGATGTATCCATCTTTTAAATTGATGCAAGGTTGACAATCTCAAGCTTGTCAAATAATAATTCTTTAACTTATCCAAAAACCTTTTCGTCTAAGTTGATAAATATCAACCTCATTCCATATAATAACATATGCATAGTCAATTATCATAAGCAATTTCTTAGAATTTGTTATAATCTTAACAGAGAAAGTGTTGTATATAACCATAACAATAATTTTCAAAATGTGAATCATATAAAAGAGTAAATTATATCTTATTAGATCTTATAGGTAATTATTTGATATTCTTTGACACCTGGACTTTGGGATGATTCGTATAATTTAATATAATAGTTTGGTGACGTTATGGCTATTTCAAACTATCAAATAACATTATTAGAATATTAAGATACACATAGTTGATGTAAGAGGCAAAGAATGTTGAATATAGCAAAACATAGCCACTAAGCATTGCTTCTATAGTGTTAATGAGATGCAACCAAATGAGAAAATAAAAACAAATAAAGAAGATGGTTAAATCCATTGAGCTTTATTAAATATAGGATGTTAAGAAGTGATTTTCAAAAACAACATTATCTATATTAAGTTCTAGCTAATTATGTTTAGAAAAAAAACTTTGTAGCTAACTTCTAATATCATTGAAATATGCAACATGAAATATAAGATGATACACCTAAATAGCAAGCAATTTGTGAACTACAAATCAATAGTACATTAGATGTTAAATGATGATCAAATCTAAAATTTGGCTAAAAGGTTACATACTTCAATTATTACTTGTTAACAAAGTAAAATTTGGTTTGCAACAAAGCTCATTTTATCAAACTATTTTGGCCTTTTATTTAGGAAATTATAAAGTTCAACTTGTTTAACATTAAAAGAGGCAAACAGATATTTGGTTATGGTTAGATGAAATTATCTATCCACTTAAATCAATTTAGATATAATAATGAAAATAAAGGTAAATGCAAAATTTAATTACAATGATAGACTTTAAAACAATGCCCATAACATGTAAATATTTAAAATAATACTATGCCTACTAGTTACATAAATCAAAACTCAAAAAAAAAATATACAAAAAGATAATAAGATACGTGCTAGTTTTTAGTGTGACATTTCTTAAAATATATAAATGTACAATTCGGGCTTTTGCCTCCATCACAATTTGTGATTTTTGGCAAAATAGCTAAAAGTGTATTATCACAACAGTGATCAATAAGATAATGCACAAGTACTAAAATGCTAATTTTAAAACATGAATAGATATAAATCACAATATAGATAATGCTATATTTGAAAATCACTTCTTAACATACTATATAGCTCAAAGCATTATGAAGCATTGCTTCAAAGCAAATAGATTAAAGACATAGTTAGGTAAAGATTCATTTTCTTTAAAACTTCATGATAAAATAAAGCATAAGTCAAAAATGTATGATGAAGGTGTTGCAAACCTATCAATGTAAAAATTTATTGTTGGAGGTCATCATCGACAAAGCACAATAAAATAGATTTCTAGTTAGTCCAATAATAGTATTATGGATATTAAATTGGTAGAAGATAGGTATGCATCAAGTCAAAGAAAAACTTGAGCTAAAGTCATTCTAAATTTAGTGACCATGATAAGAAAGTCCTCAATCCAATCTAAACCAATTAAGAGTAAATGCTGCTAAAAAGTGGAAATGGCATGGGCTTCAATAATTTTGATGGTTCCCTTAATGGACTCTAAAAATAAATAGACTAGAAAACAGAGGGATCAATAAAGAAGAGCATGTCCCTAAGCTAAGCTAACAAAGAACAGTGGTTACTAGAGAAGAGTGAAAATGTTGAAGGACTCCATCGACGTTGATGTCAAGCTTAATGGATTTTGACAGTGATAGAAGACAAAGAGAAACAAAATAAGATATTAATGCAAACGATTATGAGAAATATCAAGTTATAGACAAAGTTAAGACTAATTTTCAAGTCATTATAAAAATATTGATTAAAAATCATTTTAAATGATAAAATATATAAAACATTAAATTATGAATTGCATTATAATTTTGACCTTATAAAGCAATTTTGAGCTTATGAGATCCTACTTATTATGCAATTTTTGAAATAATTGTTTCAAAGGCTTTTTTTTTTCATGCCGACACTTTTGTAAAACTACTTAAAATACGTTTTTTGATAAGACACATTTTCTCCTAGTGCTAGAAAATTTGAAATTTTAAAAATCACTTTTATGTTTTCTACTCACAATATAAACGAAAAATATAAAAGTCACATCATAAAACAAAAAAATGAAAATATTTTGTTTTCAAAATTACATGTGATTTTTTTTTCTTAAAACAAGAATGAAAGAGTTTCTTTTGTAGTTCATATCAATAGGAACAAATAAAAATGAAATTTAAAAAAAAAACTCAAATTTTATTTTAAATATTCTTTGAATTTATCATATTTCAAAAGAAACTAAAGAAATTTTTACTTATTTTAAAATTTCTTTCTTTCACTTTTTATAAAATTGTAAAGGAATATGATTATAATAGAACTATTTCTTCAAAATCTATTGTTTCTTCAATAATGTTTCAAAATCTATTGTACATAATGTTCTTATTTCTCTAATCTCTAATATTTTTACAAGATAAAAGTGTAGTGGAAAAGATGATTTGATTAATTTTATAGGGAATAAACTAAGTTATGGATGAAGAAGATAAGTTAAAAAGAAAAAGTGGTATAATGAGAGGATCTTGTATTTAGGCTAGTCTTCAAGAAAGCATTTGAGGTATGTGAATGAATGACCTAAATTAGTTGTGATGTGGTTTTGATATAGTTTAGGGGTCATTTAAAACAAAAAATTTATAGAAAGGAGAAAATTAATATTTTTTAGGAATAAATTTGGTTGTAAGTTTTTTATGAAAAAGATTTCTAATTTAGTCTTGAAATGACGTGTACGGAAGATAGAAAAGGTTGGAAATGGATGCCATGACGTTGGAAAGTTTGGACTAAAAAGAGAAAATGAGTTAGTTTAGGTTAAAGGTTTGATTTATGATATTCTTTTGGGAAGGTGATGGGAAAATGCTTGGATTGAGGGGATTGACAACTCCTACCATGCTTGCACTGTTCAAGCTTCTTTTCGTAGTCTTCCTTGGAATCCATGAGCTTGGTGATGTGCTTACAAAGTGCTTGATAAATCCACAATGCACCGAGGAGATGTGCCGAGTTAACACACCCGGGGATAGTTCACCATTGAGGAATGTTGGAAGGATCTTGTAGTCGTTGAATTAATATGGCAAACCACCACGTCGAACCTGTTAAGTTACTGCTGAAGATTTTCTCCTCTTCTTGGAAGGTCGTGTCCATGTTAACCAATTTGTTTTCATGGGCAAAGATTGTTGGCAAAAACCCACAAAAAAGGAATGAATGAAATTGACGTACGAATAGGAGGAGCAACTGCGGGTGAAGGGATGATTACAGGAGACGGGGTATCCATTGCAAAAGTTAAGGCCAGAGTGGGAGCCTGCATTGCTAGAATACGTTTGGTGATTAGTGCTAGAATGGCTTGAAACATCTCCTATTGATGCTACGTAAGTTTTGACATTTGTGCATAGAGAGATGATTTGGGCATAACAACACGCTATGTTTTGCAGGGTGAGGATAAGGCTTCTAGGGTAAGGGCCATTTGACCATGAATGCTCTTCAATCAGCCGGTCACTTCCATAAAAAGTAGTAGAAAGAAGTTGATCTGAAAATCTAAGTTTTTAGAATTTGTTGGACATGAGGCTTGAGCTTTTAGCAGGGACTTTTCCATGCAATTGATGCTAAAGTGTTATGAGAGATAGAATTGCAAGGGAAAACAGATGTGCGAGATAGGTCATTGGGACATATGTTAGGGTTCACACACATTGTGCGAGATGGTTCAAGAAAAATGAACTATGTTGGAGAAGGAAATAATCCTAACATATGTTCTTTTTCTATAAAAAAATATAAAGAAGCGTGGTCTATAACCATTCCATTATTATCATCTCATTCATATTCGTAGAAAGTTGATGTGATAGTCTCCTTTTAGTAACAAAGTAGAGAACAAGCATACAAAACACTATAAAAGATTTTAGTAGATTCAAACCAACTCCAATAGTAAGGGTGGAATACACTTAGGCATGTAATTTTTATTTTACTTTGTTTTTCAAATATATTGTCCATTATTTGGCCAGCAAAGCCCTAACAACCAAGCCACTAGAAAGTCAAAGAACATGCCTAGGGTAGGAACACTTGAGTGGCTTATTGCCAAATCAAATTGGGTAACCAAAGTGTACATGCCAAGGAGTTTAGAAGCTTTTGTTTGATTTTCTCACACTCATTACAACTATTGAATATTTTCCTAGCTATCTTCTCAATCTTCTAGTGCTTTAAAATTCAATAATATCATATGTTTTATGTGTGCTCTTTTTTCTCCAAGCTTCTTCGTAAGACAACTTGACCCAACTTTTGGGTAACGGGTGATGGTTTTCTCTTTATGTGATGGTTTTATCTGGGGTACTTAGCCTAATATCAAAAAGGCACTTGTTTTGTTGAGTAATGCTTGATCCCAAAAACAACATTAGGTTGTATTTCATTCCATTAAAAGGTATTTGTTTTGGTGTTGGCTTCTCCTAATTCTCGTGTGGATAAGCAGTGTATAGTGGGGCTAAGCATTTTCTTTCTATTAGACATAGATTGGTAATTGGTTAGACTACTTGAAACCCTTCGCTTTCTCTTTGCTTCTTAATGTGCTTATTGTTTGCGGTTGCATACTAATTTTAATGAAATATCATTGTAATGTAACATCCAAAAAAAATGCACACATATGAAGTGATGTAAATGTGATGTAACTTGAAAAAAAAATGCACTTTGACCTCTGAGGAGACCAACATGAAATTCAATTCTCAAGATTGATGACTCCAATTGTAGTGCACAAATATGAAAATTTGCCAAACAGGTTAAAATGCGCTATTCTATTTCAAAACTGGCTCATGCATGAATACGATGAAATTTCTATTTGTTCTACAGCTGGAAAAGGAACATAATCAATTCTTGATAAATGTCTCTTTACTAGATCTTCTTGAAAAGCAAATCCATTAGAATATATGTATGTCCATGATGCATGCATCCAGCAGCTGTATATATCCAGGTTGATGAATTCATGAGCCACATTCATCTACTCTGCAATCTGAGGTGAGAGGCAATCGATCAAATGGCTGCAAGCCTTGGTTTTGCTTTCAAGCTCTTCATCATGGTGCTGGCCATTACATCTATTTTCAATCCAGGTACGCATTTTGCACCTTCCATCGTGTTAGATAAACAAATCTTTTGGAAACATGAAGAGAAATGTTTTCTGTTGGCTGCAGGAGTGAAAGTTGCAGGCGATGTTTGCAGAGCACACTGTAGTCCTGAAGTGAATCTGTGCGATGAGATTTGCATAAATAATGGATTCCTTCTCGGTGGAAAATGTAAGCTCTTGAATCCAACGGACAAGTTCCCAACCTGTTGTTGCATCACATAGAACTGTGCCACTTCGGACCATGAAGTGACTTTTGCTTTCAATATTGAAGATGTTTTGAATAATATGTAATGCCCGAAATAAACATGTAAGATTATTTTCAAGGATTGTTACGATCCAACAAAGTTGTGTCCTTATTTGGCATCTTTATGAAAAACAAATTCAAATCAAATGCTGCCTTTTGTTTTTAATATCAAGCAAAATGTTTCCAAAGCTTTAGAAAACAACCTTTGAAAATAATTTACACTAACTGTAGAGGTAAAATTTGGTTGAAAAGATTTGAAGCGTAGATCAAACAAGAATTTGCTACAAGAAAGTCTTCCATCTTATCGTTTCTTTTTAGACAAGTAGTACATGATAAAGATAATCCCAAAAAGATGTTGGAGAGAATCTAAAGTAGAAATTGAAGGATAAGAAGAATTTTTACTATTCTAAAGAAAGAGTCTTGAAAACTATTTTTCATAAGGATAAAAAGAAAATCATTACACCATGTAGGTTTTTTCCAACTACCCATACACACTTTCACCACTACCATAATGAAAACTAAATCGTTTGATTTTTGAGAGTACTGAAAACATGAATTAATGAAATGAAATAAGTAAAATATTATAAATAAAAGAGTAATTTTTAATCATAATTCAACACTTCTTTATTCAAAATTACAAACTCTCAATTGCATACGAAATATTTATGCTTCAATTGAGGAAAGGTCTTTTTGAAAATGTTTCACTTGTTCATTTGTGTGACAAATGAAATAAGTAAAATATTTTAAATAAAAGAGTAATTTCTAATTAAAATGAAACACTTCTTCTTTATTCAAAATTACAAACTTTCAATTGTATACGAAGAATTTATGCTTCATTTGAGGAAAGGCCTTTTTGAAAATGTTTGTCACTTATTCATTTGTGTGGCAAATCTTCAACACAATCGTGCTATTTGATATAAAATGATATTTAACATCAACATGTTTAATTTGTTATGAGAAACTTGATTTTTTTGCCTTAGCAAGTGTAGATTAGTCATCATAAAAAGTCATTGTTGGGTCATTTTGTTCATAATTGAGGTCAACAAGAAGTCTTCATAAGAAATCTTCATGGCATACAACTTTGACAAAATGGTTAATATTACTCCTAAATATTGAGTTTTAGCCATTTATAATGAATCTATTAATACTTTTTTGATTACCTAAGTTTCCTGTCTAATCACTATCAATAAAACCAAATAATTTAATATAAAAAAGTTACATCTTCAAGCCTTCATTTCTTCACATTCATGGGTGTAGAAACAATACTAGAATGCAAAATATTAAAT
The DNA here is from genome assembly GCA_023846275.1 of Vanilla planifolia. NCBI lineage: Eukaryota > Viridiplantae > Streptophyta > Magnoliopsida > Asparagales > Orchidaceae > Vanilla > Vanilla planifolia. Next base: position 30,394,429 of record CM043869.1, on the reverse strand, counting down.
GCCTTTAGCAAATTAGTTTCATATTTCCTTTGTGACATAAAAAAATCATATTATATTTATTTTACTTCAAGCCCAAGAAAATAAATAAATAAAGCCAAATCTTCCATTTCAAACTTTCTCAACATATTTGATTTAAAGTCAATGATAATTTTAGAAAATATCATATACATCATATCATCATCATAAAGACATTCAACTAAAATACCATATTTATTTTTATTTTTCATATAAAGAGTAGACCCATTCTTACTTTTTCCAAAGTCATTGTTCAAAAATTACACCATAATTTTGGCAAACTAAGTAGCAATGCTTGTTTAAGTTCATATAAAACCTTTTATAATTGATAGATTTATTTTCATTGTTACCATCAATAAAGTTTTGCGATTGAGAAGCATAAAATTCTTCTTTCAAGGTATCATTAAAAAATTTAAATTTCACATTAAGTTGTCAATTTAATGAGTAGTTAAAGCTAAAACCATTTCTTATTGTATCAAAGCAAACAATTGGAGAAAAAGTTTCTACAAAGTCAACTTTTTGTTATTATGAAACACCCTTTAACCACCAATGGTGCTTTAAACTTTTGTATATTTTCATTTGCATGAAGTTTTGTTCTATACGTCCATTTAAGCCCAAAGGTATTTTTTTATTGTGGTAAATCCACTAACTCACATGTGTGACTTTTTTTGGGTTGCATTTATTTCCACATTGATTAGATTTTTGTTCATGAGATTTTACTAATTTGTTATAATCCATTAGATCAAAAAAATAAAATTAAATAAAGAAAATGTATAAGACTCATATATCTCTTTTGATAATCTAACTTTCCTTAGGGATAAATCATCAACATTACTTGGTTGACCAAAAATGAAGTTAATTAAAATACCACAACTTTAAGATAAACATGAGCTTATTATTTTAAGCTAAATCTCATATATGCTAAACTCATATCATGTTCTTGAAGATAATGAAAATTCAACTTTTTCTATCATTACTCTAATCCCAAATTATTTTTGCTTGAAAAATTACAACCTTACAAAAACTATGCCATTTATTGTATTATATAATTTATATGATTTTGATTGAAGACTATAGTCAATAAAAATCTCTTTTATGATTTTTTTATAAAGTTTGTAGTGAGCTTGGGAATGGATCAAACTATAGTCTATACAACAGAGATTTTTAAGTCACCTATTACTTGTATTTTACCTTTCTGTTCTTCATATGATATTTGATTTTGTGCTTTTTTATAAGTGAGATATTCAAAAATACATTTCTATTGTTAAATATTATGTCAAAAATTCATTTGTATGTTCCTTTGCATTCATCATGTTTCTTGCCATTTCAACCATTGTTTCAATTTTATTTTAGTTACAACATTTTGTTCCATTGTATAAGGTCTTTTTAAGTTTCGTACGAGTATTGTTTTCTTCAAAAATGATTAAAACAACACTCACTCTAAACAACTAGTAAAACAATAATAAAAAATATATAAAATGAATAGACATGTAAATAGTATCAAGAAACATTATTGGAACCATAAATGCCCCATTATACGTCATTGTAACCCAATGATGCTAACAAACTCAAACCTAATGAAGCCCTTATTACGACCTTTGTTGAGCCTTTATGTACAATCTATTATATGACCTGTTAAGAAATTGGATGCGCTACATTCTGGGCTTTATTGTATAGGCTTGATATATTGCATCAACTCCTTCTCCCCCCATCAAGGAAAAACTCTTGTTGTCACCCTTCCAATTCAACATATCTTACATCAGTCTATCTTATCACAAGAAATTCTACCCTGCACAGCTATAAATCAAACGTATATTTGCCAAGCTCAACATTAGTCTTATTAAGTTTTTCTTAATGATTATAACACCAAGGAATGATTCTTTTAGCACATCATAAAACTAAGAGGACTAAGATCAAATAAAAGGTAGTAACTAAAGAACTTATTCAAAGCAATATATTCTAGAACTATTCATATTGTTTGTCTTTAACAAAATTTATAAACAATTTTTTTTTTCATGTACTAATCACATTGAGAAGTTCCAAGTCTAGCCTTGATTCAAAAAAGTACCTTATAGTATGAGGAAAACCCTTACAACAAATGCATTATGGAAAGATAAGTGAAATGATAAACCAAACTGATTGAGGAATTTTACCAAACCAACTAAGAACATTTGGCCTAATTGAGTAGTCTGATCCATGTATTAATGAATTACCATAATAAAATAAATTGGACACAAATTGGAAATGTGTCAAACATGTTTGAGTAGTCCACGTTGGACAAGGTACTTAGTTAATAACAACTTTGAAGTGAAGATCTTATGTAGTACGATGATGGATCTCGTAACTTTATAATGAATGGAGAACTAATGCGATCAAACATATTTGTCTAATCTATAGAAGAAATTGGTCATAATAGAATGACCAAACCCAAATTAACTATGTAATGGATTGATCTAATCGATTAGTGCTAAGAGGCATACTAAAACATTGATTATCTTGATTTAAAACTTCTAACCAAATAGATTTAGGAATTGTATTACATCAACCTAGAAAATGTGTCTCATTGGGCATGTCTAATTTGCATACTAATGTATTATAAAAACTGAATGACTCAAACACTATTTAAAAGCACAATAAATAAGTTGAATGGTTCAAACGTAATAGCATACTAAGTCGATGACAAATTTTCTTTGAAGTAAGATATTGTGCATACAATAATGGATTTTGTAACCATACAATATTAGAATGAACAATGAGCATCATTGTATTTTGTTTAAACACTGGAGGTTCTAAGAGTACAATTCTAACATATTATGAAGACATGATAGAACTTGATGAAACCCCAGTTGATCTGAATTGACTAGTGAGCCTAACATCTAGTCCAATGAAGATCATTGTACTTAACTAATGCTATAGATCACGTCTTTTCTTTGGTTAGCTTAAGAGAATATACTAGACAACTGATGCAAAATAAGTTAACTTCTACTATGATCTAACTTGAAGCCTACAATACTATAGATATTTAATAGATTATTAAGAAATATTAAAATATATCATACACTAATTAGGACTAGGTGACATGTGTGATATTTTATAGTTATTCAAATATTAGTATCTAAAGTCACAATATGAATTATTAAGTAGAATATGTGACAACTTGTTAAACATTAAGTATAAAATCATATTGAATAATTTTTCATATCTAATTTTATACATAAAATATTGAATTTAAGACAAACTTTGTGGAATATTTTAATAAAAAAGTAACCCAAACATGTTAAAAAATGACATTTAAATCATAAGATAATTCATAAGAGCAAAGTTTAAAATGTCAAATGACATTGGAAAATCATGAATTAGGTATGAAAATATAAAGTTTGATGAAGAGGTCATTCAAAAATTGTTTAGTGAATTTTGAAAATTTTTTGAGAAGGAAAATGAAAATAATAAGAATCCTTATATAAAGTTTTTACTAAAAAATGACATTTTAATCCCTTTTAAATATTTAGATAATTGAATTAGAGGAGAATGAAAGCTTGATTAAAATCCCTAGTTAATTGTGTGAGAGTAGAAGAGAAAAGTGAGAAAGCTTAGAGGAAGCTTGAGTGTTGATTTAATGAGAAAAATTATGGGAGGTCTTGGTAAGAAATAGTAGGGTAACCTTTCTCTATGTGACAATTTGAAATTAAATGCTTGAATGGACTTGAAGTAAGTTTAAAGTTATTTTAATGTTTTTTATGGGTAATTAAACTCTAGTGAAAGATTGTGAAAATTTGAGACTTGTAGAGAAATAAAATTAGTAACCATGGGTGGGTATGAGATGATCTAATCAAAAGATCAAATTGTGCAAAAAAAAACATATAAAAAGAGAGAAATACTTTGTCGAATGTTCAATGGGATCATTAGAAGGACCAACATAGGATCAATCACATGATAATTTTAAATATTTGGATTCTGAGTCTCTATCACATACCCGATAAATAATTTGATAGTAGCCCAATGATTATTTGATGGTTCAACATGATGATTAGACTGTCCAATATGGACTTGAGAGCAAATAGATATTCATGTTGGCTCGGTAGCTAACATTGAAAAGATGAATGTCAAACGATATTATGGATTGGCTTAGATGACTTGATGGGTTGATTGGATGGTCCAATAAGGCTTAACAAGCATTAATAAAATGGATCTTTTGTGATGCAAATGAAGGAAATAAATAAATTAAACATTAGAGAGGTTATAGAAACAAATAAAATGAATAACAAAGCATGTCTTGCATTAAAGGCATTACAAGAAACGAATGTTATCATTTTGTATGATTGCAAAAAAAGAAGGGATTAGATACACTACAACTAACTTTCACGTAAGAGATCATGTAATTGGTTTATGTGTATGATATGATGTACTAATGTATTACTCATATGTGGTACACTAGAAATATAATGTATTTTATGCATAGGGAGACACATGATGATTGTATGTTGTGCATACATGGAATACATGTGAAAAATATATTACTTTCATGTAAAAGAGTGATATGCTATGATAAGAGCTTGTGTAATGTTTGTTGTATGCCTTGTGAAAGTAATGTGTTAAGATATCATAATATCAATACAAAATGAATTATGATGGTTGATAAACCAATGAATAAAAAGTGCTAGAAATGCTTATCAAAGAAATCCGTTGAATTTAAGCCATGCTAATAAAAGGGTGAAGAAATTCCTATGAAGGGAATTTTAATTGTTAGAAAGTCATGTACAATAACTAATGCATGATTATTGATTGAAATGCAAGAATTATAGACTGTGAAATAAAAGATAAACATAATAAACTAGTTTTTCATTATAAGATAGTTTGCTCCAAAATATGGATATTTTGACCATGCAATAAACAAAGAGAACTAGATAAAACAATTTAATTTGGATGCACATTACAAAGTCTGATGAGTTGGATCAAACAATTTGATGGGTCAACTAGATAGTCTTATGAGACTTAACAAGCAATAATTTGATGCATCTTTAATAACTCAAATGAAGGAAAATAAATAAAGTAAACATCAAAGAGGGTATGGAAACAAATAAAGTGCATATAGCATGTTCTATACTAAATACTTGGAAGAAATGTATTATATGCGTTATGTATGATTACAAAAAAGGAGAAAAAGAAGAAATTAGATACACTACTATTGACTTTCATGTAGGCTAATATGCATTTTTTTTATACATATGATATGCTGAATTAATGCATTTTGCACATTTGGTAGCTTAGAAATATATGTATGCTATGAATAGAGAGATGAAAGATGATTATGCATCATGGGTGCATGGAATATATATGAAATGCCTATTACTTGCATGTGGAAAGGTGATATGGTATACATTAATATGTGTAATGATTATTATATGTCTTGTGTAAGTAATGTATTGTAGTATTGTAATATCAATATAGAGAATTATAGTAGCTAGTAATAAGCTATGTGAATAAAAAACTAGCATTATTACTATTGTAGGACATAGTCCTACATAAGTACAAATGAATAAGTGTAATACTTAGTGTGGCTTTGTTACCACTCCTTTTTTATAGCTGTAAGGATGCTCAGGTGTAGGATAATGTTGGAGTAATGATTATTGTGATTACATTATTGTTCTTCTTTGAAGGTGTTAAGTGGTTTGTGTGCATACAAAGTGGATGATTGAAAACATAATGGTATTTGACAAAATCTTGAGTGGCCAATCAATGGCTATTATAACATTAAGGTATTTGGTAAAATCTATAGTAATTAATTAGCAACTTTTGGTGAAATCTATAGTAATTGATAAAACACATTAGGCTTTAGTTGTGGTTAAAGAGGGATAGTGGTGGTGCTAAAAATGATAGAATATAGGATAAATACGATTCATAGCCTAGATGAGGTTAAAAGCTAGCTTATGCCTTCATAGAGAGGAACTCTTATTCATGCTTACACTTCATAAATCTTTCTTGATTTAAAATGATGACAAACTAAAATCTCTTTTCTCACTCTATTACAAATGTTAATATAGAATACAAGAATGAAGCCTCATTGAAAATAAAAATATTAATATAATCCTCTCTTAAATAACTAAAAAAATGATAATAAAAAAACTATGAAAACAAAAATACATGTAAAATTTAGTAAGAAATGTCCAAAGGTCTTATAAATGACCTAATACAACTAGTGAAGTGATTCGTGCTAAAGAAATCCCACAAGAGGGGGGGGGGGGTGAATTGTGTATTTAAATTCTTATAATTTCCGAAATTAAATTTAAAAGACTTTAAGCAAAAGTAAAGAACATTGAACACACAAATTTTCAAGTGGTTCGACTCAAAACCGAGTCTACGTCCACCCCCAACCGGTGTTGGGAAAAATCCACTAAATTCTCCGATTACAAGTGAGGTTTTTCTTACGGTTCACCTCGAACCTACTTGGGATTTTTATTATGGCTAATCCCAAACCTACTTGAGTTTTTACCGGGCTCAACTCAAACCCGGGGCTTTAGCACAAACGCCGGGACGCCCTTGCCCCAAAACAAAAATACGAAAAATTGGCAAATGACTTAAGAAAAATTGGAGAAAAGAGGAGGCACACACAATCGTCGAATTAGAGGGATAGAGATTTAGAAATGATTGAAAAACATCTAATTCCACTAGCTTTCTTGCCGCTTTGCTTCTAGAGCTCGAATGCGCCGATTTTGCTTGGATGCTTGTGTTTGAGATCTGAAAATCTTTTGAAACAATTTAGCAAAGGTTAAAACTGAAAAATACATAATTTTTCTATATTTATAGAGCTCAGATTTGAGCTCTAAAAACACCCCCAACGGCTCCAAAAATTAATTAGCCGTTTGGGCAACGGACGGAAAGCAGCCACCGTCCGATCCGGGCCCAAAAACGAACGGCGCAGATTGTTTACGCATTTTACCGTTCGGGCTTAATCCAGAGCGTTGGATCCGGGCGGACTTGATCTGAGCCATTAGATCCCGCGCGCTGAACGAACGGCGTTGATTGACCTCGCGAAACAGCCGTTCGAATTTACTCTCGCCCGTTGGATCTGGGCGGGCTTGATTTGCGCCATTGGATTGCGCGCTGAACGAACGGCGCTGATTAGCCTCGCGAAACAGCCGTTAGAATTTACTCTCGCCCGTTGGATCTAGGCGGGCTTGATCTACGCCTTTGGATCCGGCCGAAGTTATAAGGTGGGATTTTTTAGTCCCACACTGCAGAAGCGAATTCAGCGCACCTCTTTATAAGGAATTTTCGCCGTTTAACGTTCGAGCCACTTTGGGGCCGGCTCCCCCCTTCATTGACCGGGATTTCATCACCTGGTTTGGGTTGACTTAGCCAAGCATTTGTTCGTTGACTGTTGACCGCGCTGCAGTTTGACCTAGCCGAGCTCCTTTGGGCGGTCTTGGCTTAGCCAAGCACTGTTCATTTGACTGTTGACCAGCTCTAGCCGAGCTCCTCTCGGCGTGCTTTGGGTCCAGGCTAGGTTTAGCCTTTTCGGGTCAACCAAATTTTTATTTTTTAAATTAAATTTTTAATTTCTAAAAGACCTGGACGGGCTGTTTTGGCGCCGGGTCGACCCGCCCATTGCTACAGTACATTTTCCCGAGACTTCGGCTGTTTTAGGGTATTTTTGACGAATTTTTTAGCCAAAAATTTGACTATAAGTGTATAAAAATATTTTTGTATTCTTATAGTATTATAAGTTAATTAAGTGGCTATGAAAAGAAATTCGTAGAAAACGATTCCAAAATAATATTAAAAAATCAAATACCCATGTCTATATATTTTGTCAAATATGCTTGGCCCAAAAATCAAAATTCAGTATTAAATAATTTTATAATATTTTTAAATGTTAATACTACTAGTGTGCCTCATAATCTCAAAGTTTGGACATATCAAATTCAAGAAAAATAAAAAGAAATTCAATTATAAAAAATCTTGCGCATGTCTCAAAATTCCTTGAAGTATGCCATGACCTCAAGGCCCTTAGAGACCATTATTTTAGACATCTAAAATACATGGCTTGATTTAATTAATTATTAACAATTTTACTTAAAATCAAGCCCTAATAAAATATACACATTTATGCTTGACTCATCAAACACAAGGGTGTAACAACTAGTATAACCCAATAACATCAACAAGCTCAATAAACTCTTACTTTAGCCCTTTTTTGTCCTTTGCATGTGAATTGGTGCATGGTTTATAATGAAACTAGATCTCTTGCAACTTGTGTTCTTCTATTAGATTTGTTTGATGTGTTAGACTAACTTCCCATCCCTCCACCAAGAAGAGCTTTGCTTATTATCATCCTTCTGATGTAACATATCCTATGTTATCATGAATGAATAATATGGTTCATGATGTGCATAAAGATTCTTGGGACATTGGAAATATCAAAAAGATATTATTAACTACTCAAAAAGACTATCATTGGTCTTGAAGACTATCTTCTACTCATTGTTTACATATTTTAATCTAGTGATATCCATTATATAAATCAATCTTAGAGAATACACATGCTCCAACCATCATGTCTAACATGTCACTTAATTATGTAATTAAAAATTAATTCTTGATAATGATCATATTGATTCCTCTTGAATAAAAGTACATACTATAACCACCTTCTTTCATAAGAGTTAATGATATAGGCATGATGTAATGTCATACTTTTTGTGATGAGACCTTAATTTATCTTATCAACTCTATGTATATTACTCAGTTCATAATATAAAGTAGCATATAAGTTCTTATCACAAATGTATCACTCAAATTGATGATAGTTCAAAGAAGGCATGGATTTTAGTCTTTTTATTAGAAAGATTAATTATGATTTCTTAGTTCAAGTTTTGAGATGCATTGGCATCAAAGCAACCCTATGACACTTATGTTAAAATATGTAAAACTTAATCATACCATAAATAATCACATCTATGTCAAATGACTAAGGTCTATTAAAGATAATATTTACAACATTTGTGGGACTAAAATTGCACCAAACAAGGCCTTTGTATAATCTAAATGTTATTGAGAGTAGCACCACTATGAGACATTAATAGTGGTCATATTAACTCACATGATTTTGTTTGGTCAACATGAGGTTTTATCTTTATTCTTATGTCTCTATAATTAAATTATATTATTTTTTTCCATACTTAAAGGAACTTTTGGAAATAGAATATCTCTTCTAATCAAAACCCTCAAATGAGGTATCTAAGACACACTATGTTCAAGGACTAATTATCAAACTCTTAGTTTCCATCACTAGAATTATCACATAATTCCACAATCTCATTTAGATTAAGGGCCACTAGCTAATGCTCTTTTTTATTTCCTATTTATGTTAATATAATATGGAGTCTTGATGTGAAATTTTTTATATGAAAACTTATGGTCATAATGTCATGATTACTAGAACATAAAGCATCTTTGAGGCCTTTAGAGGAAGTCAACTTTGAAGTGGTTAAGATAGAAGTGGACAATAGTTCTCTTTGCAAAATACTTTTCAACTTGGAAAGGAATTCTCTTAAGTTTAAAGTAGTTCTCCACGTCTACAACTTATAAGAATAGTTTTTCAAATGTATAAACTCTATGTTACAAAAAATCTTTATTGAGGACATGGTTGAGTTTATAACTAATTCTAATCATTGTGACACAATAGTCTTTGTAGATGGCACAACAAAATTTCATCAAATTTGGTTATATAATCTAACATTTAGATGGTATTGGGTGTTAAGGAGGAGATTTCATGAAGGAGTTTTTTTGTGGTAAGTCTAAAAAGGTGCTTTGTTTAGAAGATCTCCCCTTCCTCTCAATTATTAACTGGTTCTTGGCATGAATAATAAAATTGATACTCTAAATTTATTCAACAACTCCTTAACCTATTAGTTCGAGCTTGTTGAAACATGTTAGTCATTTAGTTGACATTAATAAAAAACTTAAAATAGTCGTCCATACCTAAAAACCATTAGCATGAATATTAGGTCAAACTTTTCATTAATAGTAGGCACATCTAATTTTACTTTTTTAATGACATCATTATCTAAGTTTCTCTTATATTGTTGCACTTGGTTAGATAGCTTAGGTAAGGATCATGGTGGGTTTGATGAAGGACAAGTTGTCCAATGGGTCATTTGATCTATAAAGGATAACTAATCCTATGACCTATATGGCCTTTTGAGGAAGAACCAAGATTGGATTCATCAGCAACATTTAAGTATGGTTAGGATTTTTTAACCAGTATGCACTTCCTTGGGCATTTAGTGGTTACTTGCACAACTAAAGTCTCTCTTTCTAATTATATAGTAGGCAACTCATGTCATTACATTAGACAATTTGTTTTCTTTGTGATATTTCAATAATTTTGTGCTCTTCATCTAATTTAATAATTTTTTCAATAATCTATCATTGTAAGTGCACATATAGCTCAATTTGTTTTCATAGCCCTTTAAGTTGATCATCCAAAAGTTGTTCAAGTATAAATTCTTGATACAAATAGCTTCTATGTTGAGATATGAAATTAACTAAGAATTTATTACACATATGGCTCAATATTGTGATAAGAAATAAAAAAAAGTAATATAAGTTTATAATGGGTTGTGACATGCTCAAGTGAAATACTATAACAAAAGACAAGAGTTATTGATGTGAATTTATAACAGAATAGTAAACTATATGCAAGTGGATCTTCATAAAGAGTTAATGTAAGTAAAAACTATATTTTTCTAATTAATACTAAATATATACTTTCTTTTGTAGGATCCATAACAATTTTAGCATGGCATATAAGCATTCTTACAAGCCTTTCTATTAAGAGAATCCATTACAAAATTAAAGAACATATGGTGAAAAGTAGATCAACAAAATACATGTATAAGAGGAAATAAAATACAATAATGGTCACAATCACATCAAGCCATTCATACTTATATAGCCAAATCAATGGAAAATCACTCTAATAATGAAAAACACACAATGATAAATATATTTGTAAACTCAAAAAGAACTAAGATAGGCCTTGTTGTATCTTGCCTTAAGCTACTTTAGCATTAGGCAAAAACAAGATTTTTAATGCCACTTGAAGAGCTTTTCGTGGTGACCAAACTTGTCATTTTGGGTGGTTCCATGACGTCTTTTTTTATTGGCTTTGAAACACATTATATATATGATAATCTCATACTCTTTTCATCCAACTCTTATTCATACTCATTTTCTTTTGTGCTATGAATAACCAAATGAATGTTAGTAAAAAACTTTTTTTTTAGTTTTTAACCTCAACTAATAATTAGCTTAATTTTGTAATGTTCACATACATTACAAATTTGAACATTTTACTACCAATAGAATATTATGTTGCAATTAGAATAAATAAGCAATAATAGCATTAGATGGAATGATCATAGTTACCTTTTAAAATTTTCAATTTTTTGAATTCCAAAGTGATTGGTATATATCAATCAATAGTACAACAACCAGATGCATGCATGATACAAAGTTTACTTTAATTTTCATTTTATAATGGTTTTACCTTTAGGATTGGCTTCATTCACAAAATTGCCTTTTTCTTAAATTTGAATTATTTTCTTTCATATGAAATTACAGCAAATAATTTCTCTAAATTCTTTTCATGATTTCTTTTTCCATTTTGTCCTCTTTTTTGATTTTGCTTGGATCAATTATACATAATTTCTTTGAATTATTTTTTCTTCCCATGATTAAATTCCAAAATTCTTCCAAGTCATTGACAACGTATTCTCTTCTCTCTCTTTCTTTTACTAATGTTTTTCTTTAAGATTCTTTTCTAATTTTACTAAAACTTATTACATGGATAACAACTACCCGCTTATAAACCAATTGCATTTTTTCCTTTCTTAGCCTTCATTGATCGACACATCCTTTCATCTCCTTCACTAGATGTATTTGTTGGCCTTCCATACTTTGTATTCATTAACAATTGGTTATTTTTTGCATTGGAATCAATTTTGATTTGGTTTCTTCCATTGTTAGCTTTTAAGATTATAAAATTTAATTAAATTAAGTTTTAATTAAAACTATAGAGATTCCCATATTTCTTGCAATTTTTTTATAAATTTAATTTTCAAAAAATTTATCAACCTATTCCATATGAGTCTCCTCTATGAGTTCTATCAATTGACCAATTTTTAAATATTTTTAATATTATTTATTATTTTTAACAATTTTTTAAAAATAACAATTTTTTACAACTCAAGAATCCTCATAATATTTATTTTATTATTTTCTTTAAAACTGTTTCAACTTTTTGTTATCTGGTTGCCATATTTTTGATGTGTTAAGAAAAATTTATTAAGTTAATTTTTATAAACTCTATATTTTACTCAAATTTTATTATTTTTTGAGTTCATTTAATATTTAAATAAATTTTGGAACTTCTTTAAGTTCATAAATTAAGCGAGTATTAAATTCTTTACATCTTCAATCTTCATTTTTATCACTTAGATAACTCTGATTTCTACTAGATATCATTGAACTCATAATATTTTTGTACATTTATTTATATGATTCAACTTCTTTCTTTGAGTTATCATATTCTTTTTAGTGGTATATGACTATTTTGAAATAAAATAAATATTTTTTAAAATATTTAAAAATATCAAATAATTTAAAATAACTATAAAACTTATTTTTTGTACATTGGATGCTATAAATTTTCCCTTATTAGAATCTTTGATCTACTTTGAAATTATGATTTTTTATTAATTTAACATCAAATAATTCAAACATTTAAAATAATTATTCTTATTTTTAAGATGTTATACTTCTCAAACACTTTTAGAAATAAAAGGAGGAGATGCATTTATGAAATAGACTAATAATTATTCCTCCTTATATATTTTGTCTTTTAAAGCCTAAAAAAGCTAGCCAAGACTTAACCAATATTTGTTAACCTTAATTGAATGACTTAAGGCAATTAAACTTCTACACTTAATGGTTGTTTTATGAATTGCATCATGTGGAGATCTTAATTGTATTGGGAAGTTATATTAACCTTTATTTACATTGGTCTTTAGACTTAGTATTGTTGCATTAAATATGTGAAAACCACTTAAGGTGATTTGAAGTTAACATATGGTGCTTTAAGGAAAACTTTAAGACCCTTAAGTGCTTTGGGAGTCATTAGGTGTGACTTTGATTAACATGGAACCATTTGGTCATGCACATTTAACATCATATATCCCTTAATAAAATCACAACTTAAGCATAGCATGATAAAAATAATACAACTAGAAATATATATAAGTGCATCTCATTATAATGCAAATTGAGTATCAAAGATAAATATCTAAAATGATGACATGTTACTATTTTGTGAGATGATTTAGTGGTAAAAGTGAACCCTTAATAGGTGTTAAAAATATTGTGATATTTGATGAACTTGTTGAGCTATATCATCTAGCCTATTAAGATTTTTAAACTCTATATCATCCAAATGTATCATTTTAATGACCAAGTCAACAAGGTAATTATTATCTTTATTATTGACTTTAAAAATATTAACAAATACCCTTTTAAGGGATGATGAGAGAAGAGGGATCTCTTATGTGATGGATAAAGAGATTGTACGATACTTATATAGACTTATATTATATTATTTAATCATTTTCCATTATAAAAAAAAGACATCCATATATTTCTTATTTTTCATATTTAAAATCTTTATTTTTTTCATTTAGAAGTTTGATACTCTTAAAATGATCAAATACAATGACATATTATACATCTAATATATATAAACATGAATAAAACATGTTGATTTTAATTTTCAAGTATATATATATATAAAATAACAAATTTGATAAAAATTATTTCACACATATCTTACTTTTCTTTAATTATATATTATATATTTATAAAATAATTTAACAAAATTCTAAAAACTATTTTAGTATTGAAAAGATGACATAAACAAATCAAATACAAATCAAATCTAGCATCCATGATCATTAATAGAAAAAGGATGTTGTTATGGAGCTCAATTTTATCAGAAACTTTTATTTAGACTAAAAAATAAGATATTTATCTCATAAAAATTAAAGAACAATTTGATACACTTGAAGAAAGAGGGATACAAAAAAATTTAATAAGGAATAACAATGTTATAGATTTGGGTTGAATTTGCCTAACGTATTATTATCTTGCAATGTATTATTTTTACTTAAACCTTGCTTATACCAATTTTATTCTTATTTTATCCAATTTGTGCTATCTTATAATATAATATATATTTACTCAGATTTGTCTTCAATATATACAATTAGTTTATGTATTAAATAAATAAAAAATTATTGTAGATAAAATATTTTGTTTATTTTCGATTTAGATGATTTTTAAATTAGCACATCTATAAATGAGACAGGTGTGATCTTAGATTACTTATGAGAACTTATATTTTATTTTAAATTTATACATTAAACTTGCCAATTAAGAATAAGATGATGTCGGTTAAATGCGAATAGTCTACAAGCATTCTTCATTAAAAAAAAAAAAAAATTAATTCAAGCAACACGTCGGCAACTTCAACTAAGATTATGTTAATTTCTTTAAACCCTAAACCCCGCTCCCCACCCAAACCAGACTAGCCGAAGATACGAGCTAAAATTCCCCTCCCTTTTTTTTCCGTCCATGGCCACGGCAATTGCTTTAAAGGTGGCGAAGAAGCACCGTTCCTTGGCATTGCCCCGCCTTCTCAGTTGGCGTTGCCCTGGCATCCTGCGATTCTGTAACAGTGGCCTCGAACTGCTGTCACATTCGCCGCCGGAAGCAGAGTCGGAGATGGAGTCTAACATCGCCTCCTTTGCCCAGATTCCAGGGCGGAAGGTGCTTGAAACCTTCGTAGAGGAGTTCGAGATTGGGTCCCGGACCATCAGACTTGAGACTGGCAAGATTGCCCGCTTTGCAAACGGATCCGTTGTTATTAGAATGGATGATACGAATGTCCTGTCAACCGTGTCGTCTGCCAAAACAGACGGTTCCCGCGATTTTCTTCCCCTCACAGTATAAGTCCTACCATCTTCTAGCTTCTCGTTTTCTACTTCTTTTTCCTTCGTTTGTGTGATACGTTTTACTGGAAATTTGATATGGAGACAATGAAATAAATGGCCTTTGGGGTCGTTTTGTGTGCTATTGAACAAGGTACATTGCTAGCCTGTGTAGAAAGTTAATAAACTGCCAAAAGGCATACACATATACAATAAACCAGTCTTCACTGACCAGATGCGTTTCTCGCCTTGTTTATGTTTACTGAGAGCTGGAACTGGTATTTACTACTAATGGACAGTCTAGGAGCTGGATAATGACTTATGTGATGTTGCATATTAGTTGCAGCTGTTATCTTTTGATATGGATGCTTAGCTAAGATTTGCAGCTACTCTATGTTTTTTTGATGAAGAGGTGATAAATGCCCATTGATTATGTCAACAGTAGAAAATTAATACAGAAGGAAAGAATGCCAAACATAACAATTCTTGTTTTTTAAAAAAAAAATATCAATTCCAATCATGCCCTCTTTTCCTAAATAGATAAGATATATTGAAGGACCTTAGACATGTAATCAAAAATACATCTGAAGATAAAAAATGGTGTTAATTGCATCAAAATGGCCATTGAAAATAAGGAAATGTATTATTCAATTCCAGTGCACAGTCACGCACAGTTCATGTGAGTGTTTGAGCAAGGCTTTCATTGTGAACGGGAGGCATCATAATTGTAACCTGAGGTTTGATTAACTTTTTCCTTCAATGTAAAACTTTGTACTCACCATTACAAATGCTAATCTAAAAATTTTTGTTATCCTGGTTTGCTGCAGTTTCATTGTCATGCTAATTAAACAAGTTTTTTTTGTGTTATTATGCTATTAATTATCTAATACAAACACACACACAAACACACATATTCATATCTATGTATTTATGTGTGTATATATATATATATATAATATTATAATCTCTTCAAAGGTTGATTACCAAGAAAAACAATATGCCCAAGGTGTCATCCCAACAACATTTATGCGGAGGGAGGGCGCTCCAAAGGAAAGAGAACTTCTATGTGGTCGTCTCATTGATCGACCAATCCGACCTCTTTTTCCTGCTGGTTTCTACCACGAAGTTCAGGTTTTATTTAGGATTATGGAATTTTTATATTATTAGAATAGTTGTTCACTATCTTTTTATTTTCTAACCAACTATATTTCCATTATTTTGCATTGTAATAGGTTATGGTTAATGTTCTTTCATCAGATGGGAAACAAGATCCTGATGTTATGGCTGCAAATGCAACATCTGCGGCTCTCATGCTGTCTGACATCCCTTGGGGAGGACCTATAGGTATGATACGGGTAGGAAGAATTGACGGCCAATTTGTTTTCAATCCTACCATGGACGAGGTAATTTGTGTATCAAGTGAGGTCATACTGATGCTTTGGTTGGCAAGCCTTTCTTAGTAATCTTGCTAGGCACTACCATGATACTCATTATTGCCGTAGCTTATATTGACATGTTCTCCTTAAGAGCTTCCTTTTCCTCAAGTGTTTGTTATAGAACCTTATTATGCTATATGAAATTGTTCAGCTAAGCTCGAGTGATCTTAACTTGGTTTATGCCTGCACTCGAGATAAAACTCTAATGATTGATGTTCAAGCTCGTGAGGTCTCAGAAGCAGACCTTGAAGCCGCCCTAAAGCTGGCACATCCTGAGGTTACTTCATTTGAGTTTGTTTGCTTCTGTTTGAACCATGTTGGTTCTGTTATGCTTAAAATGACTGATGGTTACCAGGCTGTCAAGTACATTGATCCTCAAATAAGATTGGCTCAAAGAGCTGGGAAAATGAAGAAAGAGTATACAGTATCAATGATCATGAACAAGGCAGTTGAGAAAATAAGAAATTATGTGGAAGAGCCAATTGAGGCTGTATTTACTGATGCAACATATGGAAAGGTTTCTTTTGATCTTTAATTGCTTTAATGTATTGTGCCACACATTATCCTCTCTTTCAGAAACATGCTGCCTGTTTTGCTCTAACATAAAAGCTTTTATTTAAGAAATCATTCTTTTAGCAATTCCTCTCAAATGTTTTTTAATAAGAAAAACATGTAGGGCATCAACGTTCTGTTATTGGATATGCTTTTAAATTTATTTTTGCTATGAAGAAACCTTCTTCATGGCTTTCAACTGGCTTCTCACAGATGCAATATTATCCTGCTATACTTGGAGGTTATTAGGTTCACATGATGTTGATTTCGTTTGTTCTTGACTCCTCTAGTTTGAACGCGGTGAAGCATTGGACAGAATAACAGAGGGTGTAAGAGTGAAGATTGAAGAAGAATTTGATGAGGAGTGTTTGAAAGCTTTACCAAAAGTTGTTGACAATATCAGGAAACAGGTATATGAATGTTCATCTGTCAATAAAACTTATTTTCATTTTTCTGATTCTACATTTTGATGCTGTACCCACTTCATAGAGGACAATTTTTCCTGTAGATGCATTTCCTTGAAGTACATTGTCAAACCCTTTTCCATGCATTAGGCAACCATTTGGGTTGGAAATACCTAGTATACTGTACCATTAAAGAAATTTATTCACTTTATATACAACCCGAGATTCAAAAAGATATTTTCTTGTATTCTTGTACTCTACAATGATTTTGAAGGCAACTAACTTATAAATTTGTCAAAGAAAGAGAAGATGTAAGTTGTATCTACATGCTGTAGAATGATTTCAAAGCTATTTGAAAGGGTTTTATATGAAAACAATTGTCAAATCAATTCTTCTTGGAAAAACTTAAACAATATAGAAACCAAGAACTTTTCAACATAAATTGACATTTTACACTAGAAGTTGTACCATTTTGTGAAATAAATGTCATCAATATTTGAAATTTATGTAAATTATGAATTCAATCACATATGACAAAACTTAATTTAAGTTAGAGGAAGAAGATTATTACAAAGGGAAACGAAGGAAGTGTGGAATCCTCATAGGTTGAGAATGGTCTAAGAAGAAAGTATGGGAGAAAGAAGAAGACAACTTCCATTGAAGAGAATACAATTAGAAAAAGAAGGAAGAACATTTGTTAAAGAGGATCTTGCTTCACTTTCTATGCCTTTTAGATCATAGTCCAAGATCAAATCCACAAATAGGTCTATTTATAGTTGAAGCTATTGACACATGTTGAATTCAGTTTTACTTGTGAGATATTATAATTAGCATTCAATTATATTTATCCAATTGATTGAGTTGATCTATCTTCTGTTAATGTTTCTAAGTTGTTATTGCCAAGCCTATTGAAGCACCATAATGAAGTAGTTAACTAAGCTTCATTTGTTCAATAATTTACTCATGAAATTGAATCTATATTATATGATGGAAGATGAATGCATGATCTTCACACATCTTTTTCTTGTGGCTTTGGCGTTGAGGTTTAGTCCTCGAAGGATTGGATTTGAGGTTTAGACCTCGAAGGATTGGTTTTGAGGTTTAGACCTTGGAGGACAAACCTCAAGTGGTTAGCCTCAAGGATGCTAGTCTGAAGGGTTGGCTTGAATTATTGCTATGTAGTTGGAGTTTGGAACAATGGTTGAAACTTGATAAGTGAAATTTTATATATTCATTTGATGTTTGAACTATTTATATTATAATGAAGAGTTTGTTGTTATTCTCTTATATACTTGAGGATATATGAAGTAATGAAACATAACATGAAATTTAAACTTTGAAAAATTGTTTATTTATCTAATATGCATAGTAGCTCATTTACCTCCTTTCTAAATCTAGATGCCTGGGTCAAAGCTAGCCTTTACCAAACTTTGTTTGCACTCTCTTGAGATGAGTCACCATTATGTATAGATTCAACACAATACTCACCACTTGTCGTTATCATTGATAGAAGAGGAATCTTTTATAAGATGAAAATGAAGTTGAAGACGAGTAACAACAAAAGCTATGGGCAAAGGAGTCTCCCAAGTCTTTGTTGGAGATGGTGCTGGTAGTTGCGTCACTTGAAGAGCCCCTTATCATCTTTCTTAAGGAAATCATTGCTTCAGCTTAAGGAGAGTAATTCTATCACCAATGGTAGAAATAGAGATTCTCTTGCTCTTGGTGGCATTGAGTTGATCAAAGGCATGGATTTCACTTCTGTTGATTTTGATGGTACCATGAAGAAGCTAAAAAGGATGCCTTTCTTGTGGTTACTATAGACGATGTCAAAAAATGTTGATTCAAATTATAGATTTATGGGTATTTAATCTAAGCTAGTAGAAGAAGTTGATTATAGGTGGAAATGAAGAAAGATAAAAATTTTCATTAGTTAAGGTTGACCAATGAAAAAGAAACTAATAAGAAAAAAAAGATAATTTTTCACAATGAATATAAGAAGAGAAAGAAGAAAGAGCTCTTGATAGAGTGGACTGCACTTCTTTCTCTATGCCCTTTTGGTCAGAGTACAACAATGAGATCCACAAATTGATTCCTTAGGGGTTTATGTATAACATAAGAAAATATTGACATAAGCATTTTTTATACATGAAAACTAACATTCAATTATAATAGCTTAATTGATTGGAATTAACATGTGCTTATTACTGCTATGGCTGAGTTTGTTATCAATGCCAAACATGTTACAGTGTCATAATTGATGTGAGTAAAAGAGCTCCTTATGCTCAATAAATGACTTTTAAAATTGAATCTATGTTGCTTGAAGGAAGATGAACCCATGATCTTTAATTATCTTCAATCTGTGGGGTTGTACTTGATAAGCCGGTTTTGAGGTGCATACTATACTTGGGTTTGAAAGATGGTTCACCTTGGTTACATAGAATATGATGAAATATCTTAATCTTAACTTGGCTATACAATAGTCAATGTTGGATTTGTTTTACATGAAAAGTAGTATAATTACAAAAGAAATGTGAAAAGAATTAATTTTATTTCAATTGAAATTTAAATTTGGCTTTGTTAATATTGAAAAAAAAAGCATAACTACTCAAATATCCCAATTCAACAAAGTATTGAAAAAATACAAAAAAAAAAAATCTAATCTGTGACCCAGATAAACTACTAATGTTACTCTTATGATGAACAACATAAATCACAACTAATGATTTTGCAAAGAAAATCACTAAAGAAACCATCAATTAAGACATAGGAGGTAAGAAATGGGGAAATAATATGAAAAAAAAAATATTATCAGATGGTGTCTATAGTGCAACAACTAGATTAATACATCCATACCAATGATATGTGTCGAAGCATGTCATTTTAGTAACATAATCTATTTATCAACAAGGATATAAATGTACAAATCCTTAATGTCATAATCAACTATATATTAACATAACTATCATGTTGGTATGCTATGATCACCTTATTATAGGAATATTGTTGCCAACTTGAATCAATGTAAATTTGTCATTTTGTAGGTGTATCAACCAAGTTTGCTAATCAGTTCACATCTTCAACATTTCGGCCCTTTACTTATTTGATGCAACTTTTGCCAAATAAGGTATTATCGACCACATCATCAGTCAAACAAACAAGTAAGCACATTTTGTATGCATGCATATCTGTTAACAATATATAATCGTTATGAAAGTAATAGAAATGTGATTATATATAAAAGATGTATGTACAACTAATAATATAATGTGTAATAAATAATAATTTAATTTCAAAGTTATGTAGCAAGAGTAATAGAATAATGCTGATAGAATAAGCTGAATAATAACAAGATATTGAATCCTTAAAATATCATAACATGCTTTTGAATATTAAGGAGTATTTAAACCATAATATTATGCATGAATAATTGCATATAAGTTGAATTCAGTTATAAAAAATGCCAAAGGAAAGTGACCCTCACAACAAAGGGTATGCTAAAATTAATAGGCAAGAGTCATCCACTTAAGGTGTGTGACTTGGATAAGACTTCAATGTTATCCATGAAGCCCGTGGTCTACGATCAACTGAGCAACTTAATACAATAATTGGAGTCATAGTATTGTTTAATATATCAATTAATTGCTAAATTTTATGATTATGATTAGCTTAGTAGAATTCCTCATTGAATACAAACTTATCAAATTAAGAAAATCTAGTAGTAAGTTATTGCTTAGCCTAAATTAAAAATTCCACAATAATTTTTAAGGTGCATTTTTAATTAATTTTATTAAAATATATATTTTAGGATTAATCAAAATAATACAAAAATAATTTTAGAAAATTAGAAAGAAAAGGTTGTGCTCACAATGGTAGTCTCAATGGTAGTGATGTCTTTGGATGGTGATACAAGGGGCGATGATCATGTTGAGGAATACAAAATTGTGGTGCATCACAAGGCTTTGAAAATTAGGGGTGATAGTTGTGAGATATGGTGACAATGATGGCTATAACGATAGAAGTTCAAGAGAGAGAAAATGACTGAGGAGAGGAAGAAGATGTTAACAATGATAGTTTCAGTGTGTAGATCATGAGGGGAATCCTTGTTTGGGCATGACAACAGATCTCATGATACCCAAATGGTAAAGAGAGCCCAATGAATGGAGGGATTGATGAGTAGGGCTCGTGAGAGAGGGGAGGTGATGTGCACATGAGAACTATTGGGAAGAGCTAAATTGGGAATTGGTTTAAGATAGATAAGTTATTAGATAATTAGGTTTAGTTAATATTAGGTGTAGTCAAATTTGGTTCAATTTAATTGAATCGAACTGGTTCTTTTTTACTTTTTTTATAAAGTATTTTGGGATAGGCCTTGAGGGTTTGGCTTTGAGAGGCAGGTCTCTAAGGACTAGCCTTAAGCTATTAATGATTCACGTGGATGAATTCTAGATCAAGGATTAAAACTTTGAAATTGAAATTTTGCAGAAGCTATTTGTTCTTTCATTTGTGTTGTAGTGAAGAATTGCCCATTCTTCATATACCTGCTTGTGAGCATATGATTTAATGAAAAATGATATGAAAATTCGAAATTAATATGTTCTTTAACTTAGCTAATTTGGGTGATGGCTTATCATTTCCCTTTTTAAATCTAGATAGCTACTGAAATACTTTCACTTAATGACTTTTTGTCTCTCTTGAGAAGAAGAATCGCCACTATGGATAGATTCAGTGCAATTTTCATGGCTTGGAATGATCGTTCTTCAATCAAAGAGGAATCTTTTGGGTGGAAAAGAGAGGAGAATGAAACTGAAGAAGAGTTGTGAAAAAAACAATGAGTAGAGGAGATTCTTGAATCTTTGTTGGAGATGAAGCAGGTAATGGTGCCATTGGAAGAGTCCTATGTCACTTAAACTTCAAAAGAGCAAATTCTATCACCATTTGCTGAAATAGAGATTACCTCTCACTTGATTCAGACTTGAGCAATTAAAGTTATGTATGCCACTTTTGTTGACTCTGTTGATACCATGAAGAAGCCAAAGAGGTGTTTGGCTTCAGCAAAATCTTTGCTGATCCATCCTTCCTTTTACAATTGCCTTCTTAGATATCCTAAAGAAGAAAGTAACCATCCCTTTTTTTGCCATCGAAGGGAAGAGGTTCCATTCTAAAGAGGTTGTAGCTGAAGTTTCAAGGGAATTTAAAGAGACGCAGAAGAGTAGGAAGGGAAATAGGATCTGGGACACTTCCAAGAAAGGTTATCATTTTGTTGTCTGAATGAAGATTGAAGAGGGAGTTAGAATTGATTTAAATGATATTCTTTATCTAGTTGTGGATAGAAAAGTCTCTCTTGAAGTTCCAAATTTTTGAAGGGAGGAGGTGAATTTGATTATTGATAAGGACAACTATTTGGCTAACATGATATTACCTCTCACTATTGACTTTGATGAAGAACCAGTTATGATCTGTGAGGATTTGAAATGGGAGTTGAAGGAGAATTTTGAGTAAACCTGGGAGGTATTGAGATATCTAAAAGCTGTAAGTGCAAATTGGTTGGTTCCTCATAAATTTCTTGACAGTACTTCATTTAAGATGAAGAAGATAATAAAGAACCAGTAGAGTGAGAATGCTGTACTCTAGATATTGAAGGAAAACCAAGAAAATGAAATAATCTCCTATCAAGAAAGAATTTCCCAACTAAAAGCTGAAGTGGAGCTATTGAAAGACTAATATAGAGTTCTCTCTTGCACTTGGTAGAGAATTGCAAAAGTGGAAGTTTTGTGTTGGATTCTAAGAAACTAGTTGATGAAGTGAGCTTATCCATTTTGACTGAACTTTGTAGGTTGGCAATATATCAGCTAGGTTTTGAAGATGACATTTTATTTTATTAAGTGGAGCTCTGCTTGTGGATATCTAAATTCTTCGTTATTGAGGAAGCTTTTAAGGGATTCCATCACAAGAAATTTCCTCAAGAGAGTGTAGAGCCTCAAATATATAGGGATTCCATTGTGGTGCTAATCCTTGGACTCCCTTATGGGGCTATTTTTTGAGAGTGTTTATGTAATTTTCTTTTTTATTAAATTGTAATTTTGCGTAATTATGAGTAATAGAAATGAAATCGACTTTTATGCAAAAGTATGTACCTTTTTGTTTTTTTCCTAAGGAGAATGATGGTTTCAATTCCTTGAATATTGATTAATGTGCCAAATTTGATTTGTTAAGACTTATTTATTGAAAACTGAAAAGTTGGGCGGGCCCATGACCGTCCCATTATTTGATTGTTTGATGGGTCCATTGATTAACATTTGTAAAGAGTAGAATATCCATTGGAAATTCATTTGAACATTTCATTTTGAACTTGCTTGTCTTTCTCCAGCTTTCTTGTACTCTTACTTCTTTATGTTGTTGGGAGTTTGGTGTTTTAATAAATGGCTCGTTACCCACGCTAAATCTAGCATCAAATTTGTGTTGGAGAGCTTGATAACTTCTAATTTAGTTGAGAATGAAGGCATGTCATTGAAAATCATAGCGGAAGACATTTTTGCTGATTCACATGGCTTTAGGCTGCACCTTAAATTTGTCGAGCAGCTATTTCATCGAAGGAGTGACCTTTCACTGATATGCATTGTGGGATTTGTATTTTTGCTGATTTTCATTTGTATGATTTGTATGCTTTCAATCTTTTTTGTTGAGCTGATGGATTACTTTGATATTATCCTCATCAGTTAGCACCTAATGTAGTGGTCACCATCTATTCTTTTAATGAAATCTTGCAGAAAAATAATTTAAAGTTGTTGAAGGGTAAGTTCTAGTATATTTTTGAGATTTTGGAGAACTCTTCTCATCTTAGATTTGTGTACTTCAAGAGACAAGATGGGAAAAAGCACTTCAGAATGCTTTCATCTTATTTGGACTGGAAGCAATGATATGTCTTCATCTTGAAGTCTCAATATGATTCAATGGTCTATTCGATACCCAAAAGATAAAGAAATATACTTCAAAATCAATTGTCTCTTAGAGGTTGTTATCTCTCCTCAACATTCATATGAATATTGATGAATTCTTGAACTTTACTATAGACGAAACTCCTGATTTTGTTGGTTGCAAAATTAATTTGATAGGGAAGTTGTCCCAAAATGATGGCACAAGCATAATAGTGAAGAGTAGGTTTGTTGAGTTCATTTTGAGAGCTTTTTCATTGATTGAAGGCCCAAAAGCTACTCAAAACTACAAGAGGAAATCATGAAGACAAGGACACATGTTGTTTCCTTTTAGGCCTCTGGATCTATTGTGATGGGAATGACCTCATTGCCTTTGTAGAGAAGATGAAGGTTGTTTCACAAGGAGAGAACCAAGCAAAAAGAAGTTTTTGAATAGTTAATAGGTTTACCTCCTTCCTCTAGAAGTTTAAGTAGTATGAATAAAATTCTTTTTCAAATTTCTTTTAATAAGAGGCTTAAGGAGCACTTGTCCTTGGAGAAATATTTTTCAAGGCTTTTGATTCAAAATCCTCTTATTATTAACGATTGGCTTTGTGTCACCTCAAAGGACTTACTAGTTTGTTTGTTTTGTATCTATGTAGATCATGTCATATATTACTATTGAACCCACATAACTCATTTATATGCTTGGCTTTAAGGAGGTGTCAATTATGAACTTTATTTTGCCTGTAGAAAATCAAACTACATCTGAAGTTAGACATAAAATTTATGGATATGCATGGTACTAGTGGTTGCTTCCAAATCACATCTCCTTTCCAAAGGAAGCCTTAACTATTTGTAAAAGTTTCAAAAAATTTTTAATTTGAACATTGTTGCGTAGTCTTAGATGATGAAGGTTGGTATGTTGGAGTGAAAAAGATCTAATTATGGAATTTCTTTTCCTTGGGTATTTTCTTGACTATTGGACTTGTCTTGATCCATGTGAAGTAATTGATGCGAACAAAATATTTTCTTTTTGGCCTTAATAGAGATTGGTGAAGTTGAAGTAAACTTTTCATTTATCATTCCTCTTCTTTACTAATACAATGTTAGTCAACTAGTTTGGATAGTGGATAAGTTGATCAAGTGAATTCTATTTTGTGTAGCTTTCGACTTTGGCCTTTATTGTTCTTGTTTTAGTTGAGTAAAAGACCCCTTCTAGTAGTGCATTGGGGTGGAGTGCTGCCTTGATTTACATTATGATGTTATTTTTCCCCCAAATTGTTATCATAACATTGACTTATTTTATCAAAAGGATTAGAGTAAGCACTTTTCATATTTTATAGATTATTAATTATTAAATTACTAAAGGAGTCAATAAAAGCAATCGGAAATTTTGCAATTTTTCTTAGGATGGAACCTTTAGTTATTGTGGTGAAGAGAGTTAAGATAGCACTTTATGATTGTACTAGATCCCTTAAATCAATACAACATTAGAAGGTATAGGAAACTTTAATGGTATGATGTGATATGAAAGCATGTTATAGTAGTTCTTTTAAGGGTGGCATTGTATCAAGAAGAGCCTTGATCACAAAAAAGTTCATATGCATCATAGACCTTCATTGATCGTTGTTTTAGGGCTAGTATGCCACATTTTTAATGAACTCTAAGAGGGCTCCTATGCTCTCTATCCCTAGATTTTCATGATCCCCATCTCTTTAAAGGTATGAAAGAAGAGGATGTCTAGAATGCTCTCCATGTTGGTGAGTATCTACAATACGTCTAAGTTAGCTACACAATTCTTTATGATGATGTTGTCAGCATAGGGATTGCTAAGAAAGGGTAGCATAGAATGAATGCAATCAAGTGTGGTTAGAGGGATTCCTAAAATAGAAGTTGTATATTTTGTTGTCAAGTTATCATTGCTTGCATTGCCCCTTCTTCTATTTGAACATGTCCTTTTTCCTTCTTCTCTAATGGTAACTCCTCTTGTGTCAAGGAGTTTCTATTGATTGGGCCCTCTCCAGTATGTCATCAAGAGAGATTGAAATATATTGATTTAGAGACTTACGAAAATTCTCAAGTTCAAGGGCACAAAACAATGCTACTAATGAACCTCATATTTTATTCTACATTTAGGTTCTCATCATTTCATCTTTGGAGGAAATGCTAGAGCATATCTTTGTCTCCTAGACTCATATTGAAGAAGTATCAAATGAGCTTCTTTGAGCATGCAATGGTAATAGAGAATACTTTATGGAGAGAGACAAAGTAGTGGATAAGTCAATCATGAGCCTCCATAATCATTTCAAAGTAGCTTCTTTGAGAAGTGGTAAACTTATGTTACTTTGTTTATTGGTTTTTGTTGATTCAACTGTTGGCTAATGAAGGGAGCTCTAAATTTTGTTGCTATGCCTTTGGTCATAGGATTATTATTACTATTTCAATTGTCCCAATTTGGCTAAGCTTGGGAAGGAACTAAGATTAGGGTTGTAGAAAGAGTTGATTCATGTTGTATGCATTTAGGATTGGATTGCTTTGAGGAGCTTGTTTGTTATTAGATCATTTTAAGGTATTTGGGTGTGGCATCCTCAATACTTTGGCATGCTTTCTGATGCGTACTCTTGCACTAGAGATCTCTTTGTTATTTTGGCCTTTTTTTTCTTTCAACATTGCAATTCACTTACGATTTTTATTGACACGTCAAAAGATGTCGGAAATATTTTGGATGGAGAGATGGAGTAGGTTTACTTGCATTTGTTGGAGAGATAAATTGAGGAGAGGTTGGATGGTTCAAGATGGGGTTGGAAACATTATAGTCATCAAATTGTTGTTAGTTGCTTGATTTCAGTTGGGTGAGTTTGATGATAAGAAACTCAAAATTATAGTTATTGAAGACATGTCAAGTGATATTGGAGTTTTATATTAATCAAGAATAATCATTAGCTAAGAGAGATGGCTTAACACATTTGATGTCTTGAATGGATCTGTAAGTCCACTAAGGATTAGTTTAAAGTTCAAAGATTTTGACATGAAGAACGTTTGTATCCTAGGATCTTTATAGTAAATGTTGCTTGGTATGCACTTGTAGTTTAAGACACTCTAAAGTATTGTCTTAAATTTAAGTGATCTACAACAAAGAAAAGTTCAAATTGTCAACCCAACTCTCTTTACAATGTCAAATATTTTTAGACCTTTAATTTTATGAGCTAATGTCAAAAATATATATTTTATAATTATTTTCAAGTTTTATTATTTCATAAAATACTTTTATAGTCCTTTTCAATTATTCAAAGCATTTTTAAAATGAACTTGTGCATCAAATTGTTTGGTTGAGGACTCAAATGGTCCATTTGGAGTACCAATGGATCCACCAATCTAGCATAATTTTAGTTAATAGTATAGTCTAATCATGAGATTGGATCGTTTTGAGAGAACCCAATTTTCTTTGGGTTTATAACGATCAAATTGTTTGATCATGAAATTCCAAAACAAGCTTTACAGAGATTAACAGCTATCCAATGTTTAAATTGGCAAATCTTGATGAGATGATCCCTTGGGGTGTTTTTTGAGTTCATAAATCTACATAAACATAAGCCATGCATTTTAACAAGCGAATGAACGGAGATCATTTGAAAACCTATTAAACAAGAGTTTAGAGTTAGAACATATATGCTTTAGTTGTAAGCTGTGTAATATTGATCAACCCTAAGCTTTCCACAATGTTTGTCAAGATTGGCTTGGTTTTTTTGGTTTTTTTCAAACAATCTCTTGGTGAATAATTCTTATGTGATTTTTCTATTTTCTGTTCATTTATATTTCATTATTTTGGAGTTTTTATCTTCTATTTGGTAGAATGATTTTTTTCCTCCTTGAAGTTGTTTGCATAGGCCTCCTTTGGGTTTGGTGAGTGTCTCCTTTGGGGCATTTGTTTAGGTCTTTTGGTACTAGAGTTGTTCTTTTGGTTTGTTGTTGTGGGCCTCTTTGAAGGTTAGTTTGTAAAGTTTTTGTTTGCTAGTTTTTTATATGACGAAGACCATAGATAAAGAAAGGCTGTGAAAAAAGTGAGAATATCTTTGTTAATTCTTTCCCCTGATAAGATGGTTGGCTGCAGAGGTTTTGAAAGGGGGTGAATGAGCTCTTTACAGTGGGATTGAAAGTCTTGGAGCTATGCCTTATTATTCGATGTATAGGAAGATGGTTTCCAATAATGGGTTTGGGCTTTGAGTAGTCAATGGTTAATTGTCTTGGAGTAGAAGGGTTCTTCTATTTGTACTTCCTCTCATTGGCAAGAAATGTGTTCCGTACCTAGTTATCTTAGGTCACAGGGCTCCAAGTGTTGTTTCCCAATTTGGTTGAATGGTACTGACCTGGTTCTTGGTTGAAGTGGGGTTTGTTCTTTCTACTTGTTGCTGATTATCATGGTTCATTAGGAAGGCACATGGCTTCATCACAATCCCTTCCATTGCAGCCAGAAGCCTTTGTGAGAGAGCAGGAGCTCAGGGTTTGTGTCTATGTCGAGTGCTTATTGGTTGGATCAGTCCTTTCTTTTCCTTTATTCTATTCAGGTGACATTTCGTTTTTTGATTTACCTTGTCCTGGCTTCTTTTTGCTTGGTTAGATGTATGATAACAAATAATATTTTTTAAAATTGTACCTTTTAATTGAATTCCTTTATGTTTTCTTCAGCTGCTTCTATAATAATTTATGTTGCATGTTGTCTTTGTTATATGTGTTAACTGTTGATTTACAACATCGGTGGTTTGTGTATCTATAATAGGTTGTTCGAAAAAGGATTATTGAGAAAGGTCTAAGGGTTGATGGAAGAAAACTTGATGAAGTGAGACCTTTGTATTGCGAATCTGGCACCTATCCAATTTTGCATGGATCATCAATCTTCTCACGTGGTGATACTCAGGTACTAAAACTGCTTTTGGTCTCCACTTCTTAATGTCTCCTTCAAAAACTTTTGGTTTACTGCTGCAAGTTTTCCTGAAAAACTTTAACATAGAGACCTCCGTGGTAATATTTAATATAGGTTTTGTGTACGGTAACCATTGGAGCACCTGGAGATGCACAGAAATTGGATTCACTTGTTGGTCCTCCAACAAAGCGATTTATGCTGCATTATAGCTTTCCACCATTTTGTATTAATGAAGTTGGCAAACGTATTGGTTTAAACAGGCGTGAAGTTGGGCATGGTAAATGGTCTATGATCTAATAATGCTAATTATTGCACGACGGATACTTCAAAGTCTTGGATCTTACCACTATTTTGCAAGCTTGAATTGAGAAACTTTTATTTGTTCATGCTGTTTTCGTATAGAGGTAGAATTAGTTTGTTGGCTGTTTGTACTGGTAATGGAAGAAAGCCTAGATTCAATACTAATGAATGATTTCTATTGGCTGCCACAGCGATAAGGATTTTACTTTTGATTTTTTTTGCATCCCCGAATCTCAATAAGTTTGATGTTTATTGCTGTTTTTAATTATTTTCTTAGTTCTTTTAATTCAAAAAAATTAAAGAAACTTTAAAACAATTAAAAAGCTATATATGTTACATATACCAATATTGTATTTTTTTGTGTGAATTATTTGGTGATGTTGTGTTTACCTTGGTTTGGGCTTTCTTGTGTGCGAACAACTGTCGAACATTGTTTGTATATATTCTATGAATTTTAAATTAATTGTTGTCTTATGGTATGTAATGCACGAATTTTTCATTAGCATAACAAACAATTCTAATATTTAAATTTTTTATAAATAACAAAACTTAAAATTCAAGGTTGAGCATTGAGCAAAAACATTAAGTTTGCTTTGTCTAAAGTCTAAGACTATTAACATTTTGATTTCACGTTGATCTTATATTGTCTCAAGTTTGTATTAACATTTTTTTTGATTCGATCTCTATCTAATCTAAGCTTTGGACAATTGATTCGATTTGATCTTGATTTGAGTCAAACTTGGCTGTTGGTTATTGATTTCAGCTTGATCTAAGCTAAACTTAATTCAACTTTTAATTAATTTTGATTTCTTACCAAAATTCTTTTTCATAAATTTGTTTATATATCCAATGATGTTAAATGTATTAATATGTGCTACTATAATTCTCAAACTTAATTTCTTTGTATGTCTATATATGCTTAAATTGATAAATAGATTGATATATTCAGCGATATATTGTTATTTGATCTGATTTTGTACTAGTTTGAAGCTCATAATATTTTGATTCTACTCGAGCTGATGTCATAATTCGGTCATTGCATTTTGATTCAACTCGAATTCAATTAGATTCTCAGGGGATCTTCAATTTTAAGTTTAACTTAAAGCTCTTAAAATATCTCCATCAATCTTTAATCTTCATGAATATGTTGGGGTTGGTTGTCTATTCATTAAGATAGGATAGAATTTACACAAGGTTTTGATGCTACATGAAAAATGTCTTTAAATACAGTATAATAAAAGGAAATATTCTTGTATGAAATTTGCTTTTAAAATAAAGTGTGACAAAAGAAATACATCTCTGGCATACCAAAAGTGGTGATGTCATAGCATGTGATATTAACATACACATATTATTACAATACCTTATGTTGTAAACTTCTAAGACATTTTAACTCAAAACATGTTAATCATTTATTAGGCTTTTTGGACAACAACATGGACATTTCTTGTTGTACGCCTTGAGTTTCACATAAACTCTGCCTAACTTGAGTGAACTTAGGTGAATATAGAAATATGCTTGCGTTGTCTCTTTTTATTGACAATCTAGGCTATCTCTTCTATGGATATATACACCAACTTGGCAATTTAATACTTGTGTCAATATTATTGGGACTTAATGGTTAGCATAATTTCTATTTCCACTATGATCTTTGCTTATGCATTTAAACTATAATTTATATTTCAATTTAGTTGTTATCTATAGTTTTACGCTAAGAAATTATTTTATTATTCATTCATTAACATTGAGAATCTCTGGGTAGTATTAGTGCAACAACCATAGTTTGACTATTTGATTAAATTTGCTTGTTAATAGTATTTGTTGATTTCATTACTTGGCCTTATAGAAAATTGATTGAGTGTCCAAAGTGGTGCTTAGAATAGTCTTGATTGATATATTAGCAAATCCCCACTAATTGACGGTGTGTGACATTGAACGGAGGCATGGGTTACATGAAGATTATAACTTGGAGAAAGCCTTACTTAGTGTGGTTTCTTTAGGGAATAGCATTTTTAACGATTTGGCAGTTGAAAAATATTTTTAAACATCTTTTGGAGTCCTAGGTAGGCAGTTCAGGCTTGCTGGAGTGAGGTGTGTTACCCTTCATTTTCTTTATTAGTTAGAGTAACCTCACACCATAGCTAATTTAGGAGTATTCTTGTAAATTTTATTCGTCCTTCCATATTGTTAGAGTGATCGTACAAATTTCTTATGAGTCTTTGTTAAGTTTTGTTTTCACATAATTCTTATGTTTTTTTAATTAAATTTATGAGTTTTTGTGTACTTGATTTTGTGACACTAGTTTAAATGTAACTTTAATTTGTTAATTTGGTGTTAATGTTGATTTGAGTAGTTTGCTTTATATGTTTTAAGACTTTGAAGGATACTCGCATGGTTTTAATGCAATGCTTTTATTTTTTATGGTTCTCAAGGAACAATGTGTAATAATTTCTTGAATTGTTTTGATGTCCATAAATATGCAAACATTTGTTAATATAGTTCCTTCATGATTCTTAATGATCTTAATTGAAGATTTGTGTGCTTTGGATGTAGTATGATTGTATTATTTTTGTGTTTGATTAATGTGCTTGCCCAATACATTAGGTGTGGAGATGGATTGTATAATAAAATCTTAAATGTATTTTCCTATCTATTTGTAATTTGGTTGAATTCAATTATTTGATGACAAATATGACCAGTCTTCTGAAAACATGACAGCAATCTAGTTGCGATCTTACAAGGAGTTCACTAGTTTAGGTGAGAAAATACCTTCATATTTTTCTTGTCTAGAGTAGGTTACACCTGAGGCCATGCAACTAGGTTAAACCACCATCATGATTGTTAGAAGAAGACACTTTTTGGAGTAAGAGGATATAATAACATGGGGAGAAAATTCTTCTTTGACTTTAAAAATAAGTGGATTACCTCTTTGTTACAACCAATAAATAGATTGTGCAATTTAGTAGATGGCTTAAGGTTCTCAACAAGCTTGTACTTACCCAAACCAACTTGATAGCATGGTTTAGATATGAGTGGCGAGTCTTTAGCAAGAGAACATGTATTCAATCCTATGTTGAATTCTAAGAATTCTTTTGAGCCTACACTCCAATACGAGTCCAAATTGGAAGATTTAGGGAGTCTATTCTTAGGCTCTCATGTATATATATCCTTAGTTTGTTCTTTCATGATTTTGTTATTGATAAGTTGCATTCTTTCTGTTATTAAGAGAAAAGACTTGTAATTATCAAGGACAATTTTTATTAATTATCTCCAACTAGACTTGAGATGAGTATAATACCCAAGATTGAAGAGGGCTGTGAGTGATTGAGTGATGTCTCAAAGAGGGGAATCATTGGATTAGTGGCTTCGGACAGGTCCTAGGTTAGGGATAAATAAGTTTCACATCGACTACAGAAGCGCAAATCTTGAGCTTTATAAGTAAATTCATAGTCTTGAATTCATGAGATGCCTTTTAGGGACAAATTTGCATGGGATCTCTTAAGAACTCTATGATTATGCATATAAAGTTAAGTGTAGTTTTGGAATGAGTAATCATTCGAGAAGAACTCTTGTGTGAATCACAAAACTTGATTGGATTGGGATAATAACACAGCATAAAGGTTAGGTTGTTACAATATTGTATTGGAAGAATATCTTTTTTAGTCCAATGTGGTTTGAGAATGAACCAAGTAGAAGTTGGTGAGTCTATAACACTCAAGACCATAAAGGGTGAGAAATGATTGATGGGGATGTCTTAGAGAGGAGAATCATCAAACATGAAGTAACTCTTAGTAGACTTCTAGGTGAATGGAAGGGGGTATAGGGATGAAATAAGTCTCGCATCAACTACAGGAGGGCAATTCTTAAGTTTTATAAGTAATTCATAACATTGAATGGTGAGGTACCTTTTGGAGGGCAAAACTATATGAGATCACATGAGAACTTCATGGTTAAGCATGCAGGGGTTGAAGTAGTTTTGGGATGAGTGACGATGCAGGAAGGGTTCCTGTATGAAAAACACAACTCGATTAGATTAGAATAATATCTCACCATGAATGTGGGATGTTACGAATTGTGTAATATAGCTTTTCAATTGTCGAAGTGTTGACGGAGAAGAAGACTAGAGATTTGATATCAAATCGATTAGGTATGAGGACAGAAGAATACCTCTGGTAGCCAAATGAGAGAAAAGATGAATAATGGAGATAAATCCTATTCTTTTAAGTTAGGTTGTGCTTTTTAGGCATAGGGGTGAACTCTTCTAGGTTTCAAAGTTTTTTAAGAATTTAATTTTAATTCATCCAAAAATATCTAAAAATCTCCTTGATTATATAGTTTTTAAATTATTTATAGATTTAGCATGAAAAGATAAGACCTTATTAATCTTTAACTTCATGAAGATAAGATATCTAAAATTTGAATTTATCATTTATTAATTACATAATTAATTTAATCATCATAACTAATTTAAGAGAGAATAAAAATTCTAAATAATTATAATTTTATATGGCTCAAAAGTGTAGAAATAAAATAAATATATAAATATAAAAACTCTATCTTAAAATCAGTTTCCTAGCTTATGCATGTTTTGATTTTTTAAATCATTCTTTGGCTCAATTTGCATGTTTGTAATAAGTTTTAGTTTATATGAATCATTTACTTATGCTTGTGTTGCATTAAGTTCAAGAAGGCATAAAAGTCCTATATTTTCACTAGTTCTCCATAGAACTTGGGTAGGGTTAAGCATCAATTTTGTCTTGCCAAATTGCCGAAGGTTCATCAAGAAGGCATGATCGTCTCCATTTATTTTTATTGATTATCCATTGCCCATGAGAGGATTTAAGCATAAAGTATTGGTTTTATCATAGGTAGTTTCTTGGCATGACTCTTAGTAGTGGTGGATATTTTCTCAAAAATTGGTTGATTCCATAGTAACCTTGAATGCTTTGTATTTAGCATGTTTATCTTTTCAGAAGATAGACATGGAATTTTAAATACAATATTTTGCAATTTTGATATCTAGTTTATGAGCTACTTCTAAAAAACTCTAAAAAAAATTGGGAGCTAGGCTTTTGTTTTGTAAAGCATACCATCCATAAACTAATGGGTAAATCGGGATTGTAAATTGAAGCTCAAGAGATTTGTTTTGGCGTCTACTTGGGTGATCATGTATTTAGGTGTAGTTAAGATTTTATCAGCAATAGAATTTGCTTATAATGATTTGATGATGATATGTTAAGTTGTCAATTTCCATTTGATAGAGTTCTTAATGAGAAGCCTTTTAATGATTCCTTGTGTATTACTTAATGTTGCCTATTTTGAAGAGAGTTCTTTGAAGTTGCATGGGTATGTTTTAGGCATGCAAACTATATCTAGAGTAATTATAGAAATAAGGATTAGGTCTAGAATTAGCTGTGTTATGCACCCAATTTCTTAACCTCTACCTGCCTCTCCATAAGTAAACTCTATTTGGCTTCTATGTTGAGAGGTTTCGATTTGCTAATATGGATGCTAGATGCATCGTTTTCTTCCTTGATGATCACTTATGCCTTTGGATGGTCTTTCTTCATGACCTTTTGCTTTACTTTGCAACCTCGTTGTTGAAGTACCTTTTCTTAATGTTGGCATTCTTGTTCTATAAATAGTTAATGGACCATCTCCATTAGTTATATTTGTGGAGACAAAATCAGAATTTGCTCTTTTGTGTGTACAATATATATCTTTTTCTCTATGTTGTGTTGACCTCATTGTTTCATTGCTATTACTACTCTCTTTCAATATTCTTTTAGATTTCTCAAGAGAACCATTAAGATAAACCATGCTTGATTGGAGAGTTTCCAAGTTTTAAGCTTTGGTATCAACATCTAGTTTTCATTTTGGCCCCATCAATTTTAGGAGTAGATAAATGATGGCTGGGATGGTTTTGGAGAGGAAATTTAAGATTTTTGGGGTTTGGTAAGGATTTCAACTAGGATATGGTTAAATATTAATAGCTTGCTTTAGGGTTTAGACTCACCAATCATGGTCTATTGGATGAACCAATGCATTAAAGAGTTGTCACTTGTTCAAAGTTAGTGGGGAAAAGTACAATAGAAAACATGTGGTGAGGTTATATATGCTTGGCTTGAGAAGCCATGACTTTTGATTGTGGTGTAATAAATTCAAAAATTCAAGATATACACCATGGTCCATGGTTATGCTTACTAAACCATAGTGATGGGTTCAACCCTTGAACTGATTGGATTGTGATAATGAAACTCGTGTTCAAGTTCTTTGAGATCAAATCACTTGATTAACATGAACAAAGCATTTGATCAAAACAATCAAACCATTTGATCAGAAGAATCAAGCCATTTGATTGGAATGATTAGAACATCTGATCAAAACCATTAGGCCATCTAGTACGAATGGTCTGACCATTTAATTGGAACAGGCTGATTGTTAGATGGGAATAGTTAGGCCATACAGTCCATTTGTTAAGAATAGCTTGACCTTCCAATTAGAATGGTTAATATCTTTTTGATCGAATGCCTGGTTCATTTTCTAGCAATTGGTTCCTATAATCCAAATAATTGTTCTCTCCGATCCAAGCGATTGTGCAATTTGATCCAAACTATTAGTCCTTTCGATACACTTTTGATGGTTTGATCCATTTAATGTTTTAGTTTTTCGTTCAATTGAATGATCCAGTTGTTCGATCCATTGAACTATTTGACTGCCAAATTTGAATGATTGGTCTGCCTTATTTGGATGATTAGGCTTTCTGTTCCAAATGTTCGGATTTTTTTGTACTTGGTATTTAAGTAATTGGACCATTTGTTTCTATTGTTGCATGCCATGGATGTAATGTGTTGTTCTAGAGTTTTGATATATTTGATATTTGCCAAATCTTTTAATCTGTTATGGGTAAGATTACAATTGATATTAGGAGCCTTTTCATGGGTTATTAAGGTTGTGATAAAAAATATATTTTATTAACAAATGAATTTTGAGTTTGGTTAATTCCAATTCAAAGCTAAAATGAATTTGCAGGGTGCCAACTTAAGGTTTGACATGAATTTTTCGTGGTGTGATACAAAAGATTGTTGCTTGTTTTCTGGGCCTTTTTTTCCTTTTGATGTTAGTCATGTTGAGATATTTCTTTAAAAATTGTTTGATATCTATGAATTGCATGATTTCAAGTTTTTGACTTGTATATTAACTACAAATCTTGATTTTCAAAGCAACTTGCTTACAATCTAATTTCTTTACAAATAATGGGAAACATTTTCCATTGCTTTATCACAATGGCATTAGATTGACTTAAATGAAATTTTCAATGTTTAATAAAATTGAAATTTTGTTAACTCATTGTTTTATAAAAAATTGTTGATTTCTTTACTTTATAACTATCAAAATGCGTTATCTGAATCTTGCATTTTCTTCACACTTATATCATAATTCTAGGTTTGCTTGCATAATTGTTTGAATAACCCTTCATTTAGATTACTATGTTTGTGATGCCCAAGAAACCTTTTTGTGGTTCATCACTTTTACTAGTTGAATTCCTTGTGATTGATCTAAAGTAATTTATGATGGATTGGAAAAAATGACTTTATTGCTTGTTTAATTTCATAGTTTTCTTTTATTTTTTAACTATCCATGATTGCCCTTTTATATATGGTAACCTACTGGCTAGACATATATGTGTTTATATTGGTATATCCTTCATCATTTTCGCTTAATTTTTAGTATAATTCTTGGAAGTAATAATGTTTTGTTGATTCAATCTAATTTTTTGATTTTAGCATATATTTAAGTATTTCCAAAGACAAAAATCACATATTTTTGATGGCTGGGATTATTTGATTTGCCAATTCCTTAATTTAGTTTGAGATGAGATGACACAACATACTTTGCCAAACTTTGTTGCACCAATTTGTTTGACTGATTGAATAACTTGATTAGCTCATTGATGCAAACAAGTGATTGATCTTCATTTCTTGGTTGATTGAATTCTTTGGTCTTAAGAGATCATTGCTTAATGGCTAGATCACTTGTTCAATTTTTCTGTTTGTAATTCTTGCATCCCGGTCTAAGATAACATTTGATCCTTTGATTCCTTGTTCCATCTTAAATCCTTGAGTGAGATGAAATCCTTGTTGAAGGGAAGGGGAAAGATGATGGAAAAATAGAATTCCTTTTAAAATATGAAAAGCACTTAAAATTGACAAGTTCTTGCTTTGTGAACTGGCAGTAGTGTCTTCTGATTTTGCTTGGTGATCTCCATAATGTTTTTTTTATACCCAAGAAGCTTCTTTGAATGTACCTTTGAAGCACAAACATGGCTAGGGGACACAGGGAGATGTTGTAGTGAGATAACAAGTAAAAACTAATATAGGTTGCTTGTGTAAACTTACAACTATTATGTTATGAATATACTAAATATAAAGGTAAGTTGTAAGTAGGCCTTTCAGGTTTTTATGTAATTTGCAAGTTAGTTTACAGAAATTCATTCTTTCAAGCTCAATGAAACTATAATTAATCTTTACTGGTATCATGGAGTTATTGTGCTTATGAAGTCCCAAAATTGCACCTATTCTTATATGTTTGTTGCTTCATTCTTTAAAGAAAGAACTTTTTGTGAATCCTTGCAGAATGTTTAGGCGTTCCTTGGGGATTTGGATGAGTCCCTCCTTTTGATCCCCTGGCACAAAGCGACTATGTGCTATGAATCTAAAAGGCATCCGCTAGATTGTTAACTCCTTGAAACCTTTAAAAAGGACCTCCTTTGGTAGCTACTATTGCAATTTTAGGAGCGAAGGTGAAAGTTTTTAGAGTGATGGACGTTGCCATTGCTAGAAGCTATTGCTCATTACAATGGTTGGACCTCATTGTCGTGCACAAGAAACAGAGGGAGGTAAGTGGAGACTGGGGTAAATGATGGTAAAATTGGAATGCGTAAGGGTTGATGTGTTTTACAGGTATAAACATCCATAACCATGTCCCAAATGTTAGCTTTGACAATTTTTGTTAAATTTAGAAGTTATTTGTAATTTTATTGAACTTGAGGATCTAGTTTCCCATTATTGACTGTGTGAACCATCCTTATAAATTACGTAAAACCTGGAACCTAGTAACAATTTACTCTAAATATTAAGTGTAGTTGTTTACTGTAATAAGATTATTTCAATAAAGCAAAAACATCAACAATGTAGATGAAATTGACTTGGTAAATACTGTTTTAAAAACAATGGAAAAGTTAAGCTGACATGAGCTGTGGAAGCTATTGATGCTCTTTGGTTCTAAACTTGTGGTAAGATACAAGATGCAGGCTTTGAATGATTGGTGACAAGAATTGAAATGTGTATGTGAGGAATTGTTTATGTGATAGGATGGTTTCAATCAAAAGTAGAAACGGTACTGGAGTTGAGTGATAATGGTGTTGGCATGTATGCTACAAAAAACATGTGACACAGATGAAAGTAAATAGTGAACCGTAAACCTCTTTTCTGGATGCAAGGAATAATGTAATTAGGTTGAGTGTCATGTCTTTAAACTATTTCCCTAATTGTCTAGATGCCCCTTTTACTTAGCTTGTGATTCCTTTTGCACCTCATGTCTTAGAGCTTTTTATTGTATCATGAGAAGTTTCTGAGTATGTGGAGGTGTAAGTTCCTCTTAGCATGTTAACATCAGATAGGCAACATAAAGGATGGAAAGAGGAGCCTTTTACTAGATTTATCTGTTAGTTAAATCCTCCTTTGTCACTTCTTTCTCTTTTGACTGACCTTTGTTGTTTTAAGAGGGTGGTTTTGAGTCAACAAAGCAAGTTAATTTCAAACTGTTCTAGTTGCATTGGAACAAAAGCCCTTAATCCCTAGGTCTTTAATGTGGTTTAAAGCAACGTTTAGGTGCCTTTTTTACCCTGTATTTTAAGGCATTTTTATGTTTGTAAGGATTCAAATTCAAGCTCCCAACCAGCCTCAAAAGAGGAGGATAGCAAGAGTAGTTATGCCACCAGATGTGGAGCAAATCAGAAAGATAGATGTGGATTCCACAAAACACTGATACAATATTCCATCTTTTGAAGTTGATAGAGCTGAATCTACAGAAAGGTGCAATCTTTATATTTTGAGTTTGATGCGTGTTTTAAGTGCAGTCTAAATGGTTGCACAAGTGGCTTTGCAGCATGGCATAGATACCATAAATTATATTATGCATTTGGCTATAATGTATAGGTGCAAATGGTAGGAAAAGAGGAAATCAGTAAAAATTCAGGTGCCGAATATTTGAATGACTTATGGTACATTATAGGTTAATGTTCTGTACATTATCGCTGGCATGTCCTGCAAGCGTATGGTATGTTAAGTAGAAACACATGGTTGGACTGGTTTTCAGAGACAACTCAAATGGTTCCTTTGGTGTTCAGTTGGATCTGCTCTTTCAAGTGATGGGGGAGATTACAGAAGTGGGCTAAGTGAAACAGTAAAGCAATGGAAAGCTGAAATCAACAGGCAATAGATTTCAGTATATAGCAAATGATGAATAATGAAGATGAAGTGGCAAAGGCCTGACACCTAACAAATTATATTTGTTTTAAATATATTCATTTTCACTGTGCTACCATTATCTTGTACTTGAATTATTTGAATGAAATATCTTCATACTGTTTCTGTTCTGATATTGTTAGGTACTCTTGCTGAGAAGGCTTTGCTGGCCGTATTACCTCCAGAAGATGATTTTAAGTATACTGTGCGCATTAACTCTGAAGTCATGTCATCAGATGGTTCTACATCAATGGCAACCGTATGTGGAGGTATTACAATTTTGTCAGATTTCTTCTCGTCAAAATATAGCTGTCTAACTTCTCATTTTAGTTAATGTTTTCTTGTTCTTGAGGATTGATTAATAGTTTTCTTTAATTTTTTCCTTAAAGATTGGTACTACTCCTATAGTTTGACAATGCATTTACCTTAGTTTGTTTTAACGAAATTGCATTTCTTGGTTGTGTCAGCATTTCTTGGTGATATTTTTGTAGCTTGAAATGTTCTCAAACTTTTTTCCTTTTAATTATATTAAACGATTTATTTAGAAGAATTGAAACATCCATATTACCTTTATACTTGTTATCATGTTGATTTTGGCATTCAACTTGTGGATTTAAGATCAAATATTTTCAAAGGATAGGTCAAGTGGTCCTCTTTCTCATCACTTTCACTTTTTTTATTTGCTCATATTGCCTTCCCCCAGTTGATCTGGATAGAGGGTGTGGGGTTGGCTGTTTGTGTGTGTAACCAAATTTTGCTTTTCACGTCCAATTCAAGATAAGAACTGTGAATTTCTTTACAATGTTTCATTGGAAAGGGGGCTCTTATAGTCAACCATGTCACATCTTGTAATTTGTTATTATGATTCTCTTCTTTGATTGTCTTTGTCTTAGTTGGATGTGTGAGAAGTACCTTAGTCATTGCAATTTTTTGGATCTTTCAGGTAAGAATGAATTGGCTTATTAGAAATTGATTTTGGCAACTCGCATTAATCTTTTGGACATATTTAACAATTCTCTTGGTAATAACACTATTGAGGGAGTTGTCAACAACCATTGAAGTTCAATTCTTCATATGCCACCCTCTTTTTGAATGTTATTCCTTTGTACTGTATTAACTTTGTTTGGTTCAATAAACATAGAATTCAGTTTAGCATATATATGTGGATGGCTAATTAGGGTAAACTCAAGTTCTTGAATTCTGTGTTTGTTTTGGGCATTGGGCCACTATAATTCTTGTTCAAAATGTCATGAGTATCTACTGTTAATTTTGCAAGGAGATTCACATATGGTTGATCCTATAGATTACTCAAATATGCGCATCTTGTACTCTCTCTTCTATTATTACTTATCTCATTGTTGAGCATATTGCTTCTAAGATAAACGATATTATTTTGGGCTTATTTGGCCACACAATTTGGAAGGAGTGAAATTAAAGATTGTTCATAGACATCATTATTCCATGGTAGATTATTCTTTTTGGGTGCTTATTGGTATGTTGTATCTTTTGTCTTCGTTTTGTCCTAAACGTAATCCCCCCCTTCAACAAAACACACACACACATGCAAATTTTTTATTTACAGCTTGATATTGTGACCATTTTCTTGGGAGATTGAGTTTTATTCATTAATTGCCTTTTTTATTATCCTTTCTCATGAGAATATATTATGCTTTGCTCTCTCTTTTTTGAAAATATTAAAAGAAATAAGCATTGTGTCAAGCATTTGCAAAGGATGTGTTCGATGTTTTTTATCGAGCATAGTCCATGCGAAGCTCACCATTAGTGATGATAATAAAAACAAGGAGCATGAGGAAGTAGGCTTTTTTGGTCACACAATTGGGAAGGAGTAAAGTAAAAGTCTGTTCATAGAAATTGTTGCTATATGGTAGATTATTCTTGCTTATATCAAGGTTTATACCGTTATAGTTCTTCCATGAGTTTTCTTTCTCCATTCCTTTATACTTACTATGTTTCTGAGCTACTTCTTACATATTGATCTATCGGTTATCTTGCATACCTTTGGTCATATCTTCACATGATATGATCGTGTTTTCTTATACCTCATATATCATGTTATTTGTCTTTTGGTGTAGTTCTTTTGGTTTTTCGGAGCTCATTCATGGACTGTTTCAGTTGTTCTCTCCTTGTCTTGACCTTGATCCTCAATCCCTCTTAATACATGCATGCAAAATGTTTTTTAAGGCTTGATATTGTGAGCATTTTGTTGGGAGGCCGAGTTTTATTCATTGACCATCTTTTTTGTATCTTTTCTTGTAAGAATATATTGTGCTTTATTCTCACCTGTTTAAA
Source organism: Vanilla planifolia (assembly GCA_023846275.1). Taxonomy (NCBI): domain Eukaryota; kingdom Viridiplantae; phylum Streptophyta; class Magnoliopsida; order Asparagales; family Orchidaceae; genus Vanilla; species Vanilla planifolia. Next base: position 30,352,007 of record CM043869.1, on the reverse strand, counting down.
AAAATTAAGCATTGTGTAAGGTATTTGCAAAGGATGTGAGCATAATATATGCCAAGCTCACCATTAGGGAATATGATAAAAAATAACAAGGTGTAAGAGCAAGTGGGGTTTGTGTCAAATTATGCCCTCCCTTTATGGTTACTTCTCTTAATACTGAGCATATTGCCTCTAAGATGAACAATGCCATTTTGGGCTTTTTTGACCACACAATTTAGGAGTGAAATAAAAGATTGTTCATAGACATCCTTGCTCCATGGTAATGTTTATACCACTATAATTCTTCATTGAGTTTGCTCTCCATTCCATGCTTGCATTGTTTCTTAGCTACTCACATATTGAGCTATCTGGTATCTTGCTTACCATTTGTGATATCTTCACTTGATATGGTGTTTTCCTACACCTCATATATTGTCTTATTTGTCTTTTGGTGTTTCTCTTGACTTCATGGAAGCTTATTGATATGTTGTACCATTTGGCCTACTCTTCTAGTCCTCACCCTGATCCCCCCTCCTCAACAAAACAAACTTACACAATTTTTTCTTTTATTTTTTTCTTGATATTATGAACATTTTCTAGGGAGGTTGAGTTTTATTCATTTACTGTTTTTTTGTATCTTTTCTCATAAGAATATATTGTGTTTTGTTCTCACATTTTTTAAAAATTAAGCATTGTGTAAAGTATTTGCAAAGGATGTGTTAAATTTGTTTTACAAAGCATAGTATATGAGAAGCTCACCACTACTTCTTGTGCTACATAAAATCACTTGATTTTGAAAAATTCATCACCACCAAAATTTGAAGTTCAAATTTCAAGAAAAATGTTGCAGTCGTACATGTGGCTTTCTTGATATTGGATCTTTCAGAATAAAGATCAGCTAACTTTCTAGGAATCTTAATTAGATAATATGAATTATGATTTTATGGTGAACAAAGTATTGTTGGGACATAATATTGAAATAGGGTTCGATTGAATTGGAGTATGTAAGGCAGTGTATGTCAGTCCAAAATATGAAGTTCAAATTTCAAGAAAAATGTTGCACAGTCATACATGTGGCTTTCTTGATATTGGATCTTTCAGAATAAAGATCAGCTAACTTGCTAGGAATCTTAATTAGATCATGTGAATTATGATTTTATGGCAAACAAAGTATTGTTGGGACATGATATTGAAATAGGATTTGATTGAATTAGAATATGTGAGGTAGTGTATGTCAGTCCAATGCATTTTTTGTCAATCTCCTAGTCTAATGGGTCAATAGGGATAAGTTATCATGGATATTCCTTGGTACCATAAGCTTGGGGATGATAAGTAGAAAAGGACCTAACTGCGTATTAAAGGAATCAGACAACTCGTGCAAACAAGGGAGAACTACCCATAAGATTCTCTTGGTTTTTCTGTTTCTTAATGAGAAAAATAATAGATTTACATATAATATAGTTCCTAATATACTCTAGTTCAATCTTCTGCTACATGTTGCAAATGAAAATCTTGTAGATACTTTGTATGCAAAATAAGATCATGTGAAGGACATGTTTGTTAATGCAATAATAAGACATGCAAACTAACCGACTACATGGAAGGAATAAAGCAATTAATGCAAGCAAGGGACAGCCACCCATAAGATTTGTTAAGTTTTCTTTTTCTTAACGAGAAAAAATAATAGATTTATGCATAATTCCTAATGTACTCTAGTTCAATCATTTGTTGCATGTCATGCAAATGAAAATCTTGTGAATACTTTGTATGCAAAGGAAGATCATGTGAAGGGCATGTTTGTAAATGAAATAAATATGTTATACAAACAAATTGACTACACTTATGAGGTTGATTGTACCAAGACGACTGACCTATGAGACTTTACAGGTCTAAGTAGTTTCCAAGCCATATTATCTATTTCAATGAGAAGAGAACTTAACAATAGACATTTTTGGGATGCTGTAATTTGATTCATTTGGTATGAAGGCTAACTCATTACAATGAATAATGTGGGGTTCTATGGAATACAATTCTTTTGGTCGAAGTGGTGAGGCACTAGCTTCATCTGAAGGAAGTATTGTTTCCATAGATAACTCTGGTTGAACACTTACCATTATTGTGCTTTAAAATGTGGTTCATTAAATTATTAAGAAATCCAAATATTGAAAAACAAATCAAGGAAAGGAGACAAAACAATGAAAATTGTCAGGCTGCACATGGCAATGAGAACCGCTCGCGGAGGCTAGTTGTAGGTGTGCCAAAGCAATGGCAGCTATGCGTGGAGGCGCTAGCGTGTACAACAAAGCGGAACCACCGCACGTGTAGAGCACGTGCCACGATGGTTATACCCACCACTGCTTGCGTTCTGCACGCGAGAATAGTACCAGAGTGCATGCAAATAGGCTCTTGTGGCATGGATTTTGAGATTTTGGTCAAAACCTCTTGTTTCTTATGGAAAATAAAATAATGTGTTTGTAATAAAATGTTGTATCTAAGCTTCTATGTAACAGGGTAAGAAGGGTGAATAAAAAATTCCATCCTTTTATGACAAAAAATTTCTTCTTTTTTTTCTTTAGTCTTTTTCCATTCTCATGTTTCAATTTTCTCTATTGTAACTCAAAAATTTCTATTATCAAGGATTCAGGGTAATAACATCTTGCAACAAATCAATGGTTAAATAGAGAAAGTTCATTAATTTTTTTCTAGGTTTGTTGAGTTTAATTTTAATTCAATGACCCTTTTACTTACGAAGAATAAATGATCTTGGCCTTACAATTTGAAACACCCAAGTGTTTCTGTCAATGCCCTAATAAAATGATACATATTAGTAGACTTTGGTACCATATGTAATTAATATATACTCTCAATTTGGTAGGCACACTGCTTCTCAAGTTGTATTGAAAATTTAACATTCTTTCAAAATTTCTTGGAAGGTTGTTGTTGGGTTGTAATAGGAAGCTTAATCATTTCTAGGGATTATATAATGAGCAAATTCATGTCGGCCTCAATATTGTTTGCAAGCTTACGTGTCTTGACTACAATTTTGAAAATGGATTAGCAAAGGGAGTTACTAAGATCTATGTGGGTGATACTATCTTTTTTATAAGTTTTCTAGATGAAGTATTGGAAAAAGATGATTTTACGCTGCATTGTTGATTTAGCTAATTTATAGCACCATTATGCTTGTGGGGTATACTATGTAGTGGCCTTGTAGTCTTGGTAGCTCATCACAACAGTGGTCAGTCATTCAACCATTATATTTTTGCAACTATATGAAAACATAGTTATAAAATACTACACCTAAATGTTGGTTTGTTGTTAAGGAAATGCAAGGCAAATTGTGCTATGATACCTTTACCAACTTGATGGGGAAAAAATTGTTCTATGCAATTTTTGAGGTTCAACTTAGGGTTCTACCAAAGCAAATTGATGTTGAACCTAAAATGGTTACAATTTCGTGAACAATTTAGCTACCAAAATCCAACCTTAACTTTTTTTGCAAGTTCTCCAAATCTAAGGTCTGTTGATTTATGTGGGAAACTTTAAATTGGCCAACCATACAACTGCTGCTTGGATTAATTGGTTCTTCAACTTTAGAGATTTTAAAATTGCCAAAATACTTGTTCATTTGAAACCTGAGAAGACAAGAAAGTGTTTTATGGGCACAAATGTTTTGCTTTTATTTAATGCAAGATATGATTAGAGGTTAATGTAATGGATGGATGCAATACAACTGCTGCTTTGATTAATTGGCTGTTCAACAACTCTAGATTTCAAAATTGCTAAGATACATGTTTATTTGAAACCTGAGAAGACAACAGTGTTTTATGGGCACAAATGTTTTGCTTTTATTTGATGCAAGATATAATTAGAGGTTATTGTAATGGATGCACACAATAAATGCAACTACTTGATATGCATATTAATAAATTTAAATTGTAATTTGGACTTTAATTTGAGACAAATAATGAATCAATCCAACTTTTCCAAAGCTTTCACCATTATGTAGTTTTGGTTTCTAATGAGGAATATTTTGTGTTGCTTCTACTATCTTATATTAATAAGTTCTCAAACAAAGAAAATTAAGTAGGTAAGCCTTGCAATTAAGCAAAAATGTGGTAGGATTAGCATTACACGGTGAAATCCCACATTTGCAAGAATTTAACAGATTGAGTGGAGTGGTAATGATACTTTTAGTGGATGAACAACAAAACAAATTCTTTTATACATGGAAGGCTTATTAACTAGGGATACAAATGAGATGAACAATGGCCCACATAGGAAAATAGATTGAGAAAATGGAAAAAATTATGAGAAGAAGAACTTGAGCATGGCTCAATATATACTATCTTAGTTGTGTTGGGATATTTGGAAACATCTAAGAAACCACCAACATCTCTGATACCTTCATTCCAGCCTTTTACTTGGTTTAGGTATAGCTCTCCACCAATATTTCAGGGATTGGAATCGACATTCCCATTTCATCGTTGTAAAAGTCAAGTGGCTAAAATCCCTTGTTGATCGAGCCTTTTCTTCATGGTTGCTTCCACTGCTTGATTCTCTTGATGTGACCAATAACTTCATGGTTTCCCTCAACCATATGTCTTTTGCTTTCTCCCATGTCCAATTCCCACGTGTATCATATCTGCTTTTTCTTAGTATGTTTCAGTTGGATTGATCCTTGATCAAATTGGAGGTTCATTTTGAATGATTGATTGAATCAACTCTGGACCACTTTCTTCTACTGGTGAGTTTTAGATGTCTAAATTTATTTGACATTAGATCAACCAATCTATATTGCATGGTCAAAATATCTAACCTGCAATATGAAACAAGATCATGCAAATGACATTAATGCAAAATAAGTGAATTAGATAATTTATATTTCTATGGGTAGGAGTGTCCAAGCTATGTGATATTTTTGATTAGCAAAATTAGTGGTGGATGGTTCCAGGGTGGGAAGTATTGTGATCTCACTAGGCATGAAGGTGCACTCACTGTCTCAAATAGTGTGTAGTTCCATTGAACTCGGGTCTTGGTCTTCAGGTTATGTGGAACTAGCTTCCTCTAATGTAAGTATGAATTCTATAGATGAATCTAGTTGAGAAGTACTAATTTTAGTGTGTAGAAGGTGTAGCTCAATAGTAAGAGATATTTTGTCCTGGTTAACTTTAATGCTGTTTAGTGCCACTTGAAAGAATAAGTGTTTTGGCTATCAAATATGAAGCACAAAGTGCTTGTACTCAAGTATTACGTAAAATGATTTGACCATGTGCGTAGGTAGAATATCACATGCCCGTGATAATTGTATGTGTCCATTGTAGAGTTACTAGGCTTCTCTTAGTAATATTAAAATTTATACAATTGGATGTTGTTGATGGGTTTCAGCAGATAGCTTCACTCTATCTAAGGATGATACAATGATTTAAATTCTTTAGGCTTCATTATTGATTGTAAGCTTACAGGCCTTACATTCAATTTTGACACAAGTAAACAAAGTAGGTGAGCTAGATCCATGTGGGTAACGTTATGTGATTTTCAGTATTCTAGAGGAACCATTAGAAGAAGGGTTTGCACTAGGATTTCTTGGCTATTCTTAGACTTAATTATCTTAATAGTACCATCAATTTAAACTTTTAAATTAGCAAACTTCACCCTCCAATTGTGGGTTAGCATAGTTGGTCATACGGTCTAAGGAAGTCATTATGTTGGTAGCAAATAATTTGGGCACTTAATAGCAACTCTATGAAAACAGGATGATAAACATTCAAGAATTGTTTGTTACTAACCAAATACTTTGATACCATCTGAATGAAAGACTGAAATTTTAAACCATATAGGTGAGGTTCAACTATGGGGTCCTACCAAAATACTTGCAATTTGATCTTAAACCTATACTAGTCAGAGTTTTGAATAACAACTTACCAAATTAAATGTTTTAGTACATTGAAAACTTGTCAGCCAAACAATCGTAGCTTGGACTAGTTGGCTCATTTGCCACTGAATTGATTTCAAAGTTACCTTATTACCAAGCTTGAGGACATGAGAAGGAAGATATGGAATTTGACAGGCCTGCACCCTTTGTTTAGTAGGATGCATAATGCAACTAGATGTTCATGTAATGGAAGTACACATCAGGTGCAACTACTAGACGCTCAAATTAAAGGATTTAAACAATAATTTTATGATCAAACTGAGGCAAACAGTGAATAAAACCAAACTTAAACAAAATTTCACTGTTCGGCAATTTTAGAATCCTAATGAGGAATGCTTCATGTAAGCTGGTTTTGCTTATGCAATCCTATGCTTAGCAGCAAGTAATGGAGTTTCTATAACAGAAAATTATTTACCTAAGCCTTTCATGCAACCAAAGCCAAATAAGAGAGTTTAACATTGAATAACCATCAACTTTTGTCTTTGAAAGACTTTATGAGGTTAATGGAGTGCTAATGATACTTTAGTAGACAATATTAATGAAAATTTCTTTTATAATATTTTTTGGAAGACTAACATAGGTAACAGTGGTTAAAAATGGGAACAACAACTCATAAAATGCTGTTGCGGAAGGAATAATGTAGATGTCCTATGCTTGAGTAATGAAGTTTCTATAACAGAAAATTATGTACCTAAGCCTTTCATGCAACCAAAGCCAAATAAGAGAGTTTAACATTGAATAGCCATCAACTTTTGTTTTTGAAAGACTTTATGAGGTTAATGGCGTGCTAATGCTACTTTAGTAGACAATATTAATGAAAATTTCTTTTATAATATTTTTTGGAAGACTAACATAGGTAACAGTTGTTAAAAATGAGAACAACTCATAAAATGCTGTTGCGGAAGGAATAATGTAGATGTCCTGGAAAACAATGAGAGAACATAGAAACAACTAAGACAACTAGGTCTTGGACAAGTTTGATAGGATATACCAAGTCAGATGTTTTGGAACCTCCAGAGTCCTCTTTGATGCATTCAAAACTGTTGATCCCTTCAGTTCAACCTTTTCTCAGTCAGGACAACAACTTCCTACCTACTGTAGAGGAATTGGAATATAGATTCCCACTTCATTGTTTAAATGATCAAGTAGCCCTGTTTTCTGCACCTCTTCTCTTATAACTACTCTTCAACTCCTTATGACGCAATCCATGAATCCTCTAACTCGTTGATTTTCCTCAATCATCTGTACCACCTTCTTCCCCATCAATTTACCATGTACATGACATGTTCGGCCTTGCCTTGGAAGTTTTGATGGACAAAACAAAATCTAGGTCAGTCAGGCTACTTGCATGATTTAGAGATCTAAGATGACAGAACAGCAATTGACCAATCTACAATGCATGGCTTGATTGTTGAATTATTGTTGGTTGTCTTAATTATGTTCATACAATGCTTGGCTTGATTTTTGAGAACCTCTTGTTGTTGGCAGTCTCAGTTATATTTTCGCTGTTGTGAGGTTGGGCATCACATACGATCATGCCCAATCACTCGCAACACGAATTCATATGCAGTCCACTCACCTAAAATACAAATTTTCTTAAGATTATGAGCTCATATTTCTTAAGAAAAGAACCATGCCTGCCATGCAGTGTAACGGTTGCTAAATGAACACTATGAGGGCATATGCTTGAGAGGACGCCTGGTCTAGAAAGGTATTACTTCTCAAGAAAGTGGCTGGCCTTTGGGAGAGAAAATGTGTCTCTACAATGAGAAATGAACATAGGCTAAGGAAATTGGACTTGAGGAAGTGCATTTGGCCCCAAGAGAAGAGAAGTTGAGCATGCAGGGAGCCAGTTTGACTCTTCTAACTGATAGAAAGTCAAGCAATTTAGATGCTTCAAATTTTGATTTGTTTATTTGATCTTATCCATAATTGTCAAGCCCAGCATTGAATCTTTTCCATGTATTAGTTACTGATCAATTTCAAGCTTGTACTTTGTTTAGGAGACTTGACAATGTTTAAGATTGGTGAAAATATTGCAGAATGCTAAAAAAAAAAAAAAAAAAAAAGAATAGGGTTCCAATACATTTCCTATTCTTGAAGAAATCAGTATAATGTATGTAGATTGTGCAATACTCGGTGCATAATTGTTTTTAACTTCACTAAATTAGGTGTAGCTGTTCCCTTATGATGTAAGTAAACTCATGTGCAGTTACATATACGGTGTTAATGCTGCACAAAGTATTTTTTTTTTCTCTAGTGAATTTCTATTAACATTTGATTGGCTATGATCTTCAATTTTTCTCTTCGAGTCCCATATGCATTTGTTTTTACAGAAAAATTTCCCAACTTCATTAAATGATTCCTTATTTTTTTCTTGTTGATAGTCTTTTGCGTGACATGCATTGCTGAATATGAATGCATGCTGTTCTAGGATGAGGTAGTGGAAGAAAACCAGTGAAATTATATTCATGGTTGAATTAGAATACATATGTTGTAAAGGACGTGTTCTGTTTGCCATGCTGCATTTTTCACTTTAACTGTTATATTGTTGCTAAACTTGCTTTTATATATTGTCCATAGGGAGCATGGCACTGATGGATGCTGGTATTCCTGTAAGAGAACATGTTGCAGGTTTATCCGTTGGCCTTGTCTGTGAAGTAGATCCAACTACTGGGATTGTCAAAGATTACCGTATCCTTACAGATATACTTGTAAGACTACTGCTAATCACTTGCTATTTATGGAACTTTTTCAACATTACAATCGTACATGGCCCCAGGATATTTACACGTAGCCAATCACATTATGCTGAAGTTTCTTTTATAATGTTAAGTTTTTTTACTTTAACAAATCAGTTGATAATTACTGCAATGGAATTCATGCATTATGGTTAGCGTACGACAGAACCTGCTTTGATTTTCATGACTATTATGAACTCTTTTTCTGCTGTGGGTTGTGTTTTGCTAATTTTAGGGCCTTGAAGATCACCTTGGAGACATGGATTTCAAAATTGCTGGAACAAAGAATGGAATTACCGCCATTCAATTGGATATAAAACCTGCTGGGATTCCCTTAAACATTATATGCGAATGCCTCGGCGTTGCTCGAAAGGGTCGCATTCAAATTCTTGATAGGATGGAGGAAGAAATAAGTGCACCACGAAGCATGAATGATGGAAATGCCCCACGATTAGGTTGCTTTCTCATATCCCTTCATAAAATGTGCCTTGTATTGTTAATTGGCATTTTATTAAAGTCTACTTTTATTCCATAGCTACCATGAAGTTAGATGAGGAATCTCTTCGTCGCTTACTTGGGCCTCTAGGTTTGCACCGAAAAAAAATTGAAAAAGAGACAGGTGCTGCTACCTTCCAGCTCTCTGAAATTTTCTCTCTCCTTCTATCTGAACCTTAATTTTTTTTTTTTGCTTATTATGTAGCTTATGATTTCTCAGTTTTTTTAATTGTGATGCGCACAACCACATGATGAATAAGTTCTTGTGGTTTTAATTATTTAATTAAGACTGTTACGATCAACTTAGTTGTTTGTTGAAATTCTGTTTAACAAATCAGAATTCATGTAGGACAAGAAATTGCTTGCATTGCAATTGGTTTTTCTCACTCTTCCTTGTTAGCTTTTGTTTCATGCTTGGAATACTGCATCATTATTGGTTATTGTGTTGGGTTTTTTTGTCTTGAATAGACAGTATACTATTATAAAATCCTGTTATGGAACTTTCCTTGCATCTTAACAGCTGGTTTGGAACTTTACCTGAATTTTAGGGTCTTTGAAGTAATTTTTGATGAAATATGTGGAGTATTTTTTTCATTACCTTAGAATATTCTAGGACTAATTAATTTATAGGCAGGCTTTTAGCAATTTTCCCATTAGATAAACATTAACTCTGGGACACGATGATTTCTACACTGGGAATACTTGGAAAAGTTAACTGGCTGGATGGAGAGTTCTCCTCAAAACTAGCTTGATGGTTCCTTCAGCTGTCTTCTCCTTGATTAGGTGGTTGATCTTCCTGTATTCTTTTATGTCTCAATGAATGAGTCCTTTGGGATACTCATGGTTATTTTTTCTTCATAAAATAATTTCTTGGATTTGTAAGACAAAATGTTCAATTCTTTGAGCATCCTTTTTCAACAAATTTACTATTAGATTCCATGGGATATTGCTATGCTACTCTTGTCCTCATCTTATTTTTTATTTACTTCGCTATCTCATTGGATTTTTGCATACTTAGGTACAATGTCATGGAGTTAATCTTTAAAATACAATTGATCTCACACATTCTCCACTGGAGTGTGGATCATCTTTGTTTGATGTCTTCATTGTGGAGCTGCTATCCTGCTGTTAGAATTCTTGAAATTACTTATCATTTGTTGACAATTTCCAACTCATCATTTGGCCATAAACATTGTGTTATGTATGAATCAACACTATGTGGAACTATCAACATCGACCATCTGAAGAACTTGTGCTAATGATTCTAAGATTACAATGACATAGATTGTGTCCCGAGAAGTTGCTTCTAAGAACTAGTCTGTAAATTTAGAGTTCATATTTTTTTTTTATCAAATGGATTAACTTATGACATTTTAGTCCTTGAAGTAGATGTATCTATGCATTTTAGATTCTTCTGCGGGCATAAGATAGATTGTTAGACAAAAATGTGATAAAATGTATGACTACTGACCCAGTTTAATCTTTGTCCCTAACCTCATGGTGTCTAAAGAGCAATGACCATCCGTGGTTTTAAATAGAACCTGTGATACTATGCAATTGAGGGGTTGAAAGGTTTACCCTTGAATCGTTGGAGTGATTGTGAGTGTAAACAAAGAAAATGGCTAGTAGATGCAATAAGACAAAATGGTGAAATTTGAACAAACTATCACAAAAACAGGCAGAGAAGGAGAGAAAAAACTAATGCAATACAAAAAGAGATAGTTGAGTTTGAATTTGGATTACAAGTATAAAACCAAGGACTTTACCATTGGCTCATCACTTGAGTTATGGCAAAGGAGATAACCGTAACCCATAGAGCTTATTTCGAACCAATCTTGGGCTAGTAATGAAACTCAAATTTAAAAAAAAATTTAAGGAAATTTAATTTCAGCATTTTGCTTTTTATTTTGAGGCTTTTAAAAGCACTTGTAAGTCTCACATAAATACTCATATATGATGAAGTGAAGCCAGCTTTTTGGAAAACTTCTTAGATTAGTTTGTTTGAACTTTATCTCAGCTTAGTAGCTTGAGAGTGAGTTGGCTTTGTAGGCTTCTTTTGGATTCACTTTTGTGAGTATATTCTAAATCCATATTTATCTCCCATTCTCCAACTTCAATACTCTTGACTTACACTACTTTTTATCCATATAATTCAAAATAATTTGCAATACCAAGATTTCCACTTTTTTCAAATTTATTTTCCCCTTCCTATCACTCGAGTACTGTAATAACAAATCTTATCCGCTTGACCTGCCTGCCTCTGCACTCAGTTGCATGCCACGTCTGCTCTGCCTGCGTGCTCCTTGTGCAGTCCCATGCCATGTGGTCGCTTGCACAATCATGCGCCATTTGTTAGAAGCTGCATGCCCATTCGCACGAAATTTCGTGACCGTCTGCATGTCGGCACCCATTTGCGCCTGTTTGTTTGACTCTTATTGCTCACCTCCTTGCAATCCACCCATTTACTGGTCTGAACATCTCAGTTGTCCTTCACACCAACCTATCGCTTAGCACCAATCTACAACGTGCGCAACTACCATCGCGCTGGCCCACGAACTAATATGCAGTTGTTGTCACACTTGGTAGTAACCGAGCATTTGAAGAATGACTAGTGAAACTTTAGTCTACTTCAACTTTTACATTTGAACCTCCTAATATCCCTTTCCTTCGCCACATCAACAACCACAATCTAAATGAGCATAAAAATTTCATATCTTGAGGGGATCTAAGTCTTTCTAATTTTAGCTTGTTTTGAGTCCTTTTTGTGATTGCTTAGGATCAAATAGCAAGCTTTAGGTAGAAATTTTAAACTTATGGATGATTTAATTTTAGTTTTGTAAACACCATGCATAGGAGCCTAATCATATGAATTCAAAATGTGAAAGTCATAAGAATATCACAAAATATCATGTCTTAAAATTTCATGCAATATATTGGCACTATTGGGTTTCTAATACTAGGAAAACACAAAAACAGAAAATGGATGTTTGTTTTACCTGTTGCAAAGGAAAAATGCTTTAATTTCATAAAGCTATCAAAAGCCTTTTCTTTTTCTGAATATAAACTCATATAACAGAGGAATCATGCATTAAAACATATACGATTTTTTTAAGTTTCTTGAAAATGGTAACACTGAAGAAGGCAAATTCTTAGTAACCTAAGAAAGTAATTTGTGGACTAGAATTTGGTGGAAATGAATATGTGGATTCACTCCATCAGCTAAAACTTAAATTACATAAAGAAGCTATCCAACTTGAAAAAAACTGTCTTCCTTTTCGTTCATCTTTGAAGGAAACTCAGTCTTTAAAGCTTACAAATTATATATGGGATAGGCTTGACTTGAGTAATAATACATCAAGAAACACAAAATCATTCAATGCTAGCTTTATTGTACTTGCTTTATGCAGTTTGGGGTTGTTCAAAAAGGATAATGCAATGTAATTTTGGGGTGGCTTGTTAGATCCACATGCCCATAAGCATGGTTTTTAGCATTAAATATAGTGTGGATTTTTGTGTCCTACTATGGTGATTTGGCAAATGTATTAGGCAGTCCAATTGATGGTTTGGACTATGGAGAACCCTCCATTGGAATGTTTGCACAAATCTAGGAACTTGTACATGCATTCACAACAACATGGTTTTCATTTGAAACCTTAAGTAACCCCTCTACACTTGGAATCATGGTGCATGATACGAAATATGGTATTAACATTGCAATTGCAACTACTATTAAAATACACACATTTTTGAAAAATAATGAGATCTGGTTGAAAATAAAATAATGACTAGTTATGGAAAACTATAGAAATCTTTGGGTAGGCATGAATTGTCTATAGTTTGCAAACTTATGTGGGATGAATTTCAAGCACTAAAACTTTCAGTTGAGATAGTTGTTGTGCACAACTCTATAACATATATATTTGTGATAGAAGCGTTGATGTAATGCATACATATAGATGCTACATGAGCATAATCGAAATGTCTAGAAAATTCTGAAAAATTATGACAATATTGTGGCCTAGTTTCATTTATGAAACCCTTGCAAATGATTGCATGAAAATAGACACTACTGCATCAACTTGTTTAATTTTGATTATCTTGAATTATTTCCTTCATCTCAGATCTTTTGGTGGTATCCTCAAGCATCAAATTAATATCATGCTTGCAACGCATAGACTCCAATACAAATGCATTCCTTTTGTCACTACCAATTGTCTTACCAGCTAATAGTTTGGGATGCCATAGTTGCAATGCAATCTATTTTTGTCCTTTAAGATTTTTTTTTCTAAAATTAGGGTCCATAAGTTCAAAAAGTTTTACTCTTATATTGGTTTATTGCATTGCCTAACTTTACAAATTTATTTCTTATTAGGTAATATATTCAAGTTTGAATATGTTTTTGTGATTCTAAACGGTCTACGAATATTAGATTATGGTGTAGCGATAATCATCCTAATAAATTTTGAAGGAGAATATTCATATTAGAGTCTTAGTTATGTTCACAATAAACATTGGTTGTAATCTTGGGTGGTTTCACTCCAATAATCTCCTTGGTTTCACTGAAAATGGCCATGCCATGGAAAAATGATGTGTAGGTGGTATTTGAAAGTTGTTTGATTATTATGAAAATAATTTATAGACTACTTTGTATAGGTACTTTTCAATGTCTTTGATGCATTTCATCACAATTCTTATAGGTGGTTGCAATATTATGATGGCCAATCTTGCATTTAGTTGGAAGTTTGTCTATTTTGCTTCTTGTTGTTGTTGTCTCTCATCCTTTAAGTGGACTTGTCTCTATTGGCTGGTGGTTTACAAAATTAGGCATCACCATTTACTTGTTACATCATCTCCATTAGAAGTGTCATATGTGGGGTTAGAAAAGACAACTACTCTTGCAATGATTTAGTTGATTCCCTTTATCGAGTCATCTGTCTTTTTGCTTTGTTAGTAAAATCAAAGACTTCTATGAACTAGAAAAAGAGATAAGTACTAAAAATTTTATCCTAATGGGTTATGCAACAAATCGAGCTTGTTGCAACCTCTTGAATTTGAACAACAATCAAATCGTAGTTTGACTTAAACTCCAAATTTGTGCTTATCCAAATGACTCCTCACATATTTATTAATTTGGGCATAACATCCATTGTTTTTTGAATTGATGATTCAGAGCTCATTAGAAATATGATAAAATCCTCTAAAACATTCTAGTTCAACACTTCGCCAAACTTCAATTGCTTTAACTCCAAAACTTACCCACAACACAGTCTGATCTACTTTGGTTTTAGTTTCTATGCTAGTCTCAACCATTCTTGGTTTGTGCATAAGTTTCCTATTTGGCTTTTTGAATTTGGTTTCTTTTTTGGTTGCTACATGGTTGCCTTACTTGATTCCTTAGCCATACCTACTAGTTTCTCTTGATCTTTTCTAGTGATTTGATGATCGTATAGGATGGTTGAGTTGACAGAGATCCTTTTGGTTCTCCGTGGCTTTGAGTTACCTTGCTATGACTTTTGTTATAGAGAAATAGTATTGTTATTCACTTGATCAAATATATAACTAGATAGCATCTTTGATATTTGGTAGTTTCAAGCATCAAGCTTCCTGTTCTTTTCGTTGTGTGCTCAATTACGATGAATCAACTTGCCATTTGAAACCCAAGAAAGTTCATAAGAAATAACAACTCAATGTGTATTATAAGAGGAAGAATCAAAAAATTTGGTAACAAAAACCTCAAACCAAGCAAATCACATACAAAACAAGCAGATTTACAAGCAAACTCATCAATTTTAGTACTTCTCAGATCACTTTTGATCATGATATCACTACTCTAGTTCCTATATTTATTGTGAGTATCCTTGTAGATCGGATCATTGCTTTTAATTTCTCTCTTGATTATATTACTATTAAGCCCACCAATTCAAATCTTATTTCTTTTATATTGGATTCTCCTCAAAGTCCTTATCGTAACAATCTTCATTAGATAGAATTTCATGTGTTTCTCCACCCACGTTGAACTCTTAGTTGGAGTAGTACCATTAAATGAGTGTGGTGGAAGCACTTTATTTGAGCATCACAACAAAGGTTCATAATATTTACAAGAAATGTGTGGCTATTGATCGTAATAAAATGACCAAAGAACTCAAAAAGCTTCTATAAAGAATTTTCTCTTAGATTATATGTAAGAAAATTCTCTTTGTCGGATCCTAGACGCAATTGTCTTTGCTGATATTTGGCCTTGTTAAATTTTTCTGATAATTACTTTAACCCATCAATACAAGTGCAAAGAGAAAAATGCCTTACATGATCATTAATTTTTAATCCTTTATTAGTGTTGGAAAAAATTTCCTATTTCGATTGTTACAGTTTTAACTTATTTGCATGTTATATATTGCATCTTTTGTTGTCTATTTGATGCTAAATAAAATTAAGTTTTTAATTTAAAAGGTAAGAACTATGATTTGGATGGACCTTTTAATCATATACATCAATCTCATCAAGAGTGCTGTAAAGATGTGTCTTTGAGGATAGCCAATTGGGCAGTCTAAGGTATGGTGCCCGAGTTAGTTTGGCTTTTGCTCACATTCTCCTGCAGACTTTGAGGTTCTTTAGTGGAAGAAAGATTCAAGATGCTTCTTCGTTGTTTGAGTTGTGGGAAAAAGGATTTTTATACCCATATGGATGATGACAGCATGAGGAGGATTAGAACGTCCTAGGTTATTGATTCAAAGAAAAAGCTAGTATGGATTTGAGAATATATGAACTTTGTTGACCAAAAGTATGCATGTTGTAAATTTATTACTGAGAATAAGGTCTGGTCTTTCAGCCTTTGCCTTGAATTATCACCAACAGGTAAAATCATGTAGAACTGCAAACCTAATGCTGTAAGTTCACTCCAAATATCAGCACAACTTCCAAACTGCGCTTTTCGTTCATCATTCTAAAGTATTATTAAGCTATCCCAAAACATCATAGAACTATCATGCTAAAACAAAGTGTATAAATAATTATACTCAAAGCATTGTAAATCTACTTTAAGATGATTTTGTAGACATGATATAGAGCTTGTTCTTTAGCTCCTACTTCACATAAACCATTTCATTTCCTTTTTTGCTGTTGATAGGGCTTCCATTTGGATATTTTTCATCTTTCTCTAATTGAAAAGATTTTCATCCTTTAGCACCTTCTTATTTTGTTGGATATTTGCTAAAAAATTTTTCATTATTTGTTTGTTGTAAATTGTTTTAGATCTAGATTTTGCTTGTTGTCTAGATGATTCTTGTTCTTTTGTCATATGAACTCTGTTAATAACTGGTAATAAATTAGTTGTTCTGGTATGAATGTTTTTTTTCCTTTGATATAGACTTGGAGATTTTAATTTCAGTTCTCATTGTATTTCTTTTCTTTGGGTAGGTGCAAGGATTGCTGTTAGTGATGGAATAGTTACTATTGTGGCAAAAAACCATATTATTATGGAAAAAGCTCAACAAAAGGTACAAGCTTTAGTGGGAATCATTGTCTAATCAGCCATTGCAGTCATATTACTTATTTCTTTTGTTTACCGTTGTGTTAAACCTATTAATGAGTTTCAACTTATTTGGTGATTGAGTGCATGAAGTGCTAAGCTCATTAAAAACAAAACATTGTTTTAGGTGCAAAAAATTATTTCCCCTTTTTTGGTCGATCTTTATTTAAAAGTATTTTTTATCAGATTTTAAGGAGGTTGGTGTTGATAAGAATTTATAAGACTAAGGTTTTTTGAGTGGTTGAGAGTTATCAATCGTTAGATCGAGGAGGGTGAGATTTAGAGAGAACTAGGTTTTTAGCTTTAATAGAGATAAACCATGATGCCAAGAGCTATAGTACTACACTATGAGAGTGGTGGTTACATAAGGCCTTGTGGAGAGATTTCATTTGAGGCCTTATCAATTGTTAGGCCATTGAGGTCTTAACAAAATGCAAAGGAAGGCTTTAGGAGGTAAGGTAGGCTCTCTAGCCATTCACTGTGGTCTACATGATTGAAGAAATTAAGGCCTCCTTGATGTTTCATTGAGAACTCTCCTTAATCTTGTGGCTTTTGTTTTCTGGCGCAATTGTTGCTATGTCATAGGCTACTTCGACGATAAGGGGATAGACTTCCCACCGTAGGTTGCATCCTTAGAGGTAGGTTATCCAAAGGGCGGATCACTAACATATCAGCTCAACTCATCATTCTCCCATGGGATTGGCCCTTGAATAAGATAGGTGCAAAGGACATCTCAAGCTTTTTGGGGTTTCCTTTATTGGCACGTGCTAGCATTTTTTTGGTTAGGGCTTATCTTGTATGTCAACTCTACTCTTATTTAGCCAAATTTTTAATCATTTGTTCAACTACACTTATTCATTTATATTGACTTTAGAAGCATTGTATTAAGTATCTTTTTTGAGAAGAAGTCCATTTTGATGAGTTTTTAGGTGACCTATTTTGACTTGCTAATTTTGAATTTAAAATTAGAGACAACTAACCATTTTTTATTCTCAAACAAGCTATTTTCTTTCTTGACATATTTTCCTTTACTTCTATCTACTTCTAAAATTGTATTGCAAGAAGCTCGAGATGGATGTGTTGAAGAGGGTGCTTAAGCTCACCTACTAGTTGGACCTAGAAAGCACTCTGATGGTTCTGGTAGTCCGATTAGTGATGGCTCAAGTTTTAACAGGCAAGGCTACTAATATCATTCATGTAGGGACAATTGACCATGGTGATTTTTTAATTCTCCCTTATGGCCAACATGGAAGAAGGTGTTGAATGGGTAGTTATTACCATGGTAAATTGTATTTTCATTTGGGGTTACAGTAAAGGTTCCCTGCAAGCTGATGGAGGCGAAGAAAGCGGGGTATAAACTATTAATAGGTATTCATTAGGATGTAAGAGCCGACCATTGTAGATTTGAGCCCTATAAGCCATCACCAAAATAGTTCCATGTCTCTTCTTCATTATCTTCTTAATAATAGTTCATTGCTTGGTGATGTTGCGCCAGAACTCCATGAGAGGAAGGATTTCTGATTTATTGATGAACACCTCAACTACTGCTCATAAGTAACTAGTTCAAGGTGGTCTTCCACCTGTAATCAATGCTTGAAATTGTATATGACATCTATGTGCCATGATGCTCCACATGAACTAGGTGGTTTCAACCCTCAGGTAGCAATTAATCAAGACAGGGAAGGATTGTTATGGCATGATGGATAATGTGAAGTCGTAATATGAAGATCTCTACAAATCAATTAGAGAGCCAATTAAGTGCAACAATATAAATGGATTGATATGGAACGATTGAGGCAGGAAGGTGGGACCTTTGGTGACAAGATGAGGGGGGATAAGATTTGCATGTTCTTTGTAAGTTTGCTTGTGGTGCAGGATCCATCAATTGGGCATTAAGGCAATTTCCTTTGTGATTGTGAGGATGATTCACCCATCCGAGGAGCTCTTGATAAGCTTATTCTGTGGTTGTTACTTTCATTGTGACACCATACTCGTTGCAGTACAACCCTTAGATTCTTCTTAAGGTAAAGCTACTTCAATAGGATTCAGTTGAAATAGATGTAGTTAACTTTGTTTGCCTCTTGAATGCTAATGCGTTTCATTTCACACATCCTCTCCCCCTTTTTGTCAGGCATCAAAAAGTAAAAAAACAAATGAGAGACAAGCCAAGGGGTTCACAATAAAACTTTGACATTGAAATGCATATATTCAAGAAATAGAAATAGATGAGGAACAACTCACTCTCCAAAACATCAGAATAACTAGGCATTGTTAGCAAATAACACATGGAGGCTTACAAGAATTTATCAATATGCCAGCTGTCGGCATTGAATGCAGCATTAATACTTGTTACTAGACCATAAGCAAGAATTAAGTAGGTATCGGCAAACAGAGCTTTAACAATCAACTACCCCTGAATTAGTGTACACAACTACTGTTAGATATTTCAGTTCTACTAAACATTAATTCTCTGCACAAACAACAGCAGAAATACAATAAGGATGAAACATACGTACATATAAACATGTTTGCTAAGCACAGAATGTACAGTAATCAGCACTGCAGCAGTTATGCATCCCTCACTATGGCAACAATTAGCCATCCAAAATGAATTTCAGTAACAATTTGAACTTGAAATACAAAAAAATATTTCAGCAATGAATTAATCCAACTGATATCTGTTATACACGTGTAACACCCAAACCGGGGCCAAGAATGATTTAACACACATAAACAGCCCAACTTGCATGTCAACATACACTTACCGTAAGAGCAGCAAATTTAGCACAACCTATGGCATCAATCTCAAACTGTAAACACATCTGTAGCTACAAGTTTTCATTCTCATCACGTTTGTCTATTAGCACAAAACATTAATGCAGAAACAAATGACCATACTGTAGGCACAGAACATTAATGCAGTAACAAATGACACAGCATTGCAGCAGCTATTATAGGTAAATAAACAGCAAAAGAAATGTATCAAAAAGTAAGATTATATCAATTGTAGCACATGTAAATAGTGTTTCATTTTGTTTTCCCTGATAAATCATCAATTTTACTAATTCAAGTCGTAATAGACCTGGAAAATATTTTGAATTGACTCTGATTTATAGCTTCCACAGCACTAATCCTTTCGTCTCCCTTCCAAACTATGCATTCATGTGTGACTCCAAGGAATTGATCTTTGAGAGCAACATGTCATTTGATGCACTTGAGTTTGGGGCTTCTACAAAAGAAGTGGAAGGATGGTGTGGTTCATGTTGGGGAGTACCTTAACTTACAGGCTATGATCCAAGATAAAGTTCAATAGCAAGCTGACTCTCATCCATTGGAGCTTCACCAACTTGCACAAAATGTGTTTGCACAAAATATTACTTTCTCTTCATATATGAATTCTTAATTGCTCTTGGTATGCAATCCAATTCATCAAGTAGTTGAAGCTTATGATGAGAGCCATTAAATGTCCAAAACTTAGATTAATTTTTTTCTCGTACTTAAGGATTTCTAGTCACAAGAGTTTTATTCATTAGCCTAAATGCTACTTTTGCAACATCAAATGGTTCCTCTTTAGGCAATAAAGGGTAGCAAGTGATAGTCATGCAACAATGAACTAAATAATAGTACTCCTCAAGAAATATTGAACTAAATAATCTCCTTAAGTAAGAAATTTCACCTTTTGAATATTTTTGCTCTTGGTTAAAGTACATTTTTGTTAGTTTACCTCTTTGCAATCAAATCTTAAATTTTTTCTATTGGGCCAAATGATAGAATTGAAAGTAGGTATTTAAAGAAACCATTTAATGCTCTCAACTTTGGTCTTACAGAAATAAAATTTAGTTGTACTAAAATCATTAGTGATCTCCAAGTTTGTGTAGAAGTACTTTATTGTATTGCTATTGAATGGATGTCATATTTGTAGTACATCCTCAAGCCTAGTTTCAACAAAATAAGTTGTTTGGCTTAAATTCTAATTCTGCATTTAGAGGCTTTGGGTTGTTTATCCCATAGTCCTTTATTTGCTCATATGCCTCCATGTCAACCTTAGTTCTAAATAATCCTTTGTCTAGCTTATAATTGGTTGATGGTTGGGTTTTCTTTGGAGCAGACTTCTCAGTACAAGGCCTCTTAATCATGATATAAAGTAAATATTATTGCAACAAATTATAGTTTACAAGCATTACTACTCAATCTAGAGATTTAGACAACATAAGACAGTTCACTGTTTACCGATATTGAAAGCACTCAATCTTTAATTAGAAATTGGATCACTTCATGCACAAAGAAGCGTATTTAATCTTTAATCAAGCCCTGGAGAGTGATCGTACTGAGTATTGCCAATGACAATTTGCCTTTCATATTCACACAATATCGAATTATTGGGTGAAATGCCCTACTCAGTTGCAACATATATACTAAGGAAAATGTACTTGTATAAACAATTTAGAGATTTTCAAAAAAAAATGTACATGTACAAATAAGAGGATCATAAAAATGATTTAAAACATAGCTCAAAAATTCTTTCTTATATAATCATTGTATATGGACGACTATATGATAGGATTTCTGAATGACATTTCACTAGTAATCTGCTTCAAGTGATGTTGATCATATCATTCCAACTCCGATCATCACTTAGTATTTATATCAGTGATAGCCTTTGCTCAATCATATTGATCTAATACACTGTCATACTAATCTAGTCAATATATGGTGCTTACTTCTGTTATCCTTTCTTTTGTCGTTCTAGTACGATACACTGTTCATACAACTTTGATTAATTGATTGCATATCCAACTAATAGATCTGGTGCCGTCATTCTTGTACAATGATAATGCTGAGTTTGTATGAACTATCTAAATCTTTTATTTGTGTCTCTAGTGGCAATAATGAATTGTACATATACGATGGTAATGTCGTACTTGTTCAACTAACTATATTTTACAATTCCTGAATTGAATCATTATTTTTTTAAGTTTGTGTACCCCACCTATAAGGATGTGACTCTATATTTTGATTTATCAAGATTCCTATCAGAATCCCAACATGTTCAATAAAATTCTATATCCCATGCAACTAGTCTAAGTAAAATTCTATATTCCATACTATAAAATAATTTATATGACACAACTAAATAATGTTAAAAGATGTAACCAATTGAGATGACAACTTAGTGCAATAGTGGATCAATAAACAGTGAAAACTATGAATCTATCAATAGGTAGAAAGCTCTTCATGATTAAGCACAGCCCTTAGCTAAAGATTTCACTTTTCCACACTGCAAAAATGATTTTCAATTTGACCATCATCCTCATCTTATTGATTTTCATGTCTATTTATACTAATGAATAAGTTATGTGAAAATAAGTAGTTCCAATGGATAGAATTAGATTTCCAAGATAGTTTAACTAGTCATTCCAACTTTCAGTGACGCATCATACACTTATGACTGTAGGATCGTACAAAAGCAATAACTCTTAAGGATCACCCCAACTATTTGCCAGTCTGCATTGTTGATTTCTAAGCAGACAAAGACTCTTAATGATATGACAAAGACATTATAGAGCATGAATAGAACATATCTTTTCTAATCTAATTTCTAAGATCTCAAGAATTTGTTATATGATGCATGATTATACACCATAATCAGTTTTATGACAAGTTCACTTCTATTGATTATAAGAAATTGTATTTAATACGAAGAGATGAGTATTCTCATATGATTCATTTGCCCAATATATGACTAAGTCTCAAACTGAAACCTCTCGAGCGAAATAAATATCATACGTGTCCAAAAAATATATCGTACAGGTACGAACAAATTAAGCTTGTTAACTCTCAAGTCCAAAACTAGGTGTTGTTGATGAAAGTGTCATACTAGTATGCAAATGATATCATACTAGTACTTTATTCTCATTCCTCTTCATCAACACATCAAACTTAGCCATATAATAAGCAAAAGTGTAAATACCATGCATTAAAGAAAACTTTTCTAAAAAGCTTTTCATGTTATGCTTGTAGAAAAAACTTCTCTTTGAAAGGTTCTTTCATGTCCAAGCATCTCTTTATTTGTTCTTGGTCATACATTGTAATTTTCATACTGCATTAATTCAATAAATACAAGTTTGGCTGCAAAATTTTAGTTTTGGCAAATTGAACTTGAAAGCCTTCCAACATGGGTTCTTATGTGAAGTTCTTAATATCTTGAAGTCATTCAATAAATAGTTATGCTTCTATTTGGCCATCAAATTATTGTACATCAATTTTGTTCTTTTTTTTGGTGATGTCATCAGCATTATTTTTTTAAGTAATCAACTATCGGGGAGTTTTTGGGTGAGACGGTACTTGAGAACCACTATAATACCTTAGAGTCTATTAGGTTGGGTGTGTGAAATATATCTCATCCAAAGTATAATGAGATGATTTCTAATAAGCAATTCACATTTCCTCTAAAGGACACTCATTGGTGTTATGATCTATTGTTTTCTTGCTATCCATAATGCTTTTAATCTTTCTTGTCGTAAGTAGTGTTTTTAAATCTCTTGAGTTTTGGAGGCAATGGGGTATCGGCTTAAAAACTTATTTCAAGGGTTCTTTCTATCAAATAAATGCATTAATCTTGTGGAGTTTTGCATGTGATCATGTGTAATTTCATTTTACCTTTCTTGAACCTCAACAAAAGATATTCTCTTGGATGCTTATAAGAATAGCTGCAATACCAGGTTTTAGTCGTTATGGATTAATCCAATATACAATGCAACATGCTAATTTATACTAAAGCAAGTGAATTTATCTTAAAATAGAAATTTCATGAGCTTATTAATACATCAATAATAATGGATTAATTGGAAAACAATTGGATTTGCTTTTTTTATTAAAAGAACTTAATTGATAGTAATCAAGCATAATGAGCAAGCTAGTACTATTTTTTCCATCAGTGACGGCAAAACTACTACAAAATGTAAATGCCTTTTTTACATTGCACTTCAATAAGCATATGAAGTTTGCATGGTGATTTTCAAGTAAAAAAATCACGGAGATAAATTATGTACTATGTTAAGTGCCACTCCAAATCTCATCATGAAGCTGTTTTCTTTTTCCAAATCTAGCAAGAAGAATAAAATTATGATAAAATAAATCGAGGCAAAAGAACCAATAGAACTATTAATTATTGAAGTTAACACTACTATCATATAAAACATGTCAAAATCTTGTTTGAAGGACCACTCAAATTTCCTATGGTGAGATGAAGCACACTAGATAGGGAGGTATAGAATGAATGAATCATAACATCACACTTTTGATCAGAAACACATCGATGTTTGGCATCTTATTGGAACTATGCCTATTCTAAGCAGCATGCAAACAAAGGGAAGGAGCATCATTCACAATGCAATACTTTTAATAAAAGTTTTAATAAGTGGCCTAAACACCTTTATATTTTTTTTAAAAGGTGATTTAAATGCAAAAAATCTTTAAAAAATGTTTGCTTCCAATCATATGGACAAACAACTAAGTGATGTCTTAATTTCCAAATTCTGAAAGCAACAAGGGATTGCCTCTTGCAGTTAATGGACCTTTGCGTCAATAATGTTACAACCATAAAACAACTTTGAAATTGGCCGTTTACCTTCAAAATTTGATCTTAACCTCTAAAAAAACTTGTGGTGCTTGATTAGTAACTATAAAACCATTCACAACTTATTATTAAGCACCACCATGCTAAAAACACACATGATAGATGCCTTGTAAATATGTTTTTATAGAAAATGCAATATTAATGCATTGAAAGTAAACTATAGTTTTTAAAAATGGAGTGCCATAAAAAGATTCTTTTGATTAGAATGGGTCTATCGGACATAGTAGTTCGAATAAAGTTTAAAGTAATAAGATCTTATGAAGGTGCCTTAGTATCTATGAACAACGTGTTGAGAATAACTTAGGGTTGCACCATAAAGGTTGGACATTGCAAAACAAAAATAGTATATACTTATAATAAGTTTCAAATTTGAATCAACCAAATTAAAATTCTCCAAAATTTATTATAAGCATAACATTTTTTTAAATTTGGAGAATTTTTTAATATTAGTCTTGAGAAGTCATGATTCATTCTTATATTATCATGGGTGTATGATTGATATTACTTTAATGAATGAGTTCAAAATATTTAAAAATATAGATATGAAAATCTTAAGAAATGAGTATAAAATATATTTTTATATGTAAGAATTATTAGTATAAAAGTCTTCAAAAAGTAAGTAAGAAGTATGTTTTTATATTAAGAAATTATATGACATAAAAGATTTTAAGTAGATAAAAAATTTGTTTTTGTATTTAATTAATACTTATAATCTCTTTTTAAAATAATCTTTCATAAATAGATGAATGGTGAATTAGTTGTGACTAAAAAAATTGTATTACGTGATAACTTAAGTGTTTGAGTTGGCTTGGTGGTTTTCTTATGTGTTTATTTTAGTGGGTCCTTTCTTTTTTATCCTTTCAACTTTATTTTTTCTTTATTTGAGTTCTCTTATCATACTCTTTATTTCCTTGAACTCGAGCAATCTTCTCTTTCCACCCCATTCCATTTTCATTACAATTATTTTATTTTTGTTCTTGTGTAATGTAGTAATTGTTGTGCTTCTTGCTTGTGCTACTTGCTTATCAATTCCATGCATAATAGACCTCACCTACGCTACCTAATAGCGTCGTTACCCCAGTCCGCATGCCAATCTTGCCCCTATGCAAAATGAACATTGAGAACCTATCTTTCACATTTAAACTTTCATTTGGCTAAATTTCATTCCTTCTACATCCTTGAGTCTTAATACATAAACATCGCTTAGTTGTTGAATCCTTTGGCATCTTTGAATGGAAAACCTAAAGCCCTCGCTAACCTTGTTAGGGAGAGTTAACACATTTTTTATAACTGGAGTACTTGTTGCGTCCTTAATCTCCTTCAAAGTGTTTAACACTTTGTCGAAGGTGAGAGATCGAACCTAATCTTCACAAACCCTATGTTGTTAGAAATTTATAAGTTAGATTGCAAATTAAGTGCTATTAGAATGGCTTGAATGAGGATGTAGTTGAAGATCTATTGTAGATCCTTTCGGTTATTTAGTAATCCATCTTTGACGAATCAAAAGAGGTTATTTGAATTATCGCATAAGCTAACAGCAAACATGTGATGCCACTACATGCTTGCGGCAACATGTGGGAAACTCAACACACGCAGAGCATGTAGGACAGTGCAGTGCAAGAGGGACACCGATGTGTCAAATAGTAGAGCGTGGATGTGTGACAATGTGCAGGACGCCTTAGCGCTTGCCATAATGCACCAAATGAACAGTGCATGCAAGACAATGACCACAAGAGATACACCTAACACCGCACATGCATCATATGTGCACGATTTACACACAATTTGCACACATTCAGCAATGATACTTGTGTAGATGCATAACCTTGTGCAAGCAAATTTTCTAGAGCAGCCAAATTGAAGTAGTAATGCATGCAATATTTAAGAAATAAAAAAATCAACATTTTTATAAAAATAATGATTATTATAATAAAATATTGTACTCAAGTCTCTACAAAATATGAGAAATGGGATTAAATCTACTTTTGATGAAACCTTTCTCTCTATTCTTTTGAGACATTTTGTTATTTTCTCGTTAATTCTATTATTATAACTTTGAAGTAAGGTCTATTATTAAGGGCTTGGAATAAGATACTTTGTAAATATGTCATATTTGGTATTTAAGAGATTGGAGAGGTATCAGTCAAAGTGAGTATGTCGACTATTCTACCATTAGATCTAGAGGCATAAGTAGTTTTATCAACTCAACAAATGTAAGTGTTAATAAAGATGATATTAAAGCTTCAATCTCTTAATATAATAAATCTAAAAGACAATATGTCAATGAAAATACTTTTAACTAGTGAAGGGTAATTGGAGATGAAGATGAAAATCACATCTTTAATATTGCCCTTCTAATGCTTGAGAATTGACAGCATCTTCAAGGTAGCTGTTAAATTTGATTTGCCTATTTATGATGATACAATAAATACAGAGAAATTAGATGCTTAGTTGGAGCAATTAAGGACATTTTTCTCAAAAAGATTATTCGTCGACTTATAAGTTAGGATATGCTCAATTAAAAATGACAAGTCTTGTACTAGCTTGGTGGAATGTTCACTTAAAAATTGGTCTAATCACAGAAGTGGCATGTGCTAGTTTAAGAAATTAATTAGAGTTTTATCCTATGTGATGTATGGAGGAAAGATGAAGTTACACTGCTTATAAATCTGAAAATGACAAATGGTGCATGAATATATCACTCAATTTTGATGATAAGCCATGAGTTCAAGAATATTCGATGAGATGCAGATGTTATTGAAATACATTGCAGGGTTGTACTATCTTGTTGTCATCAAATTAACTCTATTCTCTATTCTATTTTTTACACAAAAAACATTCATAATGGCTATTGAAAATAAGAGTCAAAGCCAAAGAACATAAACAAAAAAGACCAAATGCTAGGAAATCTGAGTACAAGTTTGAAAATTGATGACAAATGAAAGAATATTCTTTGACAAGTGTTGCAGTTAGTACAGTTACCACTACACATGCAGTACGTATACTTATTATCACACGCAAGTGACATGCATGTGGCATGCGTGCACTCGAAGTGTGTGCAATAGGGGAGGTTGTTGTACAATGGATTTCACTCACGATTTTTATAGATCGCTATCTTTAGCAAAAGCTCCAACTTCACTTCACTAAAATCATCCTCTTTTTTAGGATAGATATAATACTTAAATAGATCTCAGGACAAAAACTGAGCAACAATTAAGGCAAAGTTAGTTCATGCAAATCACCATCAAATCGTATGGTACAATGCAAAGATCATATGATACTTTCTTTATAGAAAAATAGATCAACTATAGGATCCCCCTCAAGGAATTGGAATTTAAATAGGGGAAGAAAGGAAAGGACAGCTAGCATGCACAAATGTTATAAAAAATGATTATTGTAATATAATATTTGCACTTAAGCCTCTATAAAAAAAAGGAGAAACATGGTGAAACAATGCATTTTCAACTTTTGTGAAAACCACTCTCCATTTTTCTAGTATTTTTAGTCATTCTCACTTAAATTCTATTTTCATAACTCTAAAGCTAGATTTTTTTATGAAGGTTTGAAACAATACACCTCACAGACAGATTAGGAAAGCACAAAATGGCGAGAAAGTTGGTCGTGTGCATGGACCCCTTGGTTTTTCCTGGTGTTAGTGGCATTATGGCACTTCTCTTCGTTTGAGCTACTTCTATAGAGAAGCAAACAAGGGGCTTCTACATAACGCACTACTATACTTATAAATCCCACTTCAAAAGGCATGTAGAAATAGCTAGTAATTGAGCTTTCCTAGATCGATGAGGTTGTCCTCAATTTTGCATTCATGATCCTTGTAGTGATGACAATAGCTTTATCATAAGGTTTTCTAAGTGGAATGAGCTTTGCATAATCAATAATTATCAACATATGAATAAAAAAGTATTGTAATGAAGGCAAAAGGGTTTCTAGATAGCTGACTGACTTAACATTAAATGATTTTCATGAGCTAGCAAAGGTATGGATGGAGGAGATTAAGAATCTCCAATACTGCTCATGCATGCACTTCTAAAGGAGTTCTTAAGATCTTGCACCTTTCAGTGTATGAGACCATGTAAATTATCATTGCAATGTCAAATGTTGATAAGGTGGATATTAGGATTGCTTATGTTGTAGTGCAATCTAATAGATGTAAGTTTACTTTGATGAGAACCTCTTCTTGAAGGATTTTGTTTGCAGATGGATGGAGAATACATCATTGGACATTGCTTAGATGCAACCTAAAGGAAGGCTCAACCTCCTCTATGAATAATGTCAAAGCTTTAGTTTGACCGAATTTTTGTGATTAGATTGAGGACAAAAAGGGGGAACTCCTTAGGCAATGATTTGCATGTAAGATAGTTTATAGAATTCCTAGGCTTTTGTGGTGTCTTTGGCTCCTAGCTAGTTGTCAAAGCCTTGTTGCATGCCAAAGGGTTTGGAAACAAAGCACTAGTTTTTGTCTAAGAATAAAGATTTGTAGTCGGCTTTGAATTGTTCAACTATCATTCTAGTTATTGATTTTTGTTAGAAGATTTGCTCAATTTTAAGAAGGGGTTTGACTGATTGAGACTAACTTATGATTTGTGGTTGTACATATGGTTGTAAGATTCTTTAGTTCTGGCAGTGACTAGCCTTGACCATGTACCTTTTGACAAGTTTTTCATTTCCCATAAACTATGTTAAAACTGCCAAAAAAATTTTGAATGTGAAGTTGACAATCATTTGTTGGCACTAATGAAGTTGTGTGATGCTGTAGTTGTTGAGCTTGAGAACATGAAAAAAATCTTTGAATTGGAAAAATTACATCACTATGAGCAAAAAAAGTACACTATTAGGGTGGTTCTTATTGAAGGCCTTGTGGATAGGTGACATTGAGTTCTTGACAACATAGTATGCTACCCAGTTTTTGGGAAAAGGCAAAAGGTGGCTTCAAGAGAAGATTTGGTTGGCTCATTGGCAATCCTTGTTACAATAAATTTCAAAACCCTTGATACTTTGTTGAGACCTCTTCGTATGCCTTCTTTTTTGGTGCTAAAGTATGATTTATTGCTAATTGAGCTTTGCATGTATTGAAACCACAAACGTCAATTGATCATGAACGACAATAGTTACTATGATGTAATTGGCTTGGTGGTAGAGGATAAACATCCTGAGTTTAGTAGCTATCATGCTAACAGTTATTTGAGGAATGGACAAACAGATATACTGGATTTCTCATGGCTTTCTTATTGATGTGGGTTGTTCTTTGCAATGAACTTGTAAATGGCATCAGCTATCATTCCAGCCTTGTCACATCTTGTTGTTGTTTCTTATTGTGCACAATGAATCTAATATTCGTTAGGTGGATTTTGAATCTTTAAGTACAACATTTTATTAGGACTTCATTGGCATAAAGTATTTTGTGAAATGGTTGATTGTCTTTGATTTATAGTTTCACAGCAGTGAACATAGAGATGAGATTAAGAACCAAGAAATCTCTCTTCATTTGCTCCTAACTCAAGAAATTACAATATATTTTTTTGTCATGGTTATCTTATATTATAATATTGCAGGTTGATTTTCTTGTTGGGCGGGAAATCCAAGTTGGAAGGATTTATAAAGGTATAGTTTCATCAATTAAAGAATATGGCGCATTTGTTGAATTAAATGGTGGGCAACAAGGCCTTCTCCATATCTCTGAGCTATCACATGAACTGGTAAGAATTTCTGTCTTGTGCCTTGATTTTGTAAATATGTTATAATTCACTTATCTCTACTTGTTTCACGAATCCTATTTGGTATTCTTACATTTCAGCATGCATATATCCAGAAGTATCTTTCATTTTCCATGTATTGTCTGCTTTGTTTTCTAGGAATATTTCTGAGAAGTGGAATAAAAATTGTTACTTAACTTAGTGAACGTGCATAAGCATAGCACCACTCTCTTATAAAAACGAAAACTCTTTTCACTTGGGCTGAAGAATTTGTGATTAATTTTGTTAAAACACATTTTAAAATTAAAAATGAAAAATACATTTTGTGTCTTGAACCCAGCCCTCTAGAATTATAGGTGCTCGATAGAACCCCTTGAACAGTGAGCTAAGAAGGCATTATTAAAGTTTTATAAATTATATTAGGAATGGCTTCTTTCGAAGCAAGGTTTTTGGCTCGGTTTTGTATCTCTTTAGGCCAAAACCGATTCGAAGTGGGCTGAAACTCGAGTTTTGTTCTGAATCTACGACCTTTATTTCAACTGTCTTCTTTATTATGTGGATGTGTTCACATCCCTTGAGTGCTGGTGAATAAATGAAACCGTCTAATCTTTGCCAAGCTCATATGATATGGATCCTTTATTTATCTGTTAGCTTCCTCCACAGTGGCAAATGTGTTGCATCTTGTAAACACAATGGTAAATGAGTTTGGATGGCTACATCATCATATTTGCAGCAAAATGGAGCAGTGCATCTTGAATTTACATGATTGTGACAAGCACAGATGATAGACAATAACAATACGATTCAGTTATGAAAATGGAGCACGGGTTATTTACTTTTGGAATTCGATCCTTTTAAGCATATAACGTGTTTCTATGAGACATTGATTGCTGGTAAAAAATGCAAATTAAGTTGAAATTGTAGTATGCTTTGGCATATTGTTAAAGATCAAAAAAGTGTCTTATGATACTAATTTGAAAATGTAACATTTAAAGAAAAGAAATTTAGGAATTTAAAGTTTTCTCTTTTGTATTTGAATTTTATTTCCAATTTCTTTCCTTTTGATGTAGACTATTAATGTTTTTCCCGTTTGTGTTATCCAAGTAGAATTTTGTGCTTTGTAGAAATTTGTTTCTTGGCTTTTTACAAGGTTTAAGAAGATATATGTGAAAGTGAATGAAGATTAATATTCATTGGTAGATGAACTTATAGGTGTCAATGGCTTCCATAGGAATTTTCAAGATTATGTGGTGGTGCACATGAATGAAGATAATATTAACTGATTTAACTACATTCTGTAAGTTCTTTTTATGATTAAGAGGTCTGAAGACCACGGATTTAGAATGCCAGTAGACGGTCATAGATGTCAGTATTGAGAACTGCAATAGAAAAAGCAAGTCATATGCAAATGTTTGTTGATGGTAGGCAGAGGATGTATAGTCTACAAGAGTAAAGACAATAGGTCTCTAAAGAGAACTATTGAAAATGCAAAGAAGTTTTATGTTTGAAAGAATTTATGTAATGTTTAGAAAAATACTCTATTTTACAAAGCTTCTACTAGACGAAGGTGGTGTGCGATATGCCAAGGTTCATTTACGACTAAATTTATGATGGACTGTTGGTTAAAGCCTAAAGATAATCTCAGATGATTTGGCAAGCAAATGATATGTTCAAACTAGTGATTTTTAATTTAAGAAATATTTTTAAAATTTTTCTAATCCTTTTCTAATTGATTTTTAAGTTCAAAATAATAAGAAATATGGTTTGGTAATATTTTCTAATGTAGCTTTAACTCCAAACTCTAAATAGGTTGTAATAACAGGTGATCAAGTAATGTGCTTAGCAAACTATTTTAAGTTTTAAGTTAAAAACAAAATTAACTTCAAGAAAAGTTCGAGTATATTGTTGTGGGACACCTAATTAAGAAAAATTGCAAGAAAACACGTATGGGTGTGCATAAGTTTCTTGAGAAAATTTTGACAATGCTAGACATCACATATAATTATATATCCACTACGACATTTGCATTGCTAGCATTCCAAATTAAGTCTAGCTCTCTGGAAATGAACTATCTGGCAGCCTTTTTTAAGTATTGACATAGGATTAACATGGTTTTTCAGGCATCCTATAGAGGGCATACGTTGAATGTCATCAAATCTACATTATCGAAGTATGTTGGTAGTTTTAATGCAACTACAAGAATAACCAAGCCCATGCAATATGATGCACACTCAAGCAATCTCGTTGCAAATGATAAGATATGAGAAACATGAAAATAAGCTCAATAATTCACAAGGATTGCAAAAAATAGAGAAAATAGTACCATAGCATCACGCCATCACTTGATATCACATTGGTGGCTGAAATATTTTCTTGGATTCACTCCATCGCTCAAGAACACTCAAGGCACTAAAATTATATAGCAAAACATTCTCTGTGAGTCAAGAGTAAGAGTATGTAAGCAAGAAAGATGACACAAAGTGAAAAGACTAAAGTGCATCATTAGAGCTGACTGCCCCATGTAGTTCTCGATCGATCTCTTGTTGTGGCCCATTTGCTGTACAAGGCTCTTAGTCTGAATTTCTCATACTTGCACGACGGCATCATTTGGATGTGTACCCGATTGACATTAATTGCCTCGTGCAGTCATAAAACTGCATGTGAAGTTAATGTTAACCAAAAATATCTGAAACAAAAAAAGGAACATCTAGAATGCTCCTAAACAACTTGATATGCCATAAAGCTCCAAAAATATGGCAAGCACACAAATACAAATCAGAATGTGTAGTGCAACTACATATTTATAAACTTGAAATATTCCAAACATACCTAGTCCTAATGTACTAATATGGCCTTCTACAGAGATGATGAAAATACAAAGAACAGATGCAATTGATATTTAATTATAATAGTAGAATATAGGATAATGACCAAAAAAAACTTCTAGGTATAGCATGGTATAACTATGTTGTGCAAGCAATCTATAGATCCCTGGGTGGTGCACTACATATGTTTGTTTGGTGGGCAACTCACATGAGATGATAGCCAAAGCTCCACGTCATTTTATCTATCTCATCGTTGCTCCCATGGTTGATGGTAGGACAACTAGTAGTTTGCAAAAGACCATTAATAATTGGTATTTGATATCCTTGAATGAATGAAATTTACAAATACGTGAACATGACGAACTTCATGGTCGTTTTCTGTAATCACTTTTGTCTGCTCTGGCTTAGAATGCTTTGGCTTGGAGCTTGATCTCCAATTCAAAGTCATTTACTCCAACATTGGGCCACATGCGTGCAGTTAGCTGCCATTGGAGCAACTTCTACCACCCCGTTA
Organism: Vanilla planifolia; assembly: GCA_023846275.1. Lineage (NCBI taxonomy): Eukaryota > Viridiplantae > Streptophyta > Magnoliopsida > Asparagales > Orchidaceae > Vanilla > Vanilla planifolia. The sequence continues at coordinate 30,318,646 of CM043869.1, read as the reverse complement.
TGCACTAGTTAAATGATTGTACAGACACCATGTTTGCCCATTTGAAACTCTCGTTTCTTGAGCATACCCTACTGTAGGTTCTTTCATCTCCATAGAGCCCTTGATTTTACCATTGAAAGGAATTTAAAATTGGATTTAACAGATTTTTGGAAATGATGTCAAGTCCAAGCAAAGAAATATGGCTGTCATCAACAAAGGAATCTTGCAGATATAATGTCTGAACTACAATAATATGACCCAGAAGGTTTAGGTAATTACCATTCAATGAATAATCAATGAAAAACTTATGGAAGTGAAATTATATTTTGCTGCTATTTAGCCTTTTTGTCAGCACTGTTTACATAGAAATACAAAGAGTATTTTAAATGTAAACTGCTTTCTATATTTCCTTCATTGTCTTGAAATGTACATTATGTGGAGGTCATTGCCAGTTGTATATTTTTTTGATACTGTATTGCATGTATTTGTCATTGGCTTCGACAGGAGTGGAATAGAACTTGGCTTTTGAACTTTATTGCCTCTTGCTATTGTATTTGAATTGTACACCGTTCGTCATCACTAGTTTGGGCTATTTTTTAAAATTAGTGGTCTATAACTATGAATTTGACATTTTTTATCCCTTTTTTAAAGTTTTTTTATTCTTGATCAAGGATAAACAATCATTCTTGATAGAATTGCAAGCATTATAGTATTAAAATTACACAACACTTGAAAGAAATGCACTCCTTTTTATTCTAAAATCTTCATTAATTTCTCATGATCGTGACCTTATTTCCTAATTAGTGAGATTCACTTGTAACAAATCCATCGGTTTAACCATCTTGTCCTATTACCATCCTTTTATCAAATTTTGAGTTTCCTACAGCTAACTTGTGTTATATTGGTATTGCTTCATGCTAGATGTTATCATTTCTAGGCCTTCATGTGTAGCTCATTTGGTTTAGACACTAGGTGATGCAATGATTGTTCTATATCATGTTGAGTTGCAAGCCTTATAAGCATGCTGCTGCCTACTATTTCCATAAAAAGATTGTGGTACGTGAAAAAACTGAGTTGTTTGCACCTTTCAGAACAATTGGAAATACATGAAATAACTGAGTACCTAATGTTAACTTTTATTTTCTTCAGCCATCAAAGGTATCTGATGCTGTATCCGTTGGCCAAGAACTTTCAGTAATGTGCATTGGTCAGGATGTACGTGGCAACATTAAATTATCTTTGAAGGCTACTCTACCATTACGTGGATCTATCAATCTCTCTGCTGGCAGCAGTGATGTATCTTTTTGTGCAGAAGGCGGTAATCTAAATGTTAGTAAGACTGAAACTGACATAGAAAATGCAGCATATTCGACCCCCTCCATAATTATTAGGAGTGCTGCAGAATGTGAAACTCAGGATGGTGCTAAAACTTGGAACTCAACAGAGAAAACATCAAGAAAATCTCTTCCCAAACCTTACAATCCTGTCTCCAGCCAGAGTGGTACAGTAGGTTTTGGTAGATTTAATAGTAATGTTTCCCCTGAACAAAAAGCTGCAAATTTGCTCAGAATGGCTCATATCAAGAAAGAAAGAGATTCCATATCTGTGGATGTATACAAGCAAGAAAGTGAAGAGTGCACTTCTAAATATAAAACTAAATCCTCTGGTATGGCAAATCATCAAAACAATTCTTTAAAACTGGGTGACGAGGTTACAGCAAAGATATACCAGATACGCACACATGGACTCGTACTTGAAGTGGGGGGAGGTTTACGTGGAATGTACAAGTTTGAGGTAACATTTTATCCTTCAAATTGCTATTACTAGTGTGATTCTTGAGTTTTTTGCCGCCAGAGTATGACAAGCATGATTTTCATGATGTCGAAGAGTTGCATTTTATACCTGATTGAAAATAAAACCAAGCACAGTTTTTTGGTCGACTTTTTATGTTTTTGAGCATTCTTATATGCTTGCTTTCGAAGGGTCAGGCTAAAGTAATCTTTGTGTTCTTTGGTCTTCATGATTCATGAGTTATAGTGTCATGTTTGGTACTTTAAGAACCAGTTTATTCTATGTTGGGTAAAATTACACTTGTTTGGACTTTTAGTCAAATTATGAGAATAACTTATCTTCCTTTGTGTGTAACCTACCTCAATCCACTTCTAAGTGCTTTATCTTATGTATGTTATTCCTTACGGTGGACCACCTTACAAAACACGCTTTTAAGTCATCGAGAAGTGATCCTGTGTTGTGCCTTGTGCCAGTTGTAAGGCACATCTTGGTCATTTTGAGAGGAATCAAGTTACAATATATGGACATATGGTACAGTTTAGTCAATCCTGTTTATCCAACTCATGCTGTCTTGGCCATATGGCTAGCTTTCTTTCGAGACATATCTTTAGTACTTCATGACTATTTTCGTTTTGGTTGGTTTCAAAGTGTTTTTAGTTAGATTTTAAAGGCCATCTAGCTATGTTGCTTGCTGAGGGGCTGTGGTGATTTAGGATTGATGGGGTATTGTTGCGATTTTATCAAGTAATACTCTCATATTTCTCATTCTCTAATACGTTTGTACGATCAACTATTGCAACCGTTGCTTTTCCTTGAGAATTTTCTTACAAGTAATATTTCCATCCTTGAAACAAACTTTCACTGTTCTACTGTATACAACCTCCTGTTCGTTGATTTCTACATTAGTTTCATGTTGTTTCTCCTCTTTCTTTCATGTTGTGATGTTTATCACCTAGCTTACTGCCTCTAAATCTAAAGATTTCATTGTATTGTTATGGCATCGTTCAGATATTCAAGGTTGATAATAGCACATTGTTCAACGATTCAAGTTCACTTTTCTGGTCCTTGTGTATTTTTTGCTTTGATTTTGCTTGTTCAAGTTACAACTTGGGGAAAAGTTTGAATTACTACCTTACATTTTTTTACTAATTGATTAGCATGTGCATTAGTCATGATAGTTATTTGCAGGTTGTGTTTGTGCTTCTTGAAAAGGTTTTACCACATTAGAAACAAGATTTGGACCAAGAATTGCATACTGTTTTTCTGTAGTCCACTTTTTGACTTTTATTTTTTTTGTTCCTGCAAACTTGATCCTTGAATGCATGCATGAATGGCTATGGTGGTGAGATTTCAATCCTTTTTCATTTCTAGAATGTGGGGTGAATAATAATTCCCAACTTTTCACCGTGTAACTTGCCTACTAAATATATATTTCAACTGATCCTTTTAAGGCAAACGGAAGGAAAGATTTTGAAGTAGGAGAAATGATCCTTGCAAAGTGCTCGAGTTTCTCTGATAAAGGAATACCAGTTTTCTCGTTGTTTGAAGATAAGTCATGATGAAATCTCTCTTAAGCAAAACTTGAAGATGCTTTGCCAGTGAAAAATGTTCTTTGAAAACAAGATAGATCAATAACTTCCTCTGAAGGTGGATTCTAACTCAAATGAGGAACTTCTTGATGGAACTTTTAGCTCCAATGCTTCACAGAAATCTGTTTGCAGCAGGCTCCAAATTAGAAGTGAAAAATGAATACAGCCTTCTCTCTGTCCCGAATTGGAAGAGCTGTACAATATATGTGCTCCTTGGGGAAGTTAATTAGTGATGTATTTGAAGAACCAATTAAGGGATCTTTTTGATAAATTTGTTTTGTTCATTCTTTTGTAGATTTCATTGTGTCATTTGACTGATGAGAGCATATGCATGTATCTTTTTAGGAACACTGTTATGGTTTTGTCTTTGTTTAGTGATGCTTGGCTTATTTATAATCAGTTTAGTCATCGTTTTCTGCTTTATTTTGAAGTATTTTGGAGTTGTATCATTTAAAAAAAATTCTTATCAGCTGTCTGATTTATTGGGTTAATCTTATTGATTCGAATATAATCTGTTTTTATATTTATAAGCAATTTAATCATCGTTTTCTTCTTTATTTTGAAGTATTTTGGAGTTGTATCATTTAAAAAAAAATGCTTCTTAGCTGTCTAATTACTGGGTTAATCTTATTGATTCTTAGGTTGTAAACGTCATTTGTTTTTATATTAGTTGAAGTGACCTTAGCCAAACTGTATTTGTTATTATTAAATAACTGTAGAAATTTTTTAAGTCTTGTAATAAAAGATCAATGAAAAATTTATGTTTATGATTCATTGCTCAGTGGTTTAAAAGCTTGGGTTGAAATCAATTCTGCCCACTGCTCAAGGGTGAGCTAATATTTGAATGTGTGTATATATATATATATATATATATAATAAAGGCAGAAAAAAGTTCTTTTAGTTTAAATCATGTATATTAATTTATAAAAAGATTAATTATTGGATGTGTAGGATAAAAAAAGTTTCAAAATCTATCAGGCTGGTAATTATAAATATTGGATGTTTACGATTGCTTGCAATTATATTGGTCTAGTTTATGTGGAAAATTGGTGATGAGGTTTGGTAACCTATTCAGAAAATGTGGTAGTAGAAATGATAAATGGTGTATGTTTGAAGATGAGAAAAATTAAAATTGGTGAAATTAATCTTAAATCTAGATAGAGAAGAGAAGGAAAGGTAATGGAATGAATCTCATATTATAATAAATATGAAAGTTTTAGATCTTGATGGCATCTAAGTTCTAAAGTTCCATTTAATTTTCATTTTATTTAATACAATTTTTGGACCAAAAGGTAAGGTCTAGATGAAAATCTTACATAAATGAACAATTGAGATTAGGATTCTGAAAAGGCAAGCATGGAAATCTAATCATGGGAAATCCAAATACAAAATTATGTAAAAACATCACAAATTATCTTTCTTAAAATTTATGCAATTTAAAAATCATTTGGATGAACAACACTTTGAAATATAGCAAAATAAAGATTTTAATGATTTTTTATAGTTTAGATTAAGAGAAAGTTTTGAGCTTAAAATCTTCATTAGATTCATGTTTATCTTTTTATTGTGGCACACTTCCAATAAATAAGAGGATAATATAAAAAATATATATAATTATTATTTTTTCTAAAAATAGATCATAATGATGAGACAAAAAATAATCTTGCAACTAAATCGAACATCTTGATAATTGAAATAGATAGAGATGGATTAGAAAATCAAAGAGATAACTGAAACCTTATTTTGTTAGTAAGATAAATTATTAGAAATAAAAATTTTAATTTCTTATAATTATTTCAAGCGAATATTTAAAGTAATTTTTAATAAGTTATAACAAATCTAGAAAACTGATTTTTCTACAAATTTTAATTTTATTTTAAAAGAAATTAATTTTTATAAAAGTTGTGTAATAGAAAAATCAGCAATAATTAAAAACGTACAAAATCAATTTTTTTATGATTTAACTTATAAAACAAGCTTATGTCCATACTCAACAAAAGCAGGAAAAAACACACCCAATATAAGTCTTTCATCTAAAGAAGTATAAAGTAAAATATCACAACAAAACAAAAGAAACAAGTTATTACATTTTATAACAAAATAAATGAAACACGCTGCTACGGCTTTATAACGAAATAAAATGACAACAGAAAAAAAAAACATTCAGCGACATAAAATGGAAATTAATACAACTAAAATCCTAGGCTTGATGAAATGATTAAAGATGCATAAGAATCTTACTTAAATGAATTAAGAATTGATAGAATTAATAGCTTAACTGATTTGAGAAAAAATAGAATTTCAGAAGTTTGACAACTATGGGATGCAGTAATGTATGGAAGCGACGATGGGAACAGAGTTGCTAACGGCTTAAATGTTTTGGCTTGAAACTTTTTTTTATATTGCATAAAAATTCATCCCCAATTTTTTATAAAAATTCTCTTATTTATAAACAAGTAAAAGCATTTACCAAACATATGAAAGTGTCGTAACGACTTTTATCGGTGTATGTTTAATTAAAAATTATTATTTGATTAAAAATTGTAACGGCTTGAAATAACGACTAAAATAGTTATTGTATAGGAGCTGTTCAATTGAAACTCATTGAGACCGTTCGATGGTGAAAACTGCACGATCAGATGGATAGGATTTAAGTGGTGCTGTTTAGAAATAAGATTTGATCATGATCATTTGATTTGAATCCTGATTGGACAACTCAAGTTCAATCCAACATATGGAAGAAACATAGACCATGCGATCGTGAAATGGCGAGATCAAGCAAAGGATATAAACAGGCGTTTTAAAAAAGCGGAGGAGATCAGGATTGTTTAATTGCAAAAATGTGCGATCAGACGACTGTGGTTACTCCTGTAATTCAGCAGCAAATTGTATGAAACAAGGCAGAGTTTTAGTCCTACATTGCAAAATTTAGTTAAGATATTATGCTTTTAAAGCTTTATATAATAGATTTAACAGCCTATATAGGGCTGGCTGCCCCTTGGTTCACTAAGTGATTACCCTTATAGCCAGTAATTCGTTATACTTAATTTACGATTATGGGATTTATGACCCGACCCAAAAATGTTTAGGATTGATTTACATGACCAGTGCATAATATATTGAACGAGTTCAAGCATATTTGTGTTGAATCACAATAATTTATTATAATGAATTGGTTCATGTGTAATTGCCTCTATCGAACATGTTTATTTTTTTATTTTATTATTAATTTTTTTACAAATTAATTAATAAAATTATAACATATTTTTTGTAAAATATTAATTAAGGATTCCGAAGATATTATTAACGTAAAATTATGGCCAAGATGGATCAAAATTATTGAAAACCTAAATATTATTCTAAGATTAATTTGAATTTAATTTATATGCCTTGTAATAAACATTTTAATCAAGCTTAATATTTTAATCAAAGTAAAATTAAAATACCTAAAATTATATTCAAGATACATCTCTTAATGGTTTGCTACTTCAACCAAGATAATATTCATATGATTTGATATTTACTTTTCTTCTTGAAATCTTTTACGAACATGAATGACAGCTACCTAAAATCTAAAAATTTACTTAAACAAATTTATTAAAAATATTTAATATTTGTTATCATCAAACAAAACACCATAGTTAGGGATCAACAATATAACAATAACTTTGTTAGCTTTTAGAAATACCATAATGACATACTACTTATGTTCTAATTCGCTCTATGTAGTTTCTAGCTTTATTAATTAAGCATTTAATTATAACTTTCTATTGATCAAGTTAAGGCATCACACTCATGTTAAAGATCATTATCTCTCAAGCTCTCAAAACTTATATTAAGCATTCTTACCAATGTCTCATGGTTGCATAGGTTTATAAAAGGGTTAAATAGCTTAACTAGCAAAAAACAAACATCTCAAAATGTAATCCATAGTAGATTTTATCCCATGTTATATGGGGTTGACTACCTAGTGTTATCAAGCCAATTGTTCAGGTGACTCCTTATTGACCTTCTAATGTTATCAAATAACCACTAATAGTGATTATCTGTGAGCAACAAAGGTGAAGTGTGACCATGTTGGGTTCTTCAATTTGGCTCGAATCAATATGACTATTTTGTATGGTCAAAAAATTCTCCAATGTAATCCAAGTATGCTAAAAAAAGTTAGAAAGTTCAAACCATTAAAAAAAGCACAAAAATAATAGGACAGCTAAATTCTAACTTTAGATTAAATAATGTAACTAAGTAGTTGTATATACACACCAATGCAAGCTAAAAAATGTTACATGCAACAAGTTAAAATAACCTAATATACCAATATTTTAATGTATTAACATGTCCAAATGATGGAAAACTATAAAATCTAATAGTAATATAAGGATCTCTTAAGAGTGATAGTTTGAATTGGAATATTAGAAAATCATCTCTAAAGACTAGAAATAGCCTTGAAACATTATAGAAATCTCTAGATAAGCTTAAATAGCTTTATACTAATAAAATATAACATCCCTTAAACTCTAAACTAATAAAACCTCGTTAAATATGTTGTCATAAGCACCCTTGAAACTCCAAATATGTCCAACATAAAGCACATATGATCTAGATACATGTTTGTATATATCTAATATATACAAATACATCATAAAAAATGATCATAGATAAGAAATGACATAAATAAGTTGGGCAAAACTCAAATGCCATATATTTAAGTCTTACGAGATGATCAATATACTCTAAGAGCCACCACATCAAACCCCCTCCCTTAAAAGCACTTACCATCAAGTGCAAGGCTACATTTTACAATCTTTAAGAGCCATGAGCACCTTGTTCTACTCATCAGCATATAGACAATGAAAATTCATCATGGATAATAACAAAAAATCCTTTGATAATACCTATAGATGATATCCTTATAAGATATCATGAAGGCTTATGCTCTTGGAAAGGTAGCAATTATTTGAAAAGTAGGACAAATATTCAATAAACGAATTAAATTTATCTCACGATTATGACAATATTCTTATGGGAAGGGTATGAAAGGATGTTTAGAAAGTAAATAAATGTCAACATTGGATGACTCTTCTATTTTAGGTAAGCTAATGTTTAGAGAGTAAAGGAAGTGTAATCTTTGATGTAAGAGTACTAACAAACTTGGTTGGTGGTGATAAAACTAAGTCTCATTAAGAAAAAGTAAAAATTAAGTATAAGATGTTATATAAGTAAATAAGATGGTAAAAAACTCATGAAACAATCTTATTATTGGCATTAATATCAAAATATAGGCAACATCATTAGTGAGTAATCCTATAGAAGAATTAAACTATATTGAATACTCATCAATAATTGGAGGTGTATGTACCTCCCTATTCAATAAGCTCTATACTCACAAAAGATATATGTGACAATAGGTAATTAATAATAGAAGTTCTAGATATAAGCTTATAGATGTTCAGATTAGTCAAACATAATGCCCATACAAGAGGGGTGAATTGTGAAAATTCCAAATTCAATATGATCAAGTAAAGCAATGGAAGTCATTTAGAGTTTCTTTTTTTACTCCTAAAATTCATCTTAGAAACTCTTATTTAGTTTTAGAATATTTTGTGTGGGGACCCATGAGCTAACACATGTTTGTCACTACACTTGTCTATGAACCTAACAAACATTTGTAGAATAAATATTGAAACTTTAGTTTTCTTCAACTTTTACTTTTGAACCTCCTGATATTCCTTTCTTTCTCTACATCAATAACTACAATCAAAATGGATGAATCTCATAATATGTTGAACATAAAAATTTCAGACGTTGAGGAGATAAAAGTTTTTCTAAATTTTTAACTTGTTTAAGTTCTTTCTGTGATTATTTAGGATCAACTAGCAAGCTATTGTTAGACATCCATACTTTAAACTTACCTAGATGGGTGAGAATAGTTTTGAAAACCTTTGAATCACTCACTCAAAATTTTACTGAGGTTCTAGTGTCTAAAATAAATTATTATAAGTCTTACATGCTAATACTAAAATAAATAAAATCCATAAAATATGCTCAAACTTTGTGTTTGCTTGGTGTCGGTCACAATTTTTGCTAAACTTCACAATGAAGTTGTTTGAGTCAAGACCAAGCTTCTCCAATCAATTCTCTTATTCATTCTTAAGATATAAGATTTGAAACACTTAAGAAAAATTATTAGAAAAGTAATAAAATTATTTTGTTATCATCAAACTAATTGTACATTGACCAAAGTATTTAATGTCCAAGGAGATGCTTATAATGAACCATCAATAAGAACATAACAACATGTAGCATGATATGATCTATAAGCATGGGCATAATGGATGGTAAGAGTGGAGTAGTATTGATCAAAATCTCTAATGTTGTTGTAGGTTAACTTAAAACTATAGCTCAAGTTTAATAGTGGAGGTAAAGACCTTGGTAGTGGATGGATTATCTAAGTTTGACCTTTTTAATGACAATTTTTTGTCTAGATCTAAGTTTAGGGTAAAGGAATGAGAAGTAACCCCAACATCATTAAACTATAAGGGAACCACATATGCATGTTCATAATTATAGTAAGAAGCCAAAGTTATGCTCATTAATCTCATCTTCAATAGAACATCAATAATAGACATACCCACAACATCATAATAAACTAAAGATAAATATGTATCATATACAAGTGGTATAATACATCTATTCATCACTTCAACAATGTAACCATCAAGATTTATAATGTAAGGAATAGGATGTGGATGTGGTTGTCATTGAAGAATTAAAGTTTATAAGGCTTTAGGGATAAGGTTAGCCATACTATCTTCGGTAATCATTAATTTCATTATGAGATTACCACATTTTCATAGTAGTAAATACATGGCACTATTAATATCGTCAGAAAAATGTCCCATAAAACTAAAATTCTTTTGAAAGCTTGTAAACTTCTTATAATCATAAACAAAACAAAACTCATTTCTAGTAATAAATATTTTACATAAAGGCAATTCCAAATGACTTAATTCTAAAGGCTTAAGGTGATGGCAAGTTGAAAAGGGTATAAGGATGGTGGAGCACTAGCATTAAGCCTTACAATCTATAATAACAAGATTGAATAAAAATCTAAAACTTTTCAAGTAAAGCTTTTGCTTTTTACCTCCAAGTGTTGTGATAAAATATTTTTATAATATAGCTTCTGTAAATAGTCAATGGAAACTTCATTACTATTCTATTTCTATTAATAATTTAAGAACATCAAACTCTGATAATAAACTACTCTAACATGAATAAGAGAGCCACAAAATGAGAAGTAGTTGATAAATTAATGATGGACTAAAGTGATAGATCTAGTCTAAATAAAGAATAAATAACTAGAACAAAAAGTAATAAATCTTTAATACTTAGATGCCATTTGTGTAAGTTCTCTAAGATGGCTACTACTTTTAGAGAGTTACCACATCATAAGTCCGTCTTCTATAAAACCTTTTAACCTTTTATAGGATTATTTGTTGATGCATATATGGTTTGGAGGACAAGCCCTTTAGGTTTCCCTAACCTAAGGAACCTCCTTTGGCCTTGATGTGGTGTGAAATGAATGACATGTGTTTAAGGATTGTCTAAGTCAATTAAATGGGGTTGAGTATAGAACTTATTCATATGACCATCCATTAAAAATCATAAAATCATATATACTTGTTGGTATGCTAATATAAACCTAAGGATTATTATCAAGGCAATAATTAGGAATTAAATTCAAAATCTAAAATTCTCCAAATCAATATCCTACAACCACTTACTCTCTCATGTTCTTACTTCAAAAGTTTCCTCCTATGCCAATTGAAAATTTTAAAAGAATCTCATCCTTAAATACAATCTAAGTTCAAAATTAATGTAAAATTACAAAACATTTAAATGACTCACATTAATGATTTACAAAGAGGTAACTACATTTAAGAGACACAACAAACAATGTTTGAAACAAATGATATGAGAATCTTGTAAGTCTTTAGGCACTACTTAAATAAAAGTTAAAACAAAAGCAAATGAATAGCTTAGTCCACAAGTACACATGAATTCCTTATCTTGGTCCATTGTGAGAGGCTAAACTTGAATGTCAAATAGCTAATCAAACAAAGAGCAATTATTGAGCTTCTTCCAAAACACTTGTTGAATGCTACCTTATATCTAATGACAATCATGATCTATTGCTAATAATTCATTGTCTTTGGTATGCATGGGTTGGGCTATCATCTTTTCCACAAATGTAGTGTGGAGAGATCAAAATCAAAGGAAACCTTAAATAAAATTAGAGAACTAATTAAGTTACCTTGTGATAGCAACTTAATATAAGTGCTAAAGCCTTTTCATTTGTGATAAGAATGGTAAGTGTAAGGAGTTATAAGAGAAGTATGATTGATTATCTCTTTATGAACATTTGGAGCAAGACTTGTGGCTAAAAACAAAATATGTGAAATTAAAAATTAGAGAAAAATTAATAGTTCATATTGCAACTCATTTTCTTATGATATCTATATGGCTATTATACGATTTTTGACTTACTCATATGACTTATGATTTTATTCATACAGTTTATCATCATGTATACATTGATATATTTTTTAATATTTTGTTACTTATTGAATTTATCTACTAAAATCTATAAATTTTACTATTACTTACATAACAAGTCATGTATCAATAGCACCATGAGATGGGAGATTAAACATTATGAAGAAGGATCATACCTATGAGATCTGAGAGTAGGTGTTACTTTGTGATAGTTGGATTTTTAGTATTATGATGGCAATGGTTTTAGTTCTGTATTTATTCTGGATTGAAAGATTTATGTAATCCTTAGTTATGAATTTTTAATTATGTGAATATTTCATCTTAATTATATGGTTTTAGTTGATTAGTTTTGAAAATTTAATCAAACAATCAAGTCTCTACTTAAGGTTTTGTGTCCTAACCATCATTTTAATTATATTTAATCACTATTTTTTGTATTATTAATAATGTGATTATGGGACCCTGACAACCTTCCCCTATTATGCACAATCTCATTTCTAATCCACTCCTAAAGCTCCATCTCTCTCCAAATAATTCCATTGGATGGATGTCTCCTAAACTTCTAATTGCCAAGAAACTATTGATTCAAGTGATCATCAATTTAGATCTCAACCACTACTACACATTAGGTTATAAATTAGATAATTAAGATTCATTAAAATCTCAATTAATAAAACCTAGATGTTTTCAATGTTTCTTAAACTTTTAAATTAATTTAATCTCCAAGACTACATAAACAAAATTTGTATGATTCTTTTTCATAAGCTCTATCAGCTAAATTTAATAATTTCTAGGTAATATTTATTATTTTTAATAATTTTTCAAACTTCAAATACCTATAATCATTATTTACTAACTTCCTTTAAATTCGCTCTAACATTTTAATTCTATGGTCATCACAATTCTTTTAGTGCCAAGAAAATGTTTTTAAGTTTATTTTTTTAAGCTCTATGTTCCAGTAACTTTTCATATTTTTTTAAGTTCATTTAATATTTTTACTATTTTGGGATTTTTTTGAGCTCATAAATAATTCTTTATGAATCACTAATCCTCCATATTAATGATTATAAAATTCCAATTTTGAAAAACTTAGTGTTGTTAGATTGTAAATAATTCGTGCATCTTCCTCCATTGAGATATACTACCTCCTTTTAGTGATGTATAATTTTTTTAGAGAATTTTAAAATTATACTAAAAATTAAAAAAAATAAAATTCAAATAAATTTTGATAACAATAAAATACATTTTATTTCCATTATGTCACAATTTAGCTCAAAGATGAAAGATTCTAAAGGGATACAATCAAATGTTAAGAGAATTGACCTATCATGCTAACTTGATAGTAATATCCTAAAACCATTAAAAACAAAAAAGGGTCATTTAACCAAAAAATTAGAAAAAATAAGAAAAAATTACATAAAATACTTTTTAAAGAAATTTAATACTTTATAAGAATGATTATTTTGGTATTTTTTGCTTGCTTTATTTATTTTCTTTTGATGACTTTGTCCTAATATGTGATATGACCAAAAAACTATATTAGTTTACGTTCATAAGTAGTTTTTCTATTGAGCATATGATAGTTGACTTAATCTATCTTGACTTATGAAATTTTAGATCAAGTTGATGCAATACATTGGAACCATGGTGATGAAGAATAAAAAGACAGCTTAACTAAGAAAACATATTCTAATAATAAAGAAGCATCATGGTATGAAAATGATATTTTTCTTATGAATATGATTTTCTGTGTGAATCTATTTATAAAAAAAGGTTTAGAATTTTAGTATGAATCATATTTAAATAAAATAAAATAGGGACGACATCATACTTACCTTTTATCCATGACATATCAAGCCAACACAAATGCAATAAGTCCATAAGTGAAGGGGTGGTTTTAAACATATAAAATGTAGATATGTCATGACATCACATTAATTATATCATTACTATTGACCTTAAATGTGCTATGTATAAGTAGTAAATTATCCAAAATAACTATTGGTGTTGTACTTGAGATACTCATTTGATCTGTCTATAAGGGTGTTCATGTCTCAAATCCTTGTTAGCAAATATTTTTTCAAAGTTGTAATGAAACTGGAAACATGAAATTGTTAAAAGAAAAGAAAGAAGAAGGAAGATAGAATACTTTTGCCACAAAAGATAATTTTTTCAAGAAAATTTTCTTAAAGGGATTTCTAAATTTTATAAAGTCTTGATTCCCAAAACTCCTTCCTCAAACTACCTTGCAAAAAGTTCTACCTTCACTTAGCATTCTTACCTCTTTATATAGAGCTTGGAAAGAATATTTTAATACATAACCAAATTACAAAAATATGTAATTGCCCCTAATGAACTTCAAAATTTCAAACCAACTAGCCTATTTCTCATGTGCATAGATCTCCGCTCACACATGTGTTTAGTGCACCTAGTCGTGTAAGCACACATGTCTACCACTCACCTAGTCTCATCCACTCAAGTCACATGTTATGCACATGTTAGGGCTAAATCATCTATAGTGCATGGCACCCCTTATTGGGTGCGTGCTTATGTGCACAGTGCCCAATGTCGAGTGCATGCCTATGATCCACTATGCCCAAAGTGGTGTGCAAACTAATAGTGCACAGTGCCCAAAGATGAGTGCTTGCATCTGCATGTGTGCGGCACCCCAGGTCAGGTGCTTGTCCTATAGTGCATACTGCTCAAAGTCATGAGCATGCGTTACTTACGTCTATCGACATCATCATTTTTTTCTTTTTTTCTTTTTCCAACGTTTTTTTCTTTGCAATTTTATCTCTTCATCATATGTCCCTTTTTAAGATTTGAGTCTCATCAAATCTTCCTTATTAGATTCATGTTTAGTAGTTTTCTTTAGGTAGATGAGACTTTCATCTATCCCACCAAATTGCTTCTTAGCAACACATATTTTTTACAAGTGTTTATTAACCTCCTCAATTATTCAATATTAATAATACCTTTTCTTGATGCTTCTTTGTCTCATTATCAAAGAAAATGTTATCCATCTCTTGTGAGCTGATATTATTGTGCTCATTGGTAATAAACAATATTCCAATCCCACGAGTAGGGATTCTCTAGTATAATCTAACAAATGTTTAGAGATATCACTTCTCAAATACCCTCATCAATATAGTCTTTGATGATAGTAAACTTTATCTTGTATTATTTTTCAACTCTTGCATCAGAGTCATTATGGTTTTTTCACTTCTAATGTTGACGATAGCACTGACAAGCTCTATCTTCACTTCTAGTTAGATAGTGAAGAGTTCTTTTTGTTTTACTTCATGCAATATCTACTTTAGAGTCACCATAAGAGATAGAATTTCATCTACTTATAAAGGAGTTTATGATATGTTTTATTCTTTGTTGTAATAAGTATTTTGTCTTTCTTTGATTTTTTTAAAAAAAGATCATAGTGTAATTTCTAATATTTTTCTTTGTACGTGTTTTATCTTTTTGTAAGGATCATAGTACTTCTAACTTTTATAGTTTGTGATAGCCATGATAAATTTTGTTGGTGAATACTTTTTCTTTTTTTGTCAATTTTTAGACTTATACTTAGACTTCTTAATATCTTGTCATTCAAATTTTATTCATTTGTATTCATTCTTCTTTTCAATAGCCATAGCAAAGCTTCAAAGATTGAATAAGAAAAATAGATAATTTAATAGTAATAAAATAGTACAAATCTATAAGATATTTTAATAATATCTATATTTATTTAATAGATATTTTTAAACTCATGACTTGTCATCAAAATTTCACAGTATATTCTTGAATCATTTGTCTTTAACGATGTTAGAGTTGTAACAACCTTTATCATCAATCAAGTACAAATCTTAATGTCTTGTAAAACATATAAAATCCAAAAAAATAAAATATTATAAAATATAAAGATGAATATTTAATTGGATAGAGTTTATCAAGACAAGTTAAATAATACTTGTTTCATTTTGATGAGAGTTTATTTTGAATTTTTATGAATTATCAAAGTTTATAAATATACATACATATATTAACTATTTTTAGTTTTTTCAAAAAATAAGATTTTCTTTTCCTCCCTCTTCTATCCCTGTGGCCAATGAAAACCATAGGAGAATAACCTATAAGAAAAAGAGAATCACCCATGAGAATAACCTATAAGAAAAAAGAAAAATTAAAAGCATCAAGTTTGCACTCTACAAGTTAAGTTGAATGACTTTTAAATTATGTGATAAATTCAACATTGTATATGTTTGTGAAAATTGATGTAATATTATAAGAAAATATGAACATATAGATATTATAATAATTTTAATTATTTATAGTTACTGGATTTAGATATTTATAGTTAATAGTTGTAGATATAAATGGTATGATTGTTACATTATTGATATAAATGTTGTATTATTATATTTTAAAATTAAAACAATAGACAAAATCTAATAAAAGTTCTATTTATTTAAAATATGAAATTTGAGAGAAAGAAAATTAAGTTTTATGATGAAAAGAGAGAAAAAAGAGGGATATCACATTGTTGGTATTAGAGAATTAATTAATTTAGATAATAATTTGAGAATTTCAAAAAAAAGAAAGGGCATCACATTGTTAGTATCAAAGTAGTTGAAGTCTTAAGGATTGATGCTGGTATAGTTGATCTAATTTTGTATTTAAAAATGATCAAATTTTAAGAAACCAATTACAAATGAATTAGGGTTACAATCTCTTTAACCCATATCGAATCAAGAATCAACCAATGGCCACAATGTAAAATTTGTACAATGTTTTATTGGGGAGTGTGTCACAAATCTACAAGTGTCAACAAGTTTGCCACTTTGTTGTTTATTATCCATTAAATGTCAAATGAGAGAAAAAAAATCAACATGTTAGTGGTGGAATGAAAATATCTAAGTGTCTTAGTAATATAACTTAGCATGGCACCTCATGGTGCATATGATACCAATTGAGGACAAGATTCTATAGGACCTTAATCGACTAGACAACCTCACATCTTTGATGTCACCAAAAAACTAAAATGCTCTTGCATTACCTGATGTTAACACATGTAATCTTGTATTGTAAGATATGCCTATAAATACTTTATTAGATTATGATGCATCACATTGCTTCATATCATTGATCTAGTTATATGATTGTTAGTTATAATGTATGTATTAAAAATCCTTTTTTTAGTAAAATATTCTATAGAAAAGGACATAAAAATAAAAAAATACATTCAACAAGATGTGATAATCAATCAGTCATCTTTTAAATCCCAATTGATTATTATAAAACTATCATAATTCGATATTATTCTTGGATGGATTGGTTAAACCTTTCAACAAGTCATTATTGATTATTAGGAGAAGAAATTAAATATTTAAATGATAGAAGATATTGATTTGATTTATTTTGATAAAGACACAAAGGTAACTATAATATCTATTATGAAAGTTAAAAAATTAGTAAGAAAAGGTTATGAGTGTTATCTAATATTAATATAAGAATTTGAAAAGAAATAACTACAACTATAAGAAGTCTTAGTAACATGTAAATATCTAGATATGTTTTTTAAAGATTTATCTAAAATATCACCTAATAAAGAAATTGAATTTATGATTAATTTGGTGCTAAAAATAGAATTAATCTTAAAATACCTTATAGAATGATGCCACTTGAATTATAAAGATTAAAAACACAATTACAAGATCTAACTAATAAATGTTTTATCAAATCTAATTTATCCCTTTGGGGTGCTCATGTGTTATTTGTGAAAAAAAATAATAAAATTTTAAAGATGTGTATTGATTATAAAGGATTAAACAAGATCACTATAGATAATAAATATCATTTGCCTAGAATAGATGAATTATTTGATCTATTCTAAGAAGCTAAAATATTTTCAAAGATTGACTCGAGGTTTGGTTACTATCAATTAAAAATTAGAGGAGAAGGCACTCTAAAAACTACTTCTAAATAAGATGCGGTCTTTTTTAATTTCTCGTGTTGCATTTTAGTTTAACAAATACTATAACAACTTTTATGGATTCAATGAACAAATTTTTTAGGCAATAATTAGATCATTTTGTTAATATTTTTATTGATAATATCTTGATCTACTCTATAAAATGAGAAAAATGAAAAAGACACTTGCATCAAGTATTACAAAGACTACGAGAGCACCATTTGTATGCAAAGTTTTTAAAGTTTAGTTTTTTGTTACCTAGTATATCTTTTTAAGGCATATAATTAATATAGAAAGAATCTCTATGGATTTTCAAAAAATAATAATTATTACTAAATAGCTCAGGTCAGCAACATAACTAAAGTGTGAAGTTTCTCAGGTTTAATTGGATATCATCAAAATTTTGTGAAAGGATTTTCTTAAATTATGATACCATTAATATGATTAACTTATATGATAGAGACTTTTGAATAGAATATAGCCAATGAAAGAAATTTTCAAACTTTAAAAGAGAAGTTAACTTCAACATCTAGCATTACCTAAGAGAGAAACTAAATTTTGGATATATACTACATTATAAGAATATTAATGCGGAATGATAGAGTTATAGTATATACTTCAAGGCAGCTACGACATCATGAAAAAAATTATTCTATATATGATCTTGATCTTATTACAATTGTGTTTGCCTTAAAGATTTAGAGACACTATATTTATGATATAAAAGGTTATTTATTTATTGATCACTAAAGTTTGAAGTATATTTTTATATAAAAAGAGTTAAATTTAATACAATAAAAGTGGTTGAAATTACTTAAAGATTATGACATGAAGATTGTTTATCATCCAAGTAAAATTAATATTGTAACTAATGTGTGAGTCAAAAGAGCTAATCTCTATAGCATGATATCAAGCTTGGAAGGACCATAAGTAATAATTGAAATAAACTAACTCAAATTAAATATAATATTAGTAGTTGTTAGAAGAAACTTTTTATATTTAACTATTATAGTATAGTGTTTACAAGATTTGAAAGTTACTCAACAAATAGATAAAGTCATTCAACAAATCAAGACCAAAATTAGTGAAAGAAAGGAAAGAAATTTAAATATAAATGGAGTTGTATTTTATAAGAACATGATGTGTATTTCTATAATAGATACATGAAATCAAGCTTTATTGGAAGAAGCATATGGAATAAGGTATGCAGTACATCCATAAATTATAAAAATGTATCATAACTTGAAACAAAGATTTTGATAGAATGATGTAAAGAAAGATGTCAATGATTATGTGATCAAGTGTATGATATGTCAATAGGTGAAATGAAAGTAATAGAGACTAAGTGGGTTATTGTAATATTTTTTTATTCTAACTTAGAAATAGGAAGAAATATCTATAGATTATATAGTTGGGTTGTTAAAAACCAGCCAAGGATATGATGTTATATAGGTAATTATTGATAGATTAATAAAATCAACCCACTTTATACGCATAAGAAATGCTTATTTAATTGAAAAGCTGGCACATATTTATATTAATCAAATTGTGTGATTACATAGAGTATTGAAAGCAAGTATATTTGATTAAGATTATAAATTCATCTTGTATTTCTAGAAAAAAAAAGTAAATGAAGGATTTAGCACTCACTTAAGATTTAGCATAATATTTTTATCCTCAAATAGATGAATAGACTGAAAGAATTATACAAACTTTAGAGGATATGTTGAGATTAAGCAAATTAGATTTTAGTGAAAGCTTGGATACTAATATGGCATTGATTGAATTCACTTACAATAATAATTATCACTCTACCAAAACATGGCATCATATGGGGCAATATATGACAAAAAATATCAAACACCACTACGTTAGTATGAAATAAGTAACAAAACTAAATTAGGGCCAAAACTGTTACACCCTTGTGTTTGATGAGTCAAGCATAAATGTGTATATTTATTTGGGCTTGATTTTAAGTAAAATTGTTACTAATTAATTAAATCAAGTCATGTATTTTAGATATCTAAAATAATGGTCTCTAAGGGCCTTGAGGTCATGGCATACTTCAAGGAATTTTGAGACATGCGCAAGATTTTTTATAATTGAATTTCTTTTTATTTTTCTTGAATTTGATTTGTCCAAACTTTGAGATTATGAGGCACACTAGTAGTATTAATATTTAAAAATATTATAAAATTATTTAATAATGAATTTTGATTTTTGGGCCAAGCATATTTGACAAAATATATAGAGATGGGTATTTGATTTTTTAATATTATTTTGGAATCGTTTTCTACGAATTTCTTTTCATAGCTACTTAATTAACTTATAATACTATAAGAATATAAAATTATTTTTATACACTTATATTCAAATCTTTGGCTAAAAAATTCGTCAAAAATACCCTAAAACAGCCGAAGTCTCGGGAAAATGTACTGTAGCATTGGGCGGGTCGACCCGGCGCGAAAACAGCCCGTCCAGGTCTTTTAGAAATTAAAAATTTAATTTAAAAATAAAATTTATGGTTGACCCGAAAAGGCTAAGCCAAGCCCGCCCAAAGCCCGCCGAGAGGAGCTCTCGGCTAGCGCTAGTCAACGGTCAAACCAACAGTGCCTGGCTAAGCCAAGCCCGCCTAAAGGAGCTCGGCTAGGACAAACTGCAGCGCTGTCAACAGTCAATAAACAGATGCTTGGCTAAGTCAACCCGAACCGGGTGGTGAAATCCCGGTCAGGGAAGGAGGGAGCTGGCCCCAAAGAGGCTCGAAAGTTAGTCGACGCAAATTCTTTATAAAGCAGTGCGTCGAATTCCATTCTGCAGTGTTGGACTAAAAATCCCACCTTATAACTTCGGCTGGATCCAATGGCGCAGATCAAGCCCGCCCAGATCCAACGGGCGAGAGTAAATTTGAATGGCTGTTTCGCGAGATTAATCAGCGCCGTTCGTTCAGCGCGCGGGATCTAATGGCTCAGATCAAGTCCGCCCGGATCCAACGGTCTGGATTATGCCCGAACGGTAAAATGCGTAAACAATCTGCGCTGTTCGTTTTTGGGCCCGGATCGGACGGTGGCTGCTTTCCGTCCATTGCCCAAACGGCTAATTAATTTTTGGAACCGTTGGGGGTGTTTTTTAGAGCTCAAATTTGAGCTCTATAAATAGGGAAAATTGATGTATTTTTCAGTTTAACCTTTGCTAAATTTTTTCAAAAGATTTTCAGATATCAAACACATGCATCTGAGCAAAAATGGTGCATTCGAGTTCAAGAAGCAAAGCGGCAAGAAAGCTAGTGGAATTAGAGGTTTTTGTTTTAATCATTTCTAAATCTCTATCCCTCTAATTCGACGATTGTGTGTGCCTCCTCTTTTCTCCAATTTTTCCTTAAGTGGTTTGCCAATTTTTCGTATTTTTCGTTTTGGGAAAAGGGCGTCCCGGCGTTTGTGCTAAAGCCCCGGGTTTGAGTTTAGCCCGAAAAAAACTCCAGTAGGTTTGGGATTATCCATAGTAAAAATCCTAAGTAGGTTCGAGGTGAACCGTAAGAAAAACCTCACTTGTAATCGGAGAATTTAATGGATTTTTCCCAACACTTGTTGGGGGTGGACGTAGACTCGGTTTTGAGTCGAACCACTTGAAAATTTGTGTGTTCAATGTTCTTTACTTTTGCTTAAAGTCTTTTAAATTTAATTTCGAAAATTATAAAAATTTAAATACACAATTCACCCCCCCCCCCCCCTGTTGTGGGATTTCTTTAGCACGAAACACTTCAAAAACTAATAGATAAAACAACTTAAAAGATTCAAATGATTCAAGAAGAATATAGAAAGCATAGGATATTCAAAAGAAGTGTTTTGACATAAAACATAGAAAGGTAGAGTTATAAGAACGAGATCATATATTCTTAAAAGTAAGTCTAATGAAGGATGTAACTTGATTTGAAAAAGATGAGAAATTAAAACCAAGGTATATTGGACTTTTTTAATTACTAAAAAGAGTTGGAGATGTTGTACACACGGTAGCATTACTTTAAACTCTAGTAGACATACATAATATACTTCACATTTAAGCTTAAGAAAATGCATTATTAATCCATCCCAAGTAGTATAATAATATATAAATATCATAGAAGTTGAACCAAATCTAAGTTATGAATAAAAACTCATGAGAATTTTAGCTAAAGAGATAAAATAATTGAGAAAGAAAACAATTCCTATGTTTAAAATATAATGAAACAATCAAATAGAATATGAAACTACCTAAGAACTCGATCATGAGATGAGAAAAAAATATCTCAAGCTATTCTAAATTTTAAGGACGAAATTTTTATAACAAGGGAATAATTTGTAACATCCTCGATCATCAATCAAGTAAACACCAAAATGTCTCATAAAATATGCTAAAATCTAAAAAAATAAAGTATTATAAAATATAAAGATAAATATATAATCAGATAAAGTTTATCGAGACGAGTTTAATGATATTTTTTATCTCGATTAGAGTTTATTTAGAATTTTTGCGAATTATAGAAGTTAATAAGTATATATATATATAGATTAATTATTTTCAATTTTTCAAAAACAAGATTTTTTCCTTCTTCTCTGATGGAGATCGCTAATAGAAACCTAAGGAGAGTGATTTCCCACTCGTTAGTAAGGAGTTTTATTGAAGAGCCACTTTACTGTTAATGAAGATGTTGATTTTGAATATCCTTTGGCATGAATCAAGGATTTAAGGTCGATTTTTAATATCTATTTGTCTATTACAATGATTGAGAAGAAATTTGTTAAAGATTTATAAGCTAGGATTTTAAGAAAAAGAGAAAACCAAGAAAGAAAAGTGAAAACTTGATTTTTGTGATTTAAGAAGTGAGTTTTATAATTATATATTGATACTTTGATAATTTTAATTTATACAAAAATTTATAAACTGAGTTGAGAAAATTATAATTGATAGTTAAAATTGACAAAAAAATAGAAAGTTGAACAACTTCAAAACTTTCCTAAACAATAAGAAAAAATGAGGTAAGCACTCTAGCATAAATATTATATATGTATGTCTAATATAATATTGTTTTATTAAAATTAAGACCTTACATAAGAAGTATAATCTATGACAAATATTATATACGAATGTCTCATGCGTTGTTGATTATTGAAATTGAGATCTTACATGTGAATATTATATAGAGCATGTGATACTAATTTGTTGATGTTATGTTATCATATATAATTGCATGAAATGTCCACTTAAAAAATAATATATGTTTTGTCTAATATTGATAATTGTTATGTGAAATTATTTGGCATAATTAATTATACAAGCATGACATTTAATGATGTGGTATAAAAATATTAAATATAATGAAGATTTTTCATGTGAAAAATATATTAAATAATTTAATGACATAAATGAATAGTGAACTCCTTAAAAATTAATATGTATTATTCTTTACAATTAATTAACATGCAAATCACAAGATTAAGATATTACTAACATGAGATGGTTAGTGGCCATGCAAGTCACAAGATTGAGATATTATCAT
Organism: Vanilla planifolia; assembly: GCA_023846275.1. Classification (NCBI taxonomy): domain Eukaryota; kingdom Viridiplantae; phylum Streptophyta; class Magnoliopsida; order Asparagales; family Orchidaceae; genus Vanilla; species Vanilla planifolia. Next base: position 30,295,236 of record CM043869.1, on the reverse strand, counting down.
CCTAAGGTGTCTAGTGATCATGTAGGTCACAAGATTGAGATATTATCATCATGAGATGAGCAGTGGCCATGTGGACCACAAGCTTGAGATATTACTATCATGATGTGACTAATGGTCATGAGAGTCACAAGATTGAGATATTACTACTTTGAGATGGCTAGTGGCCATGTGAGACACTATTAAAGCTTACTACAAAGATATATATATATAAAATATAACAAGATTGAGCATAATTGTGTATGAGAATATGATATAATAAATCAATAAATACATTTTTTATTATAATTTAATAAACTAAAAAGTAGTTATCATATAGAGTTTACTTAATTAAGTGAAAATATGCACTGATATGCAAGACCATATTAAGAAAGAGATTTAAAAATAGAATAAAAAGTTATATGTGCTTATTATTTCTTTTAGAGATTATATCATACTTTTTTTAATAATATAACATATTTTCTCTTTTATATTCTAACATGAATAACACTTTGCTTACTTTTATGTTATGATTAATATTTATGACTAAAACTTATATGTGATTATTCAAAATTATTATTTATTTTTTGTTATAAATAGTCTATTAAACTAGTGATGGTTAGTTTAGTCTTTTATTAATACTAATATTTTAGATACATTAGAACCCCAATAAAAAGAAGATTAATCATAAAAAATAGCTTATAAAAAAGAAAGAAAATTTGAAATTAGTAGGTTTGCACTAAAAGAGTTTAGCTGAATAACTTTTAAATTATGTGATAAATTCAATATTATATATGTTTGTAAAAATTAATGTAATATTGTAAGAAGCTATGAAAACTATGAAATGTAGTTGTGATAATTCTAGTTATTTATAGTTATTAAATTTAGACATTTACAGTTAATAGTTATTGATAAAAACTATCTAATTGTTATATTATGAATATAAATATTATATTATTATACTTATAAATTAGAAAAATAAACAAAATCAATGTTAGGTTCTATATATTTGAAATCTAAAATTTAAGGGAAAAAAATGAAGTTTTGTTATAAAAAAAAGAAAAAAAAAAGAAGGATATCATATGTTAGTATGAGAACATTAATTAAATTAGATTATAATTAGTGTATTTGAAAAAAAGGTTGTCACAGTAGACTATATCATTTTCTCTATTTTTCCTTTATGTAACTCATAGGATAAAATTCTTCTCAAATTAATTGTTTAAATTTACTTCACGTCACTTTTATAATCGTCATTTTTGCTGTGAGAATTCCATCAAACTAATGCATGACTCATCATTTTTAGTTAGGCATATGTCATTTTGTTACATAAGGAGTAATCATACAAAGAAAAGTAGGTCTCCAGTTGTTCAATCAAGCATCTAATTTTTTTCATCTATTGTATCATAATAAGTTAGTAAATTGTGTATAACATCTACCTTAAAAGAATATCATTCTTTTGTCAAGTTAGCTTTTGGTTCTGTCATAGGAAAGGATTGGATTTTAGTACCATCTCTATTAACACTTATATTTTTTGAGTTAATAAAGCTACTTATGCCTCTAAATTTGATGCTAAAATAGTAAATGTAGTCACCTCAATTGAAGCTTCTTTAATCTTTTGATTTTCTTTTGTGTCTTACTCCTTAATTCTTTTATTTTTAGCTTGTCATTGGTATATAATCAAAATGCTCTGATGCCAAAATAATATGATCAGCCTAAAAGATATTCTCACCTTAATTCCTCTTTAATAGACCTTTTTTTAGAGTTATAACAGCAGAAGTGAAAGCATGAAATGGCTAAGAGTAAAGGAAGAAGGATGAGAGAATACTTTTGTTACAAAAGTTAATTTTTTAAGAAGATTCATTTCAAAGGATTTTAAATTTTACAAAGTTTTGATTTCCAAAACTCTTTTTAGAAAATTCTTTCCAAAAATATCTACCTTCACTCAACATTTTTATCCCTTTATATAGGGTTTGGATACAATATTTTAATACATAATCAAATTACAAAAAGACATAATTACCCTTAACAAACTTCAAAATTTTTAGCTGATCGACCTATTGCTTGTGCTCATGGATCTCCTTCTTTGCACATGTTTTCTACATGCCCAGACCCATCTGCCCAATCATGTTCTATTCACATTCCAGGAAAAAATAGTCCACAACATGAAGCACAACGTTTTAGGTGTACACCTGGGTGCAGCACCCAATGTCTGGCACATGCTTACAGTACATTGTGCTTGAAGTCTGCCACATGCCAGTAGTGCATAGTGCTTGATGGAGGGTGTGTGCACTTGCACATGTGCAGCACCCAAGGTAAGGTGCATGCACTACTTGCGTTTGTTGATGCAATCATTTTTTTCTTTTTCTAACATTTTTAATTTGGATTTGCATCTCCTGATCATCATTTATAATGAAGTACATAAAGCATAGATGCCTATGCAAAATAAGATCTCTCTTACTAGCATGAATAAAATCTAAAAGTTTTTTCTTAAAGTAAGAAGGTGATGGATATGATTATAGGTTAGTTTAAGATCGCAATCATTGACAAAAAACAAATCTAACAACAAAATTGAATCAAAAATTTTTCAAGCAATTTTATACCATTCCATCTCTATAAAGCAATGCAACATCTCAAGGATACAAAGTGATTATCATAGTGGAACTCCAAGGACCTAAAAAAATCTATAAAATAGGTGTACGATAAGTATAATGTCAAAGCAGTTGGTAAACACAACCATCAAGCAAAGTAATGATGAATATAAGAACAATTTATTGTTTTTATGCATAAGATAGCAAAACAACCTTTTTTCTTCTTCAAATTAAATGTGATCCAATTTAAAAAAAATCCCAAGCAAGCATACAATAATTCTCTAGTAATAAGTGATCAACTCCAATAAAAGAAAATAAAGAAAAGTTGTGATAAAGTAGGAAAGATTGTGGACAATAAAATGAAAACAAGATTAAAAAACATTTGTACTTTTATAACTACAACATAATTATAAGCTTTTATACTAATTTGATGTCATCTTGTTGGGAGGGCAATTGAGCTAAGAAATATATGTGTAAAAATATGAAATTATAAAGTAGTGTAGTATGGATTTACAAATAAGGGTTCTAACTCAATTTCAAATACAACAATGTCAAAACTATATTTCTATATAATATTTGGAACATATGAAAATAATAATTTTTATGAGAGAAAGTTTGAGAATAAAGTCATAAGAGTGATTTGGATTATATTTAGTGGCATTAAAAGAACATAAGGTTTTGGACATCAAGGATTATTTGTTAGCTAATTGATCTCTAAGGTAGGTCATTATATATCTCATTTAAAGAGTGATTAAAATGGAATTTCCATATTTAAACCTTATAAGTTCAATATAAATTGTTCAACTATGATTAGAACATGATTTCACATCATTTTCACTAGTAAAAATATTGCCTTTGTAAGGCAAGCCAAGGGGAGAGTGAATTATCTATGTAAGTTTTTATAATTATCTTTATTAAGACAATGCTTGAGAAAAAATTTTGTAAATTCTAAATGAATAAATAATAAAAATTCTGCAAATATTTCAAATCATTTCAATTATCTATAGTTGTAACTATGTAAAACAAAAATAAGTGAAACAAAGGGTAGAAGAGTTTAAGATGATTTGCTGAATCCTTAAGCCCACATCCACTCCCAAGCCACAAACTTGAGCATCACTAACCAAACACTCCTTTATCATAACCAAGTAGATAAATCTAATACAAATAAGATTTTCTATAGATCAACCACAACCAAATTGGTCCACAATATTCAGCTCAATATTGGACCAACCACTCCACATTATATGGTCTAGAGTCGAGCCAACAAAAGAAAATAAAAAGAACTAACACAAAATTTAAGCCCATTTGATATAGATAGATACACAATCATTAATAAATTGAAAAATAAAACTTACTAATCGACTCAAGCGCTTTAATGTTGTGGGGTGAGTGAATGAAATATAATGTAATGCCTTCAAACTCCCTTTGCCAATGCACTAGGAGTCCCCTTAATTAATATAGCACTAAATTTTCTTTCACACGCACACTCTAGAATTAAATTGGCAAGATAAGCTCATAAATTTCACAAAAAGCTCTTGAATGTATATGAATTTCTTAGCATGCCTTCAACAGCCTTTCATCAATCAAATTTTGAGGTTTAAAGGGGTTTATATGGGTTGTAGATTGCAAAGAATCGCTTATGTGGCCTCCAACATTCACATAAAAGATAAAATTCACTTTTTCCCAAGGTCAAACTAGTAGTTTCATATTTTTTTAATTTTGTGCATAGTACACATTATAGAGAACATAATGTTGCTTATATTTTGTATTATGCATACTAGTTTTCCCAAGGGTTAATATAGGTTATACATTACAAAGAACATAATATTGCTTATATTTTGTACTATGTATACTATATGTTAATAAATAATATATTATAATCATTTCTCAAATTTTCTTTATTGATATTATGTATGGATCACCTTTAATTAAATGTATTACACATTAATAAATAATGTATCATATGAAAGTCTTAGATTCGTAAAATTACTGGTTAAGCATTTTAATTCATTTTTTATTTTATGTATAAAAAGTTAAAATATTATGTATTGTATGTTGGTAGCTCTCTTTTAGTATTCAACATATCATCTTCCTATGCCACATATAGTACCCAATGACCTATATATATTAATAGCTAATATGTCATATGTTAGTATCAAGATCTTTTCTTTTAAGTTCATAGACTTTGATAAGTTACTCAATGAACTATGCATATTATATGCAACAAAATCATATATTATACATCTTTTTTAGGTTTCCTATATAAGCTTTAATGCACGATCACCTATCTATATACTTCATCTTTTTTGAACTAAATATAGTGTACATTAAAAGTAGTATATTATACATAAGCCTTGGGTGCTAATTAAAACACTTAGATTGACAATCCTTCTTCTCTACATACTTTTAAAATTATATTAAGTGTGCTACATGTTGTGGGTAACATATCATATATTTAATTCACCCTAACCTAATTTTTAACTAGTATTTTTAAACGTAATTTCTATCATATTTTTTAATGGCGATTCTTGTAAAATAAATCCTTTTTCTTTTAAATCCATTTAAACAACGCTTTAAATTCTGTGTATGAAATTTAAGGATAAACCATAAATGCTTAAATGATATATAGTGTAAGTTCTTGAATTAACTTAGTAAATTTATTTTTAACTTTACATATATCATAGGTAATTATGGACTCACTTGAGGCACGTCTTAGAAATATGATCCCTACAATGGAGTTTTGTTGGTCCCATACTTTGATTAGTTTGATGAAAATAAAACCAAGCAATTGAGGACTAAATATTGTATAAGTTTTGTAGCATAAATGAAGATTCAAGAAAAAAGTAGTAAACCATATGCAAAAGATTAAAGATTACTAATAGTATTGCTTAATGACTTGTGACTCAACTTTCACATCATGGACACATGTAAACTAAGCTATTTATGTACTAACTACCCATCTAGAGTTCATCAACTACTACTTTAGTGATTAAAATGTAAAAAAATATTCATTAAAAGTCTTATGGCACCTAGAGATGCATATATCAATCTTAATCAACCTACTCAAGCAAGCATTAAGGGTATTATAATATCCCAAAATTGGGGATGATAAATTTTAATAAATTCAAATCATATGATGTTAAAAAAAAGAATATTAGAGATTGATTGATGATCTCAAGAAAGAAAGAGTTATAAAATAATAGTTTTGATCTTAGTATATCTTGAGATTTTTTGTAATTTTTTTTAATTTTTTAAAGATGTTCTAAGATTTTAAGGTATCATGCAATATAATATCATAAGATGGTGCAATATAATTGAGTAAAAGAATCAATCAAGTGAATAAATTCATAATATAAAATTATGACTTATAAATATAATTAAAATAACATACAAGTATGACAGATTATAGTTAATATATCACCATTGAGAGTTGAAGTCATCCAACATGTTAAGGAATTGATTATATAATATGATTGTAGAGTATTATACTTTATGAATAAGAAAGAGAGAGAATGAATACATAATAAGTATAAACAGGCATAAAAGTGAGCTATAGATTATATGATGATCAAGATATCATACTAGGTTATTCATGCATAAGTGTAAATATCAACGGTATAGTGTCTTACAATATGAAAGAGATAAACATTCAAATATAATAAAGTATAAAACTCAATACTTGATCATACAATTATAACAAAAAGTGCATATTAGTATGACAATGTGGACTTAATATTTATCTATATAAATATTGAATCTTATAATACAACAAAAGTATATCATATCATATAATCATATATGAAAAAATATGTAGGGCTCAATATAAAAGAGATCAAATGAAAGATATTATAAATTAATTATATAATATGATTAATGGATTGTACCAATACAATCAAAGATATAAGAGTATAATGTACAAAAATATCGTTAGTTATGACTTAGTAAAAGATACATGAATAAATGATATAAGTACTATAAGCATGCAATATGATATAATGACAATACTTAAAAATAGCTATCTAAAAGGTCTTATAGAGTATGATAATCTATAACATATAATATGAAATGATGAATATTAATCTCATAAACAAAATTATCTATATAAGGAATTATAATATAGTATCAATATGATAGTGAGATTATAACAATGTAATAAGAAAATAATTAAGAAAATTTTGGGTAAGGTTAAGAACTATATACTATGAAACTAGTTATTATGCAAGTACAATTAATAAAAAATGAAATAGTTTTAAAATCTAAAATAATGAACAACTAAAAAAACTAACATATGATAAGTTTAATCATTAAGAAACCCTTGAAATGAAAAGATAAAAGATGAAAATATATTTAAATAAAAAAACATAATTTTTAGAGGTCTCTAAAAAGTTGTGAATATAAACTAAAAGAAATAATATAAATAAAGTGATAGCCAAAACTTTAGAAATTTTTTGAGAAAGATTTAACAATTAGATGAGACAATGGCATTTAAGAGAGGAAATAGGAAAAGAGAAAGAGAATCTAAGAAATTTTTAAAGAATCCATGCAAGTTAAACTCGTAGCTAAGGTGAGAAGTGTGTTATAGCAATCAAGAGAATTGAGTAAGATTTAAGCATTGTTGGGACCACTAATTAGTTTTAAAAAGTATGTAAAAATCTATACTTATGTGTATATAATTATTTGTAATATATATTATATGACAGAGGCTTTGATTAATTAATTAAAAATATTAAATTGGAGATGTTAAAATGGGCATAATATATATGAAAGATTATTATATTGATACATGATGTTTTTTAAAATTTATACCTTTAAAAAATGATCAAAAACTAAAATTTATGAATGATCTTATAAATAAAGTATCTTTTACATCACGATTTATATATGTATGTGATAGTTAAGCATGAATGATGTATTTTTTGATCACAAGATACTTATTTTTGTAATTATGTGATAATATTGATAAAACATATCCAAAGTAAAATGTTATTATGATAATAATCATAAAAAAAGAAAGAAAATATGTCATTATAATCATAGTCATAAAAGAAAAGAAATGAAATGAATATAAAAAGAGAAAAAGAAATTGATTTGGTAAACGAAAGATAATGTTTAAAAAGAAATGATGATTGATTGTCCAAAGTAGTGTTTATCATTTCAAAGTAGTGTGTTCTAGAGTTGAGTTAGAGAAGTCAATCATCTATACTGTTTAAGTTAGAATGATCACTTTTAAGAATGTTTAATTTATTTATAAAAAGAGTTTTTTCTTAAGCAAATCCTTAAAAAAAAGAATGATAAAAATTTCACATGATAATTATCTTACTTTTCATGATTTGCTCTCAAACTTTGTTATAATATTGCAAAATACTCATACATTTAATTATCTAAATATTATATATATTTACATGTATGTACATGCATTTGTCACTTAGTATTTGTTGACTCATGCTTATTATAGTTTAACACTTATAGGTCAAAGAAAAGCTTTCTATAAAGCTACCACAATAGAGGAAGAGTTTGCACATGATGATTTAAAAGATAAGCCAACTATCATTAGATGCGTGATTTGTATGTTTATTTTATTTGAGTAAAAAAGATATATAAAAGAGTTGTTAACTATTAATATTATATATGCATGTGTTTTTAAAGAGAAATATGAAAACCTTTATACTTTTATTTAATTATAAAATATGCTTATATTTATTAATTTTAAAAGGATAAAGATTTACTTTTATTATGATTTTTATAGAAATAATGATTTTTATACATTTTTAAGTTGTTAAAAAAAGATAAAAAACAAGATATCATGACACCAAAATCTAGAAAGGTCAATAAAGGTAAGCCACATATATTGTCACATCTCGCTAGAAATAATAACAAGAAATCAAAGTTTAAAGGCAATAAAAAAACATTAACAATCCAATCATGTGAGGAATGATGATTAACTCCCTTTCATTTCTATATAAAAGTAAGAGAATAAACATAACCAGGTTATTAGATAAACTAATAACTAAAATAGATAATATAATTTAAATATAATAAGAGAAATATAACTTAGATCTAAAGTATCATAAAAAATATATGATACCTAAAAAATGATCATGAGTAATAAAGTATCTATAATATTATAGGGATATTAAAGCATATGCATACTATCATCATTTATGTCAAGATGTAATAGTAAATATCTTTCATCTTAATTGTAAGCATGCTTCCTATTATAACACTTTATGTTTATTCATAATACTTTTTTAATTTTAAAATAGTAAGCTCTATTTTCCAAAATGAATGTTATGCATGAGATCCTCATCTTATCTCAAAAAATCTTACAATTTAACAACCAAATCACATAACAAATGATGGCTATCAAATTATACGATAAGCAACTCATATCATCTTTATCTAGACTTCAACTTTCAGATCACATAGCAAGTAATGGCTACCGGATCATACAACAAGCAGCAGCTCTTGTTCACATAACAGGTAGCTCTAATCAATAAAATAATGTCATGGACCGAACACCATTAGATCCACAGCAAGTACTAGCTACTAGACCACATAGGTGGCACTAAGTGATAAGATCATGAGGAAAATAATTCTAAGTTATTCACTCATACATATATTTTATCCAATAAGCTCAATAAGATTTATTTCATATTTTACCTCTTTTCTTATCATTTTATCTAATCATAAAATATTGTATTTAATCTTCTTCTTATTGCACTTTCTCTTTGTTTTCTTATCTATTACTTCAATTTCTTTTATATCATGTTAACTCACACACATATTGTGTGTGTGTGTACTTATTCTTTATTAAATAATAAATTGTCACATCATACGTATTCATAAATAATTTTTAATTTCAAGCCATTTCTTTCAGATATTACTATATATATAATTATTTTATATAAATACATAAGACTGTGATGTAATGATATATGCTTAAATTCATGTAATGTTTATAATGTAAACTAATAACTAGTATTTAAATTAATTCAATTTACATGTATATATATATATATATATATATATTCGTACTGTCATATTTTGTGTCTTCATGTAACATACAAAATATAAAATAAGAACTATTTACATTAAAATGAATTCAATTTACCTATTTAGAATCTAAAAAACATCTCTCTTACCAATACATTGAGGAAAGGCACTTGTAATGTTGATGATAAAAATTTTAACTTGGTCTTAAAGAAATGATAGATGCCACGCTACTTAAAATCATCATGTGATTGGAAATCACAAATCTCAGGTGAAATGTCGAAAAAAATATTGACACATTGTGTAGATTTTGCAATGAATACATGACTTAATTTTCATTGCTTCATTGCTTATGCCCCTTAGGCAATCAGTACTCCGCATTTGGGTTAGAGATTAAATTCAACATAGAAAGCATGATATCACGTATCACATGAATCACAAGCAATCCAAGTATCAAAAGTTGACTCCTCCGTTGTAATTTGCAAGTTTAATCTTTCACTGCATCTTCACTGCACCAGCCTTCGATTAACTTTCCAAATCGTTTCCTATTCGCAGCTCGTTTCCGAAATTTCCCCACGCTCTACGTGCTGCAGATTAAATCTTCCTCAAACGATAGCTTTCCCACTCAAATCCAGCTTGTTTCTTCCTTGTATTTCTAATTAAAACCAGCACCTCAGTAAATCTAACTTCCCGAGGTGATTCTTCAACCCTTGCTTCTGTTTTTGACAATTAAAATTCCAAGTGCAAGTGGATTCTCCTTGATCACTGTCTAGTAGCACATCCCAAGCACGAGAACATTTGAATGCACAACCCTAGAAGAAACCACCTTCATGGTGCAGACAAAACCCTGCGACGAAGAAATAGACTGGAGGCGGTGGCCATTGGGGGAGAACAAAATAATGAATGCCATGGGATCTTCCTCCTTCCAATCCCCAGTTATGTTCGCGCTCCTGAACCTCGCGCTGCTCTGACACTTCCCCGTCTTCCCCGTCCTGAGCTGAGGGCCTGAAACCGTCCGAGGATGTTGAATCTTCTACCGAAATGAGAAAACAATCCATTGGCTTGGGTGTACAAAGCTTAATGAGGATTTTGGGATTTTTTTATAATAATTATTTAATTATTAAATCTTAATATATTCCTTTTATTTTAAAATTTTTTACTAAATTCAAACTAATTCTGATCACAACAAAATAATTATTAAAGAACTCATCTCAATAAACTCTATCCAATAGTATGCTCATCTTTAAATTTAAAATATTTGACAAAATGAGAGATGATTTAAAAAATTCTTATTTTAATTCATTCTATAGAAAGTCAAAATTTAAGTTTATTTGCTTAAGTTACTAAAACTATGATTTCGAATACAAATAAAATGTATTTAGAAGACCTTGAGATAAAATAAAAATTTGTACTATTATAATATACACACCTTGAGAAAATTTCATCTTGAAATTTAAAATAATTCTAATTATTAGTTTCTTATAATAGCTTCACCTTCCCAAGTCACTCTTTATTTGTAAGTTAAGAAAGCCTTAATATTTTATCATAGGAAACATGTTGTTTCTCAAAATATTATTATGTCATCCCAATCTTTAGTTAGGATGCTCTGAATAGGACCTATCTAACAAGATCTACAAATCATCTAATCATACTAAATAATGTGAGATAAGTTAAAAAGCATACTTTCTTAGAAATAATATATGAAAAATATCATAATCTTTTACTAATTGAGAAGACAAGGCCAATCTATAAGCAATTATGTTCAGTCTTGTTGCTATTTGAGAAGGCCCAAGATATATAGCTCGCAATTATTTTCTTGTCTTGCCAAAGTAAATCACTTCTTTTAAGGAACTAATTTAGATAAAGATATACTGACCTTTTTGAGATCTAATATTTTTATATTTTTCATCAAAATATTTCTTTTGTTTATCATGAGTAATCTTAAATTTTCTCTAATCAATTTCACTTTTCAACAACTTTATCTATAACAATTAGCTTTATTAATTGCTTCTCATTATCCTTGAGCCAAAATAGTAAAGATTATCATTTTCTTCTATAAAAAGTCTTGTAAAAGCCATTTCACTGTTGGTTTAGAAACTATATAATATGCAAACTCAATTTAAAAACAAACTTTCTAAATCTACTCCAAAATCAAACACACATAATTTTAACAAATCTTATAAAATCCTAATCATTCTTTTAGCTTATCTATCAGTTTTAAGATGAAATGTCATGCTAAAATTCAACTAATTTTCACAAATATTATGTACATTTTTAAGAAATGAGATATAACTTTGGGCCCAGTTTTTTGCTAAATAAGTATATCAAAATTGTAAAAAAATGGTTTATTTAGTGAAACAACTTATCACTCCTCATATAGCATCATATTAGTAAGTGATCTAGATAAGCCAACTACAAAATTTATTGAAAAACACTTCCATGTTAATTAAAAAATTCCCAAATGTTACAATAACTTACTCGACCTTTACTGTTCACTTTTCATTAATTGACGATAATGAATTTTTAGACCCGATTCTATGACATCTCATTTAAGCCTAGGACACTAATAGCTCTATTTTCATTCTTGATATATTTTACTACTACTTGGATGAATAGAAATTTTAGAAGCATGTGCTTATTTCAATAATTATTGTATTAATTGTTAGTGCTTAAGAATGCACAACCAACTTTGTGAATTCATCACCTCATTCTCATTAAGTGTGAAATCAAACATCCATCCTTTTGTGATTATGTTTAAATCATTTCTAATATTCTAATTGCTATTACTAACCAAGATAACTTCATGAATAGATTTAGCTAATAATCTAGATTCATATCAATTTCACTTTTTAACTACGATCCAATACAAAGGAGGAATATTTCATTAGAGTGAAATGATATCTAAAAATTCTCTAGATGATCTTATGACAACAATATATAGTATATCAAATAAGCTAACAAGCTTAAGCTCCCGTCATCATGCTCTCTCTCACATTGGATAATAACTAGACGATGCTTCCCAAAACAAACATTTATCTCAATTGTATAGAAATTTATAAATGCAACATTCTTTTTCTCATTGTTTGAGATCTACAATGCTTACTATCTTTGCCAAATTTCTATTCAAAATCTCTTAACACTTCACCTTACATATATCATATCTTAGTATTATCTCTCCAAACATGTGATTTGTCACTTTGGCATTTGTCAACATTAACATTTTTCATCTTTGTTTCTTAATGTCATTACTAAATCCCCTCTTTAATCATATTCTTACTAGCACTTTTTGCAATTACATTTTGTTTACTTATATATTTCTTTAAATAATCACTATACGTCTTAATGATATTAGTTGTCACTTACAATTTCAATTATGCCACTAACATATAATCTTTACAACTAAATCTAAGGCAAACATTAAACCTAATAAGAACTCAAAGTATTGCAAGTATTTTAATACAATTGATTCATTATATTTTCCAAATCAAATTTTCTTTGTTCATCTTTCAATGAGTTTTACTTTTATCTCATAATTTATTCAAGTATACCTCTAATTCAAAAGTCTCTTTCTTAGTTATTTTTTCATTACTTTCAATAAAATATTATATCTAAAATCTCATTAACACATCAGGATTGATGTAATTCCTAAATCAATTGAACAAACAAAATTTAAAGTAACCCTACCAATAATAATAATAATAATTGCTCTACTTGACAACCTCTTGAGAAAATAATACAAACCATTCTTCATTTATTTTTTTAATAATTATTTAATTCTATAGAGCAATCCCTTTATATAAACAATATATATATATATATATATTTATATATTCCAAAGCTATTCTACTCATCTCTATTAACATTCCAACAATAAAATCTCCATGTTGTTTCATCCAAGGCATTCAATAATACACATCTATCTTTTGAAATCAATTCTTTCTCTTTCTTTATCTGGACTCAAATTATTTTCAACTCCTTATCCATCATCCCTCTTTATATCTCCATAACAAATTTTAACTTACAATGATAAAAAATGATTATAGAGGGTCTTCACTTCTAACTATCAAAACCAATTATGTTTATCTAATTATTTCATGAAAATAAGTTATAAAATTTCAATCTTTGAAAACTTAAATCAATCTCCGCGTATGTTATTCTATAAAAAAAATTCTCATGTGTCAATCTTACTATTCATTTCTATTTCAATATTTAGTGAAGATTTTAGTTCAATTTTCACAATCTATTCATAAAACACTTATACCAATTAAATTTAGAAATAACTTTTTTCATACTCATCATAATTAGCAAATGAATTATCTCTGTTATACTCCTTCATAAAATTTATACAATATTCTTATAATTTCCTTTTCATTAACAAGAAGAGTTTATGATTTATCTTATTCTTGTTCTCATCAAAATTTATAATGGAATAGTCCCAAGTTATTTTAATTCAACTAATTATACAAACATAGCAAAGAGATCATCACGGATCATAATTCACTTATAACATATTTTTGGTCATTCGACCAAATTCTCTACAACTATAGCATCTATGATGCTCTTTTTTACCAAGCCAATAATTTCCTTGATGTCATATATCACAATTGAAAAAATTGGATACTTTCTTTCAAATTATCGTAATAAATGTAACACAATTAATTCTTGTTTCTAATTTGTTGGACTTAATTTTGACAAATTGAATCTTGCCTTTGCCCCAAAAATATATCTTGAAAGGACATTATGCTTACCTTCATGAAAAACATCTTGTCCCTTTATAACTATGATCTTGATTTTATTTCTTATCCTCTCCTTTCTTAATCAATATCTTCACATTAGTAAGTTTATAAATTTTTAATTAAAAATGATAGTTAAAATAGATGAAATGGTAATGTATGCATGTAGTGTAGATCTCATTCATCAAACCCCTACCCCTCCCCATTAAGCTATCAACTCTATGCTTTAATCCTATCTTTGGAGATTAAGTATATAGCTTTCCAAAGATGTCAATCACTCTAATACTATCTTGTCATACCCTACCTAAAATCGCATGTTATTTTTCATCCCCATTAACTTAAACATTAGAAAAAATCAAAGTTTAAAGATAGTTAAAGGATACCAACAACCTAATTAGGTGAGAAATATAGGTTAAGGATAACTTTCATTTATTTCAATCCTAAATTTTAAAAATCAAACAAAAAATCTCTCATAAAATTACTTATTTTTTCATTTATATATAATAATATTTTATCATAACTATTTACACAACAAATAAATATAATCAGGGTATCAACAAAGCACAAAATGCCACACCACAATTTAATAACTCACAACACATAACTACTATAAAGATATCACATTACAAGACCTAATACGATTGGACATATCTTATACTTGAGATAATATTATAATTATCCACTATCTTAAAACATCTTATTATCCACTCTTAAGAAACTAACTCATTCACTATTAGGTTTCATTGTTTAATGAATACTTATGTGAGACCCTACAACATAAGTAGAAGAGTAAGTATAACTAATTTAGGTGATAAAATGATAGCTAAATAATTAAAATAATATAAGTGTAATAAAATGAATATATAACTTGGATTTGAAACATCATAACAAATATAAACACCTAAGAAATGATCATAAATAATCATGTATCTATAGTATTATAAACATATCAAAGCATATGCGTACTATCATCATTTATGCCAATATACAATATTACATATATTTTATCTTAGTTGTGATCATACTCTTTATTATAATAATTTATATTTATTCATAATACTCTTTTTAATTTTAGAATATTGAGTCATGTTTTACAAATTAACTTGAATGCTCATGTTCCCCATCTCATCACATCAATTGTTAGATCATACAATAAGTGGTAGCCTCAATAAGGTAATATACTAGTGGCATCAAAACTATCATATCATACAATAAGCAGTCATTGTCATATCACACAACAAGTGTCACTAAAAAATAAGACCATAAGAAAAATAATTCTTAATTATTCATTCATATATATAACCATCCAATAAACCAAATAAGCCTAATTTCATATATTATTGTTTCACTTTATTTAATCACAATAAATTATATAAGATTAATATAATATTCCTCTTATTTTACTTTATCTTTTCTTTCTTATATATTACTTTAATTTATTTTATCCCATGTAGACATACACATACACATATACATATACTTATCCTTCTCTATATAATAAATTATCACGCCATGTATATTCATGTATGATTCCCAACTTCAAACTTTGTTTTTCAAGTATAACTATACATGCAACTATTTAATATGCATATGAGTTTGTGATGTAATGTTATACACTTTAATTTATGCAATGCACAAAATATAAAAAATAATTTTTTGTATTGAAATTAATTTGTTGTGTCTTCTAGATCCGTGAAGATATCTATCATATCAAAACAAAAGGGAAAAAGAAACTTGTTGTAATGTCGATGATGAAAATTTTGACTCGATTTTGAAGAAATGATGAAAGCCAGTGTTGCGTCATTCGAGTCACCATCTAATTGGAAATCATTAACCTCAGATGAGATGTCAAAGAAAGTATTGGCACATTGTGTCGTAGAATACTTCTTAGGATTTTATGCATGATTTAATTCAGGTACTTTTCAAAAAGTACTTTCACATGTAGGTTATGGATTGAATTCAACACATAAAGCAAGGTAAGACGTTTCACATGAATTACATGCAAAAAATGTATCAAAAGTTAACTCTTCCTCTATTATTTGCAAGCTAAATCTTTCATTGCACCAGCCTTCGATTAACTTTTCAAATATTTTGCTAGTCGCAACTCCTTCCAATTATTGACCATGTTTTCAAATCTAGCATGCTTCTTCCCTGGATTTCTAAGTACATCCAATACCTCAGCAAATCCAGCTTAACAAGGTGATTCTTCAGCCCTTGCTTCTGTTTCTAACTACTACAATTCCAAGTGCAAGTGGATTCTCCTTGTTCGCTGTCATCCTCCAAACAGCAACAGCTCTTCTCTTTTTAGACCCATATTCTATACGATCTCAATACAGCATCTAAAGGTTTTTCTTCTAAGACAAAGATCCCAAGCATTCACAAAGGCAGCTATAGCAACGAAGGAGAAGAAACTGTGTTTTTGGAGATTCTCTTATAGTTCTTTCCAATAGCACATCCCAAGCGTGAGAATATTTGAATGCACAATCTGAGAAGAAACCAACTCCTTGGTGCAGACAAATCCTGCAACGAAGAAATCGACTAAAGGCGGTGGCCATTGGGGGAAAAGAAAACAAAGAGTGCCATGGAATCTTCCTCCTTCCAACCCCCCACTTATGTTCCAAGCTCGCACCAAAGAACTTGACCGCTTTCCCCTCAAAAGCTCACCCGTCAGCCATTGCTCTTCTTCTTGCTCCGACACTCCCCGCTTCCCAGCCGAGGGTCTGAAACCATACCAGACTCACAAGAGGGTAAAACAATCCCAAATGTCCAAAAAGCTCGGGAAGAATTCCAGTATTTTTTATAATAATTATTAATTGTAAAATCTTAATCATTTTCTTTCGTTTAAAAAATTTGTATTTAATCTAAATGAACTCAAATTACAATTAAACAAACCTCAACAAATTTTCTCAACAAACCACATTTGATAGTATGCTCATTTTTTAAATATGAAATACTCGGACAATGATATAGTTTATACGACAATTCAACATTTTTATTTTAAATCATTTTATCTAAAATCAAAATTTAAGTTTCGATGATCAAATCACTAGATGTATGATCTCAAATATAAATAAAATGCACTTATAACATTTTTTAAGACGAAATAAGAATTTGAATTATTATGAATATATTCATCATTTATAAGTCTTTTGTTGTGTTTAGTAGTTAAAACATAGTAGAATTTTAAGTTTATATAATTGAAACATTATAGAAAAATAATAAAAACTGAATTTGAAAAAGAATTGAATTAATAGAAAGTGTTATATTCTTGTCATACTTATTTGACCAACACATATTTTTCAATAAACAAACAATCAGATAAATAATCCATCCTTAATGTTTGTTAATAAATATGTCATACATGAGTGATGATTTAATTGTACTAATATAACTATGATTTGAGAGATAGTTGAATTATAGTATGTTCATACATGATATCCACTATTGATTGTGTGAAAGATTGCTTTGAATTCATTATACTTTAAAAAATAGTTTTTATATGAAAAAATAAAAATTATTTATATAAAGATAAAAACTTTTTTAGTATAATTATGTAAAAAAAAAAAGCTCTTGATTTGTGAAAAAGATTGACCTTCTATTAAAAGGTTAAAAAAATAGATAAATTTTCTTCTTCAATCGTCACCCGATTCCCGATCTTGTTCAGAGCATGAACATAGCGAGACAAAGAGCTCCCTTTGGTTGCCTTTGTCAATACACCATTCTCGTCTCCCTTCACCCATTCAGTAAGCACCACCAACAACAAGATCTTTCTAAACGATCGCCGGATTCGCCACCAACCCTTGATTCCTTTTTTTCAAGGTTAAGCTCTTCTCCTACTCCCCGAGAATTCAACCTAATCCATGCATATTACACCACTTCCGGCCTCCTGCGCTCCAACTTTACAGCGAACAACCTCTTAAGGGCCTCTATTTCCATCAGCTCCCATCTCACCCTCCTGCTCTTCTCTCAGCTCCACCACCCGGATATCTTCTCCTATAACATGGCAATAAACTCCCTTTCTCAAACCTCTTACCCTCTTAAATCCCTTCTGTTGTACCTCGACCTTATTTACAAAGGCATTTTTCCCAATGAGTATACCTTTTGCTTTCTCCTTGATTGCTGTTCCCATGACCTGGCTATCTTCGAAGGTATGCAACTCCATGCCCACCTCGTCAAGCACGGGCTCCATTTCACTACCTACTCGTGTACGTCGCTTCTCCACATGTACAGTGAATGTAAGGCTCTAGGAGACGCATACCAGGTGTTTGTACAAATGCCTACAAGAAGTAATGTTTCTTGGGGCGTGATGATCAATGCTTTTTTCGGCCATGCGGAGGTACTCGAAGGTTTGAGGCTGTTTACAGTCATGCTTGGGTCTGGCTTCATTCCCAGCAACGCTACACTCGTGTCCATCCTTTGCCTTTGTGCTGATCATGGAGAACTCAAGATAGGCAGATCGTTGCATGGGTATATTACAGTGAATGGTTTGGAGATAAACATTACTCTCGGCACCAGCCTTTTGGACATGTACTGTAAGTGTGGGGTGATTGGCATGGCCATGGATGTGTTTGCTGCAATGCCTGTTAAGAATGTGGCTTCTTGGAATTGTTTGATCCGTGGGATGGCGATTAACGGCCATGGGGCTGTAGCTGTGAGGCTATATGAAGAAATGAAGCGAGACTTCAATTTGAGACCTGATGGGTTAACTTTTCTTAACCTCCTGCAAGCTTGCAGCCATGCAGGACTGATCGAGAAGGGTGTTAAGTATTTCACACAAATGATTTCAGAATATGGGATTGTGCCCAGCGTGAAGCATTATGGGTGCATGGTTGATCTCTACGGAAAAGCAGGAAGAGTGAAGGAGGCCATGGAAATCGTAAGGTCGATGCATGTAAAACCTGACAGTGTAATATGGGTAGCTTTGTTCAATGGCTGCAGAGATCATGGCTACAGGGACTTGGGGGAGATCTTGGCAGCGAATGTTGTTAAGCTCGTTCCGGGCAATTCCTGTGGATATCTTCTTCTTTCAGACAGTTATGCTATGAAAAGACAATGGGATGACGTTTTTTGTGTTAGGAGAACGATGCGAGAATTGGATATTACGAAACCGAGTGGTTTCAGTCGTTGTAAGGTTTGGTTATGAGGGAAAGAAGTGAGTTATATAAAATTGCCTGGTTTCAAAAAGTCTTATTAAGCATAAATAGTGATTGTTAAGAGGTTTTTTTTGTTTTTTGAAAAAGATATTTGATATTTGACATATTATTTCAAATATTTATGATGATACATTTGGCAAAATAAAATTTAAATAATCAGTTCATTAAAATTTATATATATGCATTTATCTATGTTAACTATATCATATAAGATTTTATTTTATTTTTTAAATTTTGTTAGTTCTTATAATAATAATATCACATTGATGTTACTTGGGCACAAATTGAAACAAATTTTAGAAGTTGAAGAATAATAAGCATATTGTATTGTTTTATAAAGCGTACCATCGATTAAACTAAGCGTTCATTTATTCAGTAATGGCAGTTTGTGATTGAAAGAGAAGCTTTTTAAAAGATTCATTGAAAAGAAATTTGTGAATGAGTTATTTTATTTTAGAAAAAAAAAGTCATGACAAATTTTTTATGAATATTTTTTAATGTTTCAAAAGGTATTTTTTAAAAAATGTTTGAAAAATTATTTTATTTGCATAAAAAAATTATAAAAATTATTTGATAAATTTTTAATAATTAAGAGATTGATTTTTCCTGTTATAGACCTTACATATTGCGGAGCAAGATGCAGACTCACATAAGCAATGATCTTGCATTGTTGTCGATCTTTGATTGGTGAAGACTTATTGATTTTATGAAAAGATGCATCCACACTATTGTTAATATGAAGTGCCATTATCTATTTTCTTCCAAAGAAACTAATGTGGGTGCTTACAAGAAGATGGTCCAATAGTTGCCTAAGTTTGATGAATCTATCTTTTGTTCTACGAGTCTAAAAAGTGCAATGACATTATAGTTATAGCATGGTTTACTTCTAAATGCAATGTCAACTCATGATATTGACTCTTAAGTTAATAGAAACTTACTTGTGTGGACATGATCTTCATGCTCTCATATTATTAAGTCTCCAACTTGATGTTATTAAATTTTAAATAATTTATACATTTTATTTTTGAAATCATTGTTCCCATTCTGACTTGTAATATCTCATTTTTTAAAATTGTAAAATAATCAAAAGAAAATAAATAAAATTTGAAAAGTTTACTAAAAGTTCAAAAATTTCTAATAACTCAAAATGATGATATAATTATATTTTTATGATATTTTAGGATATTACAAAGTAATTATATTAAAAATGATTCATAGTCTAATATTAATAAGATTCTCGTACCTTCGATTTCTATTAAATCATCTTTTTTTACCAAATTTATCTAAAAGAATTCCAATTTATGTATTGCATACTATTTCTAATTATTTATTTTACCAATTTCTCAAAATCTCCTTTTTAAATTGTTCTCTCTTTTAACCCAAGATTAAACTGTTTGATTCAATAGATAAGCTAATTCAATGTTTTAATAAAAAAATTTCTTTTGCTTAACATGTTGACTTGATTAAATCCTTAGTATTAGATATCTAACTAAATCATTTGATTAGCACTACATTGTTTGTCTAATTCATTTGAACCATTTGTTCAATTTAATCTTATTTCATCTACTAAAATTAAGTTGAATAGAACGCTTAATTAGATCACAAGGAAACTCAAAATCCCATTAATGATATTCCATCACCCAAACCCACCATTTAGCTCATTTTAATTATAAAAGGTATAAAAATTTATAAGATTCAAGCCCATTAGTATTTCAACTCCAAAATAAATTATATCATTGCTTGTCTGAAATAAAAAGAAATTCAACAAAATATTAGTTTATTTCTTTTTTTTCTCTTCTTATATTTTTTTTCTTTGTCTTAATTAAAGATCCTTATCTTATAGTTGCATTAGTTGTAACTGTTCATTCATTTGACTCTCTTTTCATTTTTTTTATTACTCTATATTTTCTTGTTATTGGTTCATCCTAACTTTTTTATTTTATCACTATTTAGGAGATAAAAAATTATTATTATTACTATTATCATCATCATTATTAACTATTAATTTGAAAAACATATAATAATAAGGTGAATCATGTTAAAAAAATTAAAATTTTAAAACAAATATAATTTATTATGTTTTTATGAATTTATTGAGTGCAAACTTAGAAATAATCAAAGAGAAATTGTGAAAAAAGCTTGTTGTGCTACAAAAAAAATACATTTTTTTAAGAAAATTTAGTTCTAATATTCTTTTTTTTAAAATCATCTTATTCTAGAGTTCATTTATCTAATTTGATTGTAATTATTTAGTTATGTAATAATCATATAAGAAAACCCAAAGTAAATGCGATAAGATGGATATTCTAAAATGGAATACAACCAGGTATTTTTATAATAGCTTTAGCATTCTAATGTTTTTTTACTATTCACAAATATGGCCTACAATTTAAATAGATTAGTAAAAGAAAATACAATTAAGAGAATAAGGGGACAATTATGTAATTATTTCTTTAGAATGATTAAAATTAATTTTTATAAACAATTCACTTAATACATCACAACTTTTGTTTGCATTATTTTTTTTAATTGCAAAATTTTTGTGATGCACCATTTTATAATAAAAAATTTGATTTATTTATTGAGATGCTTTTTTGAAACATTTTATTGACGAAGAGCTTTCAAGAAGCTCTCCTGTAAAATTGTTTTAAAAGGATCCTTTACCTCATAAAACAATAGTAGGTTTAGTAAAAGATAATTGAATTTTTTTTATATTGGCGGAATATTATTATCATCCATCATATTGAGATTATAGCGTTAATGGCATTTTAATTTGCTTGTGTGTTACCGGTACCACCGTGATGTTTTATCGAATAAATTATTAATATATTAAGTAAATTAATTTTTATTAATGTTCTTCCTCCTCTGCATTACGGAACCACTGGCAATTTGGGTTTGGGCTCGATACCGTATTCCTCGTTACTGCTTTCATGGATTCCTTGTTAGCGAACTATGGTTCTTCAGACGACGATGACGAGAAAACCCGAACAACCCTTGTTCAACAGGAGTCCTCGCTCGCCACCGATCTTCCTCCCCCTAAATCCTTCTCCCTCTTCTCCTCTCTCCCTACTCCCCGCGCTCCCTCCTCCTCGTCTTCCTCTTTTTCTAATTCCTCCACTTCTCTGTTCTCTTCTCTACCACTTCCCAAATCGCGGTCGCCGAATCGCCCTCCGACTAATCATGACGTTGAAGAGGATGAAGTAGGAAGATCCAGGAGAGAATGGCCTTCCAGGTCGATCAGGTCTCTTTCTCCGCCCAGAATTTCGTCTCCCTCTTCGAACTTCTCGTCCCTCCATGAACAAAATTCCAAACATGAGGTCTTCTCGAACGCACCGTCATTGCATCAAAACCCTAAAAGAGTCGTTCAGTTTACAGTTCCGTTAAACCATTCTATGCTCAAATTGTATGATTCGGGTGATGAAGATGACGAAGACAAGCTGAAGGTAAACAAAGACAGGAAGGATGCTTCATCCTCATTCAAGTCCAATGCGCTATCATCAATGCTGCCTGCGCCAAAAAACTCCATGTGTTTAGCACCGGTTCAATCTTCATGTGCCTCTAGGAAATCCAGCTTGCAAGCTTATGATATTCTGTCGACAACTTCTTCACAAGAGCTGACAACACAGCAAGATGAAGGTTGTTTTGCAAATAACAAGAGATATGGTGCGGAGCAAGGAGTCGCTGCTGAATACGAGGCTTATGATGCAGAGAAGCAGACTTGTTTTAATAACTCTATGAATTATGATGGCAGTTGGGTTGAAGGATCTCTGTATTCTAGTTCAATGGATTCAGTTAATTCATGTAATTCTTCTACTATTGCATGGGGCGAACTATACCAGAATGGCATGGATTGCGAAAATTACAAGACCAATTGGTCCTGTGGTTCTGAGGGAGAAAGAATATCGGATGCTTTTGATATTGGGAGGATCAAAGGCAAGAGAGGCCGATCTGATATGCCTGCAGAAATTTTGGAGGTGAAGCAGGATGAATTGATGAAGAACAGACCTAGAGAAGACCAGTTTAAATTAACAGGAATAGCTTTTGGTCCAGCCTATCAGGTTTGCCTTTTCATGCCAAAACAATAACTTGTGCATGCTATATTTAACTAAAGTTAACGTTGGAGTGTCTCTTATATTCAATTGGTGCCATTAAATTAGCGTGTGGCACCTAGGACCCCCTTTAGACATTGTCTTTGAGATTTAAGAGATAGTTAATTCTTCATGTCTCTCCATCATAGCAACTGACTGTGTATGGTCATGGTTTGGTTCATTGTTTGTTGTGTTAGATTTTATGGATGACATCAATAGAAATAGTAGTGAGCATATAGTTTTGATATGTTATTACTCTTACATGGTATCTTGGGGTTAATGTATGCATAGAATAGTTTATGAGCCCTAAGACCTTTTAAGCATACCTTTGTTGTAGTAATAAAGTTAAAAATTAATATGACTATGAAGGAGACCTTGATCTATGTAGTTTTTAAATATTGTTTCCAATTTATTCATCATTAAGAATGTGACCATTTGGATATCTTGTTTGTGACATATGATATTGAAAAAGAAGAGATTAAGCAATGTTTAAAAGATCTCAATTAATATTCTCACAAAGTATAGGGGCTTTATTAGTGGCATCCTATAACAAGGGAGGCATTGTTGGGTGTCATGGTAATGGTTATAGAGTTAGGAAATTTTGGGTTAGGATTGAGTTTATTATTGGATTGGATGGCAATTGGTTTTGTAGGCATGATGGTTACTTGTGGTGTTGACCGTTGGGTTCATGAAAGATGTAGGAGGCTTTAGTGTTGTGATCAAAGAGGAAGGAGAAATTTGTTGAGATGGCATATATGGTTTTGTCTTTTGGGGATTAAATGAAAAAAATTGCTTTTTTGTTGTGTTTCTTATAACATTGAAGAAAATAATTTTTTTAATTTTCTATTTTTTGGGGAGCTATTGAAATTTTATGGAAGGAAAGAAATTATACTCTCCACTTGTGGGAAAAAGCAAATACTACATCACTAAAATCTAATGGTGAACTTGGTTTGATATTAAATTGTTGTAGAACAAAATGCAAAACCTCATGTCGGTACCAATTTGATCAAGTATGGTCAAGGTCAATGGGGGTGAAGGTAAAAAGAATATTGATATAAGTATAATTTAGTGAAGATAACCGGCTAGAGAATCTATCCCTTGAGCCTCATACTCTTTCTGATGGAACTTTTAGTTATAATTAGTAATTTGAATTTTTTAGTCACCATCATTAGGAAGCAAAAGGTTTTGGTAAGTCGTGTAACTTTAATTCATAATTTGGTTGGCCAATCCCTTTATAATAGATACATTAATTGCGTCAATCTTCAAAAGGATTGACAAACCCTTGAGTTAAGCCTCTTCTTTTAAATACTTCTTCCTTTTACAAACCTTAGTATAAAACTCTTGTATCTTCCCTTACTTTTGTTCATGATTTCATTAATTTTATTGAGGTCTAAGGAGTTCAAAAAACTTAAAGTTTTATAAAGCATTTTGAATTCTCCTCAAGTTTTAATGTTCATATTCACATATCCTTAAGTGCATCTAACCATGCATCTTTTAAAAATATTAAGAAAATCATCTAAACTCATTGCTTTAGCCCCTCATCTTTTCCTTCACTTAGCTTGGTTTTAATTTTTTCACAAATTTAAAATATTAATTTATTAGAAATTTACTCTCTTTCTCTTGTATTCACATTATGTTTTAAATAGAATTCCTTATCTTCTCAAAGTACTAGATCCAAAACTATTATCCTTAGGTTTGAAAGGTTCTTCATTAGATTCCTTTGGGTTAATCATAATGGTCATGATAAAACTCTTTGGAACTCTTGGCACAAATTGTCTTCCCCAAAGACACAGGTGGTTTTGATTCTAAGTCTTTTTGTGATATTGTTAACGCTAATAATTTTAAGTTGTATTGGAAATTTAGATGCCAAAAAGGTCCTTGGTCTATTTTATTGTGCTTTAAATATCATAAACTCTTTCACCCAATGTTTATTCACACCAAAACTAGCAATTTTCTCATCTGAAAATGATTAAATGGTATGCAAAACAGGTCTTAAACATCCATTAATCGGGGTATTGATAAGGTTAATGTGTCGTTTTATTTTGATTTTTGGTTGAGTCCTGATTGTCTTGCTAATATCCTTCCAAATGATTGCCTTAGTCAGGATTCTGTTTCTGCTTATATTATAACCAATAATTGCCATCTTTTTCCTGTTTTAAGAGATCATACCTGAGTAAGTTCTACTGATTATTGTAAGTATTCCAATTGACTGTAATGAATGGAGGGTGTTTTTTTGGATTGATAGCTCTTCTTGCAATTTAACATGGAACCTTATTAGAATGCGTGCATCTTGAACTATACCAGATTAAATGTGGAATAAAGTCCTTTCCACATCCTTCATAATGAGATTCCTTCATTCTTTCATTCTGTTGTTTGTTTCATGATTTCCCATGCTACTAACATTGTTGTTTCAATTAAAAAACTATTGGAGATGATGGCACCATGCATTTTAAAAGGTGGATCATGTTAGGGTCATCCTTCCTCTTATTAGTTATTGGAATATTTAACTTTCTAGAAACAATTTGAAATACAATAATTGTGAAGTTCATGATAATCAAATAATTATTTTAATCTATAAAGAAACTCTTCTCTACTAACATCTCTTATGCTTTTAGAGAATTTCCTTTGGAAATATTGTTGTGATACAATGAAGATTAAAGTCCTTGTGGCTGTGATTAGTGCTACCTTCTCTTGTACTTATTGAGAAGCCAAGTTTTTGATTTCTTTGTCAACATTAGGGGAACTTGTAAGGAAAAAACAAAATTCAATAATTAATCATGAAATGCTTTTCAAAGTTATTTATACAATCAACAATTCCCACCCATTTGATGCTAGTTATGTTTTTTGCTTTTATTTATTTGATTTCCTTTACTTTTTCACTATGATAGATGTTAGTTGGAATTGTCATCATCTTTTGAGATGTCTTATGTTCATGGTGGGGATTTTCCCATAACCTTTTCTCACTTAATTGGTAGCTCATGATGGTTTTGGTTTCTATCTTTGCTTCTTATGATAGTATTCAATTTGCTTTTCTTATGTTAATTTTTTCTTTTATTTGGTGGTTTTTTTTCCATAGTGTTACTTCTCTTCATTCCTTTGATTTTTTTTTGTTTCATTGAAATGAAAAACTTGTATGACTTTCTTAAAATAGTTTCATTTTTCATCATTGTTCCATCATTGACTTGTTTGTTAACCTTTTTGTTATAAGAATTTTGGGATTAAATGTTGCCATAGCAAACTTTGCCATTGTCTTATTTTTTGAATTGGATATTGCATGAGGAGCCCAACCTTTCTTTTGATTGTTATCCCTTTTTTGTAGTTAGACTTATAATTACAAAAACTACGTATGGTTTGATCACAAGTTTGGGTATTTAAGTGAACGATTATTGCTTTTTTATATGATTCGAATGATCAAGCAAAGGTTCACAAATGCTTCCCTTTAGCTCTATTTCATGTAGGTCTTGTTTTATTCATGCTCTTATGTTAAGGTCAAAGAACACATAATGTGTTTTAAGGCTTCTTAACAAACAAAATTAAAAAAACTATCTTGTTAATAAAGGAATGAGGAATTTAGACCTTGTTAGTGGTGGTTACAAAATGAGTAGAATGACTATACTTTCCAAATAAAGTTCTTGTTCTCACACCTTGAGAAGCTTGAAGAAAGGGTCATACTAAGCTTATTGATTTTGACACTCTTTGAAGAGACACATGGCTTATCATTGAGAAGAACAATAGAGTGAAAGATCAACCTTGTGTTTGAGACCTCCTTAGTCAATATTGGGTTGTAGCATAACTTGTAGGGGATAATGAGGAAATGAAAGAAAGCAAATGCAAGAGCTATTTGGAAAGTGGTGCATTGAAGTTGAATAATTCATCGTGCATATCACTTGTCATGGTTGAACCGAAGAAGCACACAGGAATAAAAATTTGCATGGATTATCTAGCAATAAACAAGTTCACCATTAGGAATTGCCATTTTGCATGAGATCTCAACTTGTTCGATCGCATAGAACACAAAAATATATACATTGAGTTTGACAACCATCAAGTTTGTATATACAGAAACGACACATGGAAGGTAAACTCCAAGATTTGAAAATAGTTACTTGTTTACTTGTAATTCCATTTTGGTTGTGTGATGCACTATGAATATTTTGTTGGTTGATTAATGACATCATGAGGCCATATGTTGACAAGTGTCATTTTATATATGGAATACTTCCTAATATGCAGCATAAACAAAGAAGGGCATGTGGAAGAACTAAAGTTGAACTCAAAGAAGTGTGAGTTTAGACAAATGGATTTAGTACATGTCATGGGTTCAAGGTTGGGAATGGCAAGGTGAAGATAGACATGAAAAAAATAGATTTGTAAAAATGGTCTAAATTGATAAAGTATCATCAAGATTGGAAGTAGTTTCTGCATAATTTCATAATGGTCCTTTTGATTTTTGTCCCACTTCTAGACTTAAATAAATTACCCAAAAGTTTGCTTTGGTATTGAATTAGGAGGAGACATTCCTTCTATTGAAGAAAGTGTAAGGCAATTGTTCTTGTCATACCAAATATAAGACATCCATTTTGGATGAGTCAAACACATTAGGATATGTTGTCAAGGTTATGTTATCCAAAAGAGACAATTCATAGCTTATTACTTGAGTTGCAACACAGGATTAGAGCAAATACATGCCATATAACATGGAGGTCTCAACAAATTAAGTCACGACGCATTAATGGTTTCACATGCCAAGAAAGGAGACATTTGTCCATTATGCCCACCAATAGAATTTGCATTAGGCACAATGGAAGAGATGGATGACATATAACATTTCAAGCTTATTAACTATTAAAAGAGAGCTTAGATGAAGTTGGTCTATATATCATTGAAACACTTAATGTGACATCTTGGTTTTATTATGTTGAGATATTATCATGTTTGGATTATCTTATTTCGACCCAAATGGGTTTTATCTTTAATACAAAGGCTTGTCTCACTCTTTGTTCATCCCAACATTACTCAAAAGTATGTTTAACAATGGAGTTCTCATATGATATAATGTGGGATTTTTTTCAAAAGTGTGTTTTGACATTTTAAGTCTATGATAGGTCATATAAAGACTAGGATCTCCTTCTCTGTAGTTGATTTAAGATAACACATCCTTGCACTCCTAAAAACCTTTTACAAGAGTTATTTCTTTGTGTTACAGGTCCTTTTGCTCGGTTTGTAAATATATCGAACTAGTAAAGCAACTTTGATATCAAATTGTGACATCATGGTCTTATTATGTCAAGCTATTATTTTCTTTGGTACCCTATCTCAACCCAAGTGGGTTTTGCCCTTTGTATAAGGTCACCCATCCGAACAGTACTTCAATCTAAGTATGTTTAATCATGGAGTTCTCATGGCATCTATTATAGTTTTGTTTCCAAAAAGCATCTTTACATATTAAGACTATCATATCTCACATAAAGATCAGAATCTCTTCCCTTGGTAGTCAATATTAGATAATTTATCTTTTCTCTTAAAACTTGGGATCAAACCATATGTAGTTTTTGTAATTATAAGTCTAACTACAAAAAAGGATAAGAAACAAAATAAAGGTAGGGCTCCTTATGCAATATCCAATTAAAAAAAAAAGGCAATGGCAAAGTTTGCTATGACAACATTTAATCTCAAAATTCTTAGAACAAAAAGGTTAACAAATAAGCCAATGATGGAAAAAAGATGAAAAATGAGACTATTTTAAGAAAGTGATGTAAGTTTTTCATTTCAATGAAACAAAACTTGGGATCTATCATATCTTACAAAAAGATCAAGGTCTCTCCCCTCAATTGTCGATATTGGATAATTCATCCTTTCATTCCTAAAGACCTTGCATAGGAGTTCCTGTTTATCCAGTGGTTCATCTCTCAAGATATCAATGATGATTACTCTTCATCCTCTTCTGGTGTTACACTAGTAGTATAGCTACAACTAGTGGAGCACCAGAAGTTCATGTTGAAGCCATGGAGGAAGTGAATGTGATGATGCCTAATAAAATTTCAATTTTAAGGCAGGTTATTATAGATTATAACTTTTATATCTTGAGATAAAACAAGTTGTGATGGATATACTCGTAATTGAAGGTAGTTAGTAATGACTTAAACAATCCAAAATCTAAAGTGTTTATTGGCCAATACCATGAAGTTATCCAATAGAAGGTTAGGGTTTTGATAGATTTCTTAAGTTGTTGACAACTAGGTGGGGTCACAAGTACTAATTTGTAGTTGACAGATTTTCTAAGATAGTCGTTCACACTTACCTTTTGGACAAGAAGTCACGAGTGATGAAGCAACATGATCATTATTCCATTGCTTGTGGGTTCATGCTGCCTACATTGAATAATATAAAATAGGGATATAAGAGTCCTGAGACGATGTTGGAATAATTTGCAATCAATAATACACTCAATGTTGAAATAGAAGTACAAAGTTTTCATCTATAGATAACTAGAAAGAGGTTGTAACTAGGATCGTTATGCAATCGTGGAGAATTGGTGTCCACACAAGAAGGGGGGTGAGTTACGAGCTTTTATAATTTTATTTAGTAATAATTTCATAGAAGTTTCAAGATAATTATTATAAAAAGCTTTTAATAAGTTTGAAAACTTTTTGTGTAAGGAATGAAATAAAGTAAAGGTTCAAGGACTTGTAGATGGTTTGGTTTCAAATATCTAGCTTATGTCTACACCTAGTTTTGAAAGGTCGGCTTCACAAATCGATGCATTTTTCATAAAAGCTAGTTAGCAAAACCCTCACAAATGATCACCATGGAATAACATCGACTTAGAGGACCTTATACAAATAGATCATCACAGATTAAATTACTGGCCTAAAAGAGCCTACAAAAGTAATTAATCATGGATCATCATCACCAACATAGAAGAATCTATATAAGTTGATTATCATGAATCAAAATACCAACTTAAAAGAGCATACACTAGCCAATTACCATAGATTGAAATTAAGAAACTAAGAAACAAAGGAAAATAAAAAGCTTGAATAGAAATTCCTATCACTAGTGATTTAATCTGGGGGCACAATAAAAACGTCGACAATAGATTAAAACAATGTTATCAATTAGTGTATATATTCTACACTTTAATAAATATGAATCGTTGAACTTGAAACAACTTTCTAGCACTTTGATTAACATAGCAGATATGACAGATTAGAAATAGAGTTGTGGAATATTTTCAAATGCAAGGTTTAAATTATTGTAAGCAAACTTCAATTTACATGCAAAGTTCAATTAGTAGCTTTTCCAATGACAATATGACCATTTGAGCAATTAAAATGGGATATAATAATAAAGCTTCAATAATTTGGTGACCATTGTGATTTTCTATAAGCATGTGATAATCTCATCACATCATTACATGGTTTGAGCAGGTTAAACCTGAACTACTTGTATTATCAAATGATTTGTTGGATTGAGTGATAAGCAATTTGATGTTTATCGGAATTTCCATTGGATGATCTAACAGTCATTTGAACTCCATCCTTAAATCTACACTAATGCATATCAGATTAAGCTACTTGATGTTTTAATCCCAAGTAGACCAATCATTAGGTGCTTATCGGACCGTCCAATGCTCATTTGATAGTGAATTGATTTCTTGGTGTACAATAAGTAGATAACAAATCCTCCATTAGATGGTTTGATCACATCGGATGAAACATCAGCTAGATGTCGGATGGTTTAATGGACCTGCAACAGAGATCACAATTTAAAGCTCAATTAGTTGTCTTATCGGACTAAGGATTGGATGATCTGATACAAGATTGACATGAACATGCATGTGTGAAAGCTTAAGTTTGAGCTTTGTAGAAAAGCATTTGTTGTGTAAAATTTCTTTTTATAAAGTCTGATATGATGTTACGCATACTTGTAGTGTCGCTTGTCTAAGAGTCTCAGTGCCTCGAGAGATCAAGTCTTAAATTTTTACGTGTTATCTTATAAAAAGATGAATGACTCAATTCAATGTGTCTAGTCAACAATTATGTCACCTTTGAACATTTTGCTAGTTTAGTTATAGCTGGAATCAAAATCTTTTTCTTCAATTAATAGTTACGATACTTCCAAATTTTCCTTCAATATAGCTTTGAGTCACAAATCTAGGCTCTAGTTCTTCTCATCTAGTCAACAGTTATGTCACTATTATATGTACTTACAGTTTGGTTTAGAGTTTAAATTTGTATACTTACTAAGAGGAAACTATTAGATCATAAAGAAATTTATCTTCTTGTCTTCAAATTGCTCTTGTTTGGCCAATGAGTCAACAATTGTTTGGAGGATATCGTTTGTGACATTATAAGACATGAGATGAGTTCTAATATATCCAATTTGCTCACAATAAGATCTTCCACTAGTTTACAAGTAAAAAATTGTTCATGTTCTATCTTTGCTTTACCCCGTAATGCCCATTAGAGTTTGAGTTTAAGATTGACAAGCTTGCTAGTGTCAGGGATCAATGCATGCAATGCCCTCATATGTACCTTTAATTTGTTTGGAGGTTGCACTTTAAAGTTAGAAAATTAATTGAAAAAATTGAAAGACATATCTAAAGAAAAGAGCAATTGATGTCAACTCAAAAGTTGGAGGTCTCGTGTAGTTCCATTAGCAAGGAGCTCTTGAAGGGAGATAGAGAAAACTCAAATTCATTCTATGTTTTCAAGAAGAATATTAACAATGCTTACCATTTAGATCTATTCTTATACATGGATTTCTACTTGAAATTGAACATTGAGATCTTGAAGAATTTGAATAATCCATTTTAGATGGAGAGGTCGAGGTTGCCTTTTATGTATGATTGTATGATGGGGCAGGAGATGCCACTTCTAGATGTCATCTTAGGGAAGAAAGATTATGGTCACAAGTTGTAGGACAAAGATATCATTTCAAGTCAAAAGAAAAGGCCAAATGCTTTATGTATCTTAATGTTTTGGCAAACAAGGGAAACTTAGTTCCCTCAACTTAACTTTGAAGGAGAGAGCTAAGGATTAGGGCATGCTCTCATAGCAATGACAAGTTGGAGAGACATTCTTGAGTTGACAAGATTCAAAGGTACCAAATCTTATGAAGAAAGGGACACGCAATTAATGGATCATTCAATACCAATGGATGTTGAGGATTTTTCATACAAAAAAGTTGGCATGAGAACAACTCCACATGAGAAAGCCTATGTTGAGAGTTATCAAGAAGCATCAAGCTGTGCTATGGCCAAGGATCATGACATGAGAAATACAAAAACAATGTCGTGCAAGTTGCGTGATATTTGAATCCCATTGTTGCTAGGTAATGGAGCATGCATGACATGAGAGTCAGAGAGAGAGAGAAAGAGAGGATTATAATAGGTGTTAGGAAATGATGAGACAATGACATCGAAAAGAATTTGAAGTGACCTTTTGTAGATATACCATGAGTAAGGGTCAAGTCATATCATAAGGCCATAATTTAGATAGCTATAACTTGAGTTGTAGTTGTATAATTAATAACCTTATAAGTCAAGGTTGCTCAGTTGATTGAGTCTTGAAGGGTTGTCACATGTACACATGGAATACAATCATTGTATTGGAAATCCTAAGATGCCACTTAAGTCATTCTTAGGTAGTATATTAAGAATTCCAACTGAACTAGGTTGAAATTAGGTATTCCTTAAATTGTGAGAAGGAGAAAGAAAGTTTTCTTCTAGACTTGTCCAAGTATAAATCGTAGTTTTGTCCTTCTTTGAAGTAGAAAGATTCTCATATGAGTCTACTTAATTTAGTGTGTTTCTCTTTACCTCAATCTAGATTGTTATCATTGTTTCATTCCTAGAAAGCATTGTGAACCATTCTATACTTGTTGGCTCCTTTTTTCCATCCATCTATTGCCATTGATATCTTTGGTGCATCGAATGGTCCAGGTAGCATTGGTATCCATTGTGAAGATCCACCTTGCAAATTTAGAAGGTCCCTTGATAGGTCTTTACAACTCTCCATGGCTACATGTTGTGATAACTAATGTTGATCATTAGTCAATTAATGCCTCAATAATGCAGAATAATAAGGACAATCATCTTAAGTTTATAAACCATGATATTATCTTATTGTCTCAAACTGCTTCAAGAAAGGATATTGGTTCTAATAAGTGTTGACTAATGACTTTGAAATTAGACAAATAGCAAAAAATTGGTAAGCAAACTAAAACTTGGCACATGAGAGATCTTATTGTTGCAACAAACTTGATCACTTAATCACCTTGAATGAATCTTCTCCCTTTGTTGCTCAAATTTTCCTTTTAAGAGCTTGTGCACATATGTAGAATATTGTAAAGCAAAAGAAGTAAAAGAAGGACTTTTATATGAATAAAAATCTATATCATTTAATTAAAATTTCTAAATTGATCTCACTATTAATGAGATCAACACTCTAAACGGAGGTGAGAGTGATCTATGCTTTATTTCCATGGTAGCATTTTATATCTTCATTTTTAGGGGATTGCGATCCACTAATTAATGATCCAAATTCCCTTTATCACACTATAAGATATCTTTGAGTCTTCCCATTCCAAAGGGATTAAACCCAACTTTGGAAAAGTTTTGATTAGCTTAAAAATTCCAAGAATGGTCAGATGTAGTTTTCTACCATTTCTAAATTCTCATCATTGCCCAATCTTGTGATCAAATTGTGTTATCGATCAAGCATTTCACGATGTGTTTAAACTATCCGACTGGGATTAGGAGATTCGTTAGATGTCCTTGTAAAATTATTCGATGATGGGTGCTTGGGTGATTGTATTGTTTGGACAAGTTTATTGATTTTGTCTCTTTTACGAATAGTTTCTTCCATGCTTGATCTTGCTTTTTTTTTTTTTTCAAATTGAGGGTCATTTGATCTATTTAAGTGCCTTCTTTTTTAAACAATGAAGTCTTGTGTGGCTAATTAGTTTAGAATCCTCGTTCTTGGTTGAGACATCATGCTTTGCAGGATAGTTGACATTTCTGTTCTACTATGAAACACTGATTGGTTCCTTGCCATGTTGTAGTTGACCTCTTCAAGCCCTCTTCTTGTAATAATAGCTATTGTCCTATGTGTCATTTATCTAAGCATGATAGAAATTGGTAGAATTTGAACATTGACTCTGAATATTTGCTAATATAAAGTGGAAGATTAACTTGATGGGCATTTTCTATAGTTTTCTTGAGGATAAAAAATGGTCTATAGTGAATCCATTTCAACTTATTGCCAATGCTAATCAATCACTATTTTCCTTTGTGCCACCAAGCAAGGCTGTTAATTTCAAACTTCATTTTAATAAAATGTCAACCATGCCTTGCTTTATATTTTACTGAACCAGTTTTAACTAATTCTCTACATCTTTGTAAACCCAGTGAATTTTTTCAGTAAATCCTTGAGCACAAACAATTGTGCAATCACCTTTCCAATGTACAGAGTCAAGATGAAACTCTAGCTCAAAGGGAAATTGTAACGATTATAACTAGATAAGTTCAATCCAAGGAACCATGGATTGCCTAGTTGTATGTGGATTCAATGTGACAAACTTTTATCCCAAATCTATAGACAATGTGAGTTTTGTTAATGCAATAGATGAACTACAATCTAGTTGAAAGCTTCATTTTGGCCAATTGTGCACTTGTCTAAAGTGATATTCATAATTACCTAAATTGATCCCCAAAAGGCATTAAGAATCTATAATCGTGATCGAAGATGATTGGTTCTGATAATCCAAAGTACAACCAAATGTGAAGAGCAATCATGATGCCTTTATTCCAATAATATTTTTCTTTGCATGGCATCAACACTGTTATCTTTGAAAACTCAATAATAATAATAAAAATAGTTGTCTCTTTCTGTAGTCAATAAGCCTTGAAGGAAATCATTGGACATGTGCTCCAATTATTTAATTGGAATTGGGAGTATTATATGCAAGCGTTTCTTGCAATTTGCTAGTTTTGAAGTGCTGCACAGTATGTACTCCTTGTAAACTTGATTACATCTTACTGTGATTGAGATCAATATACTTGCCTTGGGAAGTTGAGGAGTGCTTGGCCATGCGGAAACCTTCTACTATCTTTGAAGTATGTGCTTTTTACAACCATTAGTCACAATGATCTCCCTTTGAGTTGCATAACTAATTCCCTTTGTGAATCAATCCGTTGAGTAGCTTCTATGCCTTCACCTCCTTGACAACCCTTTTAAGAGCGGGGTCATTGCATGGGGGTGTACTCCTATTTAGCTGTTATAGCATGCAGATAAGTGGTTAAATAATGGAACTTTGTATGTGTTTTAGAAAACATGTCAATGAGCTTATTATTTGCACCTTTTTGTACTTCATAATAAGGCTAAATTGTTATAGACAGGTCATCCACTTTGTGTCATATTTACAGTAGTTTATATTGTGTGTGGAGGTATTCAAAGTAGTTGATGATTAGCATGAACAATTAATTTATTCCCATGGAGAAATAATTGAACTTTGCTTATTGCCTAATGAAATGCTAAGAACTTATTGTCATAAGGTGGATAATTCTTGTATGCCACTTATAACATCTCTAAATGATATGCCATTTGTTTATTTTCTTGTTTCAAAACTACACTAATGATGGGTCTACCTTCAACTCAAATGGTCATTGCAAGCTTTGCAAAACCTATGTCAATGTTCTATTGGTTTTTCTCTTCAATTTAAAAGGTGTCTTCATGCTTTGGGCTCCATTCAAATGATGAATTAACTTGCAAAAGTATTGATAATGTTCTAAGAAATTATGCTCTATTGTATTACTTTTTAGTCCAAGCCAATTCTTAATTTTCTTTTCTTTACCGATTTGAAACACGGCTAATCAAAATTAAAAAAAAGGTTCTCTCAGGGTAGACACGTGTTCAAAATCAATTGATTTTTGTTAAGGACTTGACAAACTTTTCTTATGTGTCTAAGGTGCTCCTGAAGGGTATTGTTAGATGAGAATGCCACCTAAGTAGAAGAACATGATTTTCTCCAAAAATATTTTTAGAATATAAATTGTAAGCTGTGTGAAGTTGCAATAGCTTTGAATGAACTAACCTAAACCGTCTATCATTCTTTGATGCATTTTGAAAGTTATCTTTGAAATATTATCCTCCATCACTGATACTTGATGATAGTTTAACAAATCTTTGATGCATGATAAAGGATACTAATTCTTGTTTGCAATTTTTCTTAATGATTGTCAATACATAATCTTATAGTGTTGTCTTTCTTTGCTCCTAATACTACTGGTGAACCACTTGGTAACTAGGTTTTATCATCTAATTATTCAACATCTTAGCCAATGTTTGACCAATCTCTTCATTTTTTATAATTGAATTGCAATAGAATGAGGAATTTGAAAGCATGGAATCAGTTGGCAGTTGTAGCTCATGTACCACCATCCTTTGAAAAGGCAAACCATGTACTTCATTAAACAAAGAGGCAAATTTCTACTCGAATGAGTCTTTCTTCTCCACCACTTATCCCCAACCAAGGTGTTAATGTGTTAGAATTCCATGAAGCATGAGCACACTAGATGCTTTATTTTTTCCATAGCTATTAGATCAACTGCCATCTCGCCAAGGTTGTTACTAATATGGAATTTGTATCCATTATTGTCACAAATCGTGTCACTTCAGCAATCTTTTTTATATCGCATGAGATATAATCTTATTGCAATGAGCTTATAAAATTTTTCAAACCACATTGTTGAAGTACGTCCCTACTATAAGAAGACCATTTGAATATGCAAGTGTGTGATAGGTATGTTTTAAATGAACAAAAACAATTCTGAATACTATTATAGATTAGGTAGAGAAATAGGTATCTAGTTGATCAATGCAAAAAATAATTGTCTTGGTGTAGCTCTGTTTACTATATAGTAGATGCTTTATCTAGACTCTCAATTTCCACATTTTATCTAGTGTGCCCAAAATGGGTTATGATAATGTTGGTAATGACATGATTAACATCAAAATTTAGTCCTATAAGGAGTTACACATGTCTTGTCCTCTTTATATAGTTTCTCTATTATGAGGAGCATTATCTTTTGGTTGATGATTAAAATCCTCAAAACTCTTTTTAATAAATCAAGTATTCCATAAAAGCTTCGACTTATAGATCAACATCTCTATAAGTGATTCGCATGTTGCCACTAATTCCAGATTTCTAAGCCATTTACTATTCCTTTTTGTTGCTATGATTGCTAAGAATTTTTTTCTTTCTTTACGGCATTCCTATTTAATTATCATAAATGGTTATAACACAATTTGCTGTGTTAATCTCCCCAGATAAATAAATGAAAGTGGTGTTGATGGAACTTGATTCGTATCTTTGCCTTGGATCCCTTTAGGAGTTTTCAGCATTGATAAGAGTTTTTGGAGCAGCAATCTTGAATGTAAACAAACAACAAAGGAATAATTAGCAAAATATAGCTTGATGAAGGAACAAAATTATTGTTAAACCAACTCAATTTATGGATTGATGAGAGTGAATGCTTCTCTGTCATTTGATTTCTTTTAAAACCCTTCAGCAAAAATGTAGAAGATCGTAGAGTATTCAAATATAAAAGAGCATTGTTTATGTGGAAAAAATGCTAACTAATTTCATTAGAGTTCCTAAATTGATCTAACTAGTGAGATTTACAAGCTAAGATGGATGGTTGAAGATGATCTCCCTCTTACACTTTTGGTAGCCTTTAACATCTTCATGGTTGGATAAATAGAAAATCATTTGCATGTGTCATCCAAATTTCCCTTACATTTATTAGATGATATCTTTCCCCCTCTTGGTAGATGCTGTCAATCTTTTTGTCCCATGTAGTGGTCTTTAGGGTTGCCAGCTTTGCCGTGTTCATCTCGACCACTGAAGTGGATCCATCTCTTGATGGTTGAAAGTGAGCCCTAGCAAGGTAATTATGTATTATGACATTGATTGTCACTCCTACCCCTCTAATTAAGTCATTAAAGTTGGCTTTAATTCATCTTAGAAGAGAATAAATAAGATGTAAAATGACATAAGGGGTTTCAATAGGTTCTATGACTCCATGATGGAGTAGATCAAATAGGGAAGCAATAAACATAACAATTTCCATGATCATTATAAGCAAGGGGATTAACTTTTGATATTTGTGGGCTCACAAAATATCGTCAAGATGGTTACAACTAGAATTGATAACCTGCCCCCTAGTCCTGCGTAACAATAGTCACAACCGATTGAGGGAGTGAGGAAAATCAAGAACTATTTGCCAGACTTCCAAGTGAGTAAGCAAGAAAGAAAGGACCTATTGAGTTGGTATACAAGAGACAAGGATGTGGTCTTGGGTTTCTAGGGAGGGTAGTTGAAGGATAAAAATTTGTGGTAAAAATGTTGAGTGGCTAACCAACAATGCCTAAGTTGAGGTCTATGGTGCATCTTAGTGGCCATCTCTTTTAGGAGGTTAGAGACTCTCTGTAGTGGCCCTTTCTTGTTGATTATCATTAATTGTTCATCAAGGAGGGGAGAGTCAATCCTGTTGTTCAATAAGAAGAGTAATTCACTTTTGAGCTAATTCTTTACCAAATAGATAAGTATCTATTCCCATGAGTCATCCCTTTTGAGCAAGATAACAGCCCTCTTTATCACCACACTTCACTTCGATGCTATCAATTGAATGAGAGCTAGTTTGACCCAAAACTTAATAGTATTGTGATGACCATTCTCGTGACACCACAATTTGAACCTAATTATTAAATCCTAACCCATTAAGACTTATTTTTTTTCTAAATTCCAGTTTTTAGATGGACAAAATCTTTCTTTTATTATGTTCGTTTTCTTATATGCATAAACGATATTTCAATATATATATATCATGTAACAATCTCATGCAATTATATATCAAACTGAATATAAATCACATCTACACAATTCCATAGCTTTCTAATATATTTTTATTTTCAGTTATATCTAGATTACATTTATATGATACAAAATAAGATAACAAAACATACAATTTAGTATTTTAGTATAGTTATAAAACTTTTTACAAAAACAAATCTCTATAACAGATTATTTCTATGTCCATTATTCCATTATGATTTTAGTACACTTGAAAATTTAATACTAAAAAAATAGACTAAGTTATCTATCACAGGCTCAGTAGGTTACATCTAATAATAAATTTATACAAAATAAATAAATATTAGGTAATGTCATATGTAGGGTCTAAATCATGTATATCAAATAAAATAATAAACAATCAAGTGTCATTTAAGTTTAAACATAATATAAGACAAAACATGCTATATAAAGTTATGTTATAAAGAAATAAACATACACATACAATTTTTTTGTTTATTTTTTATTTTTTTTAAATATGGTATTGTTTATTAATTTCTGTTTCTGCTTAACTAAGTAAATCTTATAATTATTATGTTGTTGTTCCTATTCTTTTTTGGGATAGTCAATATCTTTTTTTTACTTAACTTAGTTACAATGAAAATCTTATTTACTAATTGCTTGTTTTATATTCTCATGCATAAAATACTCTGTCATTTATTAATTAGTATTAGCTTTTGACAAATTTTTTTACGTCAATTTTCAATCCTATAGCACATTATCCACTAGCTACTATTATAATGATAATCTCAATAATGGGAATTTGACCATTAGCTATTATCGTAATGATAAATCTCAATCATGTGATATACTAACCATTAGTTACTATCTTAGTGATAAATCTCAATCATTGAATAACAACATATTTTAATTAAATAACTCACTGATCATTAAATCTATTTTAATTTGTTTAATTGGTAGTTTCACTTTACATGTGCATAGGTCACAATATATAATTATATATATGCAATTGAAACAATACATGATATATCATGTTTATATATTCCACAACGTGCTAGTTAGATTTACACAAGTAGTAGACCAATAAATACAAAAGAAATATATATATTTGTACATTATGCTTGCATCATTGTACTTGTCTTGACGAGTGTTATCCAATTATATATTCATTTTGGAATGTATTATTTTTCAGTAATTTGACATGCTTTATGGGACAATTCGATTCATATTGGCTTAGATGGTTCGAGGATGTCACAAGCATGAAAACCCCCTTTTATACTCATAAACTATTGATTCCTAACCTCCTTGTGTTTTAGGTTTGTAGGTTTTTTCCTAAGTTGCAAAGTGAACGCTCCACTCCCTAACCCCTCTATAGATAATCTGTAAAATCAATATCTATACTAACTCCATAATTGAGTGTAGGTTTAGATAGAGGTAAGCATATTGTTGATAAGAATAATGTGTTTGGTTGGAGATAACGTTTGAACTCCCCGTGTTGCAATACTCTCTTTGATCAAGTCATTCACCTAAGTGAAGTCTATCGTTCAGGGCTAATTATTTGCCCTCCTTTGCTTGCGTGTCTATCGATCTTTTTGCTGCTATCATTGCTCTTCTCCTCTTTGTGCTGCTCTTACTAAGGATAATTGAGTTTTTTCCTTAGTTTATACTATGGCTTAAGGCAATATAATAGAAACTCAAGATGCAAGAAAACTCTTTGGATGCTGATAGGTGGCTACGATAAAGAGCAAGGTGTTGTTAGCAAAATTGTGGGAGGCAAGAGGATCTACTTAGCAAACTTAGATGCTGAGAAGAGTGCCTTGTTCAATCATTTGTTAGACTAGGAGGGCTAGAAGTTGTGATTAAAGAATGATCAAGTTTGAAGAGATGCGACATCCTTATACGAGACTGTAGGGTGCCTCAATCTTGTTTAAACACATCTTATTGACCAATAGGGCAAATTGGGGTCTAGAGACACTGACAGTGAACCAAGAACATCATTTATTTGGGAATTTAAAAAATTGAACATACCTCCCATAAAGTCCTACCCTATGTGGTCATAAGCTTGCATCATGTTGACCTTGATTGGCATAATGCTATAAAGGACTTGAGATATCCAGTCTATGCGTGAACCATTGGGCTAACTGACAATTGTCGGTAGTTTGCTGATCTTGAAAAGGATGCCCTTTGTTCTTTGGCAATCAGGGAAGCTAGTATGCTCTGCATTTGTTCGATCAATCATTGTGTAGATCGTCGTTTAGAGATTGATCGACTTGAACTAATTATGCTGTCATCAGGACAACCAATGTGTCTTTCGAATGTCATGACATAGCACCTGACTGGAATAACTGCAAAACAACCTTGACTAGGTCTTCTCCTATGATGTCCAATACTGTTGAAAGGAGATAGTGTTCCAATAAATGCTTCATGCTCAATTCTCTCCATGGAGAACACTACAACTTTGACATTTGCTTGGATTGCCATGACCAGTTCTCTTTGGGGAAACAATTGCCTTTGGGGTGAACAAGTTCTCGGATAGTTCAGGGGCAATTGGCAGGTACCATCTCTTAGAAAAATTGTCCATCATCATGGAGAACACTCCAACTTCTTTCTCAATTATGCCACCATTTAGATATAGTAGATAAGGCATGTGGTTTGCCCTTTTGCTAGTTGCCATCCTCCTGAGGAACATTATATTCTTGTCCACTTGGAGTATTCACTTGACCTAAGCTTGTTGTGAACACTAAGTCTCAATGCAGTAAGGCTGATTTTGTTGTTGACCACGAGTTACTTGAGGTAGGTTCGCTTTTCCTCTCCAAGGCTATCCTTTTGTACCTTCATTTATTATTAGTTTGATTTGTTCTTCTATTGATGTTTTATTATGGTAATAAGTCCTCCATGATCTGCCAACTCCATTGTCAAAAGGCCTGAAGCAATTGATGCACTTGTGGCAAAAAATGGACGAGGTGCTCCCCTTGGTCGGTTTTGCCCTATGCTCGTGTGTGCACATTTGGTACTTGAATGAAGCAAGGCATCTTGGAAGTTACTGAAGGAGTTGGCAGAGGTCCAAATTGATGCGGGTATGATGAGTCTCTGAGTCTCATGGATGCTATCATTGTCAACCGAGTTGAAGATCAGACCGAGCCTCTCCCATAGCCTAAACTAAACCTCATTGTTGTATCATGTGTATGGAATGCTAACAAAAGAAAGGTTAATACAAATCTACTTAAGTGATGAAGTTTAGGAACTTTTGAGTAGCAGAGCCTAAGCATGCCTCCCTACATTTCTTGTCTGAGTAAGCAATTGAAGTTGCCACCAATGATTGCTTGTGGATCCTTGAAAAGAGCCTTATTCTGATCATTCCAAATAAGTCACTAATCTATGGTAAATCTTCTCAAAATAAGATGCACAAGAGTCAAGTGGGTCGTTTAGAGATAGGTATTTCTGCCACTAAAAACTTCTTTTTTAAGCTGACGATCCACACCTATGTCAGTGGGCCACCATCCATAACATAATCAAGCCTTAGTTTTGTTGACAAAAGACCCCTCTTCTCTTACAAAACCATTGCCAACAACTTGTGTTCGTTGATCAGATGCTGAAGATAATTTCTTGAGGTCATTTTCGAGATCCCTCGGCAGTTAAAAAACTGATTCTGATCATGGGGAAGGAGGTGGTCGTTGAAGTGCTTTTGACTTTTGCCACAACATCTCCATTATGTGGTGGTGCCTTGGGTGCGACCAACACTTGCTAGCCCAAGGTTGAACAGTTCTTGCTCCTAGTTCATTGGCTGATTGGCTTGTGCTGCCATGTGTGGGTTAAAATATTTTCCCGTTCCATTTGATCAGCCATGAATTCTGCTGCTGTTTGTTGCAATTTCACTGGTGCATCACTTAGCTTGGGGCTTTAGGTTTGCCACTGCAGCTTCTTCGCCACACTAGATGCCTCATCTGCACCTCTTGGCTGGGCGGTCAAATCCGCTTGATGGTCATCCTCCCACTAAGGATGGTTGCTGCCGAACTCGTGCATGCGCCTGAGCAGGTGTCTCGTGTTGCACTATAGATTTTGTTGGACTGATTCACCCAACCGCTGCAATCTCTAGAGCCCCCAATGTTCTTTTGTACGTTTTGCATTTTGTCTTGCAGTAGATTTTTCCCCTCTAGCATCTTGCACTGTGCGAACTGCACTAGGTCCTGTAGGTCTCCCACCAACCCTTCCATTGCAAACATCTAAGCAGGTAGGGCGTTATATTTCAGAAGCTGATCCATGCCTTCAGGACAACCAGCTATGCTTTGCTTAGTTCATCTCACACCCATCCTCTGTCTTGCCCAAGCTCGAAGCCACTTGGTTTTGCAAAGTGAACAATGGAGCCGTTGCAACCTGGCTGCCATAGCTTACCTGCCAAGTTGCATCAAGGGCAACTGCAAGTGCTATAGGCTCCACTTTTGATGCATTGCCCCAGTTGCAGCACCAGCTGCATCCGTGGCTACGCTGCTAAGTATGTTGAACAATAATGCAAACCGGATTCATTGCAATTAGGTTAAGTAGTATAGTTCTCATTTTTTTGACATGCAAGCGAGATATCTCGTGCAAAACATTCTACAACTCAGCTAACACACAAAAGGAACCCTTTCTTTGTAGCATATAAGCATGAGAAGAAACAGACTTGAAAATTAGATCTGCTAACGTTTGATACTTGTTTATCTTTTAACTTGTTGCCAGTTGCTCAAACTACATGTCATATTGCATTCTCTTTAGGAATTTAAAATTCTACAAGAGGTAAACGACCAATTTTAGATGGTAATACAAAAAGTTTGACTTGTCATGCAGCCGTCTTCATCAACAAAGGCAAAACCCTCCAAACTGCACAAAAGGAAACATCAGATTGGATCCTTGTACTATGATATGAAGCAGAAGGAGATGGAACTTGCAGAGCGGCGTTCA
Organism: Vanilla planifolia; assembly: GCA_023846275.1. NCBI lineage: Eukaryota > Viridiplantae > Streptophyta > Magnoliopsida > Asparagales > Orchidaceae > Vanilla > Vanilla planifolia. The sequence continues at coordinate 30,250,891 of CM043869.1, read as the reverse complement.
AGGGGTCTTCTAACCAAGGCAGAGACACAAGCCAAGTACGGTTGGTAAACTTTATTTGATTAATGCTTGTATCATGTTGGTGTTACTGTGTGATTTGTACATTTTGAGTATGATTTGAATTATGAGCTTTAGGTTTTTATTAAAGACTTCCTAATTTGTTAATGAAGTGCTTCAAATTCACAAACGTGAAGATGCAACATAACGATGCAAGGTTTACATGCTTTTGAATGCATTATTACTACATCGTAATTTACTGATGAGGTGATCATCTTGGCGTTTCGTTTACGAAGTTAAATATAATTACCCTTATAAGCACGTAATTGGCTTGTTTGGCATTTATTTGTCGTGTTTTTGTATATGTTTGCCGAATAGGCCTGGAGATAAAAAAATAAATGCACACATGGTATTGTTGTTTGTCCTCAACAAATTTTATTTTCTTAAAATTAAAAAATAATTGTAATTGATCATCATGTGTTTCATATAAAGCGGAAAACAAATGGCAAATTCAATCAAAACTGAAGCCAAATTTGATCTTCTAAATAGAAATAAATTCTCTTTTGCATGGTTGAATGTTTTATTGTTCTCTTCTTATTATATCTATTTTTGAAAGAGAATGTTTGTATCAATAATATCAAATGTCACCCTTTTTTGAGTGTGAAAATTTTGATCTAATACTATGGACTTGGAATAAGAATACAAAAGAAAAGCTAACTGCTCTAAACAAAGTGAGGTTCGCATCACAAAGCATAAAGACTTAGCAAAGATAATGGCTAAAACAAAGAACCCATAGTTGATCAAAACCTTTTCGATTAGAGGTTGCATTTTGGGACATGGTTGGCACGGGAATGGTTGATTGCTGGCATATGCATATGGAGGATCAAGTGAACTGCAATTTGTTTGGAGGACTAGATGTATGATGGTGTAGGCATAGGGTATAGGATATGTTTAGGGCTACAAAATAGGTTTAAGGTTGGGTGGGCATACAATGGAGTAATTGTATGCCAAATGAGTATATGTTGAATAGCAAATTGGGAGTTGTTAGTGTTGGATGAAGCATGTTGATGAAGGACACGTAAGTGAAACAGACGAGAATATATAACCAATTTGAATAATATTATGTTGGGTTTGACTTATAATGTTATCATATTAATGGTTTTGTGTTTGGTGTTGCAAATGAATAATGAATGGTTGATTTTACAATGCATAGCAAATGCCCACATTATATAATACATAAATAGATGATTGAAATGAGAGATTGTATGGTAGATACATGTATGATGGTTACCTTCAAAGATATCGATCAAAAAATCAAACTATGTAATACTATTGTGTTCGTGCAAATATAGTTTTGAGTACTCGATAAATACTGTTTAACAATTGGAGTAAAGATTCAGAGCTTGAAAAAATGAACATTAAGAAACTTTGCTCATTCTTCAAATTTTGGATCATGGAACCTTGCTCTTCGTGCTTCAAATTTTGGATCATGAAACTTTAAATGCTCTCCATGGAGTGGATAAATTATAAAGAATTAAATTATTTTACTCAAGAATTTGGTTAACATGTTTAACCCTTATTATTTAAAGATGTGACATGTCGGATTATCAATTTATTTCATGCATCATGTTTCAAAAAAACTAAAATATCATTTTTACATTTTTATGAGTCAAAATCATATATTAATTGATCAAAAATAAAATTTTAAAAATGTTAAGTTATGTTTGTCATATAAGATATTATTTTTATACAATTGTTTTTATAATTGTTGAGAATTGAGTTTATCTTTAGTTGTATTGTGCGAAGCTAGCTTTGCATGTGTACGTTAACTTTTTACCTCTTAGCCCTTATGTTTTGGTTAAGGTAGATGAGTACAATACTTCTTTCACATAACAATGGTCTAATTAAATTTTTATTTGAGCTTTATGTCGTATAGTTGAACTTTTTGTGTAGTATATGTATGTTTACAACACTTACATTATTTTTTACACTTATAGCGTATACTAAAATGATAATTGTATTGTAAAAATACATCTCATTGTGTTTCCATTTTTGTTATCATATGATATGACGTTCATCCACAACATTTGTATGTGCTTGAATTATTGTGTTTCAGTGTTGTATGTGTTTGATATATTTATTGGTATATATATATATATATATATATATATATATATATATATATATATATATATGTTTGAATTTTTCGTTATAGCACTAGGACAATTTGTATATCATCCTAATATGATTAGTGCTAAAGTAATTTATAAAGTTTTTAGAGTCTTTGTTATAGTACTAGGATAATTTGTGCATCAAACTAATATTATTAATGTTAAAGCTGTTTGTATAGTCTTCAGATTCTTCGTTGTAGTATTAGGACAATTTACGTATCAGACTAGTGCAATCAGTGTTAAAATCATTTATATATTTTTTGAATTCTTCGTTATTGTATTATAACAATAGTAATACTATATTAATACACTTAGTTTAAGAATTTATGTGGAATTACTAGGTCGATTATTGAATCAACCTCATGCGATCACTATTAAACACAAACTTGTCATCATATGAATGCAATAATTATATTGTAGAAGTATGTTCATCACTTAGGATATGTTGCATATCGTGCTAAGATGATCTTTGTATTATACTAGTATGATTATCGATTTCATAATATTTGTCATCATTCTAATACAATAAGGATTATTGTATGAGTATAATATTTTTTAAATTTGTCTATTTTTGTTTTTCTTTATTATCAGCTAATGGCAGTCCATTTGTCGCATTTGCATGATGTGTTTGTGTGCTCACGTGTTCATTGTACAGTAAGAATTTCATATTAGACTTGTATGATATTTTGAATAAGTTATTTTAAGCTAATTATTGGTCAAGGAAAAAATAGTATGGATCTTATCGCCATGATACGATGTCTTTGACGTATTATTATAATTTGAATCTTGAAATTGTAATAAACAATTTTTAATTTTTTTGAATTTTTTTAAACTTTTTCTTGTTCCAAATTTGTTTTTGGGATTGCATTTTGTATAAATAAGTGTTTAATTTTAAAAAATAAAATGATTGACAAATGATTAAAATTGCAAGTTTCTTATTTTCATGAAAGAGCTAAAGGTCAAGAAACAACTGTGCATTTCATTATTGTTCTTATTGCAGCAAAGGAATCAATTTGGATTTCATTTTCCCTTAACCATGTTTTGTTTTATTATGTAATTTACATTTGCATTAGATTGGGTCACAATACCCAAAAGAGGATTTGATGCATTGGATTTGTATAAAGCTGTATTAGTGAAAGCTTAACCTTGTAATACTTAGCTCTTTTTGTTATTGTTTGGTTTCTCCTTTGAGTACCAAGTTTTGTAAGGGTTTATTTCTATTTGTTGTGGCAAAGGAGTGTGATTTTGTTAGTGAAGCATGATCTGGTCAACTAGGGATGGACATAGGGCCTTGTTAGGTCAAACTACCTAATAATTCTTATGTCTTCTCTTTATGTGCACTCTATTTTTTTGAAGATTTGTTTAATCTCACTTGCTACAGTGGTTTGCAATTTGAAATGTTTATTGTGTTTGTTATTGAATCCAACTTAGTGTTGTGGTTAAGTGTTGTTTGTGTTGAAGATTATTGAAGCTTTGATGTTATGTTGAGGGTTTACAAATTGTTATATTGAGTTGAAGTTTTACAAGTTTTGGACTTGAGAGAAATGTTTCACTTATTTACAGCTTACTGTAGTTTTCATAGTTTCTATTTTTGCTTCGCATTTGGTGTTTTTGATTTGTTGCAACAATTATAAGTTGTAATAAAAAGTTTTTTTTAATTGAAGAGACTTGCAAAAAGTTTTAAGTTTTAAAGCTATAATTTACCCTTTTCTTGTAGCTTTTGTCCTTCATGGTTTATTAAGACAAGCCTACAACGTGGTATTTATACAAGTGAATGGCATACAATGAAGGATAGACTAGGCATACAAATTGAAGGATGGGATGCAAGCCCTAAAATGACTTAATTGTGCAAGAAGCATAAAAAAATGTAATGATCATTCCAATGGATTGTAATGTGATGACTATACCACATGTATGCCTAGACAATGTTCATAATTGTGGTGATATAGTTGGTCGAGATGTCACAATGATGGAGATACTAAGAGTTTGGGTGTTGTGATTGGCCAATGGAAATAACAACTATCGTTAATTAATAATGATCTAATGCATTATGTTAATGAGACTATTGATTGATGTTAGGGAAGTGCTCTAGTTGGTAAATAGAAGGCATTGCATTCCTTTTAGAATTGATAGATAATAATGATGATGTTAGTCTTTAGCTAGATGGAAGGAGTGGTATTGTTGATGAGTTGGTTAATGAGCAAGACGATGTTTATGGAAGTTGTTGATGGTGGGGTGATCTAGAAGAAAATTCACAAGATGTTCATGGAGCAAGAGCTTATGAAGAAGAGGTGGTCATGGGATTCAATATACTTGTGGTAGAATCCATAAGGAGATGGCATACTTATGCCAAACCTTTTGAGCATATCGAATGTCTTAAGCAGGTGCTATATTATCATCCAATGAAATATTTTGTATTGTTGCTTACATAGTTTGTACCAGATAAATAATGTACAAGGGAATGGTGTCAAGTCTAAAATGGAGAGGGTTAGACATCCTTGAAGTTAATGACACTTCCTTATCACTTTGAGGTCTTGTCAATGAAATGAATATTCATTTGAATCAAAGAATTGAGATTAACAATGATCTTATTCACTTCCCAATGATCGTTCCTTCGGTAATAATTCTTGTCATGCACCCATTGGTCTTAAAGGAAGGAAAAAGGTTTAGTTGTCACCATTCTAATAAAAGGAGATCCCTACATTTAGTCTTCGTAGAGTAGAATGTATGCAAAAGAACAAAGTTGGAAAAATGCCCATCAAATTAGATGGAAGGATGATAAAGGTATTTTGAATAAATGCAAAGAGTTTAGTTGTAGTTAGAAGAGAGCATTGACTAACTAGTGCAAAGCTAATGTGCCAAATTAACTTTCCTTGCATCAATTTCATCTCAACCCTAAGGGTTCGGGTTCTAGATCTATATAAGTAATAGTAGAACACTTTCGATGAGAGAGGTTATGAAGGATACAATAAGAATATATGCTGTTCTTGTCATTAGCACACTTTTTAGAAGGTTAAATGCTTGACACTAAATATAAAAAGGATCCAACATTGTGTTGATATTGCCTAATAGTTATAGAGAGACATTTGGTAAACTAGTTAGAGAACAATTCCTAAATCTATTGTAGGAGGGGGCTACTCTCATTTGATAATGTCTTTACTAACCAATAAGGAGGCCTAGATATTTAATAAAAAAAATGTCCAATTGGAAACCTAAATTTAGTAGCTAAGGTTTTCTTATTGTAATTAAAGAAATAAATACCACTTTTATTCTTATTCTCTTCACGATTGAATCCTCCTTGAATCTTGGCAACACTTAGCTAAAAACTCTAATGATTTGTGGGTAAACTCTCCCAATACTCATGATATTATATGTAAAACTAAAGATAGAGGCAACATAGTGCAAAGAAGTCTGAAGACCCCTTGAAGAGTATTGTTGCTCAATTTGCAAGCAATCAAGTCCACAATATTGAGTGGAGATAGTAAACATTTTTGGTGGCCTTCAAATGGAAATAAAGAACCCTTCAGATGAGTCATTCACCTTGGTGGTGAGGTTGAAGTTGGAAGTGCACATGTAGATCCAAATGATGAAAATAAGTAACTAATCCCTTGGCTACCAATCTATAATGTTGGGTAGTTGGGTCAGGCTAATTGCCTTGAATGGTTATTGAATTGCTATAGAAAATCTCTTTTAACTACAATAAGTTGTTGGTCTAGTGCTTTTCTTTTTTTTTTTTTTTTGTAGCTTTTGGAGAACTTTTATTGTGCAATCTAGGAGGATGTTGTTATATAAACACATGTAAGCCTAGATTGTAAGTTTTAAACTCCTTTGAAGATGAATAAAATCAAGTTATAGCTTATTCTACATTCAGATTAACTACATAGAACAATTTACATGTACATGATGGAGTGAATCAACTACAGCTTAAGGCTATTAGAGGTTGGTCTAATTCATTGACAAGCCATTATGATGTTGCTAGAGATTAGCATCTTATTATCTTATAGATTTTCACATTCATTTCCATCCATTTTTAATTCATTTAGTTCTTTTTTATCTTATTGAAATATACTCGTTTCAACCATTATATGCCTATGTTAAGGAAACGTAAAAACATGATGTGTGTTTTTGTTCTTTAAGTTCCTTAACAATTCCCAATGATAATCCAAGTTTTTGAGATGTTTTATAGTATGAAAACTTCTCTCACTTAGACTTGGAAGCATTTATTGTTCTTATAGAATCCCTACAATGAAGGTTTTGACTTAATAAATAGATTCCAAATATAATGAAATTTCATAGGCGGTATTTTATTTCCTTAAAACTTTATTGTTTTTTGCTTTGTATTTTGAAGCATATAAATTGGAACCTAATTACATGAACTAGATGATAAAAAATAGGACTTATAGATCATGTTGTTTGTGATAGAAATTCTATCAAATCAAACAAACTCAAAATGAGTTAAAAGTTTAATACAAATTTATTCTCTCTTGTAGCTCGAACTTTTATATTGATCATATTATAAAAGTTGGCCATTTTTTGTGAGTTTTAAAACATTGAAAATCTATCTAAATTTGAGATAATTTTTCAAATTTTGGCTTTTTCCCTTATTGCTTATGTTATCCCCTTTTTTCTTTTGCATGATGATTTATGATATGGTACATGACAAAAACATTTTCCTTTCTAATCACCCTACATCGAATTGATATTAGAGCTAGTGTTGCATTTACCAAACTACAAATGATCCTAGCATTTACCCTTCAAAGTGCTTCCCAATTTAATGGCATTTGACTCCACATCATCTCTTTATGATTTTTAATAAGCAATTAAGACATTAGGGTGATATAATACATGACAAAAAACATTTTCCTTCCTAATCATCCTGCATCAAATTGATATTAGAGCTAGTGTTGCATTTACCAAACTAAAAATGATCGTGGCATTTACCCTTCAAAGTGTTTCCCAATTTAATGACATTTGACGCCACATCATCTCTTTATGATTTTTAATAAGAAATTAAGACACTAAGGTGATATTACATTTTTTTCTTATTTTTCTACTTTATTTGAAGCATTTGATCGAACTTTTTATTATACATGTTTTATATTTTGAAGCACTTATGCAATTATCTATGATGTATATGTTATATGTGAATGTATATTATGTGTTGAACGTGTACACAATAGTTTCTTTAGCGTTAGTGTTTCTAAATTTGAGAGATTAGTACATGCCATAGTTGACCAATTGAAGATAGCATGAGATTATTTGAAGGATTTTATAGCATTGCAAAAACATTCCTAGCTTGTGAAGTTGATTTTTAAACATTTTAAATGGTCTCATCTATTTTTGGGATTCACATTTTTTGGTAATATTTTATATATGTGTTATTGCTTACACTTGAATTTGTGTTGAGGGTCTAGGATTTTCGATATACTAAGACTCATCTAGGATTTTAGATGACAACATTATACTTATGTGTGTATGTGTATGTGTGCGTATGAGAGGTGAGTGCATGGGCACGTTAGTGTGCGCATTTGCGTGTGAGTGTACGTGCGTGCACTCATGTGTTGTGCGTGTTTGTGCCCACCTACATGCGTGGGTGTGTGTGTGTGCATATGCTTGTGTGCTTATGTGGGTGGATGTGTGTGTGCTCATATTCAAGGAGGCTAAAAAATGTTTTAGAGAATATACAAATTTGGATACTTATAGGGGATTGAATAGGGTCTAGATGATCATCTTAATTTCCTTATGTGTTTCCTAAATTGTCTCTAAAAATCAAAATAGTTCAAGCTATATTCGGTTGCCAAAAGCATTTCAATTAGGTGGTTATTCTAGATTAATTGCCCTTGGCAGTTGTTGAATTTCTCTAGGCAATCATATTAGTGTTTGTTCCAATTAGCTTTTTTATTTATTGCTTTTTGTTAGATTTATTATTCTGCAATCTAGGGGAATGTTAATGCACACATATTTGATTGGAAGGTTTGCACTTCTTTGAAGTTGAATGAAATCAAGTTGTAGCTTATTCTACACTTAAGTTAGCCATTTAGTTTAGTTTGGGTGTACATGATGGAGTGAATCAACCATAGTTCAAGGATATTGGAGATTGGTCTAATTTAGTGATGAGATGCTATGACATCTTAAGTGATCAATATTAAGTTATCCCATAGGTTCTCATATTCATTTTCTCATCTTTTCCATTCATTGAAGTTATTGCTTAGGTTGCCAAAAATTTATCCACTTTTCCATTATGTGTCACTTTTAGAGTATCTCCAAAATATGATGATATGCTTTTGTGGTTATTTCCATGGTTATTTTAGTGATTTAACATTCTTAGTTATTACATGGAAGTCTCTCTCTCTCTCACATCTATGATAATTTTCAAATTGTTTGGACTCTTCAATTTTTTGACTTTGACTTACCAAATAGAATCCAATAGTGATGCAATTTCATAAGATGATATTTACCTTTGCTATAACTTTTAATTTTCATTATTTTCTATTTTGAAGCCTCTTCATTGCTTTTCATTTTGCTATAAAAAATTAGGTTTTAATGTTCATTTTCTTGTTATTTGATATGGAAACCCTATTGAAATAAATTTGAATTAGATGAAAGTTTTAGGGAAGTCTTTTCTCTCATAGAACTCAAACATTTATATTGAGTATTTTGTAGAAATCAATAATTTTCTTAGAGTTTCAATTCACCAAATATCTATATAGATTTGCACAAAAGCATAATCTTAGACTTACAAAGATTTACACAATATTGTAGATTTTGGAAAGAGTTATCAAACTATCCAAGAGCTTTAGTGAGCATGATATAATGCAAATGAAAGCTTCTAAATTTCTAGTCACACACTCTTTGATCTCCAAAATTTATTTTATAATAAGTGACTCGAGGGTTTCTCACTTAGAAATTATGATAAAGAAGATTTTGATGAGATATCTACCCACCAAAAGATGTCTTAAGTGTCTTATATATAGCTTCAAAATAGCAAAAGAATTTCCCAAAAAATGGCAAACCCCTTGTTAAAAATGTTGTCAAAAACTCAAACCAGCAGTTATAGTTCTATTAAAGTTTTCAGCATTTAAAAAGATTGTTTGGAGAAATCTAAATCAACATATCCTCAGAATTTTTTTTGTCTAGAATATTGGTCAAACAATTTGATATCATCTTACTAGTTATAAAATTTCAACTTTGAACTCAAACTTAAAAATTGTATAAAATTTAATATATATTCTAAAACGTTAAATTTGTAGAGTCAAGTTATAAAAATAATTTTTGATATTTTTTTTAATTATGAATCTTATTTATTTGAAATTTGGTTATCCAAAAGGCTTGCTTTTGCAATTCAATAAAGTAAAACTTGGATATGAAATCAAAGATAAACAATTGTATGAACATATATGTTGTCATAATTTAACTAATTAAAAAATCATACAAAAGAAGTTAATTTTTGTTGACTTAAGGTTGTGGATTGTTAAGGACTAAGATTTTTAAAATTTAGTCCAATCTATTTAACTATCTTAATTGATAATATGATGGTCAAATGCCAAAATAGTTTAAATGCTACATAAAAATAATATTTAAAATGCATTATCCTCATCAAACTTGGTTAGAATCATGTATAGGGCAACTTATCAGTGTTAGTATTATACATGGTGCTATTAACTTATTGTAAGTAAGTGGATGAGTAGATATCCCATGAATCTAAAATTGGTTCATAGCAAGAAAATTATATTTCTTATGACCATTAGTGTTGTATATGGTGTCACCAATCTAATATAAGTATCATATGGATTCAAGAAGACTAATTGATATTTAATGAAAACAAGACTACTTGACATGAAAATTATATTTCTTACTTGTTCCACATGATATGAATATATTTGCACAAAAATTATGATATTCCAAGTATAAGATATTTTCAAGGTGTTATCAAGCTAATTTTTAGACCATAAAATCTAAAACAAATTTTAATTACAAATTGGTTCAAATTTAGAATATTAACATGTATTAATATGTTAAATAAGGTTCTAACATAATTTCCTAATATTAAGATCAATTTCCTTTAGTTGTATTAATTTTTTTGCCAACTTATGTTCAATATAAACTATTGATCGAGTGGGCAACTAATGGCTAATTCATGTCTTTTGTGTTAGGCATATTTTAAGACAATGATGTTATAGATTTAGGGATTAGTAAAAATTTTCCAATTAAGTTTATCTTAGACCTTACAAATTATTAGCATAATTGTGTGCAAATGCTAGCTTTTGAATAATAAACTTATACCTTACTCTTATACATGAGTCCTAATTTGATGTGCTCCAAATTATTATACTTGGAGTAATGCAGAATATTGGAGAAGTTATCTTCACTTGGTCTACATTCTTCAACCTTTCAAATGGTCTTCTAGGTCCAAGTTGAACTCAGAATAGCTCTAAGTCATGATGATCATCATTGCAACTTGTTTATGTATGTTAGTTTAAAACACATTTGATGAACACAACATATCGCTAAAAAAACATTTAAGGGGCTTGTTATGATCAATGCCCAATATAACCATTGGACACACATTAATAATCTTTCTTATTTTGCTAATGATAAACAATTAAGTGTGGAACCAAAATAAAATAATAAAATTCTCTTACAATCCATATGTACACATATATTAGGCGCTCTTTAGAATATATGCATTGATTTGAAAATTAGGACATGACATTTATAAAAAGATAAATCATTAGTCAAAATGATAAAATAATAAATCATGAATGTCTTGACACATGAAGTAATGATGGAAGATGAATAACTATAATATATATGATATCCTAAATTGATGTATTAATTATTTTCTGTATATCTCGATTCTCATCTTTCTCACATTATTTTCTTAACCACACATTTGTATTTGTCGTTGGACTTGGTACATTATCCATTTTTGACGTCATCAAAGTAAGAAAAACCATTTAGGTATAGCAATTTGAAATATGATAAATTATCGAAGTAATTTCAATTATGAAAAAAAGAAAGCATAATATTATCAAGCATGTATTTTCATGTGTTTTTAAACTTTTCATCAATCTCTTAATTAAGAGGATTTGGTTTAGAAAACATGATCCCCTTTTTAAATAGATTTAATATGTATTTTAATAATAATTTTCAACAATAATAAAGAAACATTGGCTTGTGCTTTAGTGATCAAGAAGTAGAAGTGAATCATTTGGAAAAATGATGGAAGGTGGGTGAAAGAAACTCCTACAGTTAGATGTCAACTAAGATTTAATACCAACATTTGATAAAGGATGGTTAGGAATGAATCTTGTGGTGAGATTTGAGGTGAAAAATATTGATAACAAAGATGACAATTTTAATGGAGGTATATTTAAATTACAATTCTAATATGTATAGATCACAACGTAAAGAAACCTATATTACAACAGAAGATTTGCATACATGCATGATAAAAGAAATTATAGTTCCAAGTAAAGTAATCTTTTTTTTTCATTTCATAAAGCATGTTTATAGATATAAAAGATAATCTATAGATTAAAAATAAAATTATTAAAATACCCATACTTAATAAAATAATAAAAAAATAAAAATATGTAAAAAATACTAAGGGATTCATGAATGACCAATTACAATCTACAATCAACTAAACATATAAAATAAATACAAAATGACTTATCTGACTCATAGGATTAGCCAATCATTATCCATCTCATATGGATTGTTCTGTATGACTCCACCTAATTAAGAGAAATTATATCTTGCAGAGTTATACTCTTAGTGAAACTTTATCAAGCTCAACATCAATCTATATAAGTCCTTAGAAATCATGACATTAGGTGGCTTGACCACATAAAAAGGTCAAGCAATTTAGCTATCTACTTTGACTAATTAATTTGGAGGTCTAGTTATATGAAAGCTTTAAACGTCTAGTTAAGTGGATCTTTTACAACTCAAGCTTATAAATAAAATTGGTAACCTCGATGTACCTCAACAAGCATATATACTTTCAATATTGAAAATTATGTTAAATACTTAATGCATGATAAAATTAAAATTATTAAAAAAATCCATATACAAGTAAAGAAACATTTATTTTTAATAGTGGAGCTAAATAAGAGACAAAAATTTGTAGAGGCAAGAGAAACTCAATTGTTTGTCTTTTAATTGCTTGACTGGCTTAAGTTCAAACAAAATATGTCAGGTGGATCAAGATTAGAAAACTTAGGTTTAGAAGTTAGTTTAATTTCAAGTGGAGTAGACTTTAATATGTAGATTTTAGAAGGATTTGAAGTTTAGTTGTATATGAAATAAATTCACCAATTATTTTTAGTTGGCATTAGTGATGGCTAATCAATTTGGTAGATATAAGATAAAATATTGATTATTTAGAGTAATAGCAATAACTTGGTTAATATGTCAAGCTCTTACTTAAAATTACTATGTATGGCCAAGTATTATAGAATTTAAGCATGATATATTAACTACATCTAACCAAACAATATCTAAAAAGTGTTCATAATGCATAGATATAGAGCATATTTGTAAATATAGTCTAAGGTGTGGAATATCACAAATATTTATAAATTCAACAAAAATAGATGACACAGATTAACCATACAGTCTTCATTAATATAAAATGTATATTTTCTTGAAGAACTTGTAAGAGTGACACATAATAAGTCATATTCACATGGATATTTGGTAGAAGATGATGTAACATAATCTACATTTAATAAAATTATTTCATTTATTGCATTGAGATATGAGGTTGCATTATAGAATGATGAAACAAAGGAATGTGGATGTGCCATGGAATATTGCAACTAGACAACAACATATTGTATGATTGAGAGATGTCTCAACATTGTACATATACGAGAGTTGATATGAGTCAAAATTTGTCCAAGAAGATGAGATTTGAATTAGTACTAAAGATTTTTTGTTGAAGTACACTATGGAATACATTTAAGTCCAATGAGGCACTGAAATGAATAGTGATCAAACATTTTTATTGTGTTGGCATTGGATTGAAGTTTATGATGGGTTGAATAGGCACTAGATAGATCATATGAGTTTGGCATAACACAAATGACAATGTCATAGTAGTACAATGGATACCTAGAGTAATAGTAATGCCAAAAAACATATTAGGCCAAAGATCCATGTTGTATTTGTATGCAAAGGTGAGATTTGAAATAGTAATAATGATTCATTATTATATGTTGAGCAATTTGTCTGATTCTGTCTGATTTTGATGGAGTGCTTAAATGAATAGTGATCAAACATTCATACTTTATTAACCTTTTATTAGGGTTTTCAATGTGCTAAAGAGTCACTGATTGGATCATATAAGTTCGACATAGCACTATGACAATGTCGTAGTATTACGATGGACAACTAAATTAACAATAGCTTTTAGGTAGCGAACTAAGCTAAAGTAGAGGACATCCACACAATCCATCAAAATGAACAATGCTCAGAGAAGCTATCATGTAATAAGATGAGTTAGTGTCATATGGGTATGATGTCAATAGTGGGATACCAAAAGTTGAAATAACGAAAGGAGTGATGAAAGCTAATGTACTATACGAAGGCAAAACAGGCAAGACATGGTTATTAATTTTGAAAGTCATTGGTCTGTTCATCACATATGATTAGATCTTGGATCTTGTACAAAATTCTAAATATGGTTATTTAGCTCTCTCTATTGCCATGATTTCCTTAACTAGAGTATCCTTTGTGTGCTGTTAGGCTTGTAGACTTTATGAGCACCCTCACAACTATATTCTCCTCCATTTTAACATAGTTTTAGGTGATATTAAGTTGCCGGTCTATCTTCTTTATGTGCTAGATGCTACACAATAGTTCGGTAAGGTGGTAAGATACCTATTATCATTTTGATTATGGTGAAGCATTCAAGATCTATGAGTACCTTTGAGAAATGACAATTGAAGCACAATTGTATACTTTTGGTAATGCCAAAGATTGCAGCCTTTAGTATTGAGTTTAACCTCATTATTTTAACAAAGGAATTATGCACTTTGGAGCTGCTATTCCAAATGAGACCTGTCACAATTGCTCATTTTTGCTTGTTAACCCCATGGATGTTCACTTTGATTACATTGATTAGTGGGGTTTTCATAAAAGCTTCTCACAAATCCTAATTTTTCTTGATTTGAGTAGGGGAAGTAAGCCAAATAGCACAAACACATTATCTATCTATCTTGTTAGAAGGCCTTGAAAATACTTTTGCATTATAAGTTTATGTTTTGAATGACACCTATTTCATATTTAGTTATTTCATCATATATTTTTCTATTTTTAATTAGAAGAGATATTATGAGCCAAATTTGTCTGACTTCTTTGATACTTGCCACCATTGTTTCAAAAGACAATTAATTGATTGATGTACCTTAACATTATTATTTAAAACTTTGTCATAAAATTTTCAAAGATGTGAAATATAACATTCAGTAAAAGCATGATTGATAATCTTCATTAAATCAATATAAGGCATATGGATGCATGTTGAACATGTAATCTTTTTAGCTAGCCTGTGAATTAAAGTTCATGGTTGAGTATCAACCAAATGAGGATCGATATCTTAGTTGAAATATTCTCAATCCAGATTTTTCTCCTCAAGAGTTTCTCAATTCTTTTGATCCTTATTACATTTCAAGTAGATTTGAGAGTAAAAGAGCCATAATTGGTTAATGTCTAGTAAATAGTTTCATTTGTAGTACATTTGTGTATAAAGGTTGAAACTAGCTCCTTTGTTTTTTCTATATTTTTTTCATGTGTGAGATTTATTATGTGCCTATTTTAACTTTACTTTGATTTTATGAATTCTACCCAAAAGATTGATTCTTTAGCATCTTCTAGTTTTGCTTTGCTGAAAAAGTGTCAGCAATATTACTTCGCTTTCTTATGCTGAGGCCATTCTCTTTGCATGGCTCACTTATGTTGTCACATTTTATTTAGTGGTGTGTATAAATTCTCGCAATGTCTCTCCATAAGAATGCATTTATTATGTTTTCTAGCCTCTTTATTATTTACATTGATGGATGTGTAGTCATTAGGGCATAAGTTGGAACAGAATTAAAGGCATGTTTAAGAAGTATTAATCTACCTCCAATTGGCAAAAATCTCTTCTTCCAATTGGCCATTTTATGTTTTACATTTTCTCCGCTAGCTGTTAAAAATATATAAAATTTTTCTTGCCATTATGTACTAAGCAATTTAGGTAAATTATGGGAATTAAATCTTGCTTGAATCCTAATATTCTTTTAGTTCCTTTATTGATAATTTCTTTCAACTTGCTACATAAAGATTGCAAATTTTCTTGTTCAATTGTATTCATGATGATTGCTAGAAAAAATCAAGTTGTTTTATAATACGTTTTTGCGATGTTGATCCCCTCTTTTGAAGACAATGATGTAATATGCATAATTGAGTTGTGTAATTATTAGAGCACCTCTAGTTGTGGCATAAAACATAGCTAACCTCTTTTTAAAAATTTGCTTTAAAATTTTATTGTAATGATGAAGATATTTGTGTGCTACTAATAAGATTCTTGATTAAAGAGAAAATTTAGTTGGAAAATTGAATTTTTTTAGAACTTTAAAATTGAAGTCTCATGAGAGATTATCAAAAGTGTTCTTTATATCTCATTTAATTATATAGTTTCTCTCCCAATCTTCTTATTTTGAGATGTCATGAGCTCTTATGTAATCAAAACGTTACCTGCCATGTAAACATGTTATTATAAATTCGTATTCTTGAATGTTGTTGTAATTCAAGAAGTGGATTCTTTTAATATCAAATATCAATGTTTTGAATGGCATGTTATAGTTGCATGGATTGATATAGAAGCTTAATTATAATTTTATCATTTAATTATCTTGTTATGTAAACATGTTAGGAGTATTTTATGATTTTAATTAATGGTGCAACACACTTTACATATGTCACATAGTATATATAATGTAATGGTATGGACCTATCGAAAAAAGGAATTAACAGTTTATTTATATTAAATAAATAAAATAAGGCATCAAAGTTGTTAAAAAGTGATAATAAAGGCCAATTACAAAGATCGTCATTAAAAATAAGGCTTTTAAATAATAAGGGATTTATCATTAAGTTGTCACAAAGGGTATACCTCATTCTAGAGTATGGTCTGGTGATGTAATGTGATAAGAGGACCAACGATAGGTGTATGATTATGGCATTTGTAACATCACCTAAACTATTTGTTATTTATTTTTGTCTTTTATTAAATAAATCATCCTATAGAAATTATCTTTGATATAACATAATAGTAAAAATACATTTTTTTCTACTTCATGATGATGCATAATTTAATAATTTGGAGAGAACCATAATTCATTTGAAATAAAAAAAAGTTAAATCAAATTTATTTGTAGCAAAATATATAAAAATCAACATAACAAATCTATCTTTTTGACATTAAAATATTTAAATTTCATAATATTATTTTTCAAAGGTATAATTATAAGCATTAAATGTGCCAAGTGATCATCTCTACTCACTACTCTCCTAAAGTTTCGTGATATCCATCCAAATTATCTGAAGTGTTTGTTAAAAATGGATTGAGTTAACCATCATAGACTTAATAGAAAAAAAATCTATATAATTATGTGTGCAAGATAATACACATTTGGTTGGCATATTAAAAGCATAAAAAAAGTTAAATAAACATTGTTATAATTGAAAAAATATATATATATTCATAAGCTAATATAATGCATCTAAAATTTAAATTAAATTCCTTATTTTTATTTAATTTAATTTATCATATTTTTTAATTTGTTCCCTTATTTTCTTAAGATCATTTTATCAACCATATAATTCTATGTTCATTACTTGATCTAGGATTAGTTAAATCTCTAATATTAGGCAAAACCATATTATTATTCTTATACTTAGGTAGAGCCTTATATGTATAAGACTAAAATCAACATCATTTTTGAAAACCCAATTATTTAAAAAAAGTACTTTTTAGGATCCTTTGAATTTCCTTGGAGTTCCATTTTCAAGTCATTTTTCCTAAATAACTAATTATAATCTTTGACTTTGGCAAACCTTGTTTGTTTCCTTTTATTAAACCATCATGCTTCCCCTTTTTGTTCCATGTAACCATATGAAATGTTGGTAAAATCATGCATAGTGAAAGTGCACAATATAAACATGGAGTCATATTGTATAAAATTATGATACCCATTAAAAGCATAAGAAAAGACATTTGAATTGCAATACATAAAGGATCAAACAAATACATTGCAAATTATATGGTATACCTTATTGATCCAATGTAATGGTCATTTTCTATGGCATTCTCATTTTGCATTGCTTGAAATTTTGCATTTTCTATAATTATGAGTTATTCTTCCATGCATGTGGTGCTACATTATTCCTAGAAAAAAATTCATATTCATTTCGTGTTCAATAATTTGATTGGATCCCTTTAACCCCTAAATTTGTATTTAGACCTCTCTATCAAACCATGTGTTGGTCTATAAGACTACCCAATCCAAATGATCGAGACATCTATTCCTTTGTTTAATTTCTTTCTACTCTTATCAAATCATATAGCATCTATAACAAATCTTCTGATATGTGTGAAGCGATTCATTGAATTGCCCATTTAGAATTTGATAAAAATATTAGATACTTACAAAAGCTTATCAAATTGTTTGATACTCACAATAAGTTATTTGATCACACATCAGACTAGAATTAGAGCACTCAATCACCTACTAATTTGAATAATTATCATAGTTTTTCTTAGAATAATCAAACTATCTAATACTTACATTAAATTATACACAGAGACTTTTTATTAATTCTTAATACATTAGACCATCCAATTCTCACAATAGATTGTTCATTAAAAATCTCATCTTCTTTCTTTGGTTGATTAGCTTATCAATCACTTGATCAGATGTTCAATCAATACCTAGAGCATTTGGTTTCAAAACCAAAAGCTTAACTTCTCCAATTCAATCTCTTAGCTATTGTAATTCATTCAATACTATTGCATATTCACCAAGAAGTAAGAAACCTGAATGATGCTTTAAAATTAAGATTTGAATCAAATTTGAATTAAAACCAAATTCATTTGTGGAAAAGTGTTAAAGGGGAATTCTCTTAAAAAGCCATGGATATGAAGAATTTCAATTGAAGATTGAAAATAATTTTGTCATCTCAAATGTGATCCTTTCGTTCCATCAATAGTCTCTTAGGTTTCTACTACTTGTTGTTTTCAAGGAAAAATTAGGGTTAATTCAAGTTAATTAATTAACTAACTAAATGATATTAATAATATTTGCTTATTTAACTATATAAAAAATTATGCTTCTCATTTTTCCACACTAACTCCCAAAATTTTACAAAAAACAATAATAAAATTGTTTATTCTATATTTTTTCATTTTTAATGTTTTTGCATTCTTCTAACCTTATTTGGTATTTTGAATAATTCATTTTATACTCACCTCTCTCATTTTGAGATTTATCTTCTTCTTGTGATTATTGTAATTTAACAAAATCATTTTAAAATATTAAATTGTTTATATGTCTTATTAGGATGTTACAAATTCTTCTCTTATGAGAACCTTGTCCCCAAAATTCAAAACAAATAAGATGCATATTTGCATCTCTTCTTCCAATCTTCAAGTGGCTTTTCTTTCTATTTAGTTAGCTCATAAAAATTAAACTATAGGAATCTCTTTAATTCCTTAGTTTCTCTTATTAGAATCTTAATTGGTTCATCTTCATAACATGTGTCTAATTGTACTTTCATAGTACTTAGACCATATTCTATTATATATATAAGATCTATCACATTGTTTCTAAGATATATCAAATATACTATGTATTATATCCAATGCCAACCATAAAGTTATTTTGTAGGCAACCTTACGAATCCTTTTAGGTTTTTGAGATTTTGTTTCTAGTTAAATTTACTAACTCCTTTCAAATGGCCGACTTTAAAAATGTGACCCATTTTTTAGAATTCTACTTTTTGTACTCTATTTCATTTCATAATATTTCCTCTAGCAATTTGTTTCCTTTTGAGTTTTTTCTCTAATGAGTTGTGTATTCTTTGTTATTTTAAATAGCAATTCTTCTCACATTAGTGATTTTTTTCTTTATATTAAGAAAGTGATGTTAACGTTTTATTCCATAAAAGCATCCTATGAGGATCCATTTTAATACTTAACTAAAAATTATAGTTATATCCAAACTCAATTAGAGGTTAATGTATAATAAATAATATAAGCATGTCTACCAGTATTTTAATTATTCTCTTAATCTATCCATTAGTTTGAGCATGAAAAACCATACTAAACTTTAGCTATAAAGGCATCATATATTTTTCTCCGAAATTGAAAATGTTGTGCATTTTGAATTATACTATAAAATGATCAATTTTAGTATATCATGTAGCTTTACTATCTAGTTTACATATATTTGAACAAATTTTTCTACTATAAATGTGGTTTTTATTTCGTAAGAAGTGCACAATCTTAGTCAATCTTTTCATGAACGCTAAAATTGAGTCCATCTTTATCTAGCTTTTGGAAGATCAATCACAGAGTATATGAACATCTCTTCTTGTTTCCATAAGAAAAAAGTAAAGGATTATAATCATCTACTTAGTTTTTTATGTTCTCTTTTGAACTTAACAAATAAGGCTTCTACTTAATCCTCAATATCCTTTTTCATTCCAATCCACTAAGAGATTTTCATCAATTGCTAAAATTCAACTACCAAATGACTCCTTTGATGTAGGTTTAGCTCTAGGTACTAAATCAATAACAAACTTGATCTCTTTATAACGTTCACACACCTTTTGTATAACTTCTTTTCCTTTAAGGTGGAAATGAGAGGTTTCTTCCTATCTTGTTCAATGTAAATGACTTTGGTATCATCTATTACAAACACTTTCATTAGCTTTTTTTTGTAAACATTGGTAATGGTTACCAATCAATCCATTTATAGCATTATTTCAAATCCCTTTAGATTTATGATAATTAGATGGGATTTGTAAGATTTTTCATTTATTTTGATACTTTTCTTTATGTATTTATTTCTTTTGACCTCCCTATTAGTAGGTAAGATGACCAATATAGGTTTAACTAACATGAAATATTCTACCAGCATACATGCGCTCAATGTAGTAGATATGAATGAATGCAATACTATATAATAAAAAAAATACCCGTAAGGCTTCTTTTATAGTAATAAGGTATATGCAATAACATTAGAAGATGATGGAGCTTCCTTTTGAGTAATTGTATGAACTTATAGTATTGTCACTTTAGTTTTAATAATAAAAGCCCATCCGTTCCCTTGAATTGATGCATTGAATTTGGGTCCTCTTATAGAATAATCACCATGCACAAATCCTTTATCATTTACATTATCACCACCAATTGTTCTTCCCATCACGCATGGATAATCTTTACTATAATGTTTGGATTCTTTACAAACAAAGCACCTGATAGCCTTCTTTTATCTCATTTTCCCTAACAATATTTGCTACATGTTTTGCATTTTAGCAATTCCTTTGTAACTGAGACCTTGAGCCATATGTCATGATCTTCTTAGATTTATACCCACTTTGTGGTGAGGGTAGTCTTTTCTTTTCTTATTATTTTCTTTGCCTTCAAAGCAACATTATCTTGCTCTATACACTATGTAGGATCCATTAGCTCTCAATATCCATAAGAGTCATTATACTTTTGATTGAGTCCCATAGATCCTTTCTAAACATATAACAATTTTACTTTTTCATTTCTACTATTTCTGATGCGTATTTAGCCAACTTGGAGAATGGTTGATCCTCTATAATACATGACCTTGCCAAATTAACTTACACATTTTTTCTTATTTCTAGGATGTGCTATTTAGAAAAGAATCACATAATTCTTCCTATGAAGCATTTTAGTTCTATCAGTTGTCGAAGTGAAGTCTTTGCTATCCTAGTCACCCATGTTTGATAAGGCCAACTATAATCAATACCACCAAGAAGACTCCTATGTTTTAGGCATGCCACACTATCAAAGAGTATTTTACTCTCTCAAGCCAATCTTTTACTATAAATGGATCAATCATATGCATAATGTGTGGTTGATCTAGCTTTGAGAGTTGTTCCACTAAATGATCAATTAGATGTAATCTAGCTATCTTCCAACCTCGAGCTTTTGCCCTATTACCTTCTCCCTTGATTCCCATTATCTTTCACCTTAAGATAGTTATTCTATCACCATTTCACTATTTAGACTTGCCATTTCTTTGTTAAACTATTTATTCCTTATATTTTTATTTATTAAGTATCATGTCATGGAAATAATCTCTATACCACTTAAAGGTAAAAATACATTTTTTTAGATCATGATACTACATAACTTCAATATTTAAAAGAAAAGCATAATTCATTCGAAATAAAATGTTAACCAAACTTTAACATCATCATTTCCTGATGAAATATAAAAAAAAAATAAATATAAAACATCTATTTTATTAACACAATAGTAATTTATTATATTACAACACTCAAATTCTATTACATTATTTTTCTAAGGCAGCACCATGAGCAATAAATATGCTAAGTGATCGTCTTCCCTAACTATTCCCATGGAATACCATGTTATATGCCCAAATTATCTAAAAGGTTAGCAATAAATAGGCTATGCTAATCCTATAGTCTTAATAAACAAAATCTACATAATCATGTATATAATACAGTATGTAGTTGGGTCATGTCACATATTAAGTTCATATACTAACAAACATAAAACAAGTTAAATAAACATTACTATAATTCAAAATGAAATATATATTCATATGCCAATGCAATGCATCCAAATTTTAATTTAAATTCTTTATTTTCATTTATTTTAATTTATTCTTTTTGTTTTAATTTGGTCTCTTGTTTTCTTAAGACTTTTTGGTCAACCATATAATTCCATGTTTACTTCTTGATCTAAGGTTAAATCATTGGTACTAAGATCAATTATGTCATTATTTCCAAAATCTAGTGCACTCTTATGATAGTATTTGTTTCAAGCAACACTTTTTTGAAGACTTAAAGATTTAAACCAATATTTGTTAAGATCCTTTCCATTTCCATGGATTTTCATTTTAAAGTCCTTTTTCTTAAATGACTAATCTTGATCTTTGACATTGGCAAACCTCGTTTGCTTCTTTTTATCAAATAATCATGTTACTTAATTTATGTAAAACCATGTATAGTAAATATATGTAAAACCATGTATAATAAAAAGGTGCACATTATAAACATATTGAAGTCATATTGTAGAAAACTATCATACTCATCTATGGGTTCAATCAAAGCATAAAAAAGGCATTTGACATACATATCAAGCATCAAACGAATGTACCATAAATTCCACAATATGCATAGCTTGTTGATCAAATGTAGTGGACACTCCCTATTGAATTCCCTTTCTCCAATTTTAAAATTTTGAATCTTTGGTAATTATTACTTGTTTTTCTATGCATGTGATGTTACATTATATTTAGAAACAATATCATGTCTCCATTGTGATGATTGGATCCATTTAAATCATAAAAGTTTTATTTAAACTTTTATGCCAGATCATGTGTTGGTTCATTAAACAATCCTATTAAATAATTAAACCATTTGATCTTTGGTTTGATTCCATCGGACCATCTATTTGACATCTGACAAAAATATTGGATAATCTACACAAATTTATCTTATTATCCAATATCCACATTAAACCATCCGATCATAGATTGGACCAATATTAAACCACCTAATCACCATCCAACACAAATAATTCTCATAACTTTTATTGAAATGGTTAAATGATTGAATACCTAAATTAGATCATCCAATGCTTACATCAGATCATCTAAAAAAGATTCTCTTTAAATTCTTAATACTCATAAAGCCATTTGATGCCCACATTGAACCATCCAATAAAAAGCTCATCCTCTTCCTAAGGTTGATCGGATTCTTCAATCACTCGATAGAATCATTCGATCAACACATGTAGCATCTGCTTTTCAAATTGAGAGTTCAATTTCTCCTCCAATTCTATCCCTTAATGATCCTTATTCACTCCATATTATAGCATCTTAAATAAGGACCTTAGCAATCCTAAATAATGCTTTAAAATAAAGAATTAAATGGAAACCAAATACTTCGGAAAAAGATTTGCAACTAATTTTTTGAGTTGTAAATTCTCTTAGTTCTCCATAAAACTCTTCTAATTTGTGGTTTTTCTAGAGCACTCCTTAAATCCCTTTGAAGAGGAAAAAAATTAGGATGGGTTTAATTTAATTAATGATTTTAATATTTCTTTCTTATTTATATTATATTTCATAATAATTAACTCCAAAATTTTGTCAAATAAATTTATAATTATATTTTCCATAATTTCTTTTATTCATACTTTTTTATATTTTTTGACCTTATTTAATATTTTAAATATTTATTTTATCTTTACCTTTATCTTTTTTGTATAAGAATATTATAAATTAATAAAAAATTTTAAAATATTAAAATAAATATTAAATTATTAATATATTTTATTGGAATGTTACATGGGTCTTACAATGTTTGTTTTTTTTTTCTTTTTTTATTTTGCTACTTATAGAAAATTTCCAACTATATAATTCATGAAAGTGGAATTTAAACCTATATAACAGTGAATGAAAATTATGAAAGCTTTGTTTTCCTTGTAACCACCAAGTGTTTGTTAGGTTTTAGGTGTGGAGTGACTCTACCTTAAGGAACCCAAAGTTGGTCTAAGAGAAAAGGACTTGTAATGCCTAAAAGATTGCATCTTGTTATTGCACAAGTTCTCACATAAATTTCAACGTATTTTTTATTCTTTGAGATCTCCCTTAGTTTGCCCAAAATCTTCTCTCTTTGCATTTATGTTTCACTTTTAAAAGATCATAAAAGAGTGCATGTGAACATTTCTTTTATGATTCCCTTGGCTTTTTAAACTTATTTTATATTCAAATGGACTCAATTTGATAGTGAGCTCAAAAGCTTTTTCCTTTCTAATCTATGTATTACCTCCCTACACATTTTTTATTCTTTGCATTACATTGTTAAGCCTCTACATGAAAGTTTTAATTACATGAAATAGAGACTATCTAAATCTATAGTTTGTTATACTTGTACTTGCTTTTTTACTCTAAACCTTACCTAGAGGACTTAGAATGCATTGGATTTTTTAAGGTCTTTATTAACTCACATATTCAAAATTTCAAGAAAAAAAAAACTTTTATAAGTTTAGGAATTTTACAAATGTTTTAATTCACACGAAATTTGTTATATATTGTTTAACCTAAATTTGACTTGTTTAATATATTTCAAATATCATTATTATGTTGCTATCAAGTCTTACTTAATTTGCACATGATTTTAATGATTTGAATCCTAAAATAATTGGATCATGACAATTCAATATCATAAATTCATGAAAATAACTTAAAAATTAAAATATTTCTTAAAATAATCATTTTTTTCATAGAAAAAAAATAGATACACACATGTTTTACTATTTTTAGATTCATTAAAGTTCCAGTTATTAAATCAAACCTATTTTGATAACCTAAAATAACAAATATATAGCTAATATTAAAAATAAGTTTTCAACAAAACTTGATTTTATTATGTAGAAGTATAATAATGCAAAATTTCATACTTTTATCATATATCATTTATTTTTTTTTTATAATTATTAAATATGTTATAAAACTATTAAACTTTGATATCTCTAATGATAAGATTGGCATATGATACATATGAGAAGACGTGGTATATCCTAATATAAGATAAGATGGTGATGTACTATATGTCTCATGCTAATTAATTAGAATGTTAATTGGACCAATGTAAGAAAATCATGTTTTCCTTTGATTATAAGCCAAATAGTCAAATAAAAAATGTTTCGTGTCTTTAGACTATAATTACATCTAACTTTCCCATCTTTGCATGGTAGACAATCCAATTAATCACATAGATATTTTCTTCCTAAAGGAGAGGTCATTTGAAGGAATTCCACTGCAAGATATTTTTGGAGAAATAAGTGCATATGTCAAACATCCTCAAGCTTTCATTTTTAGTTATCAACACTCTCACAAGCTCCTAATTTTGCTTTTAAAATATCTCTACTTAATCTTGTTGGTTTTCTAATATATATTTACATTTTTAGAGATTAGGCTTGTTTTATATTTCCACTTATATATCTCTTTGTATTTGAGATATTCCATTGTCTTAATTTATAAGAAAAGGAAAAGTTTGTTTAATGCTTTTTGTTAAGGGATGTTGCCTTGCATTAAAGCAATATATTAGTAAGAATTTGTAAGATGCTCATATTAAGGCACTGTGTTATGAAGAGTGTGAGAGTTTATTCTTATGCTTAGAATTAGAGAGATAAAAAAATGTCATCTCCAAAGAATTGCACGAATATACTTGTAATGGGCTCCTCCTAGTATCAAGTTGAGTAAAGCAAAAAATTTGAATAATAAAACTCAAGCAATTGTTTAGATTTGGACATATGTATGATAGTTGACACCAATTATCTCAATATCTCTTATTTTTTTTTTATGTTTTTTGTACTTCATTATTTTTAAGTTTTAACTTGTTTTGTATTGAAGATCCACATAATTAACTGAAGCATTATATAGCTTGATTCACTCCTACTTGGGCATTTATCTTGACTAACACATTTTGTTTCTTTTCCTGTGTAATATATGTAATTGATATTTAAAACCATGTAATCATGAATGCAAGCTTTAGACTTTCTTAACAAGACATGGTTTTCCCATTTAATATAGCCACATAGTGTTAGTTAGGTTTTAAATCTGGAATGATTCCATAATAGCCCAATTCTATTGAAGTTTGGTCAAATTCAATGATGAAAAGTTACAATGTTGTCAAAGATTAGCATATGCACTTTTCATGGTCTCTCACATTCATTTTCACCCATCATTTCTAAAATGTTTTTCAACTTACTAAAATTTATTGGCATTATATTTAAATTTTACTTATAAAAAATCTATAAAAGGATATTTGAGTATTTTTTTATACTTTCCTTATTTCTTGATGTTTATTGTGATATCTTAAAAAATAGAATAAACTTTCTTCTCGTTATGAGATTAAATGCTTTTACTCTTTAGATTTTTCTAACAACAAATATTCTTTAAAATCTTTGTATTTTTTACTTTTGCCTTGAAAAATTCTAAATATACTTATAACGTTTATTAGATGATATGTTATTATGTTCCTTAGTGGTGTTTATCACTATATTTGGAACCTCTATAGGAGATTTGATTGCATAAACTAGCTATCATATGCATCTAAGGTTTACTATTCGTGTGCTTAATTTTCACCCCTTAAACAATAGTAACACAACTCAAAATGTGTTTATTTATAGGTGGGTTTCCTCTCTCATATAACTCAAACTTTTATAATAGATAAACAAATTTAGTCATTTCATTATAGTTTTACTTTACTAAGAAATAACTTAGATTTTAAATAGATTTTCACATTTATCATTTCTCCTTATTATTTTTGTTACCCATTTTCTTTGATATTACTTATGATCTCAACTATGATTTTTATAAAGAAAAAAACCTTCACCATTTCAACTATCACTAAGGTGTATGTCTTTATTTTCACTTCTTTTCTTGTTATTTGCTTTCCCATACTAACTCTTCTAATGTGAAATTTTGGTTGCATAATACATAATGACTTGTTAATGCATCTTTTAAGGCATTTGTAATAATGGATCTAAACTCTTTTAAGTTATTAATGTGACAAACTTTTGAATATTTTTATTTTTTTGCATGGTTGTTATACACCTTTAAAACTAATTTATGTTAAAAGTTTGAGTTAACATTACTTGATGTTGCTTTATTATCTAGATTAGTACCACTTGTTCAGAAATTCCACCTAATATCATGCTACAATAACCCTATTAAAAGGCTATAATTATATTTTGATAATTGTTATAGAATATTATGTTAATTAATAAAAAAATAAGTTAAAAAATATTACTTATTAAGTGTTATTAAAAATGACGTGTTTGATAAATGTGTCATCTATACATGTTAAATTAAATGATTAACATTATAAAATATTAAAATAATTTAAAATTTTCATTAAATAAAGTAGAATAAAATTTTCAAAAGATTAAATCATTTGTTATTATTATATAAAATGATTGATAAATGTGCTCTTATCATACGTTGTTTTTGAATTGATAAATTACAATATATAAAATTTTGATTACATTTAAACAAAATTATCTTACAATTTTTTTTGGAAATTTTTAGCTCTAACGGTCGAGAGTCATTCATTAGTATAACTAAAATCAATTTAGCTAAAATTAATATATAATGATATTAAAAAGTATTTTTATGTCATATAATAAGGAATAAAATAATAATAAAAAGCATAAAACAGCTAATTAATGTATAATATATAATGATATTAAAAAGTATTTTTTGTTTGTAAAGATAAAGAGCATTTAACAGTAATTACTGTTGAAGGTTCTCACATGAAATGAGTTAAAGTAGATAATATTTAAAAAAGAAACAAGTATTTGCAAAAGCAAATTGCCAAACAACTAACATCAGCCAAAACTTAATAAAAAAGAACTCTTTTCGACAAATGGTTCACTTGAGCGTGTGAGAATCGAAGCAGTGACCTGATGGGTGAAGCGAAATTTAGTTTAGTCCCACATTGTTTAACATTAATAAAACTATGAGGTTTATAACACATTGTTTAACATTGACTTTGTTTAGCAATTCAGCGACGTCAGCCTATTAATTTTTTTCCCTTCTACGTATTTTTTTTTTATTTTTTCCCAAACAAAGAAATCGAATAAATAGCTTACAAAGCTGTTAAAACAGCAACCTGTACTTCTCAATTGGATTTATTTAATTAGTCGAATTATTAGGATGTTGATTTCATAAAAAGGCTTGGGATGAAAAAAAGATTATAGTTATAATCATGAAAAGACTCATACAATTAACCAAATTTGTACCTAAGTACAACATGATATGCATATTTCTCACTGCCTTGAACTTCCATTAATCATTTCTTAATAACTTTTTTAAAGTCTTTTATAATCTTAATCTTGATCCACCTTTAAAGTTATCTTAAAACCTACGGTAACCTCTTAATCCATTAGTCCAACGGTAACTAGTACTTCAATTTGGTTCAATTTATTTGAACATATTAAACTACATTTAAACATAGCTTTTTAAATTGAGTTATAATCCAATCGCTAAGAGTTCAGTCATTAGGCTTTCGAAAGATAATTTTATCTTCTATAAAAAAAAAATCAAAAAATGATTTATCTCTAAAATTTTATTTTATTTAGAAAGCCAAGTTTCTACCTCCGTATATCAAACATGATCAAGTTTCGAACTTCATTGCCTTCTCATCTAAATCAAAAGAAGATTTTATTACTTCTAACAAAAGAAGTTTATGAAAAATTAAATTTTACAAATAAAAAAAATTGTTTTAAATGAATAAAAACTAATTTGAAACGAACTATCTTGATTATATTATTTTCAACTTTATTATTAGCTGCAAATAAGATGAACAAGATGAAATTTACAACAACCAGTCATCATCAAAAGTACATGAAAAAAACGAAAAAAGAAAAAGAAAAAGTTGTGGTTACAAAAACCTGTACCATAAGAGCTAGACTTCATCTTCCAGCCATGGATTCCTTCAACCTCTTGCCAGTATACATACAGCCAAACAGAAGAAAGAGCACAGGAAGGCACATCAGGTAATCATCCGAGTCTTTTCACATTTTCCCAAGGCAGAAAATTATGAGAAATTGTACAGTGCATCACGAGAAGTTGTAAGCAAGCTTAACACTTCATTCGTACGTCAGAACCCAAACGTAAAAATTCTAAGTAATTTTCAAAAGTTTTTATATTCCTGTAGGTCACGTCTGAGCTACGGAGCTCGTAGCCATTGGCCAGCCTTCATTGATTGTCTTCTACAGCTCTTCAACCTTCTCTTTTTGCTAAGTTTCAAACTTCAAACGTCACCTTCACCATGTATGAATCAATCAATCAACGTCACACTGGTCTTTAGCTATATATACGCCAAGCTCATTTGCTTCGAAATTTGAAAAAATATATCAGTTCAAACAAGTCATCTTCGCCATGTGGAACTGTTATTGGAAACATTGTTCGTTTACCTTCACGTCATGCATATAAACTTATAGCTAGTTCGATATTTTGTTGAATACTATTACTAGAAATTAATTATTAACTTTTTATGTTCTTGAAAAAGTGCTTTTGGTGGCAGTTTGATATTTATGTGACGTAACATAAAAATATATATATTTTTTAAAAAAATTCTAAATATTTGATTAATTTTTATTATTTATTGTGATGAAATAAATACAATTAAAAACAAACATCCAAAATATAACAAAATAAACAATTAAAGCAAAGCAAAAATCAGGAAATATGAAGTCCCTATTCATAGAAGCAAGCTGAGAGATCACCAAGAGATGAAACCAAGGCTATGTTTGGTGATAGTTTTGACGAGACCAACTTAATGGTTTGAGAAATAGACTTAGCAAGCTTTCTCACTATCTTGATCTTATTAATGACGATTGCTCATTATAACCAACTCATCTAAGAAAGAAATGATGGTAATATGTTAATTCATTTTTTTTGTTGATAAAATTATCAAAAAATTAACTAATTAGAAAAATAAAAACTCTTTTTTTATTAATTAATGTATTATATTTTTAACTTTTTTTTAATCAATTATTGTCTTAATAATTGATTTTTGTAACACATAATTATAACTCAATATTTGTAAGATAAATAAAATTAATAATTATAAAAATAATCCATACTTTTATTTGTTCAAAGATTTATTTCAATAACAAATAGGCGCTATTTTTCGTTATAACAGTTAAAACCTTAAGGAAAATAAATATCATTTTTATAAATATAAATTACTTGAAGTTCAATTGACATCTTCATTTAACTATAGACTTCATGGGTTATATTTTAATAGAAGGTAATGAGAAAAAATATAAGCAATATTTAATTAACATTAAATGATCGAATATTTGATAAAGAATATTTTAATTTAAAATTCGTTAATTTTTTTTTATTAGAAAATGGCTTGGGCTTGGGTTCAATCCCATTTGCGTATTTATGCCTGACCTAAATAATAAAGAATAAGTTTTAATATATAATTTTTAGGGCCATTGGGCTGTCAGCTCATTAGGCAAGCTGCCCATTAACTAGGTCTTCTCATTATATTGACTTAAATACAAAAATGATCTTAGCCTTTCACATTTTATTTGCAAACAGTCCTCCTGATTAAGGCAATGTTCAATAGAAGGCTTTTAATGTAGTTTTTTTTTCCTTTATAATATTAAAAACTTAAATTATTTACTGAATAAATTTTTATAACTTTTCATTTTTTTATGTAATATATATTTTCTAAATTCATTTTCTTAAAATATATCTTCAAAAACTCGTTTTTAATCACAAAATGTGTCATCAAATAGCACTTAAAAGGATTTTCATTCTATTGTGGTTTTGATTATTTGGGATTTTTTGTCAACTTTTTTTTTAATTTGTATTGTTCTTTAGATTATTCTATTACTAATGTATGTTTCCATGCTTATGGATGATAATATGTATGTTATTATGTGTGAATAATGTATGGCATTTGTTTTTGAAGAATGGTCTGACTATTTATCCACATTGTGTTATTGTTTTTGTTCATTATACTCTAAATTTTGGAGCTCCATAATATTATAACTAGTTTTACAATAATATATTCTTCTGTGTTTTGTATTAGTGCTCAATCCACATTTGTTGGTATGTGGATAATGATATTGATGATTGTTTACTTATGCTTGAATCTACATTAGTGTATACCATTGAGTTTGTTGAATTATTTCTACAAGTTAGATGTTTAATGGAAGAGCTTTGAATTGTGTGAGGACAATTAATGTTCACCAGAAAATTATGCATATTTATAGCCTTACGTACATTTGATTAATTGTTTCTAATTATTTGGCATATTTAACATTCAATGTTGTAATTGTATAAATTTAATGACAAAAAAGATATAAAGTATAATATTTTTTGTTTATAAACAATCACTAGCTAAATATTGATAGTCTAAAATATGTAAGGCTAATTAATTTATACTTATTATATACTAAGATGAGCAATCCACGATGTTGTTTTGTGACGTATGCCTAAAACAAATTGTTAAAGGAAACCTTCCAACCACCCACTTAAAGCGTGAAGGTTGGGATAAAATTTTGACCAAGTTCAACCATTAATTTGTCCAAGAAAATGAAAACAATAATGGGACCAACTCAAAACAGAATTGGAAACTTTAGTAAAGTTATCCATGATTCTAAATAAGGCCTGATTAGGACTTACAAAAGAGAATTGTTGCTACATTAAATGATTGATGTGCTAAGAAATGCATATAATCATCCATTATATGGTGTATAATGCTCATAGTGTCACCATGAGAATTTTTCTAGATTGGTTTTAAAAATCATTTTTTTGTAATAATAAATCCAAGTAAAGCTTTTAGAAATAAATAAAACAAATAATAAAATGATATAAAAAACAAACCAGAGTACTTCGCATTTAAATATCCAATATTCAATATAATTATTATAGTAGAATACATAATAATTAACATTATCCTCGTCATTGAAATAACATTATTACACTTCAAAATGACCAAATTCTAAGACATTATTCATCTAAATAAACAACTAAAAAAAATAAAATACTAGATGTCCATCCTTATTAACTATTCGCTTGGCATTTGTCATGTCCCAGCTAGCATAAACCAATATAGCATGATAAAATACATTCAAAACATAAATTTATTTGGTAAATCACAACTACTGACACAAAAACTAAAAATACAAATAAAATTGATCAAAGGTTATAAATATTCATATTAATTTTGAAACAGCTTAACAAAATACTAATGCACAATAAAACAATTATCACATTATATGGAAGTCTAAAAACTAGTACTAATATAGAAATCTAAAATAAGATACAAATATTCTTACAAACATAAAATATCATTCACACAAATAAAACACATAAATCTCTTAACCCTCTGTCTTAAATTATCTATTAAGGATCCTCAACTTGATTAATGTTAGCATCCTATCTTATAGTATACGTACAAAATTAGTATATTATACTAGTTGGAAAACTTTTATGCATGTAGTAAAATAGTATAAAAATAAATAAAATAGTTCAGTAATAAGATACAATAGTAAATAAAAAATACATGATAATCTATAAACAAAATATTATAATCTATATATATATATTTCCATCCATCCATCCCAAATAAGCATATAATATTTTTATCTTACTTTTTTTTCTTATTTTATTTTATTTTTTATTCCTTTTTCATATATTCATTCTTTTTTAAGACTCAGACTCTTTCATGACATCTTAACACTTGAATATCCTACATTATATCTCATTATTATAAGCCTCAATGCACTTAAATGTAATGGTCTCACCTTTGAGTACTATAATATCAAAGATTGAGGTATCCCATCATTATTAAGTCTCATCCTTTAATACTAATATCCTTTAGTGATAGGAAATAAGGCACTTAAAATGCTAGAGCTCTATATCTAAATATCCAATACACCATTGAGTCTAGTATATCATCATTACTAAGTCTTATCCCCTAATACCAAAATATTGAAATTCTATCTCTAATCTCCCATAACATTGGAAGTGAAATATCTTATCTTCTTTGAGTTGAGGTTTCTACATCTTATGACTTCATATCTAAGTATCACAACACCAAAGGTGATATATATCACATATATCATATATATTAGGTCATTATTTAAATTAATTTTTAATAATATTTAATAAATATATAAAAATTATTTTCTATAAATTTTAATTTTATTTTAAAAATATATTAAGTTTTATAAAAGTCATATGATTAAAAAATTAATAATAATTAAAAATATATATAATCAATTTTTAGGTGGCTCTACTTATAAAACACGCCTAAATCCATCGCCAACAAAACTAGGTAAGCACAGACACAATATAAGTCTTTCGTTAAAAGATGGGTAGGCTAAACCCTCACAACAGAGAGATAGGTTACTACAGCCTTACAATGAAATAAATGTGACATGCTACTACGGTCTTATAATAAAATAAAATGATAATAGAAAAAAAACATCTGACGACATAAAATCTAAATCAATGCAACCAAAATCATATGCTTGATGAAATCATTAAAGAGGCACAAGTAACTTAATTAAATGAATTAAAGATCAAGAAAATTAATAACTTAACTGATTTAAGATAGAAAAGAATTTCAAGAGTTTGACAACTGAATGATGCAGTAGCGTATGAAAGTGACGATGGGAACGAGCTGCTAATGACTTGAATATTTTTGCTTAAAACTTTTCTTTGGATCACATAAAAATCTCTTTATAATTTCATACAAAATTCTCTTATTTATAAGCAACTTGTAATGGCTAAAAGCACTTACCAAACACCCATTTTAGTTGTTATAATTTTGCAGCTTTTGCGATTTTTAAATTAGGAAATAAATAAAAAAATCTCCAATGGCTTGAAATAATGGCTAAAATAGCCGTTGCATAGGAGCTATTCAATCGGAATGCTTTAGGACAGTTTAACCGCAAAAATTGATCAATTGGATGAAGGCAATCAAATAGGTACCTTCAAAAATAAGAAATTGATGTGAGCTATTAGATCTAAATCACGATATGATAGTAGGATTTAACTTTTCAAGAGGATGAAATTTGGATCGTACAATTGAGCAATTGTGGGATCGGATGGCTGATAGAATTACTACTTTTGAAAAATATGATTCAATCGTGAAATGCACGATCAGATAGTTCACATTACTCCCATAATTTGGAATTCACCGTGTAGAAAACGTTTGCATTTTTAGTCCAATATTACTCATCTGAATGGATTTTTTCTTCTTATAATGATTTTTGTAACCATTGGAGATAATCAATAATGAGGTTGGTTGTCCCTTACTAAGTATGGGAATTAATCACCTTAGCGACTAGCGAGGTACATATACTTGGTTTGATTTATAGAGATGGGATTGATGATGTACCAACCATGTTCAGAAGTAGTTACCATTAAACTATAGTGGTTCGCTCTAGTGACCCGGTTAGTTCAGGCAATAATTGCTTGTACGAATAGGTTATTTTTTGCTATTAAATTTTTTGCTAATCAGAAATTAGGGATTAGGGATTGATTATGTACCAATTGTGTTCAGAAGTAGTTGCCAATTAAACTGTAGTGGTTCACTCTAGTGACTCGATTGGTTCATACGATAATTGCTTGTATGAATGGGTTATTTTTTATTATTAAATTTCTATCGATTAATTAATATTATTAACACATCGTTTTGTAATAGATTAATTAAATATTTCAAAAATATTATTAAGATAAAATAATAGTCAAGATAATCAACGAGGATGAAAAAAAAATATTACAAACTTAAATGTTCTAAAATTAATTTGAATTTAATTTATGTGTTTTATAATAAATATTTCAATAAAACTTAACATTCTAATCAAAGTAAACATAAAATACTTAAAATTAAATTCAAAATGCATCTCTTTGTTGTTTTTCACTCCAACTAAGATGATATTCGTGGGATTTAATATTTGCACATCTTCTTCTTTTAATTCACCCATGAATATGACTATCGACTACCTAAAATTTAAAAATTTATTTAAATAAATTTATTATAAATATTTAGGATTTTTTATTATCAAACAAAGCACTATGACTAGGGATCAAAATACAACAACTATCACATAAGGTCATGCTCTTTATTAGGTTATACTATCATCTTTCTTTCATTTCCTTTACTATTATTTTATTTTATATTATCTTATTATATGTTCTAATTTATAGCATCATATAACTTATACATTTATACATATGTAACTATATGTACATATATATATATACAGTCATAAAATACTATAATAAAACTAGAACATATATAAGAAATATTATGTTATATAAATGTTCATATCATCTTATATTTCATAATAATAAGAGATGTTTAACAACTTGTTACATCATAATTAATTGGTTTGTCTACTTGATAGTTTTATAAAGCATCTTTCATTACGTTTACTTTCTTTTTACTAGTTCTCATTATTTTTTATAATATTTCTATTAATTATTTCAAATAATAATTCAATTTTTATTATAAAATTCTTTTTGAAAGCTATACTGATCATGTGAAAATAAACTATTCTCTTTTCCATTTGTAATCATCATATCATATAATATGATCGACCTTATCATATTCAGCAGTTAAGGCTTTATAAATATTAGAGCACTACATTATTTTGATCATACTAATTTAATCTCCTAGTTATACTAGTGTAATCCATGATAGTTACTAGGTTGTATCAAGGATATGAGAGATGTTCAATACTAGGTATGTTCAACAAAAAACATACAAAATTGATTCTCATATTGTACTTATATTATCCATTTCTTAGTGATATTTTAACCTTAATATCATAAGGTACAATGCGGCATATAATATTGTATTAATAAACTAGTACTAATATAATGACATGATATCTCCAATAATTAATCATACTAGTTTATTTTTCCTTTCATATTTGTACAATCGATAATATATATGCACATGCCATAATCTTAATCATAATTATCTAATAACAATCATACAAGTATGATTTATGATTAGTATACTATGCATTAATATATATATATATATATATATATATATATATATATATATATATATATATATATATATATATATATATATATATATATATATATATATATATATATATATATATATATATCATACTAGTATGATCTATGTAGTCAATCATTTAAATGAGTGATTGGATAGACGATCTCAGGTAATATTATATGCACCAATCTCATTGTCTGATATATGTATTGTACTAATACAATCCATATATTTAATCATTTAAATAAGTGATCAAATAAATGATCTCAAGTAATATTATCTGCACCTATCGTAATATCCAATATGCATATCACATTAGTCTGATCACTAGTTACATCATATTGATTATTCTAAAAATTATACTAGTATTATCTAAGTAGAAAATTCATAAATTCTTAAGCTGAAGGCCTTTTATTGGCTCTCCTTATAAGCTTATACCAATAGATTTGAATGACTCTTTGATACAATTAGTATAACTAGATTGACGATAATTTTTTACTACCACAACAACCACATGAAACTTACAATATCCACTTTTTTAACCATCTAACGAGCAATACATGTTTTAAGATTGAAACTATGGTGAGATAATACCTTAAAATGAAGTTTTCACAAATCAAGGTTGAAAACTTGCCCTTTTTCTTAAACTCCTCTTTTCTTTTTGATCTTACTAAAATGACACAAGAAATCACTACCAAACAATCAAAGAACTTTCCTTCACTCTCTAAGCTCTTCCTCTCCTTGTTATCCAACTTTCTCATTCATTTTAAATGCCATAACTAGATTTTGGGGCATAGAAGAACGTTTATCCTCTTATTTAATAAAAGTATAAATTAACTATAATTTAATGATAAATCCTCCCTTTTTTTAATCTATCTTAAAAAAATTGCAAATAATCTAAATGGTCTCATAAAAACTCCAAACCATATACATTTGGATTCCTTATGATAAGATCTTCATAGTGACATTTAAACTTAAAATATGGCTATCACCATCTTGGCACACTTTTCAAGACACCCATTAGATAAAACATTTTTAGGTTTTTTAGATCTAGAATACACATATCTAATATATGAAACATAATTATAGAAAAAATAATTAAAACAAATTTATTGGATTACTACAACATCCACATTATTTGAAATAAAATATGTTAAAATAGGTTGAGCTAATCATCATAGGATTAGTAAGTGAAATAACATAGTCACTATACAAATTTCACACATTTTAGATCTTGCATGTGAATAAACAAAAAAGCAAGCATTATAAGTACATAATAATACTAAATACATAGCTTATGGAATTATCATGTTATCAAATTTTTTTTAATAGTCTCAAAGGTCCCTTGATCACTTGTTTAAATCACAATTTATTATATTCCATTTTAATTGGCCCACTCAAATCTTTTCCAAATTTTGGTGGTCCCTTTAACCTTTGTCAACTTTTAAAACCCTTGTTCTATTTACCTTGGCTTTCATCTCTATAATGTTTAGTCAATCAGGTTAACATTACCAGACTAGTGTACACTCTTGTTGACTCTATTTGTCTCACATTATACTTTTTTTGGGTCCTATTACCTAACATAATCCCTTTTGAATCCTTCAAATGGCAGTCATATTTTCATAAGGTTGTCACAAAAGGCCTCATTTTCTTAGAGAATTAAGCATGATCAAATTTCATAATTTTGTTTAGCAAGCTCTTTGTATGCTATATTGAGAGTCTATGATAACCTTGTTATCTTTGTAATTTTATAATAATTTATTTATGTTCTTTTCTTCTTCTTCCACTAGCATTCACATCCATATTCTTAATTAATAAAATACATGTAGATAACTAAAAAAAAGAAGCCATACAAATTAAAAAATTGCATAGAATCTCCATCATGATTTTTTGAGAATTAAAACATAGATGATTATGTTTCATAACAATAAGAATCAACCATATGCATTAAAATTATATATAATTCCTATACTAAGGAACAATATCAGATAATTGTAATGGAACTTCACGAAATGAAAAATTAACTACAAAAAATGCTTGAAAAAGGTGGAACATTAATTGAAAAAAAAACTCAAAAGCTTAAGGTTAGGATAAGGAATTACAAAAATTCAAAACCCCAAATGACTTCATTTTGAATGAGGCAAATTTCAAAATTAGATTATATATTCTTGCTAAAGAAGAATGAAAGAATATTTTAATGCATGAAACTCCTTAAATAAGTTATTTAGTACATATTTGAATGTCCATGATGTATCAGAACATAAAAAACCATATTTGATAAAGTGTCATCCAAGAATCATGAAGGTATAGTTATATATTCTCTCTATGAGTAAATATATGATGAATCCTACAATTGTGGTAGAGTATGATCTAAGAATCATGAAGGGACAACCATATTTGAGCTTTGAAAAAATATCAATAGGATTATGGCAAAGAAAATAATGTAATAAATGAAAAAGGCTATCTTAATGGTCAAATTTTAATGGGTTAATTATTAGGAACCAACGATACTAATTTTGCAAAGTTGTTTCTTGGACTTAAAATAAGAGGGTAAAAATTTAATAAGTAAAATAATTATTTTTTAATCAAAATATTGAAACTAAAGAAAAATTATTAAAGAAACTAAATGTTACACCCTTGTGTTTGATGAGTCAAGCATAAATGTGTATATTTTATTTGGGCTTGATTTTAAGTAAAATTGTTACTAATTAATTAAATCAAGCCATGTATTTTAGATATCTAAAATAATGGTCTCTAAGGGCCTTGAGGTCATGGCATACTTCAAGAAAATTTGAGACATGCACAAGATTTTTTATAATTGAATTTCTTTTTATTTCTCTTGAATTTGATATGTCCAAACTTTGAGATTATGAGGCACACTAGTAGTATTAATATTTAAAAATATTATAAAGTTATTTAATACTGAATTTTGATTTTTGGGCCAAGCATATTTGACAAAATGTATAGACATTGGTATTTGATTTTTTAATATTGCTTTGGAATTGTTTTTCATGAATTTCTTTTCATAGTTATTTAAATAACTTATAATACTATAAGAATATAAAATTATCTTTATACATTTATATTCAAATTTTTGGCATAAAAATTTCTCAAAAATACCCTAAAACAGCTGAAGTCTTGGGAAAATGCACTGTAGCAATGGGCGGGTCGACCCGGTGCGAAAACAGCCCGTCCAGGTCTTTTAGAAATTAAAAATTTAATTTAAAAATAAAAATTTGGTTGACCCGAGAAGGCCGAGCCAAGCCCGCCCAAAGCCCGCCGAGAGGAGCTTGGCTAGCGCTGGTCAACGGTCAAATCAACAGTGCCTGGCTAAGCCAAGCCCGCCCAAAGCCAGCCGAGAGGAGCTCGGCTAGGTCAAACTGCAGCACGGTCAATAGTCAATGAACAATGCTTGGCTAAGTCAACCCGAACCAGGTGATCAAGTCCTGGTCAAGGAAGGGGGGAGCCAACCCCAAAGAGGCTCGCAATGTAAACAGGGTGGATTTCTTATATAGTGCTCCAACACTTCCGCATACGCAATGTGGGACTAAAAATCCCAGTTTCAGCCTTCGCGGGATCCAATGGCTCAGATCAAGCCCACCCGGATCCAACGCACAGGATTCATCCCGTAAGGTAAAATCTGTGTCGTTCATCTTTGTGCCCGGATCCTACGCACGGGATTAAATCGCGTAAACGGTAATCGCAAGATTTAATCCGTGTCGTTCGATTACGCGCCCGGATCCAACGCTCTGGATTAAGCACGAACAGTAAAATGCGTAAATCAATCTGCGCCGTTCGTTTTTGGGCCGGGATCGGACGGTGGCTGCTTTCCGTCCGTTGCCCAAACGACTAATTAATTTTTGGAGCCGTTGGGGGTGTTTTTAGAACTCAAATTTGAGCTCTATAAATAGGAAAAATTGATGTATTTTTCTGTTTAACCTTTGCTAAATTTTTCAAAGATTTCAGATCTCAAAATTCGAGCACTCAAGCAAAAACGGTGCATCCAAGCTCAAAAAGCAAAGCAGCAAGAAGGCTATTGGAATTAGAGATTTTTCAATTATTTCTCAATTTATATCTCTCTAATTTGTCGATTGAGTGTGCCTCCTCTTTTCTCCTATTTCTCTTAAGTTTTTTGCCAATCGTTGTACCTTTCGTTTTGGGACAAGGGCATCCCGGCAGTAGTGCTAAAGCCCCGGGTTTGAGTTAAGCCCGGTAAAAACTCAAGTAGATTTGGGATTAGCCGAGTAAAAATCCCAAGTAGGTTTGAGGTGAACCGTACGAAAAACCTCACTTGTAATTGGTGCATTTAGTGGATTTTTCCCAACACCGGTTGGGGGTGGACGTAGACTCGGTTTTGAGTCGAACCACTTAAAAATTTGTGTGATCAACTCTCTTTACTCTTGCTTAAAAGTTTTTTAAGTTTAATTTCAAAATTCATAAAATTTTAAATACACAATTCACCCCCCCCCCCTCTTGTGGGATTTCCTTAGCATGAAACACTTCACTAAATGAGATTAAAAATTATGAAATTTATATAGAATATAGGGCTCATGGATAGCTCATTTTAAAATTGGTTGACAAAGTTTTGAAGTTATTTGGATAGAAAAATTAAAAAGTATGAATATAATGTTTTATTAAAACCTTTTTTTAATTACTTAAACTCTAAATTAATGAGAAGATGTGAAATCCTAAAACCCTTTGCATATAATGAGTTGTCAAAAGTGATTCCTTACATTTGACATGAATGTTTAAGAGAAAGGAAAAATAATCCATTAGAAAATGGGAAGGGCAAAAAGGTGGGTCAAAAACATTATAGAAGAACATAAATGAGATTTAGGAAGAAACTTGGGAGAAGCTATGGGATCCAGAAAGAAGGAAACCTTAAGCTTGGTTTATTCCATCAAAGATTATAAGGTAGATATGTTTTGTAATTCACGATGCATTATTTGATGCTTAATGTAGTCCAAATGAGTGTCCTTCTATTATATTGTCAATGAACTCATGAAAAAGCTGATTAATTTGGAATTCTTGTCAAAGGAAATTTATGTAATTCATGTTGCTTCTAATTTGCTATGTGAGCTACTACAAATGATTGTTCTTATATGTATTATGATTAAATTCTTGGCGAGTTGGATTTTTTTATAATTCATGTTAGTCATATTACACAATTTAGAGTGCATTCATTTAGTCTTTGATATATTACAATTATATCACTTCTTTTATTGAACTCTTACAATTATGTATTCTATCATGATTATCTTGCTTTCTTAATAGTCTATATGATTACATTCATTTGGTATGGTGAATGGAAATAAAGAGAATCTTGGTGATAATAAAAGAGCAAGAAAAATTTGCATAAACTATTTTTTGAATGATCATGGTCAATCATTTAGGAAGAATGGGTTGTTATTATAAAAATTTCCATGAAATAAAAACAAAACTTAAGAGATATTGATGTCATATTTTGACAGAATATCTCTGAAAGTGGTATGCCAAAAAGGACATGACCCTTAAAGGTAGACCTAATTGTAGAAACAATAAATAGTGTAGGTCCGAACTAATAATGAAAGACATGAGTTATATGGTAAAAAAAGATCAAAAGAGTAATTTGAAACAAGATATAGAAATAAGAGAATAAAGTTTTCAAAGATATAGATTCACATTATTATATTTGACATATGTTACTTATTTACTTAATCATGATAATGCCTATCATTCTCTTATTTCCCATAGATATGTTATAGATCTAACATGCGATATAATCCAACATTGTATTGACTTGCATGTGATTATGCAATTCTACTTATTAAGTATGTGGTGGTTGGCTTGTCGTATTTTTGAATTAAATATTCCAAGTAAATTACATGCACATCAAGTGACTTTAAGGGAGTAGTCAGTGACGATGATACAACTAGATCTAGAACTTGGTTTACCTTTGTATAATAATGTAATAGAGTTAAAACTTTTGGCATTGTCTTAAGCACTATTGTGTTAGCATGATTTGGACATATATTACATCTTTATATTCAACTATAAACAATATTAACAACTTAGTGTGGTTTACTTGCACATAAAAGTTGTGGTTTTATCTCCTTCAAATTATTGGTCTATGCTTTTAAAAAGAAAATTTTATTCCCTAAAATAGTGGTATTTAATAAAGGGTTTAGATAAAGAATAAAATTGTTTAGGTGACACCATGAGCACCACTTGTTGGAATTAAAGCATGATTAAATCCTAATTTGGCCTAATCCCTTAAACAATTAGGAGTAAATAAGTTATGTGGCAATAAGAGCACCACACATAGACCTTGGATGTTTTTTGGGTCGACTTTTTTTATAAATGAACCTCTATCATATTTGTTCCTTATATCAAGAGTATGCTACAAAAATTTACTATGTAATAAAAAATTTAATATTACGACATTTTAAGTAACAATTTCTACCAACAAGTCCACATAATCTAAACATGACTTCAATTAATGCTCATGAGATGTTATTCAAGAAAACTGCTAGATTAGATGCAACAATAAATGTTACAATTGTTGAGGTTTCATTGTAGCAAGTTTCCATATAAGATATTGACACTTCTCTTTTTATGTCTATTCTATAATAGGTCTTATGATTATTTATTCTATTTGAGATTTTGTTAGGATAAACTATCTAATGACTTATTATTGTTGAGATTCCTATGAGATTGACCTCGTTGTCACTTGTTGATGTTGAGATTTTACCTAATCAAATAACTATATGCTGATAATATTTTTATCATTTTTGTAAATAAGTATACTCTCTTCACTCCACTAATTTGAACCAAAGGTTGACATATTTTAAGAAGAGGGCTAATGTAAGCCACAATTATTATAGTTGAGTTTTATGATGTCCAATCATGTTGAGTCAATTTGAACTTGAGCATTAGGCTCAACAAAATCTGTAGGATAGGAGCTTCAAGTTTAATCTTACATGGTATAGTTAGCAAACTTGTTCTTATTGAACTATCAATCTCAATCTATACATCAAAACAATTGATCTCCATGCTTCAAACATTTGATTTGAGCATCGTGTTGACAGTTATTCACTAAGTCAGATGGTAGCAATTGAGACCATGCTAGCATGCCTTGTTCATACTAACACATCAGATGTTTTATTCCTTGGATTGTACAATGGTGACAAAGAGACTACAATACACAATTTCTAACATTATTGATCAAATAGACATACAATCCTTCCAAACGATAGGGCATATGCATATTCCATGTGTTTAGCTATATGTTAGTAGGATTGTCCCCCTCATTTGAAGCCTATTAACCATCATTTTTAAAGCATTAAAAGGAAAATTCAATGAACAAAAAATTGTAGCTATGCTATAGAAATAATTGTGTTCAAAGTTATTGTAATCCGTAAGTTCTTTGGACTATAAACTTTTGAGTTTTTTGGATGTATTACTTTTTATTAGGTTAGTTAGATTTCTTTGATTTAAATTTGAGTTTAAAATTTGAATTAGTCTTATATTTAGTTGAAATTCTATTTAATAGATGTTTACAATTACATCTAATAAATGCCATATTTGAGATATTATGAGGAATCAAATTTTTAGTTATCATCCTTAGTGATTTTCTCATTGTGTGATTGATCCTATTTTTTGTACGACACATGGAATTATCACCACATGCCCATCACCATTTGCTTGATTTCATACATTACGTAATATTTGTCACCACCATTAGGGTTCCCATACAAACCTTCCTCAGGAGCCTCTTATTGCAACAATCCAACTGTTGACATGTACACTTGTCTTATATCAACTTTTCTTTTATGTTACAACTCCAAGTACGTTTGTCATTTTTGGCAAAATTTAAGCCAAATATCTAATCAAAATGTAATAAGTAACTCTCTCCCTTACATTGCATAATTGGTCCAATCTTCTTGCCATGTGAAAAGAATTCAAAGTTATGATGCCAACGTGGTTTGTTACGTGTACTCTTTAATCACCTCAATTCTTCTTTGTTCGACATCTCTATCTTTATATCATGCCAACCCCAGAAACCATTATTAAAAAACAGCAAGAGGCTGTACTAATGGAAGTGGTGCAGCATACTGTGATGTATCGTCATGGCATTACTTCAGGAGTGACATGTAGAATATAAGATCCTTCCATTTCTTTTCAGCACTCGAGAAGGACCTTAAGTTCTTTTTGCTCAATTTGGTAAACTACTGTTGTCGCAATGATGTGAAGTTACATGGCTTTAAATTCAAGATCCCTACATTATTTGCCAGCTATTTGTTTCATTATATTCCTTGTATTATGCAGGTTTTGTTTTAGCTTCTACAGTAAATTGGCTCACTAAAGTAGAGAGAATTATTCAGCTTCTATAAAAGTAGAATTTGCTATAGAAGGAATAATACAAGTGGAGGAGACTCATCAACTGCTTCAAAGGCATTGCAAACTATTATTCAATGTATAAGGAAGTATTATGAAATAATTTCGTTCAAAAGGTATATTAAGAGTTGGGTTATCTATCGTAAAGAAATAAACATATTATTCACTCCCTTAGTGACTTTTATTCACCAATTTTGTGGGTGCTTTACTGAAAGAGAGTTATGTGTTATTGGGAGAAAATAATTCTTGCCAAAAAGTAGAGTCCTTTGATCACTGACAATGGCTCTTAGAAAACAATGGAGGTTCGCTTTATTTGCAAAAAGTGCATGGACATCTTTTTATCATAGGAAAAAATAATTTGCTCATAAGCTAAAATGCTCATATTTGTAAACTCAGCTAAAATGGCCGATAATCCATTAGTCCAATGGTTAAAACTGAATTTTGATGAGAACAAATTTCTTTGATGCTCCTCATTTTGATCTAATACATTTACTTAATATGCATTTTAAGTAACTCTATGTAATGTAAATTATTATTAAATATAAAGAAGTATTATATTATAATTTTCTCTAGCCAATAGGTAT
This sequence comes from Vanilla planifolia, assembly GCA_023846275.1. Classification (NCBI taxonomy): domain Eukaryota; kingdom Viridiplantae; phylum Streptophyta; class Magnoliopsida; order Asparagales; family Orchidaceae; genus Vanilla; species Vanilla planifolia. Next base: position 30,205,905 of record CM043869.1, on the reverse strand, counting down.
ATTAAAAAGTGCGTGGTTGGATTGTTGAAATAATTATATCAAAGTAATGAAATTATATAGATCTAGTGGAGCTCAAGATGTAAAAAGTTCTTTTATCATAAATTTAGATCAAATCATAAGAAAATGTCCCCTAAATAGCTCATAAAGATTTTATTAAGATTTTTAGTATTGTTGTTTGTTATCAAGCTAGGATAGGTCATTTATGAGACCCAAAAAGACTTATTTGTTTTAATGCATCTTTCAATTATTTATATTTTTTTATTATTTTATTAGAACAAATAGAATTATTTCTTTGTACTTTTGATTAGGGCTCTTTAACCATGCATGTGAATAGAAAGAAGAATTTTCTTTTGGTCATCAATTGAAAACCGCAAGGTTGAGGATATTAAATGTGTTATGATTTTTTTCTACATATATGTTTGTTGATTTATTGATTTAATGTTATCAAACATTTGTGATGCTATGATTAATATACATTATGTTATTATAAAAGTACATGAAAATGTAAAAAAAATTAATATAGGAGATTTAGTCTAATTTGAAACTTTGGGATGGCATTAAAAACAAGCAAATAAAAAAAAAATCCATCCAATTTAATCCGATCCCCACATGAGCAAAAAGGCCTGGTAGGAGTTTACCCTTAGATTTTTTTTTTAATTCAGACATTCATGGCTCACTAGTTGAACTAATCTCCTTCTGCCCACACCACTCAACATTTCTACCCAACTTGAAGTGCCCACACAAATTTGCTAAATCTAATTCAATCTATTGAGACCTCCATGGCATGCTTAAATTGGTAAACTGTGTTAAATTAGACTAGAATCCCATAGGCCAAGTCTTTATTTGTGAGCCATACATCAAATTGCTTTTCAGAAGTCGTTGATCAATATTTGAGGCATATTTTTTTGTCATGCTACTTGATTTATATTTGATGCTAGACTCTTTGAATAATTTGATAATGCATTTACTTATGTTCCCTTAATACTCAAAATATCTCAAAACCATTGAACCTAAATCTTAGGGTTTGAAGGTTAGTTTTGAGTAACTTGTTTCACAATAGTAGTTTAAAGAGGTCTTTTTCTTACGAAAGTTTTTTTAAACCAAATGATTCAATTATTTTATGACAAATCTTTGTATGGATAAGAATCTTTCAAGGACAACTTGTTAGTTGTGGTAAAAGAGTAGACACTACTAAAGATATGGTTGAAATTCTTGGTCTTCCATATATGGGTGCTTTAATTTGGCCAAAGCACATGAGTGCCAAAATTTATTGAATTAGTGAATACTACAGTTAGAAATTTATTGAAATTGAAAATAAAAAGATTATGACACCAATTTCAAGAACCTGAGCTATAATAACCCTTAAGCAATTAGAATACACCTTAATTCCTTAGCAATTGAGTTTTAGAAGAATGGTGTAATGAGAGGCATCATTGGTACACCCCCACATAAAGAGGATATTGATGATGTCAATGAAGATGATAAGGATGAGAACAATTCAAATTATGAGGTCGACAATGAGAAGCCACTTATTGTGTAGAGTGAGGGTGGCTTGGAACATGTGCAAGGTGTTATGCTCACATAGTGCTAGAGTTTTGAAAAGTGATTATGAGTAGACCTGATAGGATGTAGCTAGCATTGATGACCATTGTGCATATTTTCATCTCAACCTTCCTCCTCCTGTTAGCTAACAATGATGATTCTATTCCTTTCAAAAAAAAAAAAAAACAATGATGATTCTATGGATAGCTCACTCAAGATCTTGATTTAGTACTTGTTCATTTTCTAATATAATCTATAGTAGTTTCCATTGTACATATACCATCTAGATTAAGTTTGTCCTTTCAATTTATTTTGTTAACATATCTCCTTGGCATGGTTTGAGCCTTATTCAATTTCTTGTGTTGATGGGTTGTATTTGAATGGCTTGTACTAAGGCATTGTGTTAGTGAGAATTTGTGTCCCACAATAGGCATAGTGTCAATGATAGAATGGTAAAGCCTACTCCTAGATTTGGCATTGAAGTGTGCTGTAAGGATTTGTCTACTTGCTTAAGTTGAGTGAAGAAGTACTTGTAGTATTGTTAGGCTAAAGTATGTGCTTAGAGGTGGATGCAGACCAAAGGGTTATGGTCAAATCATCAAAAAATTCTTTATATACTTTTCATACATTCAACTTTGTTTTAATACTTTCTTACATGCTCAAATTGAATAACAATCAAAATTAGCAACATCTTAAATCAATAGAAATTGTTCAAGCTAAATTCACTCCTTTTTTTCGGCATGCTTATGGAGTAACACTATGTTGTATTGATCAGAGTTTTGCTTCACTACGAAAAAATAATTCTTGCTAAAATAACCTTAAGAAAATAGGGTTCTGATCAGGTTTTTCTACTGCATCAGAGCTCTGATACTCTTGCGATCAGTTCAATTGTTGAATTTTGCTCCCAATAGGTATTGGGGACTTTGAAGCTGCTGCCTTTATTCTCCCATATAGTTCTTTGTTGTAGGGCAATGCTTATTGCGTTTGCGTGGCAAGCTATTTGTTAAAAAATGAAATACTTTATGAATATTGAATCAGAATAGCCCAATATTTACACCGGATGCATCAGTTTCCAAGGCATGATTTCGATAAGTCGGGTAGTCCAAGAACTTGAGCAGTGGTGAAACAAGACTCACTCAGTTAAGTATTGAGTCACAAAATGTCCTAATTATTCAATGCCTTCGGTTTAAAAAAAAAAAAAAAAAAAAAAAAAAACTAGTAGTTAACATTCCGTAGGCATTCTACAATCAGCTCGGGTTCATCCATTGCATGGCTTAAACAAGTAGACAATCAGATCGAGAATCCATATTGATTTTTCAGAGGCAACCACTTCTCTTTCTGAGCTTCTTGAAGCAAAGGGCACCCCAGATTTGTTAATTTTGATGTAATTTATTTGAGTAGATCACTGTAAGCAGTTAACGTTCATCTGCAACATTTGAAAAGCATGCAAGACAAATGCATAATTAAAACGAAATAAAATAGCTCTCTCACTTAGTTTGAATAAGCTGCTCTTGTTTTCTTGCTATGTGACCGGAAGTTGATGTCATGGTTGCCAGTAAGGTTTGTTACATGTCCTCTTTGGACATCTTAAATCTTGTGTCCAATGTTTGCATTTCCGTCTCAGAGGTGATACAAAACACAGCACAACACAACATTGCTTAGCATGCAAAGATAAGCCAATGACAAGCTATGTTAAATGTGAAATCCCTTAGATGAGAAACTAATATGACCTAGACACACAATAATGGAACAATAATGAAAAAGTGTAGAATAAAGCTTTTAACCCAAAACGATCAACACATCTTATATGGGCCACCTATACGATATTTCTTTGCACCTTACCATTTGATATATTTATTTTCTCAAGAAAATAGGCACATATGTATTCAACTAGAACACCTGAACTCGAAGGCATGCTAATGAATGATATGATGTAGATCAAGCATAACTCTAGTACAATAAGATACAATTCTTTTTATATGAAAGATAAAAATTTATAATATAACTTATAATTGTGTTTTGCTCGAAAAAGGGCATAAATATCAAGTTTTCTTTAATAAATTTTAATTCTCATTCCTTAATAAATTTTAATTCTCATTCTTTGAGAGTAAAATAGATAAGTGAATAGTCATATATTCTTTATATTGATAGGATATTAATGCCTTTTAAAATACAATAGTAAAAAAAGTACAATGAGTTCTTAACACATAGAATCATACACATAAAAATGAACATAAAAAAAAGACAAATAGTTGTATTGAACATAAATTATATTATATTACTTTATCTTATTAAGTTGATTTCTCTTATAAACAAAAAATTTATGAAAGGATTTATATCCAAGTTTAAGAAATCGATCTACCTACCGTTATCTTTTTGTCATCACTATATTCCTACTCCAATTCTTCATTTTTAGCCTTTTCTATATATTGTTAAAGCTCTCAACATAAAAGCTATATTAAACTAACTCAAAAATTCTTGTAATATTATATTTTCCTTGTTTTATTGGTTTTCCAAAATAAAATTCTTGTAATATTTCTCTTTTCATTTTCTACAATTCACACAATTCTCTTAACCAATGTTTACAGTTTTTTTTATCATTTTTGACAAGAACAATTTTGTGCTTTCATTAAGCCTTTTGTTTCTCTTCATTCAAAAGGTAGGGAATAATAATCAGCATCCTTCTTTTTTCAAGACGTTAGGGAGGTATATTCTTAATATTGCAATAATCTTCTTTCTCTTCAATTGGCATGAATAAATCAGCTAATAGAAGTCCAAACTTTCCAATCTAAATGGAGACAACCCCCCTGTGCCACTGTAGCCTATGCATGAACTACCCCCTTGCCGGTGCCACCCCTGTAATATTTGATTATTTTATGATTTGATAGCTGATACTCCTTTTACGTTACATTCTATCTCTACTACAAATTATTAAATGACCACTCCAGAAGCCTCATTTCCTGCAATAGTGCCTAATTCATTTATCTTTCAGCCTACTATTCTCCCTTTATTCCATATCAAAAACATCATCCTAAAGGCAAAAATAGCCAGTTTTATTCACAATTACAGAAGGTCAGACATAAGGCATGAAGATGAACCAACTTGACATCTTCGTCACCTTTTTGTGAAGAATAATCTATTTCCATTAGAAAGGAAATGCCCCCATGATATTTATCATCCACTTAAGAAATGGAACAGCTTAGTTTCCCCTAACATTTCAAATTTATACATAGGCTAATGATGCAAGTGGTCATGCCGTTGCCTTTGAATTGAATAGACAACTTTTGTGTGCACTGTCATTGCAAAGTGGCAAGTTTTCTCTCTTCTACTTTGGGCCTGCTTGAGATAGGTTCTTGGGATTTTAGGCAAGATCAATAGAGTCATTTGCTTAATAAGGAAAGAGTATATCAATGTTTTCTCTATTACTTGTTAACTTAGAAGAATGAATTTGGATATTTACAAATTTAAGGTGGGGAGTGCTGAATCATTGCAAGCTTCACCAATTAATATAGCATGAGTATCATAAAAATTATAGGTTGTAGCTATGATATCGACCATCTGCACTCAGGAAAGGCTATGTTTATCATGCAAGACACAAATGTCATTATTTTTTATGTTTTATTTTTTAAATAATTAATAATTTTAACATCTACATTTATTTAAATTTCATTTTGATAATTTTTAAATATAAAGATTTTATTTGAACTTATTATTCAAATTATTCAAAATTTAGCTTTAAATGTATCATATTTGATTAGTTTTATTTTTAGGATAGTTCATGTTAGGATTAATTTGCTAAGAATTAGATGAAGTTGTTAGCTTTTGGATTTATAATTTCATCATAGTAATCAAATGACATATCTCAATAGCTCAAGGTTAGAGGTATATAGTTATAGAAGATAACTTGCATCTCATTTCATATACTTATATTCATCTCATATACTCATTCTTATATTCTCATATTTCTTAATGTTTTCTCTAATCCATTATGCTAATTAACATAAATGATTGCACATAAATGCTAACATGACAATCTTATGTCTAGAATAAAATTATATGATAAAACTCATAATAGAATGTTGCGTCATTGTTTTTTTCACTATTTGTTTAATGTTAACAAAATTATTACATTATTTATACTAATATTTGTCTTAAGTGATTTTAGAACATGCATCTCAAGATTAATCATGTTAATCTAATGAAGAGCTTAATCAATTGATTATAGGGTAATCCAAAAATGAAAACATGTCAGAATGTTAGTGGCTTTGCACAAATTTGATTCAACAAACAAATCTTAGAGCATTTAATCCCAACTTTTGGTTTAGTAGTTATCCATATGGAGCTCATCTTTAACACATTACTTTGGTTAGAATTATTTAACCTATCACTTGATATTTATATAATACATAGGATTGCATTTAACTTGCTCATATATGGTTCACATCTCTATTCACTTTCGTATAAGTCAATTAATGCCCAATTAGTTGACTAATTATGAGAACAAAATGCTTCAAGAGTTATAATAACCTTAGGTTTGATGTTGAGAAGTATTGAAATCTTGTTGATGCAAACAAAGTTCTCAACATATATATATATATATATATATCATACAATAAGATGTTCTTCATTGTATTTATATGTCTTCTTAATCTTGTTATATGTCATAAATCATCTATAATTAAGTTGCATGTCATAAAGTTACGATGTCCTTATCATATTGATATGATATTACATGCATCTTAAGCTAATCTGATCATTTCATATAAACTCCTTTATTAATAGAGTATGAAATTAGTTTTCTTTGTTCTACCTTTTTATTATCATACAATACAAAATAATTATTTGTACTAATACGATCACTTGTTTCCATAATGAAGTTCAAATGTCTTAAGAGAAAAAATGATAAACTATTGTCGAAAAAATATGATTATGTACATTGTATGAGTACGATATCTCATCATGAAAAATAGTTAAAAAAAGCATAAAGTAGAAATGTTCAAATGGCATCATACATTTACAATCCCTGATTGCATAAGTATGATTATCTTAGAAAACTAAAATGCATAAATAAAATGACTTTATATAAATATGATATTAGTATCATATAATTATGTATTATTTGGTTTGGTGCTCTCATGTAAAGGTGACTTAGTATTACAATTTTAGGTCACATAAAAAAATTCTAGGAGCTTAACATTTGAAGACCATAATTGAAATCTTTTAACCAAATTCACCCAACCTAAATACTCAAATATTTCACAATAAAAGATTAACAGTTCAAGTAATCTACAATATTTTGGAAGAAAAACTCTCTTATTAATTTAATGGCTATTGTAAGAAAGTTTTTAAAAAAAGGTTATTTAAGTTTGTAAATCATTAAGTGAAAGTGTAAGGTAAGTGATATGTCTCCTAAATGTTCTTCCTCTGAGCCATTAATAGCATAGCTTATTTTTTGAGAGTCGTAATAACAAAAATTGATGCACAAGAGTGGTAATGAATAAGCAAGAAAGAAGGAGATGAGGGTTTTGGGCATAAGAGGATGAAATTCTTAAAAAAGATGGGATTTCATTAGAAGATTCAGATTACTATATTTATCATTATTATCTTTTTATATAGAGGTTTGGATATAGTATTTTACTACAAAATATATATTTTTTAAATTTTCATAAGATACCTAAGATTTTGACCAAAATCTCAAAATTTATAAATTTCACAAAAAAATCATGCCATTAAAGGCCTATCTACACATGCATGACTTATTGCATGATGACCACACATTGACACTACTCACACACATAGGTACTTTTACCATGCATGGATAGTGTCTTGTCATGTGCTCATTGACTGTGCAATGTGGTAAGTTCACTAACCATGTGGTGCAATATGTTCACTTACTATTGGCACATGGGTTGTGCACATAATAGGTGGCACGGTGAATGCATGTACAATGTATATTTTGTTGTCTCATGTGGTCACATACATGTAGTTCCTGCGGGCTTCCAGCACACAACATCTTTCTGTTGACACACTTAAGGCTCTAGTCATAACATGTGACATGTGTGTTGCAGCATGCACTCTAGCAAATCTCTATTGGTGTAGTTATCATTGCTTTGTGCTGTAATGATAATTTTCATTGTTTATCACCCCTTGATTTTTTTCTCGATTTTTAATTTCTTGATGATTTAATAATCTTATAATTGAGCTCTTGATTATTAAGTAAAATATACAAGTAATGTTTAAGTGATTTATTCTAAACCCAAATCTATATTTATCCTCAACTAAGTAGCTAAGTTTCCAAGATTCACTCTTATTTTACCCCAAAAAAGTGGGATCAACTTAAATAATAACTACTCACTTTTCATCATAGTTAGGTAGAGGTCAACCTACATAAAAACCACTTCTTTATTATTTCTAAGTATGGGCTAGCCCATGCAAAAGTCACTTCTTTTTTATCACAACTAGGTAGGTGTCAACCTAAACAACAAGCAAAAGGATCTAATAATCAAAAGACCCAAACAAGTATAAACAAAACATTCAAATAAAGAAATTTTTTTTATAACCTAATATAATTTAATTCAAGAGGCATGCTACTATGGTATTAAAGTAATGTGAAGATATGTAATGAAGATATAGAAAGTTATTAAGAAAAAATGCAACTTAACTCAATTAAGAAAGGTTATAATAAATGATACAAGATAAATGTCATGGTCTTCCACTTCTCTCTTCCAATGAATGATGATTTCCAAGTTAAGTTCTTTTTAAAGTGTGCAAAAGATCATTAGCCTCTTCTTTTTATATTTGGATGCCTTTAAAATACTCTTTCTAAACTCTCAAATTGCTTTAAAATGCTATTTAATAGTTATATCAAAAACTAGTCAAACTAGTTATTACTCACACCCTGAGTATATTGTATTATATGATCCAAGTAAACATACAAGCATGATGCACTACTAAACACATTGTCCAATCAATCACCATTATTTGATTAGTACTTTTAACACAATATAGCTATATCGTATGGATATGAAGAGAGTATCATATGATATGAATAGAATAAAATTTCTCATGTTCAAATTCTTAGCCCTCGAGAAAGTATTGTATGATGCAAGATCATACAATATGATAAGTGCTATGACATGCTCACATATATTGATCAAATGATGTCATATTTGTACATAGATTATATTGATATGATGAAAATCTACTCAATATATGACTAAATCCTAATAGTAAGAACTTGGTGAAATAGTACCATATAGGTATGATAATGATATCCTACAAGTATAACCAAAATCCTCTTAAACATATCCTCAATGCTTCATTACTGAGTAATGATATAGTATAGGTATGAAAGTTATATCATACACATATGACAAAAATTAGTACATTAGTAACTCATTATTAAGATTATCGTACAAAGATGACTAAATCATTTATTGTAAAAAGCTTATTAGCCCCATAATTCTTCAAGATTCATTTCACTTGGTCTAATCCTCTATCTAATCTTCCAAATGAATATATCATATAAGAATGTAATATGGTATCACATTGTATGAGGATCAGTAATTCTAAACCTTAACAAGCACCTCTTAAGTAAACTATTAGTATACTTGTACGACAAGAATATCATATTTGTACAAATAGTATAACTTATATATATGCAATAGGATTACTTATGGTTAATGCTTTGTTCGATCTTATGAAATAGTTAGTCATATTGTATGAAGGTGAGAACATACAAGTAAAATTCATCTTTCAATTCCTACTTAAATAGGTAATGATAAATTATGTAATTTATTATAGATGCATGTTTTAAGCCATAGAATATGAATATAAATAATCTAAATGAATGAAGGCCTTAAGCTAAAATCTTCATGAGTGAAATAGATTATTTAAAAAAACTTTAACACTCTCACTCATGCCTTATCAAAATCTAAGTATCTCAAGAAAAGTGATATTGATTTTAAAAAATAACTTAGTGAAGATTTTCACCAAGGTTGTTAATGCTTGTTTCTTTTAGTGTTAGTTACGATTAACACTCAAACATTTTTGTTAATTCTTTGAGTCATCAATTGATCAATCTATCCACATGATTAACTTATGTGTTTTTAAGATACATGATTTAAAAAAAATATTAGGTAAAACATTGATAAACATAACACCATGATTTTATTTTTATCAAATAAGTAATATAATGACCAAAGGGTACAACATGTTGGTTGTATAGATGCATCACTAGGAAGATCTTTCCTTAATACTCATTTCCAATATATGATCCTTGAAATGTAATTTTATAATTATTTTTTAAGACCTCTAGCTAGTGAACTTCTTTAAAATGATAATTTAGCTATTACACCCACCTTAAATGGCATTGAGCTATTAAATGACATAAAGAGAAAAGGCTAATAAATGAACTCGAAAATCATTATGAAGAAGGAATCAAGTTGGGTTTTAGGCCTAAACTATACACATTAAAAATATTCTTCAAACTGGTATTGATTGATTCTATTTTTCCTTATATCATATTCATTGTTGTTGCATCAAAGCTTCTCATTTTTATATGGTGACATTCTTCCACATTATTTAGATATTGTATCACATTGTTTTCACAAGTGATTAGTACAAGTTTTCATATGAAATTGATTTGTACAAACATTAGATCTTTTTATAGCTACTGAGTACTCCTTCAAATTAAGTTGACCCCTAGTTGGCTGTGACAAAAGGAGAGCGGTATTTGTTTAGGTTGATGCTTCCTAAATGTGGTGAAGCAAGGAGTGGTTTTTGTTTAGACTTAGCTTACTTGGCTGTAACAAAATGGGAGTGGTTTTAGGAGAAACTTAGTCATTTAACCAAGGATGGATATAGATCTTGGTTGAGATTAGACTACTTAAAATCCTTGTGTACCTACATGTTTTTTATTGATAAACCTTAGAATCTATTCATATGAAGTTCTTAGAAAACTAATTCACTATTTCTAAAGTAATTAATAATTACCTTTTATTCATATTGAGCCAAAGCTTTTAAATTGTTTTAATGTTTTTAAAGTGATTCAAAATTATTTTAAAACTTATAATTCAAATTCCCCTTCTTATGGACACCATGCTCTCAAAATCTCAGCGAGAAAAAAATCTTATAGAGCATATGAATCTTAATAAAATATATCATCACATCACATAGAGCATGTAAGTTGATAAAATAATCCAAATACATTATCACGTGGTAAGAACTTAGTAACATATAACATCAAAAATGCATAACTTATTGGTTTATTGAATTTTATTTGTTTTGATAATGCCCCTTAAAATATTATTACTTTAACTAATACATTTTTTTAAACAAATTATTTAAATCATAAATATGCTCTATTCATTTTTTATTCTATTTCTTTTTCTATTTTTTAAAACAAAAAGTATTGATCATTATTTTTGATCAAATGCATAATGAAATAGTATTTTATATTCAATCAAACCATTCAATTGATTAGTCAAGCGTTCGATTGGGCTATTCATTAATATTATGTTAAAATGGTCAATTGAATGATCCAATAAGTCATAAGTGTTCTATTTCCCACTTTAATAGTAACATATACATCTCCAAACTAACCTAAACTCATTTAACTAAAAATATAATAAAATCAATTAAAATAATTTATTTAAATACACAACTAACTCTTTCACCTTATTCTTTGTAATTAATCAAATAAGAACCCTTACCAGATCCAAAACTATTATTTTAAAAACTTTGCTCTCGCTTCTTTTGATCTTTCATGTTGATCATCTTCAACTTCAATTATCACTCATCTTCTATGTTGAACCTCCTCAGTTAGCCACACAAAAACTTTACCACCTTAGCTCCCTATTTCTCTCTCTTATCCTCTCACCTTCGTTCTTCATTATCATCTCCCTAATGTCAAATCCTCATGCATAGAATCCCTCCTTCCTAAAGAAATGGAAGTCATTAATAATAAATATTAATACTTTTCATTTTTTTTCTTATTTTTCTTCATAAGCTCATAAGAAATCTATTTAATTTTTGTGTTGACTAAAATTATGATCATTTCTCGACAAGTATTCCACAAAAAATATATTTATTTTCAAAGTTTAAGATATTTAATTTTTTAGTTATTTTGACCTTTAAATCAAGGAATTCATATAGATGACAAAATATAAAAAAATATTTATTTAACAATTCCAAACCCTAATACTTGTGATTAACATCATTTATTCCACATAAAGTTTGTAGTAAGAAACTTCCAAGGTGTTATAGAGTTAAGGAAGCCTTACTAGTACCCTTCTATTGTTGCTCCTTAATGGCAGGACCAGACACCACCATTTAGCTCTCATAATAGCTTTACCCATTAACAACTAGACCAAATGTGATGCCCATTGCATCACTTAAGTTTATTTATTTGTTATTTTATTCTTTTATTAAAGATATCATTTTGTGGATTTCATTTTTAATACCACATTATTACTTAGAGCCTTCCATGTAATGACAAGAAATTTGTAACAACTAAAAAAAATCCAATTTCATCGCAGTAAACCAAACCAACTTTTATTACAATTGTTTGCAAAGGAAGATTAAAATTACAAAAAAATATCCATGTCTTGCTAATGAAGCAACACTTATTTCATATCCAAAAGTCAAAATCCTAATAAATTACTTGCAAATAAAAAGTAAACTAGTGATGCTAAAAGAACATCTCCCTTGATTTCTTCTCTAGAGCACGATGATGTGTATCCAAGTTAATTAAAATATGTTAGTAAAAATAGGTTGAACTAATTATCATAGGCTTATGAAACAAAACTATATAATGATATATGCAAATTGATAAACTTTTGGGTCATACTATATATTGATCCACTACATATCCATGTAAAATAAATAAATAACAAGCATTTTTATGATAAATTAAGTAAATCACAAATACTTTATCCTTTATTTTTGACTATTTGTTTTATTTTTCAACTTTTATTTGTAATTGTTCCCTTATTTCCCTTAAGACTTTTCTTAACCATAACCTTCTTTTCAAATGGTCCTTGGCTAATGAGGTAAATAATCACATATTTAGATGCATAATTATGGAGTATATTAGGCTTGAACTACACCCTTTTTGACATATATTGATTTGTAACTAGTTCCTCTTAGGGAATTACCCATTATCATCGGGTTTCCATTTAAAATCTTTTTTTTGGTAGAATTAATCATGCCATTTAAACACATGCCATCCTTAAAAAACCCCTTTTTCTCTTCTATTTACTATCATATTTTCCTTTTAGCTTGATGTAATCATGTAAAGTGGATGTAACCATATACAATAAGAAGTGCAACATATACCTTGAGATATTAAAAAAATGTAAACATACACATCCATTCAACGACAACACTTTAAAAGGTATTTGATTTGCAATACGTCACAACAACCAATACAATGAATTACATAATTTGCCCACCTTAAAATGCCATAGTATTGGACACTTTGTAAGGTTTCTTTTCCTTTATTTTTGTGCCTGCTCATGAAATTCCATTCCAAATAGTTGAGTCTATTGTCTTTCCTTTCCAACATTTTTTCCACAAGATTTTTAAATTCTTTAGTTAGGAGGCTTCTAAGATACTATTTAATTTTCCTCTTGAACTACCTTGCTTAAATCTTACATGAGGAACCATTTTTGTATGGGCATATCCCCTCTCTCGTTCTCATTGATTAGGTTTAAGGATAATTACAAAATAAATGTTAATTAAATTCTTTAAGAAATTCATGTTATCTATACTTCTTAATCCAAGCAATTTCAAAAATTCATCAAATAAGTTTTAGGATGAGTTACTTTATGAGCCTTACATTCCATGCTAATTTTGTAAGTTTTTTATTCATTTAATAATTTTTTTATAATTCTAATATTTTGATTAAAATAATAATATTTTTCTTATTGAATTTTGATCTCTTGTTTAAGATTGAGTCAACTTTTATTTTTGTAAAATTAGCATCATTGGATTCTTATTAATTTTTCTTTTCATATTTGACATTTTTCTTCATCATTTAGGTGTCATCCCTCACTTTGGATAGTATAATAAATTTTTTGAAGTAAGTAAATTATTAAAATAAAATAAATTTTATAATAAACATGCTGAATTAAATATTCTCTTTCCTTTGAGGTTGTTATAATTTTTTCCTCTCTTTTTTAAACTCAATCTATTGTTATTATAATTTTACCAAATTAATATTCTAAATTAGTTAAGTTTTAAAAATAAATATTGATTTTCTTCTTATACCATATTATGTCATAAATGTCTTCCTTCTCATGGTAATATTGTCTTCAAAATTTAAGACAATGATGTTTTTTGTATCTATTTCTCTATTTCTTCGATGGCTTCTTTTTTTATTAACTACCATTAAACTTTGATCATTAGAATAACCTTTTACTTATTTGCTTTGTTTCTCTTGTTACAATCACGTTGATCATCCTTAAAACCCAAATTTGGTTATACATCTATGATTTTTGTATCATACTCTACCACATGGGTAATAATTGCCACATATTTTTTCAAAGAGGATATATAAAATACATTATATATGCAAAAAAAGGTAAGGCTACTCTATATGCAACCACACAAATCCTTTCAATTATTAGAAATTCTAATAGATCTTTTTTTATTTTTCATCCCTAACTAAATCTATTAACTCCTTCTATAAGGCTCACTTTGAGAATTACATGATTCATTTTCTTGGAATTTTATGTTCCCACATTTACATCATAGTATTTCTTATAATAATTTTGTGCTTGCTAAATACTTTCTCAAATAAGTTGCCCCTTCTCTATTCTTTTAGATGTCACTTCCAATTGAATAAGTGATTTCTTTGATTTATTATACTAACACAATGGTAAATTGATATTTTCTATCATATAATCTCTTAAAGGGAGCCATTTTATTGCTTGATTGGTAATAGAGGTTATATATAAACTCAACTAGAGGTGAATACATAACCTAATGCCTACCAAATTGTAGTATACAAAATATGAGTATGTTTTTTAAAGTTTTTATAGTCCACTAAGTCTGATCATTAGTCTGAGAATGGAAAGCCATGAGAAATTTTAGCTATGTACCAAATTTATCTTATACCTTCCTCCAAAATTACAATGTGAACTTTGACTTCTTTTCTAGTATGATAGATTATAGCATATTGTGTACTCTCATTATTTCGTCCACATGAAATTTAGCTAATTTCTTTGCCTTATATGTCATTTTTATTGGTAAAAGTTATAAATCTTGAAATATTTGCCTACAATTACCCATATTGCATCTTTATTTTCACTACTTTTATGAAGGCAACTACAAAAGTCTATAAAAATCTCATCATATTTTCATATAAGTATAGAAAGAGATTATAGTAATCCACTTGGCTTTGGAGTTTGCTCTTTAATCACATTACAAAATAAGTATTTGCTAACATAATCATTAATATCATTTTTTGTTCCTAGTTCTATGTGTCTTGTGTAGTAAAACCTACCTACATTCTTTCTTATTATGAATGCATATTGATGTAGGACAAAAAAAGGGGGGTATGGCGACACGAAAAGATACGGGATTGTGTGTGTAGATAGAAAAGGAAAGGGAAATGGTAAAAGCTTTAGATTTTGGGATTTTGGTGGAGGGATAGGAAGATGGATAGTAGAACCAATGTCGGGGATAACTTACTGGTGTGGCATCTCACCACTTGGGCCTCGCACCCCTCCTCCCAGTACCAGAGCTTCAGCGAATCAGCACGCCAAAAACTGGAGTGGCGTCTCACCACTTGGACCTCACGTCCCTCCTCCCAGTATCAGAGCTTTGACGAGTCGGCACGCCAAATACACTCAGAGCACTCACGCTCAGAATGGAAACAAACAAACTCAAAAGCTTACATTAACTATTCCCTCTTCTACAACAGAAGAGGACTCCCCTTTATATAGGAATCCATAAGGGTACAAAAGACATTTGACTCATAACATAAGAATACTAAAAGACACATGGGTAAACCAAAAGTCACCTAAAAATAATGAAAATTAAGTTCATGGGAATACAAAAAGACTCCTAATTTCAAACGGCTGGAGGCGCGGCGACGGCTGCGGCGGCGGCGCTGGTCGGCGCTGGTGGGCGCGGGCGCGGGTCGGCGCGGGTTGGCGCTGGTGGGCGCTGGTTGGCGCGGGTTGGCGGGTTGGTGTGGGTTGACGAGCCTGGGCGGGACTCGGGCGCGGGTCTGGCTCGTCGGTCGAACCCGGGTCTGGTTCGGCGGCGGCTCCGGTGGCGGACGGCGCGGCAGGCGGCAGCCGTAGGCGGCGGAAGGAGCCGGCGGCAGGAAAAGTGTTTTTCGCGCTGTTTTGGCTCCTGGGAGTCCGTTTGAACTCCGAATTCGATTCCGAAAGATGTTCCGGAATCCATGTTTCGGCGCATACGTCACTGCATCATTTTTTACTTCATAATATTTCAAAAAATATTTTGAAAATTTAAATAAAAATTGATCCCCCGTTGTTCGTGCAACGCCAAGCTTTGATGTCCGCATCACATATCCTATTCTGAAAGTGGAGAATATTATTCTCATCATTCAAAATGAAATAAGAGTCTGTCCCTCCAAGAGTTTATTAGCTGAGGTCCTATGACTGATCTCCTACAATAGTTAATTGTGTAAAACTACTCTTTTATTATGTAAATATGAACTCATCCTTAATCAATCCATTTCCATGCATAACTTTGTTCCTTTTAGAATTCTGATCAGCTGTTTAAGCTTTCTCTTTTTATTAGAGCATTGTCATCACTTTGGTTTTTATAAAATGATATATGATATATTATCATAAAATTATATCAATTTTTATAATATTGTTCATCTCAAATTTAATTTTTTTTAGTAAATATGTATTGTAGAGTTTGCAACATAATATAACTATGTGCTCACCTCACATAGATAATGTCTTTATATCTTTAATGCAAAGATAATAATAATGAGTTTTGAGTCTTGAATATGATAGTTCTTTTCATTAGATTGTTGCCACATGGAAGAACACATTATAACCCTATTGTTTTGCATTTAAACAACACTTAACCCATGGAAAGATGCATTAATAAACACATGACAATCCTCATTATTCTTAAGTAAAGCCATTATTAATGCTAATGTTAGCATCGTCTTTAGTGTTCAAAAACTACTTTCACAATATTGGTCTAATACAAATGGAACAACCTTTAGTGTTAACCTTGTTAGGGAACAACAATTTGAAAAAATTTCTTGATAAACTTCTTATATTGCAAAGCTAATCCTAAAAAGTTTTTAATTTCATTTATGTTTATAAGTTTAAGACATTCAACTATGAATGCAACCTTTTGTGAACTTGACATATAATTGATTCTTCTTCAATCTTTGGAGCATCATATTCAATTATTGTGTTTAGCCTTGCTTTTATCCCAAGCAAGATAAGAGAAGCCTTAGCATCATACTAATGGGATAGTGATTAGGTATAGTTGAATATGCCTATTCAATTTCTTAAAATAGTATTAGAATTTTAAAAAGCAAACAATAATTTTAAATCTGGTCAAGCATAATATTTAAGTAGATTAATAAAAATAACTTTGTTAGATGAATCCCATGATATTAAATTTATATTTCTTTGGATAAATAATTAATTTATTATCATTTTTTAAAATTAAGTATATATATATATATATATATATATATATATATATATATATATATATATATATATATATATATATATATATATATATATATATATATATCATTAAATATAGATTTATAATTTTGTAAATTTGATTTTATATCAAAATTGATTTGTAGAGAGTAGATATGTAAATACAGAAAAGTTGATTATGATATACAGATATATAATTTTTAGAAATCTGATATAAAAGAATTGGCTTGGGTGGAGGATAGATTTAAAAATGATGAAATGTTGGGGTACTCAAAAAGTGATTCATGTATAAAATACATAGGTTTGAAGTGCATTTTAAGTTGAACATTGGCCTCGTAAGTAAAGAATATATATATATATTAAAATGACTGCAACGTAACCGCCATTAAGTCATATAAATAGCTCTGGCAGTAGCTATTTTACGATGTGAAGCTCGGGTTGGCCGAAGGGCTGAATTCGATGAGTGGATTACGGTATCACCATCTCCATCGGGTTACTGATAGCCCGGGAACTGCTCATCGCTATACTCTGCAAGAGGGAGAAGGAGCTCGGGTTCGTAGAACCAATGCCACCGGTGAGGTAAGCTCTCTCTCTCTCTCTCTCTCTCTCTCTCTTTACTATATGTGACAGTGAGGAAGAGTAGAGCAGATGGCATGGGAAGAAACCCAGTTCTGCCGACGAGATACCGGGTTGTGCGCGGGTTCCTCATAAAAAGAGGATGATGGTGACGATGGTGCTAACGATAGGAGAGAGAACGAGATAATTGGAGATCAGCAACTGGTCCAGACGCAAGGATAGAGGAGAGAAAGACAGAGGGCAGACGAAAGAGAAAAAGCGCACGAAATAAATAAAATAAAAAAGAAAAGAAACATAAAAAACGAAACGAATAATAATAATAATAATAACAATAATAATAATAATAATAATAATAATAATAATAAGAGTAATTATATATGAAAAGGAAAATAAAGATACAATATAATAAATAACAACAATTAATAAAAAAATAAGGAAAGTTAAAATAACAAGAAATAAATAAAACAAAAAGAAAGAAATAAATAAAAAATAAATAGAAATAGATGAAAATTTATAAAAAAAAATGAAAATAAGAATGAGAAAAAACATAACAAAATAATATAATAAAATTATATTAAAATATAAAAAATGTGAAATTGCCAAAATTGAGGAAAAAATAAGTTGGCATGTAAAAATATTTGGGAAAGCTCATGAAGGCAAATAAGCATGATATATTTTGATACTTGCCACGGGATTAAGTGTGGATAAATAGAAAAGTATTCAACATTTTGTAATAAAGAAATTTGTAATGTAGATCATTTTATTGAAAGCAATTAAGATAGGTTGGAGATTGAAAGAGATATTCTATCCTTAGATTCAGGTAGATCAATTTGGTAACATGTTATGTAGTAAATAGTATAATTTAGATTGCATTTTATGTTACTATGGTGGTGGCGTTATGATTTTCTTTACATGAGTTAACTTGTTACATGATTTTTATTTTTGACATGGTTTCTTATTACGTGGTTTTACTCATTACCTATTTTTTATTTTTTTCATGACTTTTTTTATAGCTTGCAATGAGTGATACATAAGAAAGGTCGAGCAATGTAGGATAGCTGAACAAATTCAAAGCTTGCAAGTAGAATCTTGTTTTGAGCTATTTAAGTATTGTGAACATGTAACATTTTAGTAACTATAAATCCTTTTTAAACATGTAACATTTTAGTTGCTTAGTACCTATCATTTTTGTATCATATATAACCAATTTAGTGAATGTTCTTCTTAATTACTAATGGTCGAGCCCATAAAATATATCCTTTTTAGATCATCTCACATCTTTTTTTGGTTGATTTTGAGACATATCACCCTTGAAATGCATGGTAAAATTCTCTTCTTGAAATTTTTTAATTCAATTTACCCTTAAAGTGTAGTGTCCATTGTCCTTTTCCTTAATGACTAATAGTGTCATCCAATGTTAGAACGACTATAGATACTCTCCTATGCTCTAAGAATGCCATACTATCATAAAGCATCTTGATCATCTTAAGCTAATCCTCTAATTGAAATGGATTGATCTTATTTATGAAATGTTGTGGATGAAGCTTCCAAAATTGCTTCACCGAATGATCAACTAAATACATACTCATTTGCCTCCTTTCACTTGCAAGTGTTATCCCTCATCAAACTTGCATCCCTATTACTCCTTCACCTTTATTTCTTGATCCTCTCTTCTTGAGAAGGTTATTCCATTTTCTATTTATTTTTAGAATTTGTTACCTTCTCATCATGCATATTAGGATTTTTCCGTTCCATTCAACATGCATAGCAAGTTTTTTTTAAAACATGTTTCCATATATATATATATATATATTTAAAAGATTGCAAACCATATACATGTTGAAAATGTAAAGGTAGATTATAAAATTTCAACAAAATTATAAAACTCAAAAGTATTAATACTAATTGATTAAAATATAATTTTATCTTCATGAACATTTTACTTAATGTCTGATGGATTATGTATGCATTTGATTCCTTGAAACTAGATCCAATAACCTCCAACCACTTGAGGTTTTTGTATTAAATGTATAATATGTCTAATATTGATGTATAATAAAGCAAAATTAACATATTGTATACTATTTTTGGGTTAGATTATTTAAACTAAATGTATCATAAATTAGTGTCACCTAAAGTTGCTAAAGATTATCATTCCAAATGCAACCCACTTTAGATTGACAGTTACTATTGAGTACAATCCATTAGGATGAAGTTTTCAAGATGACCTTTCAACTGCTAGGGTAGATGACATTATTTTCCTAAAATTAACAAGAAATTCTCATAGTTATGTTTTTCAGTCTATTAGTTGATATTACTCTTTTTGATAGCCCAATATGAATGGTTTAGTCCCCACCTTGACATCGATCATCACATTTTGTTCTTATATTCTCTTTACATAAGGGGTTTTTTTCTATATTTTGATATTTTAGTCCCACCTTATGTAGGGAGATCTTCACTTTTAGGAAAAATTTATATGAAGAAGACCATTTATTGTACTCTTTGATGTGATGATTACAAAATCAAGGCTAAGTATTTATTAATTTCTTATTGAGTTTAGTATTATTTTAATTAAATCTTAATGAAAACTTTAGTAATCTGACTTTATTAGAGTAAAAACTATAGTATAAATAGTGAATATAATTTGATTGGCTCAACTTACTGATTTTAGAATCAAGAATAATTATCTTTGTGGAGTGACTAATCTATGAAAAACTTCATCTCTTAATCTTTATGGTTAACATGTTTATCCTTTAAATTCTTTATAATTATGACACAAAGGATTATCATCGTTCATGTATATCTGAATTTGATTTAAGTTGTATTTTATTTGAAAACATTTGAGTTCTTGAAAATTCAAATATTTTTTATAAAAATTTTATTTTAAAAAAAAATTCTAAGAACCCCTACCATTAAGCTTGAAGGGCTCTAGTTAAGTGGCCTATAGTACCAGAGACACAGGCCTTGGGGAATCGCAGGTCAGGTACTCGATCAAAATCGAGACAAGTCAAGCTTGAGTATCGATTACTTCTGAACCAACTTAGGCAAAACAAGTCAAGGTGAACTTATTATTGAATTTATGTAAATCAAGTCATATCAAACCAGTGGAAGCATTAGGAGGTTTCCATCCCCAATAGGTTAATTATAATGTGCAATAGTTGTATTATAAGTACAAAATACTTGAGCTAATTTGTAGTGTGGGACTAGCTATTGCCAAATTTGAGATTTCTACACTAACCAATCACATGTTTTTGCAATCAAACGGTCTAGATCATACCCACATTTGTGAATAATTTTTTTCTTCAGGCATTCATCTAGAGTGCTTGATCAAATAACTAAGATTCTCTTTGCCTACATGAATAATAACCTCATCATTATTACTATCCATCTGCCTTTTGAATCCAATGCTCTAGATCTTATTTCGCTATGATTAGATCTGGACCCTTTATCATTCAATCCATTCTGATGGTTACTGCTCCATTTACTTAATCAGATGACAGCTACACTGGCTTCTCCGTTAGTACTGGCAAGCTTTCTAAAAAGAAAATTCTAGCCATTGAAGAAGTTATTTTTAGAACTTTTTCATTTTAACCATAAATAGGATTCATTTACCAAAAATTAAAATTATTGAATCAAATTTAAAAATTTTCATATGAGTTTAAGTGAAGTTCATTATGTGAGCTACGAATTTCTATGAAATTATAGAAGTTATGAATTTTTTTGTCAATCTTTATTTCTTCTACTTTTTGTCATAATCATTTCTATAGTTTTTAGTAACATCTATTTTATTCATCAGTTGTGTCACTCTTGCTTAAAGAATTAAAGGTATAGGGATTTTTGTAAATAAAAATGATAAAGTTTTGAATTTTTTTATTTAACATGAGTTTCATTGATTTTGGTGTCTCACTGAAGTATTAATGTATATTTGGTTTATCCTTACTAGTTTGACAAAAGGAAGTGAGTAATGGAAGCTTGATCAAGGATCGAGGGTGGAGGTAACCATAGGTTTTCGTTGAATCACCTAAAAATCTTTTATGCATTTCTTTTATTGTTGAGAAATTTTATTTCTTTAATATTTTTTATAAAATGGAATTTTATTTTAAGCTAAAAATATTTTCTTCAAATTTTTAAAATAAAAAAGTTGTTAAATGCACAATTCACCCTTCCTCTCTTATTCATTTTGCCTCACACATTTTACAACGAGTGGAATTAGAGTAAAGTTTTTATCAAAAGAAAGAAATTTTTAAGATAAGATCCTTCAGGTTCTCTTTTGTGTTGAGGACAATGTGATCTTTCCAAGGGAGCTTCATCACATTAGCTATCTTTTTTTTAAAGGGGAGTTTTATCTCTATTAGAAAAATCGTATGCATTTATATTTAGAATTTGTTGATTTAGAAATTTGAAATATTTTTTAAAATATGTTTGAGATTCTGACTAAGATTATTAATGAAGAAAAGTGAAAAAATTTTAGGTGAACTCACAATCGAAGAAAAACATAGAGTACAATTTAATTCTCTTGCTATGAATATTTTGTGTTATGATTTGGGTGCTTTTGAATATAATTGGATCATAAATTTGAAAGCAATACATTAGATTTAGTCTAAACTTGAAGCTACTTATTAGGGTACTTCTCAAGTTAAAGGGACTAAAATCAACATGCTCATTCATGAGTACAAATTATTTTGAATGAATACAGGTGAGGAAAATTCTATGATTATTTTTTGAATAATACAATCCATTGGTAATGACATTAAAAATAGTAAAAATAGTTTATTACATCATTGGATGAGTTATTGGGTGAGATTTTGACGAATAAAATTGAGCTTACAAAAAGAAGGGATGAAAAACTTGTGATTGAAAAAGAAAAAAAGAAGAAAGAAAAAATAATAACATTGATAACCAATTCATCTATAGACTCAGTTTTCTTAATCTCAAGTAAGATAGCTCTTATCTCAAAAAATTTATTTATGTTATATAACAAAAGAAATACAAATAAATGTTTTTGGAATAATAAGAAATAAAAAGGAACGATGGTATCTTATGAAGAAACAATTTGTTATGAATGTAAACTTTTTGGGCATATAAGGACAAATTGCCTAACCTATAAGGAGAGAGTAGAAAAGTGTGAAAAATAAAAGAAGAAGAAAGATATGAAGATTTCTTGGGAAGACTTAGATAGTTCTTCCTCTAATGATGGAGATAAAAAGAAAAGTTTGATTTGTCTTATGGCCAAGGACAATATTTTGGTTGCAACATCAAAAGATGAGGTATGTTCCTCTTCTTCCTCTTCATCATCTTCATCTATTATTGACTATGAAGAATAATATATTAGTATTTGCACAAAGTATAGAAAATTAGCTTCTAAATATTTTAAATTAAAAGAAAATCATAAAAGTATTTAGGTTTGTATAAAAATTTGAATGAGTTGAATGCTAATTACTTGCTTGATATTAAGGTTAAAAGAGATGAAAAAGCTTTTATTATTTTAAAAACACATTCATAGTTGAAGAGCTAAATGATTTAAAAAATTTACAAGATTGTTGTAAGAATTTATTTAGATATATTAAAATAACTAAATATTATTTTAGTTCAAATATGATTTGTAATTATTACATGAGAATTTTACACATTTCTAGTTATTATAAGTTTAAAAATATTATTGATAAAAAGTCTTCTAGAAGTTTGGTCCCAAAAGGATAGTTCAATAAATAATCAAGTTAGATGTGTGTACCCAAAAAAGTTTGGTCCCAAAAACTAATGTTTGATTTGTTTTATAGGCATGTATTTCTTCAAGGATTGGAAGAGGTATGTGGTACTTGGATGGTGGATGCTCAAAACATAAGATTGAATATGCATTCTTATTCATCCACTTGAAATCTTATGATAATGGTAAAGTTATTCTTGGTGACAATTCTAAGAAAAAAATTATTGGAATTGGAATCGTGGACAATTCACATATTGCTATAAAAAAGGTCTTTCTTGTTCAAGACTTAAGGTACAATCTTCTCAGTGTTAATCAATTATGTGATTTTTAATTTTAATTTTTTATTTGATAAAAATAAATATAATATTAGTAAATATAATGTTTTACTTATTTTTAAAAATAGAAAAGATAATACATATGTTTTATTTTTACACATGACTAAAGATAGTGGTTTAGAATCCTTTACAACACATGCTAATAATTTTATATTATGACATTGGAGATTTTGTCACTTAGAAAAATCTTCTTTTGAAAAGTATTTAAACTTTAATCTAGTTAGAGATTTGTCAAACCTTAGTTGGTCAAATGATAAATTATATGATTCATATCAATTAGAAAAGTAAATAAAAGAGAGTTTTAAATCACTTAAGGATAATACAACTAAGAAATAATTAGAACCTATTCATTTCGACCTATTTGGTCCTATTCATCAAGAGAGTCTTAACAAAAAATGAGTTGATAGTTGTAAATGACTACATTAGGTTTACATGGGTTCTTTTTATAAGAATCAAAAGAAACATATTTGAAAATTTTGAAAAATTGATTACCATGATTGAAAAAGAATGTAAAGTTAAGTTAGGCTCGATTAAGAGTTGTAATAGAAGAGAATTTAAGAATGAGTTATTTGATAATTTATGTTGTAAAAATAGAGTGAAGCATATATTTTTTTATCTAGAACCCTTCAACAAAATAATATAGTTAAGAGAAAGAATAGAATCTTGCTAGATAGTATAAGATGTATGCTTAATGAGTATGGTATCCCCAAGTATTTTTGGGCTAAGTTAGTTAATACATCTGTTGTTTATTTAATAGAATAACTTGTAGATCTTTATTAAATATTTTCTTTTTTGTGTTATGTTATGATAAGAAGCCCAACGCATCCCATTTTCATGTGTTTAGATACAAATATTTTATTTTAAATAATATAAAAAAGGATTTAGATAAATTTGATAATAAATGCGATGAAGGAATTGTTTTGGGATACTTATAGAGCATTTAGAGTAACAATAAGAGATCACTAGTTATGAAAAAATAATTCATGTCAAATTTGTTGAATCTCTTATGAAGCATCTAGTAGGCATCATCAAGATGATCATCTTAACAAATTAAAAGATTTAAATCTTAGAAAAGAAAGATTAAGAGATATAATTGAAAATAATGAATTAATAAAAAAAATCAAATTGAGAAGTAATTGAGATATTCTAAAGATCATTCTAGTGAGTTGATCATAGAAGATATAAAAGAGAAAGTTAAGATTAAAAGATCTTTTAATCATACAACATTTGTATCTAATATTAAACTTAGTTATATAGAGAATGCTTTTGAAGATGAGTCTTAAATTATTATCATGAATGAAGAATTAGTATAATTTCAAAGAAATTAAGTTTGGGAGTACTTAAGCTAAATGATAAAACAATCACTAATACAAAATGGGTGTTCAAAAATAAGAAAGATAAAAATGATAAAGTTAAAAAGAATAAAGTTAGATTAGTAGCCAAAAGTTATTGTAAAGTTAGAATAGATGTGGATAAGATATTTTCTTCTATAATTAGACTTGAAGCAATTATGATTTTATTTATTTATGCATACTACAAAAGATTTAGATTATATT
Organism: Vanilla planifolia; assembly: GCA_023846275.1. Classification (NCBI taxonomy): domain Eukaryota; kingdom Viridiplantae; phylum Streptophyta; class Magnoliopsida; order Asparagales; family Orchidaceae; genus Vanilla; species Vanilla planifolia. The sequence goes on along the minus strand of CM043869.1, from coordinate 30,180,512 downwards.
AAATGGATGTTAAGAGTACATTTTTAATAGATATATAAATGAAGAAGTATATGTAGATCAACTCATAAAGTTTGTGATATATAATAAAATAGACTATGTATACAAATTTAAGAGGACACTCTATAGTTTAAAACAAACTCTAAGAGCTAGGTATGAAAGATTATGCATTCTTTTATATCAAATGATTTTCAAAGAAACAAAATAGATAATACTTTTTTATTTGAAATTCATCAAAAGATCAGTTAATTTGTCAAGTTTATGTGGATTATATAATTTTTTAAGCCTCTAATAAAAGAATGTGCTTGAAATTTTTCAATTTAATAAAAAATAAGTTTGCAATAAGTATGATAAGAGTTTTAAACTTCTTCTTAGGACTTCAGGTCAAACAAATAAGTGAAAGAATATTTATTTCTCAAACTAAGTATTTGTTAGAGTTTTTAAAATTTTTTTTTATGAGAATATAAAGCATAGAAAGACTCTAATTAGTATAAACACTATCATGGATAAGAATGAAGCTAGAAAATCTATTGACACAAAATTGTATAGAGAAATGATTAGATCATTACTATATCTTACTATGAGAAGGTTGTGTTATGTTTAGTGTAGAAATGTGTATGAGATTTTAGGCTAGTCCTAAAGAATCTCACTTACAAGTAGTTAAGCATATCTTTAAAAATCTTATTAGAATTAAAACTTTAAGCTTATGGTACCCTAGGTATGATTCTAGATTTGATTTAATAACTTACATAGATGTTGATTTTATTGAAAACAAGATTGATAAAAAAGTACATCTAATATGTACTAATTGATTTGTGGTTTATTAATTTCTTGGGTTAATGGAAAATAAAATCATGTGATGCTATCAATAATAGTGGTTGAGTACATTACTACAAGAAGTTGTGTTGCTCAAGTTTTATAGATTAAATAAAAATTTTAGATTAAGGCTTAGAATTTACATAAATTCTAATCTTTTGTGATAATTCAAGTATAATTTATTTAGCTAAAGATCCTGTTCAACACTCAAGAACAAAACATATAGAATTAAGATGCCACTTTATTAGAGAGAATATGTAAACAAAAGTAACTTAATTATCATTTATGCCATCATCTATCCAATTAACTAATATTTTTGCTAAACCATTAGCTATCGAAGTATTTAATAGACTTAGATTAAGTTTGTGTCAATAGCCCTAAAAAGGGGGAGAACTTAGTGATAGAATTTAGGAAGAGAGTAAACTAGAATTTAAGGAGAATATAAATTATTAAACAAGGTATGCTAAAATATTGAATATTTTGATTTGTTTATTTATGTTACATTTTCTTCTAGCATTGGCTTTATAATATTTAAGGCAGAGATTGTTATACCCTTTGATGTGATGATCATAAAACGAATGTTATGTGTTTACTAGTATCTTATTATGCTTAATGTTATTTCAATTAAATCTCAACAAATATTCTAATGATTTGAATTTGTTCGAGCAAGGTTTGATAGTATAAATAATGAGTGTAATTTGATGGCTTAACCTGCTAACTTTGGAGTCAAAGATAATAGTCTTTGTAGAGTAGCTAATCCATAAATAATTTCATCTCTAACTCTTTATGATTAACATGTTAAACCTTTAAATATTTCATAATTATGGCACATATGAGTATCATCCTTCATGTATATGTGAATTTGGTTCAAGTTATATTTTAGTTGAAGCCATTTAAGTTTTTAAATATTTAAATATTTTTTATAAAAAATTCTTTTATTAAAAAAATTTCCTAAGCACCCCCATTGCTAAGCCTGAAAGGATTAGGTTACGTGGCCTATAGTATTGGAGGACATGGGCCTTGGAGACCTACAGGCCAGGAATCCAATCTAAACTAAGATGGATTAAGCCCAAGTATCGATCAAGTTAAGTTATTGTTGTAGTCATAGATCAATCACTTCAGGGAATTACATTTGAACTAATTTAGGAAAAACGAGTCAGGGTGGACTCATTATTTAATTTATGTAAATCAGGATAGGTCGGACCCGTAGATGTCTACTAACGACCCGAGCCATGACTTTCTAAGACCACTAAGGAATAGTGAACCCCATTAGGCTAATTATAATGCATAATGAATGGATTATAAACATAAAATACCTAAGCTATTCCACAATATGAGACTAAACAAGCTATTACCAAACTTGAGATTTTTATATTGATCGATCACACATTTTCTCGATCAAACGATTCAGATCATGCTAGCATTTGCGAACAATTTTCTCTCTTTAGCCGTTTATCTTGAATGCTTGATTGAATGACTGAGAGTCTCTTTGCCAACTTTAAGAGTAACCTCATCATTATTATCATCTATCCAACTTTCCAATCCAATGCTCTAGATCTTATCTCACTTGATTAAGTTTGGACCCTTTATAATTCAATCTGATCAGAGTTTACTGCTCTGCTCACTTAATCAGACGACACCTATATCGTCTTCTCTATTAGTAATGGCTAGCTTTTTGAATAGCAAATTCTAACCATTGGGAAAGTTATTTTTGAAGGTTTTTTATTTCAATTATAACAAGGGTTCATTTATCAAATATTTAAACTATTGAATCAAACTTAAAAATTTTCATACGAATCCAAGTGAAGTTCAAACTATGAGCAATAAATTTCTATGCAATTATAAATGTTATAAATTTTTTTTTGTTAGTCTCTATTTCTCCTACTTCTATTCATAATCATTTTTGTTTTTCTTTATAAAATCTACTTCATTCATTAGTAGTGCAACTCTTAAAGAATTAAAGGTTTAATAAATTTTATAAACAAAAATTGTAAAGTTTTGAATTTTTTATTATAACCTAAATTTCTCTAATTTTGGTGTCTCATTGGAGGATCAGTATGTATTTGGTTTACCCCTACTAACTTTGACAAAAGGGAGTGGTTAGTGAAAGCACCATTGAGGATTGAGGGTGGTTGTAGGCAAGAGTTTTGATCGAACCACATAAACATCTTTTGTACATTTCTTTAATTATTGAGAAATTTCATTTCTTTGATAGTTTTTTATAAAAGAAAATTAATTTTAAGGAAAAAAACTTTTCTTCTAATTTTTAGAATAAAAAAGTTGTTAAATACGTAATTCACCTCTCCCCTCTTGTTTGTTTTATCTTACATGTTTTACAACACCATTTATCTCAATCTTATACTTTCATTTATTTTAATCCCATATGATTTTTGAGTCTTTTACTCATGATGATAAATTTTATACTTGTGGAGTATCGTGGATAATATATTTATATTACATTAAGAATTTTACCACCAATATTTCTTCAAATGTGCTCAAATTTTATTGATTGGGAATAAAACTTAGTATGATTTTGATAGTACCTAGAATGGTTAGGATTGAGGCCTAAAAGGTGGGATCCTTGCCTAAGCTTCTTTGACACATATGATAACCTTTTAGAAGCTATTCTTCCTTTGTTTTAGAATGTTTTTTATTGCCTTTAATTTTTATCTTGGGCAACCGAGAGTTCTCCTCATTTCCTCCTTTTTTTGACTTTTTTTTTGAGTGGTATGGTCTTTACCATCTATCACCTTATAAGCCATAGAAACCATTACATGCTTAACCATTTACACCATTGCACCCATAACCCATTTGTACCATTACAAATACCCACCTACCACTTCAAAAAAAATTCAATCCATTCACTCTCTCCTTTTGTGTATCTCTTATTTGGCTTTTACCTCTTATGTACTAGTCCAAGGTCATTGATTTCCATGTGAATGTGGTTTGGATTTGATATTTTCTTGATTCTACTTGTGTTAATTATCTTCTATAGATTTCACTTAATATGTGTGCATCATTTTTCATTGGTTTGAGATTTCATTTACATTGGATTGGATATGCACTTTTAAGTGCATGTGTGATTCCTAATTTTGGGAGGTTTCTTAATTCTTGGTAGTTTGATTCATTTGTATTTTAAATGACTTAGCTTTCTTTGTGCCATTGTGAGTTAAATTTTTGTATTGTTGTGGATGAATGTCATCTTTTTAAGCATATCATTAAACAAATTACATTCATAGTATTTAATTAATTTTTATGGCATATGTTTAGTATCAACTTTGGTATCAAATAATGAAAGCTAAGATTGACATTAAGCATTTCATTATACTTCATACTTTATTTGGTTGGACAAGTCATATGGAAAAGTCATAAGAGTTCTTAATATTAGGGAGTCTAATTCTAGCTTATTGACCAACCACCCTTAGTACAACCATTGCTTAGAGTTTTATGATATTTTTTTTAAAAATATTTTGAGTTCTCTTTCACTAATGCATAATGTTCAACAAATAATTAACTTAATAATGAGGACATCCTTACCCAATTTGCCACAATATTATCTTGGTTTAATGGCCTACACATAGTTGTCATACCAAGTGAATGAGTTAATGGAAAAAGTATTCATATGAGAGAGTATTAGCCCTTGGGTTATTTTAGCATTTGCTTTACCTCAGAAAGATGGTACATTATGCATATGTCTAGATAATATGTCATTGATAAGATTATATTAAAACATCATTTTCTTATACTTTGTCTTAATGATCTCTTCAATTAAATGTTTGATGCAACCATTTTATCCAGCGTTGACCTTAAAAGTGAGTACCATCAAATCCATAGTCATCCTTGTGATGAACAAAAGTTGGTCTTTTATAACAAGTATGGACTTTATGAGTGGTTAGATGTACCCTTTAAAATGACCATTGCCTCATACTCATTCAAGAGAGATTAATGACACAAGTTCTTTATCCTTTCTTAGGCATCTTTGTTGTAGTGCACTTTATGAATATACTTGTTTTTAGCAAGAATCTTAAGGATTACTTACATCACTTACATCACTTATGCTAAGTTTTCACTACTCTCTACAAAAACACCATTATGGGAGCCAATAAAAGTTTCCTTCATGTCACCATAAATATATTTCTTCATTTTGTGGTCTCCATAGATGATCTTTTATTGATCCAGAGGAAGTAAAAACTATCATAGATTGTCTTCCAATAACAATTGTATACAAAGTTTGTAGCTTCTATGAACTTGTAACATTTTATTATCATTTTATTAAGAGAGTTTGTACCTTAGTTTTACCAATAATTAACTATATTAAGAAATTAAATTTCACTTAGAGTAGACTAGCATTCTTAGCATTCCAAAAGCTTAAAGTTGCTACAACTAATGCACATATCCTTCACTCATCAGATTTCTCTATACTTTTTGAAGTAACATATAATGCATCAGTATAAGGATAAAAGGTTTATTGTCTTAAGGGAAACACCTTATTACCTTTTTTGTTAAAATTTAAATGAATCTAGATGAATGAATTTTATGTATGAAAAAGTATAATCTAGTGTAAGCTTTGCTACACTAAGGATGTTATCTTCTTTCACAAGAGTTTGTGCTCTATTTAGACCATGAGGCACTCAAATACTTATATTCGTAATAGTGTTTAAACTATCAACACACTAGATGTTTTGAGTAAATTCAAGAATTTACTTTTTTTTCTTAAGAAAAGAGTCTCTTTACATTCAATAGTCTCAATTTTTATCTCTAGTTTTAATTATCTTATTGAACTTCGCATCGATTTCCCTAACTTTGGTAAAATTTATTAAAACATTACCATTAATCCTATCAAAGTTTTTGAATGTTATCATATTAAATATAAGTTCCTTTTAAAGGGGGATCATATATGTGTGTTGCACACATCATTTTGCAACTTTCTTATTTGGGAAATTCATGCAAAAGATCTGTATAAATACTTAGGTCGAGAAAAAATATTTTATTTGTATAAGATAGATTCTTTTGACCTAGTTTAAAGAGAAAATTTTCCAAGAGTTTTGCCAATTATTACACTTGCATTATTGAAAAAACTATAAATAATCTCTAAGATTCACACACCCTACTTTTGGTTCTTAGAGAACCATGAGAAGATGTTAGTGCAGGGTCAACATGACACAATAAGAAGGGGGTGAATTAGTTGTTCATATACTAAATTCGTTTTTGGAAATTTTATTAAGTAAAAACTGTTGCAAGTGTTCAACGTGTTTAAGGCTTTAAGTAAGTGCAAAGAAATGAGGCTACAACATAAGGATTTTTAGATCCTACATTTACCTCTAAACCAACAAGATTGAGAACCACTTAAATCAATTCTTTGTCATAGCTAGGTGGATGAAACTAATACAAATGAGCCTAATTACAAATTAAGCAACATTAACACTTTACATTAAACAACTCAAAGCTTAACTAAATCCATAAACACTATACAACCCAGAATTGAGCCAAATCTCTCAACATTCAATAACTTAGAGTAGAGACAAAAAATATCATGAAAAGTTATACCTAAAGTCTAAGTTTGAGATAGATATAAAATTACAAAAATAAAGTCTAATAGATTGAAAAGTTAATTTACCAACTAACTCAGATGTCTTTATGTGGTGAAGTGAGTAAATTATGTGAAATACTTTGCCATCCAACTTCTTTATTCATGCAGCAGAATGACTTTTTATTGATATAGACTTGATTTTCCTTCCACACTAACTCTTTCGAATGTGTTTAGCAAGTAAAGCCCCAACTCTCTCCAAAATGCTCATTCACTAGTTACTAAGCATTAGGGCATCAATCCTTTATCAATATCTCTTTAATCATTCATCAATTAGTTTAGGAAATAAATAAATAGTCATCTATTGAAAATGTAGTATTTAAGAGACTATAGTGTGTGGGCACAAGGTTCATTGAATCTATAATATTCGTCACATTCAAGCTACCAATAGCTACCAAATATCCCTGACCTCTTGATAAGAAGAGCACCCTCATTTCTTTCTTTAAACTCTCTTTTTTTTATTCATTAGAGATAACTATCACCTTCTAGAATCCCACAAGACATGTTTTCCTTTTTATAATAGTACTAACATTATTTTTTCCTCTTGTAGAAGTGTCCCCATGTAATGACTTTTGTCCACTAGCTGCTTCCATTATTTAGCCCTTATTATTGAAATCCATTAGCCAATAATAGCAAGTAAATCCTTACTCTATCTACAAGTTCTAGAAATTCCAAGTATCTATAAATCATTTTTCTAGAATTAACAACAATTATAAGTAATATATTCTCAAACTATTCAAATAAGATAATTTAAAGAATATTATAAATTAAAAAGTTTTGGAACTCAAATATGAAATAAATTTTGCATATGAAAAGCATAATCACACTAAGTAACTCGATTACATATTTACAACACAAAAAGTTACAAATCATAATGGTCATATTCAAATGAGATACCCATATTACAACCTAATTTGTTTATTCAATGGCCATTTTAAATATAATTCATATTACATGTGCCTATCGTAGGTTCATCAAATTGGGTTCCAAGAAAGATGAAATAGAGAAGGAACCCAATTAGTGAAAAGAATAAAATAAGGATGGATTTTGCTTTAATTCATACTATTTTGTAACCTACAAAGAATGAATCAATAAGGTAATTTTATATCTTTAATTAGCATAGAGATTTCTTGTTTCTATCATACATGAGAATTCTATTTCGTATTCTTTTATAACACATATTTTGAAATTTTAGTGCTTTCCTTGGTAATCATTTTTACTTCATTCAAGATTTTAGCATAAACATTTGAAGGTGTATCTATCACTATTGGCCTAAATTCATAATGCAAACAAACCAATAAAAGAGTAGACCATGAAATAGAACATTAAATGTGAATAGTTATAAAATATGTGATATTATATAGCAATTATCCAACATGATTGTCATCTAAGTTCTTTATCAAAGCTAACATGGAAATCGTTATGTAATTATAATTTTATGTAGCTTTTATTTTAATTACTTATTATAAAAGATCTTTTGCAAAAGAAAATTGGATAATGATTATTTTTTTAATCATCGCAAAGGATATGTTATAGAATTCAGATTTTCTCCTAATGAATTGGTTAACAAAGAGCAATTAGAGGAACCTTTTTATTTGTTGTTCTACTTTTGTATTCCTGAGGGAGAAAATAGTAGGAAAGTGAGAAAGCTCAAGGAGGGTCATGAAGGAAGTTAAAAAATCCTAGACTTCCTCAACCATGAGGTAGTGGCAAGGTGATCTATTTGCAAGGTGTCATGCTTCAAGCCCTTGATAATTGACCTTGCTTTAGAGTTGTAGTAACAAAATATGAGAAAATGATGAAGTAATCAAGAAGAAAGAAGAGAAGAGATAAAAAGAGAGAGAGAGAGAGAAAGAGAAAGAGAGAAAGCTTTTGTCACAAAAAATATTGAATGTCTTTATTAAACCCTCCTCACCCATTTTATAAATGAGAGGGTATATATTTTCATTAAGAAATAAAATATAATATTTAAATTCTCACATGATACATAAAGTTTGATCATAAATTATTGCTTTTGTAAAATCTTTGCTTTGAGGTACACAAATTTATGCACACATTAGCTTTACACATGCACTCTCAGAATTGCACTTGTGTAGAATTTGTGCCCATTGGTGGGAGCAATAAGTGATAAGAACTGTACTATGTGTTATGTACTGACATTAACCATTGTGTGCTCTACGAGTGCAAGGTTTTGTAGACCTACCCGTCACATGTTGCACACATAGCATTAGGTTGGTCATGTTGTTGTTCATGCACGAATCCCACCCTTGGCACTATTACACACATGTGCTCACACCTACATCCATGCATTTAGTGATATTTTTTTGTAAATTCTTCCTTGGGTCTCACCAACATTTAATGGACTTATAATAGTTCTCTTTTATAGACCCATTTTTGTCATGATTGGAGTCCCATCAAATGAAACATAACTAGATTCTATAACCTATCTTCTTATTTTTTTATAAGGTATTCATAATTATTGGAAACTAAGATTATGAAATAAGGAATGACATTTCCTAAACTATACTATTTTGTAATAATAAGCCTCTTTCCTATCTTCTTAATTTGATAAGTATTAGTCCCTCTCTTATCATAATGATACTTTCTTCTTACCATCTCCTTCCAATCTTTACTCATTAATATTAAGCCAAATAAGGTTTCCTTTTTGAATTTTTTCTCAACTCTATGTTAGTCATGTCACTTCCTATACTTCATCTTAGATTTGAGTGAGTGTCAATTGACACTAGCATGTATTTATAGTATTCATTTTAGAAACTTTTGAGCCTTTTATTGAGCTTCACTTCTAGCTTCTCCCATTTTTGATAACTTGAATTCCAAGTCTATTACTTTTTGGGGTAGAAATCTCATATAAGCTTTAGAAAGACTTGTTGATGTTGATCCATACACAAGACAATTGTATCGAAATTATACATGTGATACTCTCATCTTATATTTTTGGGCGATGTGCATTATAACATCTAAGAATATTAATAATTATCTTATTTATCACTTTAATTTGTCTATTCTTCTATGGATGGAAAGCCATAATTTGCATCAAAGTGGTATCCATCATTCCTTATAGTGCTTACCAAAATTTGGTAAAAAACTAGTATGACAATTTGATTTTATGGATGATGATAATCCAAAATGTACTCATATATTTTGAAAGAAAAGGACAGTTGCTTGTTCACTTGTAATCTCGTGCTTGAATGGCATTAGTATTACCGTCTTGTAGAATCTATACACCACTATAAATAAGTAGTTATGTCTCAATTGAGTTGTTGGTAGTCCTCTGATAAAATTTATTGAGATTTTATTCGATGGTTTTGTCAGTACTGGTAATGGCATATATAATTCTTATTGTTGATTTGAAAGTTTTAATGTACAACAAAGTGTACACCCCTCACATAAATATCACAATATTTGAGTTTATATGAGGCCAATAGGTATGTATTTGTAAATTTAGGATAATCTTTGAAACTTTAAGTGTCTAGATACTTTAGAAGTATAAGACTAAAATATATACAATTTTTTATCACTACATTGAAATATTCACATCTATTTTTCTCAATAAAGTAATTAATTTTAAATTGCATACTCATAGAGTTTGAACATATTTTGCTTTTTGATAAATTTATCCAAATTAGGTTATTTTATATTTTTGAGAAATTTATCAGGAAAGCAAATCTTCAAGTTTGTTTTGAGTTTCCTTCTTATATTTAATAATCAAGTTAAATTGTTGTAAGTATGACATACACTTCAAGTTTCATGCTTATTATAGCTTCAATTAAGTCTACAGATATTAGAGTAGTCGATGATTTGAGTGTACTACTACAATTAACTTTCTTGAGAATGTACGACCTCCAATATTTTATAACTTGACATAAAACTAGAGGCTCTTTATCATAGATCAGATAGTTCTTCTATGGACATTACAGATTTGCTAGAGCTAGAACTAAATCTCCATAAATTACCTTTTTTTAGTTATTAAGACATTTTTTGATGTAGGTTTGTCTTATGTGAAGGAGTTAATTAATGCAATGGAATGGCACTACTATTTCAAAGAATCATTTATTCAATTTTTTAAGTATTGATATGCTCTAAGTAAATTCTTGATATCAATAATATTTTGAGGTTTAAGCCATTTCTCAATTGCCTTAGTCTTCTTATTGATGCTTATTTCACTATACCAACTATAAAAGCCAAATATTTCAAGGTATCCCTTGCATACTCACGCCTTCCAATTCAACTTTAGTTGATAAGGTTGTAGGGTGTCGAACACCTTTTTTAATGTTCTATACGCTCTTCAAGTGTATTATTATACATGATAATGTTGTCAAAGTAAACCACCATAAAGTCCTTTAAGGTTAAGGAATATCATTTATTAATCTTAAGAATGTTGCTAGAGCACTACACAAACCTAAATAACATTATCAGCGACTTGTATAAACTTTATTAAGTCTTCAAAGCTAGTTTTCGAGTGTCTCCTTCTACAATTCATAGTTAGAGAAGCCCTATCTTAATATATAATTTTGTCAATACTCTTGCAAGCTTTAACTAGACTATGGGATCATTGATTTTTGGTAAAGGATATTTATTCTTAAAGAAGATTTTGTTAAGAGCTCAATAATCCACACACATATGTCATCCTTCATCCTTCTTTGGCACCAAGTTCATTAAAGAGGCGCATGGTGAGTTACTAGGCTTGAATACTTAATTCTTAAGTAATTCTATGACTTATCTTTTAATTTTTTCATTTTTTTTACTATAAAGTTATGATACATACATATGATTGGAAGTTTTGAATTAGAAACAAAATTAAATCTCATGCTCCATAATATATTTTGAAGGTAACTTTATGGGTTCACTAAATAGTGCAGAATAATTTCTTAATGTCTCTTGATAGTCTTGGAAGTTTATTGCACTCTCACACTAATATCTAGCTTGTTAGATCTTATTAATAATAACACATAATTTTGGCTAACATTTACTAACCTCTTTAATTGGCTAATAATAATAATATCTATTGTTGTCTTTTTTTTATCCCATATTATAATAAATTTATATCACATCTTTTGTGAATTGATACTGTTGAACTCGATTATAGTATATAGCATCTCAATCCTACAATGATGAGAATCCAATATGAACTAGCAAATATTTAGAAGCATCATTTCATAATCAACTTCATCAATATATTCTTAAGTGATTATAAATTTTACTTTACAATATCTTACAACTTTTGCTTTAGAGTCTTTCTAAATACACCTTAGAGAATAAGCTTGGATGAAGAGTAATTTCTAAGTGAACTTTCTTCTTGAGAATTTCAAAGGTTAGTTGCTAATGTCAATGATAACACTCGCCAATTATTTTATTTGAATGTGGGTTGTAAAATGTTTCTCTCTTCCAATTGTAGTTTTAGTTATATTATTCATGAGCTGTTTTAGCCATATCATTAGAGATAGGCTTTCACTATATGCTGTAAATTCTCAATAACTATCTCACTTTTAGTCACAAGTATCTTATTTTTTTCATTTTTCTTTAATTTATCTGGGAATATGTAACCTTGCTTTTTACAATGGTTACAATATTTCTGTGTTCCATTTATTGATGGAGTATTTATTATCATGGATGTGATCTTCTTTGAAGGGGAGTAACTTTTTTCTCTTTTGTCACTTCTTGGTATTAGTAACAGTCCTTCTAGTGTTCAAACTTCATAGCTTTGTCATTCTACTTTGATTTTACTTTTTGATGGTCATAGAGAATGAATTAGCTTGTACGTACAAAGAGTATGGTTAGTTTTGCAGTAATAGGATAATAAATATCTAAGATATATGTAGATAATGTCTGCATTTTATTAATAGGTATCTTTAATATCATGACTTATCATCAAAATTTAGTATCATATTTCTAAATCATTTGTTATTGTTGGTGTTGTAGATTGTGCCACTTTTTCATCTTTTTTATGTAAATCATGAGATAAAATTCTTATTAAATTAATTTATTAAACTAACTCTATATTATTTATGTATTTGGATCAGTTCTTAGGTGTGCGACTCACTAAGTTAATGCATAACTCATTATCTTCAATCGAGTATGCACTAAATTTTCAGATGAGGAATAGTCATACTTAAGAAATATGTTTTTAATCTTTCTAACCAATCATCTAATTTTTTTTGGCATGCATCGTATCATTGTAAAATAAGTAGATCAAGTTTAGCATGTATATTGAATAGTGATTTTTATTCTTAAGTATTGAAGGTGCAAGATTGATGATGTCACCCTCATTATCTTTTCTTGGTATCCTTAGGTTAGAAATATTTTCTTTGCTTGGCAATTTATCTTCAAATTCATGGTTGAAAGGGTTTTTTAAGGTTATCTCCATTAACCCTTTGTTTTGCTAAGTTAAAGAGTTACCTGTGCTTCGAGATTTCATGGTAAAATAATCAGCACAGTTGCCTCAACTAAAACCTCTTTAATCTTCTGATTAAGTTTTATGACTTGTTCTTCAACTTTTTCTTCTTAGCTCTTAACACGGCATTGAATTGAAGCTGCTTTAATAACAAAAATATAATCTATTTGCGATATGCCACACTTTGAGTTTTTGACAGTAGACTTTACTTTAGAGTTGTAGCAATAAAATTTGAGAAAATAACAAAGTAATCAAGAAGAAAGAAAAAAAGAAAGAATTTTTGTCATAAAAGATGTATAATGCCTTCATTAACCACTTCTCACCACTTTTATAGATGAGAGGGAATTTTTTTATTACAAAATACATATAGCTTAAATTTTGATATGATACATGAGGTATGATCATAAATTATTGCTTCTACAAAATCTATATTTAGTGGTGCACATATCTGCCCATGTGTCATTTTTACATGTGAGTAGATTGTGCACCCTCTAAGAGTCGTATGCACACAAAATCTACTTGCTATGCAGATTGTTTTGGTTGTCATCTAATGGTGTGTCGTGGCCCCGACAATAGTTCACTCTACGCATGCAGGGATTGATAGACCTACATGCCACATGCTACGCAGTCGAAATAATGTGGGGTGCTACGCATGTTGTCCCTGTGTGATGCCCACGTTGGCACTACTGCACTAGCATACGACATACATAATAATATTTTTTTCAAACAAAAAAATTATTCAAATATATTTAGAATTTTAAAAAGTAGCTAAAAGGAGAATTTAAATAACTTTTTTTATTTTAAAAAGGTTTCATATTAATGACTGAAATTTTTATAAATTTTTTTATATAATTGATAAGCTAAATTAGACATTTTTTAAAGCACTCCAAGAACAAATAAAAAGGACACAAAATAAAGAACTTTATTTGACTTTTAGGTTTAGATTTACCTGATGTGAAGTGGGGTGGGGAAGAAGAACGGACCCAGATGTCTAATCAAGGAGCACAAAGTCACAAGGCGGTCCTCCTTCCATGTGAACACACAGGAGATCTTACGAAAATTCTTCAGCAGAGGTAAAAAGATAGCGAAAACAAAAGCAGCATGCAAAAAATAAATAAATAAATTAAAAAAAAAAATAGTATTACAGAAAACAGCCAAATAAACACGAGAGAGAAACTATACGACATGGATGGCGCGATATGACGCGAATGGTTGAGAACCACGCAGCCTAACATGTTGAGAAGTGACCTTAAACGTTCAAATAACCGAGAGAGAGAGAGAGAGAGAGAGAGAGAGAGAGAGAGAGAGAGAGAGAGAGAGAGAGAGAGTCATCGTTAACGTATGCGCGAGGCAACCACCAAACCCTAAGAAATGTAAGTAATAAATGCGGCAGATTCCTCCACCAGATAGAAAAACAGGCGCCTGAAGCTGATAACGTTTTAGAGAGAGAAACAGTTGATGGTGGGTACAGAAGTCTACCATCTCTGCACGGCATCAAATGATCATAAGCAATGTATTTTATTACAGGTTGCGTGGGCTGCCGCCGCTGGACGTGTTTGTAATTAAAACTTTAAGCTAACGAAAGCAAGACCAAGCTTTGCGTGTCGCATTCAAACAGAAGGAATGGAGAGGGAGGCCCGTAGGCTGTAGGGTTGATATGAGTGACATTCGTTTTGATGTCATATTATTCTGCCTTTGGTTTGTAGGGTTATAGCTTATAGGGTTATGGGTCTGAACCTTAGGTTCTTGGACTGTCGTGGGGGAAGATATTATTAAGGAATGAGCAGTGAAATGGATTATTTGTTAGGTATATTAAAGAAAAGCGTGGGATATTGTGGAGAATAATAGCGATGTTTAATTGGAAATCAGTTAGCATTGTTCTTTTTGACATTAATTTGTTTGATATAGTCATGACATTTGAAATGAAACAAGTTAGATAACAAATCAAACTGATGAGAATAGAATTTGCATATAAATATAAAGATTTAGATAAATTATAATTAAAAGATGTTTTGTTACAGAATTCTATGAAATAGAATCATTATTAAGATTTTTTAGTTTTAAAATATGAGTTGTAATTAACATATAAAAGCCAAAAGAAAAATTAGTATTCATCATTAAAATCGTATTACAAACAAGTGAAAATGAATGTTCATGTTCTACCTAAATTTATAAAAGATAATCTTACTTGGATGAAATTAATCATGATATGTGTAAAAACTATGATGAGCATGGGACCTAAGAATAAAAAGAAAACAAAGACAACCCCACTTATCAATAAAAATAATAGAAAAGGATATGTACATTTCTATAAGGGAAGAATAATAGATCTTTGTTAGGTATGCTAAAGAAAAGTATAAACTATGTGAGACTAGTAATTGACATTATAATTAAAATTTAGACAATATTTTTTTAAAGCTTATCATTAATTAATTTTTTTTATATTGTGTAGAATGATATATTCATTATTTTTGAAAATATATTAAATTTGAAAAGAAGATGGAATTGATGAGGTTAGAATTTAAATATGAATGAAATGATTTATATAAATTAAATAAAAAACATGCATTAAAAAACTTATAAATAAAATAATCCTTATGTCTTCTTCATAAATCATTGTTACTAGATTAGGAAACATTTTTTTTTATTTTTAATATATGTTGGAATATGTGCTTTAATTATTTGGCAATTTGAGGTGGTTTGAATACATAGACAAGGGTAAGGCATGGGGTTTGAACGACACTGCAGCAATTGATTTTTTTTTTTAAAAAAAATTATAAAGTAATTTGTTTGTAAACGTAATTGAAAATTTATGTGACTCATGTGGAAGGGCCTTTCGTCTTTATAAGATAAATTCGGTTTTGATCCTAAGAATAACTATTTTAAAAAATTAAATATTTTTGCTTTTAGTCTTTTTATAGTAAATTAATAAAAATATAAATTTTATTCTCAATAAAATTAATTCAAATTTGATATTGCTCTTGTGATGAGCATACTTCAGTTTTATAATAGAGGTATTGGATTTCTATTTTCGAAACGTCTTAAATGTTTATTTTAAATATAATTTTATTTTTGGTTAAAAACAAGTTAAAAATTATGAGTTTGAGTATTATTTCAATTAAGACAAAATTTGATTGTTTTAACAATAATACTCCTGTCATTTATTAAAAAAAATAATTTTATTTAGATTTCAAACATTATATTTGTTTATTTCATTCAATTAATAGAATTTTCATTAACCATAAAATTACATATTAATTTATGATTGTAATATTTCAGTATATTACTTTTTTTTTTAAAAGTTACAACAAATTGTTCTAAAGAAAAGTAAAATCAAAATTGAAACTTTAAATCTTACGTTACCATAGTAAGTCAAGGTAAGAAATATAATTATTGTCATTAACTTCAACTATAGTAGTGGTTTAAACTTTGTCTTTGCCAAGTTCTATTAGTAGACAACCACTTTGTAGGCCCAAAATAGCAAGGACCATGAAAATACTTTATTTTTATAACATAGATCTTAATGTTTTGGACAAGATGTTTCATATTTCTGATAGGCCAAAGCCCATATGCCCTTCATTCATATCTATGTCACTCGTTAGTTAAGGTTGCCAAAAATGTTTTTTTGCTCATCAAGAAGTCCTCGACCTCTCAATGACCATAAATAATTGTGCTTTCACAAAGTCAATCATGGATATCCTTAACTCTTTTAAAGCTATTCATCTCATCTTCCCAAACCAACGACTAGTCCTCGATCCACCCCAAAATGGTGTCTACGTAGTTGGAGTGTCATAGTAGAATTCCAAGGATAGTTGGCAAAGGACCTCAGATTGATAATAAAACACAATAAAAAATTAAGTTACTTGAGATGAATATCTATGATGACTTTTTGTGGCACTTAAAGAAAGTTAATATCTATTATGACCATTTCTTCCATAGATTTTATAGTATTGCCTACAAAAATTCAAATAATCACAATTACGATATTTTTATTTGTGATAGATATTTTTATCACAGAAGTTATTGGTGAAAATAATAATCATTAATAATAAGGAAACTTTTTTGTAATAATAGAGGTTATTTTAATTTATTCTTTTTGGGATGATGATAATTGTTAAAAAAAGGCCTTAGGAAAGGACTGTCATATACTGCAAAGGCAAAATATCTTTTTCTTCTTTATTTTTTAGTGTTTTCAATAGCATATGCACTCCAAATCTATAAGGTTTCAATTTCAAATTTTGTAAGTTTTCTCTAAGTATGATGCTACAATACCATTGCAATGTGATTGTTCCACAATAGTTGGAGCAATACTTAAAAAGGATTTGTTCAACTTTAAACAATTGAAATTAAAATATTATAAACTTAGATAACACACATAATAAAAACACTCAAAAAGCGAGAAGAAGAGGAGAGTTTCTCTTTTCCTTTCATTTCTTTTGCATGCTCATCATTATTTATAACTAGTGATCAAGCTTTGGAGGATTCTATTCCTAGATTTCAAATTTTTATTAATAATATTGTTATTCAATCCCCTCAACAAGTTTCAAGGTTTGGTGTAGTAAACCATTATTGGTGCTTGCTAATCATGCATTAATAATGTATATAGTCCCTCAAATTTAGTGGTGCACAATTATTATTTCTTTAAATCTCTTTTACTATTATTGGAGCCACTTATCAATTGTAGGTGCTTATGATACTTGATTAGCTAGGTAGTTTTGCGTCTAGCTATTTTCCCTTGTCCTAATAATTTTTAGCTATGATGATAGAAATCATTGTATTGAAATAATCAGCTAGATCTATATTGGAGTTTTGATCCTTAGCCATGCTAAGGGTTTTCAATCCAAATTGACATTTAGGGAATGAATAAATTGTTGCTTATAATCTTTGAGGAATTAGAGCGTGATTTGCTTATAACTTTTAAATAAATATTTTCTTGTAAACTCCACTTTAATTTCTTTATAGAAGATTCCCTAGACATTTTGGTAAGATCATTTGTAGGTTCCTTTTTTATTTTTGAGGATAATTTGATTGATTTGAGCTTTCTTATTTTAAAACTTTATTTTAATTAACCAATTTAGTACAAATTTTTTGAGAAGATATGATCTATTTAAATTATCTCAACCGCATTCAGTTGTCTATAACCAAATTCATGAGACTTAACATTCAATAAAAAAGTACAAGGAATATTGTCTTATGACTAGATTTGTATTATAGACATTATTAATCATTGGGCTTGAGTCAAGCCAACTGTTGTAACAACATTGTATATCTTTGGATAGTATTTATGCCATTAGTCATAGACCTAAAAAGTGTTTTATATATCATTACATCTGACATCATGAATATTAGCCATGAATATTTTGTTTTGGGATTATAGATATTTAATAATTGGATAATATCTTAGTATTATTATAAGAAATATTTTTTTTATTAAAATGTTTCTTGATGATGTAGGAACCAATTTGTCATGATCTTTCTTAATGATATCAAAATATTATCATAATTATGATGATGTTCAAATTCCAATAAATGCATTTCTCATAATAGGTTTTCATTGACTACCCTAGGCTTGCCTTATTTAATGATATATGAGAAATTTTCAAGATATCTCTCTTTTATTCCCTATGGTTATTTTCTATTTGTAATCACTGACATTGATAGAGAACATTATCTCCTTGATATCTTTAGTAAAGTACAATGCTTCTATATTAGTAAAGATTTCTTTGATGGATAATTAGCCTAAAGGAATTTCTATCCATTCAACCACTTGTAATCACACCCTATTCTTTAGATTATAAGGTAGAGACAATGTTTTAGTCCAACTTTGTTAGTGACTCTTTGTGATAATTGAAGAGGGATATTTCTCCCCCCTCTTGTTCTCCCTCTCCATCGTTGACTAGAGTCTACTTTCTTTGAGTCATATGAATCTATTGGTTTATAGAATTATTGTTCACATCCTTCTACTTCATATAAAAATTTGAGAGTTAGAGAATCAAACAAGGAAATATAAATCACATTTTATATATTAAATATGAGAATAAAAATACTCATGCAAACTAGCAAATATTTTCATTGTGAGAAAACATTTGAATTGTTTCTTTTATAATAGATTGGGCTTCTCTACAATCAAAACTTTATTAATGCATTTTGGTCATGTCCCCCCCCCCCCCCCACGCTCACTAATTCTCAAGTGTAATATAATGCATCATTATTGGCTCTAGTAATTCAACATTAATAATCTTTGTTCCTCTCATTCAATATTGTATTATTATTAGTGTTGTTAAATCTCTTTTACTATTGTTGGTGCAACCTATCAATTATTGATGCTTATGATAGTTTTGGTAACATATTTGTCTCAAATTTTTTCCACTGCCTTTATCGATTTCAATTTCCATGGTAGTGTTTAGTGTATCAAAATAATCATCTATTTTTTGGATCTTCATTAGAGTTCTACTTATTAGCCATACCATGTTTTTTTTATCGAGATTGATATAAAAAATAAATGAAAAAAAAATTTCTTGTGATCTTTGAGGAATGATGCATAATTTTATTTATTACTTTCTAATGAATAATTTCTTCTAAATTCCTTTATTAATTTCTCTAGAGGAAATAATCTAGCCATTTTGGTATGATCATTAGTAGATTCCCTTTTATTTTTGAAGATGATTTATGAAACATCTATAATGGTGTGCAAACAAATGCAATATTTGTTATGCTACTTTGTTTATTTAATTCATTATTGGATTAAATTATAATATCTATGGGGCTGGCAAAATTCTAAAAGGAGGAAGGTGAACAAAAAAATAATAAAATATAAAAATATGGTAAAAAATGTGAAAATTTTATAGAAGTACGAATTTATTGAATAAATATTTTTAGAATTGTTTTGGTAAAATTTGGGCATACAATTATAACATTACAACCTTCTTAGTAAGGTTTTGTCTCAATTTAATGAGCTTTATTTTTGTCCAAGAGATCTCTTCTCACTGGTCACTCATCTCAAAACTACTTTAACTCTAGCATACTTAATCATAGAATTCTCATAAAATGTAAGCCAAAGTTATTCTTCAAATGATATTTTATCATTTCTAGGTTAATGACTCTACTTATAAAGCTTAGAATATATAATTTTATAATTAATATGAGACATATTTATTTCTATACTCTTAAAAGTTTTACATAAGAACTGCACTTTTTTGGGCATTTTTTTACACTTTCACTAGTGTGTGTTTACTCCCTACCTTTGTTAGGTGTTATTGGCTCACTAGCTTCTACTTGATTCGTTCTTTAATTACATAATACTAGATGTATCACTTTTACACTATATTTTAATGTTCTAATATTTCTAGTGAAATATTATTCTAATCTAATCAAGTTTTGTCTTTATTTGGGGGTTCTTACTCACTTGGTCACTAATCCCAAAACTACTTTAATTCCATCATGCTTATACATGAAGTTTTTATGAGATCCAAGCTTGGGTTGCCCCAAAAAGATACTTCACAATTTTAAGACTTATGATTTTTTTAATTTATAAAGCTTAGGATTTGTTCTCTTGTAGTTGATGTTAAAACTTATTCGTTATTGTACCTCATTAAAGCCTTACATAGGAGTTACACTTCACAAGTCTATTTTGATGCACTTTTGCTTGTGCATGTTTCCTCCTTCTCCACACCATGTATTGCACAAATGATATGAAAATTATGGGTTTAATAAAAAGAACATTATTAAATTATTTAAATTATTAATTAAAAAACTCTTATAACAAATAATCCTTATATTTCTTAAACCTCTCATGCATAGTTATTACTGAAGATTGCATTAATAAAAGGAGGAAATCATGATCAGGATGCACTGTCACTTAATTAAGTTTATAAGGAGGGATCATTGTGAAAAATAGGAAAGGAAATTGTGCATTTTCACAATGATTCAATAGGGTTTTGCATTAGTAGCAAAGGCATGGTTTCTCTCTTAATTCAATTTGTTTGATTAAATTAACTGTAATTTCTTATTTTAAATCATGCTATGGTTTTCTTGAGAGTCCTTAGTGAGAAGTATATCACAATTATAGCACTAAGAAAATAATTTAGATTGTAATTGGAATCCCAAGTTTGGAAACCTCAAATTCCATGTGTGGATTAGATGGTTTGATCGAGGGATTCGATGGTCCAATCATATTTAATAAGAGAGAGCCTTGCCAAACAATCTAATGTTGGTATTAGATGGTTCAACAACTTTTGAGATTTTAATGAGAACCTTCAATGAGCTCGATATTGGTTTGTTGAAGGATTACATGGTTTGATGTGGGTATCAAATGGTTTTATAATTTTGAAGAACTTTATTTTGGATCTCTATTGAATGTCGAATGGAGAAAGAAAATTCATGCCATCTTCTCTAATTTCGTTCTTTAGAATATAAGGGGATTGATGGGCAAAGAAATGGTTATTTGACTTTCCTTATAAAATCTTATAAGATTTCTCACTTTGATGGATCCAATGGAAAACAAAAGGAAAATAAATCTACTTAAAAGGAAAATCAAGTTTGACTTCTATGTAGGCAATTCTTCAAATAAAATCTAAGTTATATAGAAAAAGTGTACTCCTTTCAAAAGGTACATAATGAGGAGAAATTTATACAGTTGCTAGTGAAGCTTGATGTTTGGAATGATCATTTTTGTTGTTGATTCCTTTATGCAAAGTCCTTATTTATAGATAGAAAAAAACTATGGCATGATTTTAGATCAATTGTTGATGTTTTCAACATGCCTAATTGATTGTTAGAGACCTCAATTCCCAAGCTTGGACTCATTCATGAATTCACTAAATGTATTAATTACCTCATTCTTAGAGAGCTCTCTTACTTTGAAAATTGTTTTACTTGGTCAGTTATGAGCAAAATTAGAAGAGTTTGGAGAAAAAATCAAATAGAGTGCTAGTGAATCAAGATTAGATCTATACTTTTCCTCCAGTAGCAATTCAACATCTCAACAAAACTTCATATAATCATGCTCCACTCCTTTTTCATTTCTCTAGAGAGACACATTCAATCCCTAGACTGTAGTGTAATCAATCTTTTGTGATTATAGTGTCGCAAAATTGAATGCTACCCATCATGGGTTATGGTATAAGGGTGCTAGCACATAAATTAAAAAGACTTTAATCATGCCTTGAAAAATAGAATAAAGTGAACTTTGGAAATATTTCTATTGCAATAAGGTCTACTGAAGATCAAATTGTACAAAAAAAGAGACTTTTTAAATCACTTCAAAATGAGGAGTTAGGATTGGAATTATTAAAGGCATAATATCACCTCTTCTCTTCTACCAAAATTGAGGAAGAATATTTGCATCAAAAGTTGTGTGTCAAATAGTTAAAAGAAGGTGAAAGAAACCTGATGTTGTTTCATGTTATCATTAATAATAAGCATTTAAGGATTCTTCAGATAATTGGGTCAAGGATGAAGAAAGAATTATGAAGGTTGCAATTAATCATTTCTAACTCCTATAGTTGAATTCTCATTAGATAAACAATGCCTCTCTTTTTAGCTCTATTCCTCCTCTAATGGATGCAGAGATAAATTAGAGCCTATTACAAGATGTCACCATGGTTGAAATTAAGCAAATTATACTTCTGATGGACTCACAAATTGCATTAAGACCTTATGGATTCAAAAGGGTTTTTTGTACACTATTGGATTTCATTGCACAAGATGTACTAGAGGTAGCTAAGGATTTTCATGTAGAAACTTCAATTCATTAAGGAATTGATGGTACTAAGTAGTACTAATTCTAAAGAATAACAATCCAAACACATTCAATGAATACATGCCTAAATGTTTGTGTAGTTTTATAGAGAAGGTATTTTTCAAACTATTGGCTATAAGATTGCAAAAATTTCTTCATTTATTATTATCTCTTAGACAATTAGGTTTTGTTAAGGATAGGGACATCACTCAGAACATCCTCCTTGCATAAGAATTGGTTGATGACATAACAAAAAAGCTAAAGACAATAATTTTATCATAAACCAAGATGTATGAAATGCATCTGATACATTATCTTGGAATTTCCTAATCTATTAAATATTAGCTTTGAGATTAGATTCTTTAAGCTAATTATGAACATCTTGCACACCAACTAATTTTCCATTTTCATTAGTAGTAAGAGCAAGGGGTTTTCTAAAGCTTGTGACCTCAAACAATGTAACCCCCTCCTATTCTTGTTATTCTTTTAGTTGAAGTTCTCTTTCATGGGTTGAATAATCTAATCAACTAAGAAAAATTTCTAAATTATGCACTTCCAAAAGGTTGTCTGAATATATCTAATTTGAGCTTTGCAAATGGATTTGTCATATTCACTAGGAGAGAAAAGTAATTGACCACTAACATAAAGCACTTCCTAATGGAATTCTAAGGCATATTAGGCTTAAAAATTAATTCTCAAAATTGTTCTTTGTATGAAACAATAAAATCAAATCGAGACAAGTTAGAACACTCAGTTAGATACTGTAATTCAAGAGATGTAAACTCCCGATACATTATTCAAGTTGCACTCTAAAAATTGAAGAAAAAAGTGATTCATTTTCAACACTCAATGGAGAAGATAATTAAGATGATTGGCTAGAGGAAATGTTTATTTTCTATTTATAAATAATTCTTCAAAGAATTGAAAGGATTATGATGGCTTTTTGTGAGGAGATTTCTAGTAGGGTCACAAACATAATTGGGTGAAGATTTGCTTCCAAATGGAGAAAAATGCCCAAGGCTTAAAAATACTTGACGAGGTCATAACACCATTCAGTACTATGCTTTATTAGATGGCTCACAGTTCCTCCTCACTGTGGGCATGTATCATGCAATCTAAATACTACATAATAAGCAAAAAGATTGTAAACTCTACTACTTAGCATTAAAAGAAAAGTTTCAAGAAAACATTAATGAATTAAACATGTTCCTCCAAATCTATTGGACCTAATTATTGGATACTCACAATTGTTGGAAAATTCAGTACAACATCAACATAGGATGAAATTAGAAGAAAAAGACTAATCCTAAAATCATGATAAAGAACAACACCATTAAGAGTTTTTATTTTAATGTGAAGGATTCTCAACAAATGTTATATTTTCCCCATAACTTCTGCGAACTAAAACTTTAACTTATGTTAAATATTTTTTTTGCTCAAATGAAGATTCATTAGACCATGCATTTGCTAGTTGTCATAGAGCAAGTCGAGTATGGAGATCTTTTGCAAATGTCTTGAACATACAAGACATTTGAAATTAAACAACATAAATCTTATTTTTAAACATTGGTGGAGTTATGATTCCATAAGTTTGATAAGAGGTGAAGTCATGCAAGTGGTGCCTTCACTCATTTATTAGAATATTTGGAAAGTCCAAAATGTGAGATTGTTTAAAGAGATTAATCTACTTATAAGCATCATTATTAGTAATATTTCATTCAATTGTTATAACATTATTAACAATATAGTTATTACTTATGATTTTACAACTTAAATCACCAACTAGTTCTTGTACAAAAAGATAGTTTTTGTGATTTTTCTTTCCTTTACAAAGCTTGATTACTCCTTTGAGATGAGAGAGGGTAGGAAAGTCTATAGCCTTAGTGCCAACAACTTTGATGGAATTTTCTCAAAAATTGTAGATACAAGTTGGTCTAAAATTATCAAAAGATGCAGAATAATTGAACTTTGTTATGAAGATTATGTTTGAACTAGTGAATTCTTTAGGTAAAGAGTTACTAGTAAGAAAATCATTGACAAATTCATATACATCATCTTGAATTATAGACCAATAATACTTTTAAAAGAAACCATTTAACCCATCCAATCCCAGATCACTTGAATGATCCATTTGGAAAATAACCTTTTTGTGTTTTCATCATGGTAGTTGGTTGGGTTAACATCTGATTACTTTACAATGAAACTAAAGGAAATAAAGCGAAGCATCTCACCACTCAACTTGTAAGGGTAGCAGACCAATGAATAGAAAAGTAACACATTACAACTTTGGCAATTAGATCCTCATCTTAGAACCAGCTCCCTAATTCTATGTATAATAAGCCTATTTTTCCTAATTTTGATCATTATGTGGAAGAATTTTATGTTTTTATCACCATCCTTGAGCCACTAAGTACCTTTTTTCTAGCACCATATCCTCCATTTTAGTTTTCATGATAAATTAATCAAGTCCTTTGGTTAGTTCCAACCTTGAAAGTTCATCTTGCATATCTTGGAATAGGTTTTCCATCTCCTTAACTTACTCTTTTGTTTCTTAAGTCTTCTAAAATATATCACCAAATTAAGTTTTATTTCATTCTTTAAGGCAAGACTTAAGTTTCTTTAACTTGTATGCCAGAGCCACCTAATAATTGACAAACTCCAATTCTGAGCAACCACTATTAGGAAATCAAAAGTTTTAATCTAAACATTTTGGAATCTATATTGGCTAGGCTCAGATTTTGTTACTACTAGAAAAGGATCAATAATGGGAAATAGTCCAAAGAAACCTTATTCAAGTGTTGAACAATTGTAGAAAGAAAAGCTTTTAGCCAGTCTTGATTCATTAGGGCTATATCCAAGCATTTTTAGACCTACTTGCCCTTTCATTAATTAAGCCATGTGAACTGAATACTTGTGAAGTTGAGCTCCATTAATGCACATTCCTGAATATAATCTTTGAGTTCACTAATAGGCTCCAACTTGAGAGAAAAGTATCATTTGCATTCCTAAATGTTGATAATAACATTGAAGTCCTCATACCTCACCACCACTATCCATGGAAGGAAATTAATCTCTGCCATCATTTTTGAATCCCTTTAATGCTCCCTTGTCATACACAAATGAGGAGCACATCATCTACTTATGGTGCATTATCAAAATATGTAGCCATTGGTCCTTATTGTTTTATTATTTGATATTAGAACTCCTAAAGCTAGAACACCTATATTTTTTTGGAAATATTGCTCCCATAATAACAAATATTTAATCTCTTATGATTGACATCCATTTGTATGCTACTTGCAAAAGGTTCTAACAATGCAATTAACTTTTTTTTTGTGCTTTTTGATCATATTCTTGAGACAAGAAACAACTACCAAGTTGAGAATCCCCTTGATATTCCATATTAGGATATTATTCATCATAATTAATAATGTCCAAATTTTGAGATGCCTAAAGTCTTCTTTTGGTTGTTATGGGGCTACAATCCTCTTGTTTGCTTTTCTCATTAACTTGTTTCTATTGACCATTGTAAAACTATCTATGTATATCTAAATTAGTTTGGGAGTTCTTGCTCTTTCCTAAAGATCCTTACTAAAGTTTTTTAGTGATTGAAGCTCTACATGCTTCCTAAGCTTCATAACCTTCCTTACTTCTAAGTTGGATTTATATTATTTATTCCTACTCTCTAGTTGCTCATTGAATTTGTTCTTATAGTCATTAGAAAGATGATTTAAACTATGATTACATTCTTTAGTATGAGTTGATGTACTATGTCATTGTGTGGGAGTTACTCAATTCTTTATTACTTTTATTTATGATAGGGTGTTCTTCATTATGTAGTCCTTATATCCTACCCTTTGTAGTTCTTTTACCATTACTTTTCTATGCTAGTTTCCTATTATTGTCTAACCTCTGGGTGACAACACTAACTTCAACAAGAGTAGGTGGGTTCACATTGCTTACCATTTGACTCATTGGAATAATCTAAATTTCCCCTTTTTGTGTATTAGAGGGAGAGAGTTTTAGCTTATTTCCACTGAACCATTTAGTGCCCTAGTTTATAGTAGATTAGGAAATAAATAAGAAAACTTTCATACTCAATTTTTTATCAAAAGCCATTATTTTCCTTAGATTATTTGTAAAATCTAATCCTTAAAAGAAACTCTTTAGTAAGATGTACTTCAACATAGACCTGAGCCACATGAGGCTTAGGCAAATTGATTTTTATAATATCTACCTTTAATGGGTTTGGGTTGTAGACACAATTGAGAAGAGGGTCTTATTATTGAATAGGTGGATTAGAAGGTGCTCCATTGAGATTGACAGTGATGCTTTCAAGGGTTTAGTATTAAGATAAAAGATGAGGTGCCATTTGAGAACTATCATCTAAAATTTTATGATTTTCCAAATTCTATACATCTAGCATTTAATTTAGTCCCCTTTTGTGAGAATCTTAAGAACACATGTTATTATCCAAAAAGCCCACAATAACAGATCCAAAGATGCCAATTTTTTGGATTTTTGTTTGTAAAACTTTCATGCTGCACCTACCATGTGAGAACTTTCCAATAAGTGAAAGTTTAAAGGGAGGTACAATTTTAAAGACATCATCATCATCAAAGACAATCTCTAGTTCACTCTTAAACAAAGGCACTGGCTTGATTTTGATTGGCAAGACAAATTTAGATGAACCCAGCACCATAACTAAGGAGTGATTTGGGGTGACAACCTTACACCAATTCATCATAAAAGAAGGCCACGTGGCCAAACCCACATATAGAAACTACATAGTAAGGGAGGGGAGCATTCTTTTGAGGTGAATTCCCCAAAATTACCCAAAAAAGTTATCCTACCAAAACACCTAATTTCAAAAGCTCCATCACCTTTGTCTTCAACCTAATTGATCCTAAAGTATTCATCATATCAAAGGCAATATTTATCTTATGATAATTTTCTTATTTGTGACAAGGTGAAAATTTCTCTTATGAGCCTTTGTTCTTTATATGAGATATCTAGCAAATAGTATTATTATTATGTACTAATTTAGAATTTTCTAACTAATAATCATTTCATTGAGTTCTATAAGGATTATACATGATACATTAATATTTATTCTATAATATGTTTAGTTCATTTGAGTTAAAGTGTTGCATGGTAAGCCAAACCAAAGAATTAAGTATAATACATTATTATTTAACACACTATATGATTAATACAAGTTAATGATCATTGTATATTATTTTCCTTAAAATTTACAATGTTGTAAAGCTAGTTTGTCAAATTTTGGGATATACAAAAATAGCAATTAACAAATGCCCTTGAATTGAGATAAAAGGCTAATGATTAATTAAAAATCTTATTAAAATAATAATAGTTTAAGAAAATCTCATTTATTGATGAAGTTAAAGAAACATAAAGGCTACATTAACTAGGAACTATCTTATCCTTCTCAACCTTTCTTTCAATCTTGAGGTTAAGATATGATTTTCTTGCAAGGTATTCTCATCTTGAGCCCTTGATAGCCAACATTCTCCTTTGAGTCCCAACAACTAAAGTGGAAGCTTGAGAATGGTAAGGAGCTAAGAAAGAAAGGAAATAAAAGAAGGTTTTTTTTCATAAAAAGATTGAATTCTCCAAGTTTTCCTTCGAAGGGTTCTAAATTCCAAAATTCGAAATTTAAAAGTTCTAAATTATGGAGTTTTGAATTACTTTATACATCATTCTTACCATATTGTATAAAATTTTTATTACAATATTTTATTATAAAATAAAAAAAACATTTGGTTTTAACAAAAATATAAAATTCAATAAAATTCATACTACAAGCAGCTTAACCCCACACAAGCATGTGCACTACCTTCTCACATTCACTTGCATAAGTGCACTATTCCATGTGAAAAGTCTCTCCATGCATGCATTGATCACAACAACATGGAGGTGCACATACCATGTGTACATAGACTGAGAGCACAAAAGGTGGATAAGACACTCCTCATGCAGTGCCTCAATCCCTAAGTGTGTGTGAGCATCTGATATGTCATGTTGACGTAGTAGCATCTAATGCATCACATAGAGATTCTATTTGAAGGTATCAGAGTCCTATTCAGACTCAGAATTATACCAAGATTGACACCTCTATTTTTCATTAGTTTTATCAATGTTATTATGAGGTTCAATTATAGTTAACCCTCATTTATTACATATTTCTATTTGTTTTCAATAGTTTATCAATTTATTTACTTTTATAGTTTCATTTTAGTCATTTGAAATAATTGATAGTTTTTTAAATATTTTTAGCTTTAAATTTAGTACGAACCATCCCTTCAGCAGTCTCGTAATTCTACCAGTATAAAATTTTGTTACAAAATGACTTCAAAAGAGCTAAAATTTGAGTTTCATATGTTCTTGCCATCATCTACCACCATTTATCACCATACTTTTATCGTTAGATTTGATATTGCAACTCTCATCGACCTACGTGCCTAATGCATCAACTGCATCGACCTGTCATCACATTGACTCGTGTGACCAACCAACTCGTGTTGACCTGCTCTACCCACTCGACTTGCACCTAACCCAAAACATGAGAGTAAATCTATTAACCTATGCTAATTTGCTTCGACCCATGTTGACCCAACAACCAGACATGAGGTGTCGCACACCTCTCCTCCTATGCCATTTATGTCACCCATCACCGCACCATTTGTCGTTACTACCGCCTAAAATGCATATGCTTTTGGACTACTTAATACAATTAATTTTGTAGCTTTTTAAGTCAATTTCTTTGGTAGAATCTAAAGAATTTATTTTATAATTTGTGATGATTAAAATTCTAAAATATCTTTTAAAATTTCAAAAATATGTTTCTTAATATTCCAAAATATTATTTTTAATTCCTAGGTTAACAAATTACTTTTGTATTCTTGAGGTCTCTATAAATAAAGATACTCACCATGTCATAAAAGATGAACTTTTGAATAAAGTAACAAAGTATTACTACTAAGCTTGTATGATACAAGCATATTTTGTGTGCAAAATCTAACGATGTGATTCTAGAGG